>CM065592.1:416613606-417213606 GCA_033119425.1 Bufotes viridis | reverse complement strand
TTATAGAAAGTGGCTTTTGAGGTCAAAACAAGGTCCCATTGGATCAGGGCCTCTGTGTAGGATTCAATCAAGTCTACGTTATTTGGTGCAGATGTACCCACTATATGCATGCACAAAATTTCCAGTCAGAGGCCAGAAGAGGTAAAATCCTGCCCTCCCCCAAATGACTTGGAAACAGTATTTTCCAGCTTCTGCACATTCGAGTGTTCAGGGAAATGTGACTCCTTACATACAGTACCTTTTTTCAAAACCTTTGTTGCGCAACCTCTCATCTTCCCAATTTGCTAACAGGAAGTTATTGAATGCCTTGTTACAGATACAGGGGAGCTGCAGCCCGGTCACCAGTCACTGTTTCTGCAGGCCTGCTACTTTCTGTTATACTTTCCACTCCTCACCCACCACTTTTGGTTCACTGATTTGTGATAATCAGGTGATCACTGTAAATAATATCAATACGTGCTGAGGCTGCTGTAATCACAGGACTTCTTTATGTTCAGGTTTTTTATGCAGTTTTTGAGGCCAGAATCAGAAGTGGATCATAAAAAAGAGTATTAAGGACAGATACTACTTGTCCTCTATTTTTGAATCAGGTCCTGGTTTGGGGTTTAAAAACCACATAAAAAAAAAAAAAACTGAACGTGTGGCAGTACCCTAATGCTGGATTCCCTTTTGTAGTTTTTATCCGGCCTGGTAGTGTTACCACTGCTGGTCTCGGGGTTTTCTATGGACTTTTTTTCTGGTATGTAACTTTTCTTGTCTCCCCACGCAAGACAAAAACCACAGCGTTTTCTGTCTAGCTATATCCGACACTGGACCAGTGCACATTAGCTGTGTCCAGTTCAGGCATAAAATAATGTCTAGAAACTGATGTATGTGAACTCAGCCTAAAAAGTTCACTTTACAGCTACACACGACCGATAATACCTAGTTTAGGTGAAATATTCAAGTTAGGGGTGATTCACGTGACAGCGCTCGGTCCGATGAAACAGGGGAGCTTTGTGGGCTGCATCCCGAACCGACTGCGGCTACCCTGTCTTGAACTGACTGCATCTTAGTGATTTATGATAGTCCGTTCCCACACCAAGAGCACTGTCTTGTGAATCAGCCCTTAATGTGCCCCCCCTCCGGCAGGGAGAAAGTAAAAGTCCTCATTAACTTAGGTCTCCTCTTACTCTGTCTTGTACTGAAATGAATGTGTGCAGCAAGAGGTGCTGTCTCTGTTTCTAGTGTACACTCTATTATATTATTTTTATCAAATGTTTGCTTCTATCTTACAAAGTGAAGGCAGCAGTTTAGGGGTTAACAATCACTTGCGAGTTCTGCTTGGCCGGCATCCCATAACACGCATCAGTTTGTGTTTTTAGCAGATGTTACCTGTAAAATAAGAGTAAAAGCGCCTCGGGGATATTGTGTTGTTTTTCATGCCCTGACAGACAGAGCTTGACATGGCTTTTTGTGTGGTGCAGATAAGGGATCAGGCTGATCAGTTTACAGGCGTGCCCCGCATGAAGTGACAGGCTCATACACATCACTGGGCGGAGACTCCGTAATGACATTAGCGCCCCTTACTGCATAGAATTTCCGGAGGGATTACAGGAGGCCCTCAGACTGATTATAAACCCATGTATTAGGTAATGGGCCCCATAAATAAGGCTTTCTATGTAAGTTAAAGGGGTATTCCCATCTCACACAATGGGGGTTTATCGCTAGGACTGCTGGGACCCGCGTCTATATCGAGAACAGAGCGGGGAGAGCTGTGGCTGGAGGACCCCATATTTCCTGGGGTCCATCCACCACCAAGCTCTGCTCCCATAGAAGTGAATGGGAGCGTACCGTGCATGCGCAGGGCGCCCTCCTTCACTTTCGGAGCTCCGTTCTCGATATAGGTGCGGGTACCAGCGGTGGGACCCGCACATATCAGACAATGGGGGCATATCCCAGCGATAAGCCCCCATTGTCTGAGATGGGAATACCCCTTTAATTTACATTTTGAGCCATCCAACATTCTCCTTATTGTGAGGCCGTTGCTCCGTTAATCCTGAGCCACCTGTTTCATGTACAGAAAGACAGTACTTATTCTAACCAGAATCGGTGGCTGGCTAAGCATGCTCAGTGCAATTCCATTTATTCTCTTTGGGGCTGCTGGAAGTAGTCAAGCTCAGAGTGACGAGTGTAGCATCCAGCAAGGGCACTTGCAGGAGCAGAACCTGGTAGAATAAAACTTCATATTCACACTGCTCCTGATAATAAAACCTCCACAAACGGTATGTTTGTTCTGTTCTCTTGACCCCCTTACTTAGTGCTGTCAGCAGTTCAGCATGGTCAAAACTGCTGACACATTCCCTTTTAAGAACCGCTTTCTTCCATGCCCTGACGCTTAAAGTAGATTTGTTTGCCTATTGGGATTTGCTTAAATTGACCCATTCATGAGAATTGGGTTTGTAGAAATCCACCCATATGCTCCAGATACAACCCTATTGATGTTACAGGAACTGATTTTCAGTTGTGGAAATGCCTGCATATAAATATAGGACATTGGACTGAATTATAATAAAAAATCACGACTGCTTTCTTTCATAAACAGGGCCACAATTGCCACAGGTTGTGTCTGGTATAGCAAGTCAGCTATATTCAGATGAATTGGGCTAAGCAGCAACACCACCCAGCTTATAGACATGGAAGAAAGCAGCCATGTTTTTCTAATCCTGTAAGAGAGGCGGCAAAAAACATCTCTGAGGAGGACCCAACATGGCTAGGCATCGCATGGACAGCCCTTTAAGGCCTCATGCACACGACCGCGTCCGTTTATTTTCACGGATAGGATGCTTCCCCATTCATTTCAATGGGTCCGTCAAAAAATGCGGAAGGTCAACCGTTTTTGTTCCGCATCTGTTTACCTTCCGTCAAAAAAATAGAGCATGTCCTATTTTTTTCACGTTTGCGGACAAGGATAGGCATTATTACAATGAATCTTCCAAAAAGACGGATCCGTAAAAAAAAAAACGGTCCGTCATCCGTTTTTTTGGACGGACGCAAAATTTGCAGATGGAGCCAACGTGGAGGCAGGCAACGGTCGTGTGCATGTAGCCTAAAGAAGCACTCCCCAAAAATGTTATTCTGTAAACTGTTGCAAAGGTTCACAATATAAACTTTAGTGAAGGTAATCTTCTTACCAGTGACTGTGTTTGTGAGTTATAACCTCCCTTCTGGTCCTCAGCTGTGTCATATGACCAACACTGACTTTCCAAATAACACAGCATCTTATGTGTGGTCAGGAAGCCATTTTCTCTATGTATTCTCAATGCCAGCCTCATAGGAATGAATAGAGAATTAAATGACTTTCTGTCCTGTCAGTTGAAGACACAAAGTGCTGGTCACATGGTACAGCTGAGGATCGGAAGGGAGGTTATAACTCACAAATACAGTCACTGGTAAGAAAATTACCTTCCCTGCAGATTATATCATGTAACTTTCTAACAGGTCAGAGAATAAAAAGTTTTGTGGAAATTGTAATCCTTAATTTCCCCTGTGGTGGCGCTGCAGGGGAATTGAACACCTGCTGGCAGGTGATCCAGTGGATCGCTGGCAGTCCTAGCAGCAGGACATCCTGTCCATTGACAAATACTTCTTAATAAAAATGGGTTATCCAAAGCGGACGAAAGTTTTAAAGTCTGGTATAATTTTGATCTCTCCCTTTAACCAGGGGCTATGGGAAAGAGTTAAATAGCGCAGTCTCTCGAGCAGTTTGAGACTTTACACCAAAATGACGGCAAATGAATAAGGCTATTTAATGATATTAAATGAAAAAATAATTGTGTGCGCGCTGTGGTTGTAATAAATTGCCCACTTGGGCCGATGATATGGCGCGCTGAGGCTTTCAAGCACTAGAGCCTGTTTACTTTTAAGCATCCAAAATCCTTCAGCCGAGACTTCCTGCGCTCTCAGACTGATGAATGTCACAGCTTGAGCCGCTGCAATATTACCGAGCAGTCAATGGGAATACAATGTCCTCAGCGCCAGGGCCAAAGCAAACATTCGCGTATGAAGAAAAGAAAAACCCGCCTGAGTTGCGTGAAAAAGTTAATGCCAAGCGCTTGATGCCACTGCAGTCCAAGTGTTCAAATGTGCAGACCGTGGTGGTGGCAACCAGCAGACGGTGACAGTCTGGCAGAACTTGTAGTGCACTCATCGGGAACAATGTCGCTCTAAGAGTCCATTCACACGTCCGTGTGTGTTTTGCGGATCCGCAAACCATGGACATCGGCAATGTGTGTTCCGCATTTTGCAGACCGCACATCGCCGGCACTATAATAGAAAATGCCTTTTCTCGTCCACAGTTGCGGACAAGAATAGGACATGTTCTATTTTTCTCGGGAACGCAGTTGCGGACTCGGAAGTGCGGATCCACAATTGCGGATGTGGGCTGGACATAGTGTGTCCCCATAGAAATGAATGGGTCCACAATTCCGTTCCGAAAAATGCGGAACAGAATTGCAGACTTGGGCTACATCCACATGACCGTGCCGTGTTTTGCAGTCCTCAAATTGCGGATCCACAAAACACGGATGCCGCCCGCATGGGTTCCAGGCGTGATGACTTTTTCACTGCCTGGTCCTGTCAATTAAAGAGGTTGTCTGGGTTCAGGCTCCCCTTCACTCCTTTACCATATATGAGTGGAGCATTTCCTTGCTCTGCTCCCCTTGCTTTGCGCTGCATAGTGCAGCACACAGTTTGTTGTGAGCCGGTGACGTAACGGGCTTCACATTATTATGTAGGGAGCCCAGTGACATCAGCGGCACAAACTAGTGATATCCGCCTCTAAAACCGCCCAGAAAAGGGCTATACTCTGCCCATTATTGCCGGAGACCTCACCTGCTCCCTGCTAGGCGGAAATCTCTGCCCAGCATACTAATGCGAAGCCTGGTACGTCACTGGCTTATAACAAACAGACCTTGCGCTATACTGCATTTGCAGAGACAGCAAGGTAACGCCCCCGTTGCTCCTAGAGGCTTAGTTGCATATATTAAACATCATCTTTCTCAGCAATGCGGACACATATGAACATGGGACCAACACAGATGTCTTCAGCTGCCAAGCACACATCTAGGATTAGAGAGAGAGGCTCTGCTGTTTTCTTCCCATACCCAGCGCCAGTCCATGAGCTTTGCCTGGGTTTGCAGCTAAGCTCCATTTGCCGGGAAGAAAAAGGCAAGACCCTCTTTTGTAATTGAGGACAACCTCTTTAAAGGGGTTGTCCAGCCTTCCGTCTGCAATGGCCGTCCGGGTGCCAGCACTGTGGCTCCAGATTGGAATTGTGATGTGTTGTATTCATGCATGTCGTCACCTCTGCCGGCCAGTCGGTGGTCTCAGCGCTAACATGTGCAAGAAAGGCAAGTGACTGCTGTGGCCATTAATTGGCCAGCCTCAATGATGTGCATGTATACGGCTCAGCTCGTCACACTTCTGGTCCGGCAGAGACTGGAGCCACACTGCTGGACCGTCTGACCTCCACACCATGCTGGCTCGCTGGCAATTTTTTCTTTATTTTTTACAGCTCCTTTAAGGATATGTTCACATCTGCGGCATGCCTGATCCGGCACAAATGCCAGCCTTTGGACAGACAAAAACCGTTGCATGTACCCGTTTTTGTCCACCTGAAACATGGCATTTAAGCTAGAAAACGGAGGACCCCATTACGGTGGTGAACTGTCATCTTGCAATGCTGGATCCAGATGCCGGGACAGCCTGCCTTATCCACTGCCGCAGAAGTGAACGTTCCCCAACTTAGAACTCGTTTTTCGAAATTTGACAGCCCGTGATGGACTCCACTAGTGATTGAACTTGAAAGCCGCCTTTGATGATTTTCGGTATTATTTTTTTTTCCCTAATTGAATATGTAATATTGTTATTGTCCCATAAAATGCCCTACATTCCTCCTGCACATTGGAAAGCGTGAGGGTTTCAGGTCGGTGTGACATTCCTGACGAAGCGCACAAAGTCCTGGGAATAGCATGTCCAGCATCCTCCGAGGGAGGAAGTACACAGTATTGAGCTGTTCTGATTTTCCAGGACTGTGCCTCTTGTAACGAGTTTGGGGACGAGGCCTGATGGAATATTCGGTCTCCTCACCTCGGAAGACCGCTAACATTCCCCCCCCTTCCCCGGTGCAGGATAATTGCGGACATCTTGCTTTAGGGGCACAGTGCCTCAGACACATGGTTCCTGTTCTTGCCTTTTAAGCCTGAGAAGGAAAGCAGATGTGTCTCCGATTTTGTTTACTGGCGAACTTTATTCTTGAGAATATAGGAGAAAACTTTGTTTTTCTTTTTCTCTTTAGTTTTTTTTTTATTATAAAATTATAAAACATCATCCTCAGAAGTGCAGCATTCGGTCTCCAATACCAGAGTTCACATTGCTGTTCTTGCCAGGCTCCTGGCTTCGCCAGTGCTTTTTAACTGGACGAGTATCTGTCTGCAGTCAAAAATACCAGAAACTTCTTTGTGCTGACTCGGCGTCCGATCGCGGTGGATTTTGCTGTTTGGAAACCTCGCTGGTGATCTGACCTACGGAGACTCCACGGTATGCTGGCCAGTCCATCCCTCTACTTATTGATTCACAGAGCCCTGCAAGATTACGAATGTGAATCAAGGAGGAGCAAGGGAACACGAAGTGACTTAGGCACGCCCAAGGTGCACTTAAGGCCTAATTTGCATATGGATTAAAAAGTGCTTTTTCTCCAGAATTAAATAGCTCTCTAAATGAAAGGTACCATTGCATTCAGCTGAGCTAGCCCTACTAGGCTTTGGGCCGGGTTCAAGCGTGTTTTCAATGGGGAGCAAGAGATCATACCTTACCCCCCCCCCCAAACAGCTGGAAACCCCTATATGGTAATTTTGGTTTTGTGGACTGTAGACCTCTTTTTATAACGTATTAACGGACACACCAAATATGATGTTATAGGAACCCCCTGGCCAAAATTTATAGGGGTCCTTTATTATAAGCTCTTGCGCAAGAGACTGGTGTAAAAAGTCACAAATCCCCAATGTGTAACTTTTTGGAAGCCATTTCCCTTTTAATGTAGGCGGAAAGGGCATTTCTACACCCTCCTCGCTGCATTCTGGGAAGGGGGAGTATTGGGGGTGTGGGCGAGGCCATTCGGCACATTCACCCTGGTTAAGGCCTCAT
Source organism: Bufotes viridis (assembly GCA_033119425.1). Lineage (NCBI taxonomy): Eukaryota > Metazoa > Chordata > Amphibia > Anura > Bufonidae > Bufotes > Bufotes viridis. The sequence continues at coordinate 417,206,421 of CM065592.1, read as the reverse complement.
GCCCATGTTGTGGCCTGCAAACCGTGGGTCGGCAGTATATGGCACGCCGTTTCACAGATGCAGACCCAATTCACATGAATGGTTCTACAAGCTGAAAAATACAGTGTGAAGTGATACAGTGATTTTGTGCCAAAACCAGGTTCGGGTTTATCGAAGAAACCCGTTATGGATTCCAAATTTCATTATGGTCCGTGGTAGCGGAATCCATAATGGAATCCTTCGATAACCCAAACTTTGGACGCAGAACTTAAAACACAAGTTCGCTCATCATAGCAGTATCCGACTTTGCTCAGATTATTTGTACTTTATGAGGCCATCTTTGGTTTACTGCTCTTTTCTTTATCATTGGTTAAACCTTGAGAACCACTTTTCGTATAAAACCCGTAATTCATAATGGAGCTGTTTAATAACTCGGCTTTGAAGTCCAGAAGCTCTTTAGTCCATTTTAGACCCTTAATGCACATTCTGTATCCATAAACTGGATGAAGACAGTCGCTTCACACGGCAAAAGCCTACAAGATACCTCGAGTATTTATTTGTGAGCCGAGATGGTTGAATAGTCGACTTCATGTACATAAAACCGTCTACGCAACATTTTAATAGATGTCAAAAAGAATTTCAGGCAGAAACAAAGCATGAAGAGGACTGTTGTGCAGCATTAACCGTTGGAACAGTCCACTCTTAAAGGGCATCTGTCAGCAGATTTGTCCCTATGACACTGGCCGACCTGTTACATGTGCGCTTGGCAGCTGAAGACATCTGTGTTGGTCCCATGTTCATATGTCCCCGCATTGCTGATTTAATATATGCAACTGAGCCTCTAGGAGCAAAGGGGACGTTACCGTTGCACCTAGAGGCTCAGCTCTCTGCACTTTGATTAACAGGACCAGGCACTAAAAGAGTCCTCGTGCCCCAAAGTCTACATTCATAGCAATCGGTCATCATTATCCGAGTCCCAGCACCACCGCCGATTGGATGTTTTATGGAGCGGCTGTGGTCAGTGGTCCTCTGGTGAACTGCGCGGGCTCCAACAGCCTTCCAAGCACAGTGCCGTACATCGTATAGTGGCAGACCTTGCCATAGCTTGACTTGAATGGGTCTGAGCTGCAATTAGGCCATGCTGCATATTTGCACCAGCAAAAAACAAATCTCGTCTGCGCACTGCAAAAAAAATCTGCAGCGTAAGGTGACATGAGTTGGCGTGAGTTTTAATTTGGCAGCTTGTCAGTTTCTGCTGTGGATATTTACTGCAGAACTTGTTCTGTGAAAACGCGTCACAATCTGCAGCAGAAATTCTGCTGTGGGAATCGTCCCTTCATCCCGTATGGCTGAACCATAAGGGTATATTCACATGCGGCAAGTTTGTTGCAGGAAACCTATATGTGTCCCGACTAGGGATAAGTGAATCGAGTCATCACCTCAACCAAAGTATCTCCTCCTGCCACCTGATTGACAGGGCTGGACATTTCACCCAGCTTTGTCTGTATCGCGCCTGCTTCCGCTTCCTGATCAGCAACTATGCGTGTGCTACTAGTCTGAAGTGTAGTGACGCATGCACAGTTGTCGCTCTGGCAGTGGAAGCAGGGCCTCTGCGCTCGCCGCAACTTGTAGCAGCACAAGCGTGATGTCATCAGGGCTTGGTAAGAAGTCCGCCCTGTCAATCCGGAGGCACTGTGGAGATTCTTCACCAGGGTCGGCCGCCCTTTACAGGTCCGGGTTGATGAGACGAATCGATAAGCTCATTTGACTCCTGGCGAAACTACCAGATTCACATTTAGGGGGTTGATCAGTTTCAGAATCTGCGGCATGTAAATACACCCTTAGGGTATGTGCACCCAGCACGTATTATACACGGATTTTCCTGGTGGATTGTCCTATGGGTGGTCAGTGTTTCGTCTGTGAAGAACCCTTGTTTGGTCCGTTTTTTTGATCTCCGTCTGTCATCTGTGTTCCACAGACGCTGCTAGGTCGAAAATTTCTTTCCAGAGCATCTCCTAGCAAGGATCTACGGAAACCACCGACCAAACACGGGGATGGCATCTGTGTTGGACCAAAATAGGGCATGATTTCGTGGTGTCACAATGGTCAGAGGGAAACCGCTCACGTTAAAGTCAATAGATGTGTGTGCTGTCCATGGAGACCACAGACAGCCCACGACCGTGATTCACTGACGTGTGAAAGAGGGGCGTCCCAGTAATTTTGTCCATACAGCGGATATGAATTGTGTCCGGCCCGTTGTTTTATGCCAGAGCAACCTTAGCCTGAAGGCACCTCACAAAAAAAAATGCACAATTTTATTATTTTTTTTTTTTGGTCCAGCGTCAAATGTCCGAAATGATCCCATGTGATCTGTTCTGCCATCGGTGTCCCATCTGCATTGCTGTGCTAAGGCGGAGGGAAACTGATGGGTGTGTGTAGAGGAACCCAGCCTGGCCTCGCTGACATTTCTTGTGGTGGTGAATTCTTCTGAAGTGGACGGTGATTGTGTCTCTCAAATTTAGTGTCTCGCAGTCGTTGCAGTGGATCATTACTGAAATATCTGCACAAACCTTCAGCTTCCTATTGACAAGCCACGTCTTGATTTCTTGGTCTGGACGTTCGCAGATGAAGTGTTGGTAATTTTCTGTGTGTTTTGGGCTGAAATGAGACAAAAGTAACTGGAGGAAGCGGTTTGGAGGAGCACCAGGCTATCACGGGGGAGGCCAGCAATAAGGAGACTCCTGCTGCTGGCAGGACACTTTGGGCTGGACTCCGAATATTCCATCGCAAATTCAAATCAACTTTGGAAACTCGATAACTGTGAGAGTGTGATAAAGGGGAACACTTCATCCCTTACTTACTTGTAGGTCAAACATCGGTCAAGTATCTGAGCGAACGTCTCTTAAAAAAATAAATTTACTCATGATACGTTAAGCAATATTGTAATGTAGTTACTGTATCACTACCTCAGGTTCTCAAGATCTTTGCTTGCTGTCAAAACGATGCAAGGCTGCAGAGGTGGTTTTACTGTAAATGGTCTCTCAATACTTTTGAGGTCATGTTAAAGTGGTATTCTAGTAACAGCAAGTTATTCCCTACCTCGCAGAATTACCTCCTTTCCATCGAGAGATATCGCCTTCAGAAACGGGGTTAGGAATAGGGATGAGTGAACCTGACCTTTTCAGGTTCGGGTACTGTAGGAATTCCGTTATGGATTCTAACAGAATTCGTGATGGAGTGACTTTTTAAGAGCATTTCGTTTTGATCCGTCATAAAAGTGTATGGCCAAACTGAATGAACTGTATGACTGAAAACAAAATCCTGTATAGCAGAAACCAGACATTTCCGTTATGCCGCCCATAGACTTCTATTATGACTGATCAAAACAGAGCGTTTCTTAAAGGCTTCTGTTTTACATTCTGCTGAATGTGAAGTTGCGTTTCAGCTGCTTTCTATCTGAACCCCGTGTCTAACTTGCGGCCCTCCAGCTGTTACAAACCTACAACTCCCAGCATGCCCTGATAGCTGTAGGCTGTCTGGTCATGATGGAAGTTGTAGTTTTGCAACAGCTCGGATTGAACATCCCTGTTTTGAAGCTTAGATTGTCATCTTTCAAACAAGACCAGGCATACACCTCTAGCTGCCATACAGCCTGAGATATCAATGGTTAAAGCAGCCTTACACCTCTTCAGCTGGCTGTAATCTCAGGCAGTCTGGAGGAGGAAGAGGGGAGCTGACAGCCTGCAGTAGGAGAGAAAAAAATCTTCTTTCCTGACCTCAGAAGGAGATAACATAACTTCTGTGCATGCCACCTTTCCCCTCTGCTCAATCAGACAACCTACCTGCTCTCTGTCACTTGTTGGGGGTCGTTTTTTTTTTTCTCCAATAAAGGATTGAGAAGGGCGTTTGCCCATCTTATCACCTTTTTGCACCAAATTAGGTTGTATTAACTCCATGACCGCGACGTTTACCAGCGTCACATCCAACAATTGTAGCCCCCTACTACAAACCTCAATAAAGTTTCTATTTTACACTGTTCCTCCTGCCCATATTCTGCCTTCACCACACAACATGCTGTCCGCTTCTCTAGCGATACATGCTACATACTAAAATAATAATATTAATTCTTACTAGAGAGGAATATCTAATATATTAGCCCTCACATGGTTATGGTGTCAAAAAAGTAAAAATGCTCTGGGTGTTGGAATCCTGTGACACAAAACCAGAATATTTTGTAAAAAAAAGTGTTTTTTTTGCTAAAGGGGTCCTCCAAAACCATAAATTGCCCCCCCCCCCCCAAAATATGCTGGGCCCCACACGCTGAATATACTTGCCCTGCTCCCTGCGCCGCTGCTGCTTCTCCCCATGCACAGGTGAAAACATTTGGCTGCAGGACCCAAGTAAGTAAATTCAGCATGAAGGGCCCGGCATATGGGGGGCAGTTTATAGTTTTCGGATAACCCCTTATAACGTAATGAAAACTATATTTGGTATCATCATAACTTTATTCTCTGGGTCAGTACCCTTGTCTCTCAAAATTCAAGGTCTTGTATCACATCATCAAAATTCTTTACCTTCGTCTGGCAGCGCTCGCTTGGCTCTGCAGAGCTAATCTTTTCTGGCCGCAGTTCGTACATGACTCCTGAGTCAGGATTTGCCTTTTTATTTTTTGCAATTCCCTCTCTGGCTGTGTTATGTCGACCTTTTTTATTTCCGTACCTTTGAATTTTTATTTTTTTTTGATAGGTTTTTGTGTGCAGAAGATCTTCTTTTTGGTCTTTTTTTTGGAGTAGATTGGAGAGTAAAATACTAGCTGTGATATTTGCCTAAAGATATTGGCTTTCGTCGCAGTTTTCTGCCGGTGCCAAATGTAACACTATCGCATACGGCTGGATGCGGAGAGCCATGACCGGAGAGATTTTACACTGGATTCGGGATGTCGAGGTGGGATTTGCTAATTTGCCTACGCTGTGCGACACACCTGTTGTAATAGTTCATCGCGTCTCACGCCTGGGGTGTCGGAGTAGCTGGAAAGGCTTATTTTTGGACGAGTGCTGGCCTCCAGTATGCTGAGTCACGTAGCCGGTGGCGGGCATTCCCTACATGATCGACTTGGTTGGCAATACTGGCAAAATTACCTTCTTAAATGAAAAGGCTAGGGGAAAACGTCAAGGTGACTTGTAGTTCTGTGTGTCCTGTGTCTGATATCTGTATAGCGCCACCTGCTGATTGCTCTATACCTTATTTTTTTTGTCCATCTCACTGAGGTGGTCGCACACGCTCAGTTTAAATCTTCAGCTGCCACCAGCTATATCTTCTGTTAGAGGCTGTGGCTGTTGGGGTACTTTCACACTAACGTTATTCTTTTCTGGTATTGAGTTCCGTCCTAGGGCTCGATACCGGAAAAAAACGAATCAGTTTAATCCTAATGTATTCTGAATGGAGAGAAATCCGTTCAGGATGAATCAGTTCAGTCCCTCTTATCTTTTTTGGCCCGAGAAAATATTTTTCTCCGTCCAAAATTTCGGAATGCCATTGAAATGTATTAGTGCCGGCATTAAAATTACCGCACTCACTGATCCGGTCTGCGCATGCGCAGAGCTTTAAAAATGTGAAAAAGATAAATACCGGATCCGTTTTTCCAGATGACAACCGGAGAGATGCATCCGGTATTGCAATGCATTTGTGAGACTGATCCGCATCCGGTATCGGTTTGCATACAGATTGCCGGATGCAGCAGGCAGTTCTGGCGACGGAACTGCCTGCCGGGATCCAGCAACACAAGTGCGAAAGTACCCTTACAAGGAGAGAGCTGCAGCAGACAGACACGCCCGCTGAGCTGCCAGGCTGTTAGAAAGGTATTTGCTATATGATGTCTGATTTCCATTTTTCACATCAATCATGGCATGATCCCTTTAGGCCAATGAAGGAATACAGACGGAGCGTCTCTCATTCTGGAGTAGTCAACTTTTTCATGCAGTACATGAACAGACATTTGCTTTCAGTGGGCCCTATGTAATGCTTGATTATACCAATGGTGGCGCTGCAGGAAAACGTAATGATTGTGGAAACGTTACACCACAGGTAGCACTTTAGCAGGATGCCCTGTAACCCTTCTAATACAAAGGGATTGCCATAAACAGACAACCAATTTAAAGGGATTACCCCATGATTAATCTGAAAAATCTGACATTATAAAGAACCTGACAATCTCTAGCAAAGCTAGAACCGGCATGTCCTTTCTGCTGCAGCTCTTGCCTTATCGCATCTCAGGTGGCATGTCTGTTTTGCTGCAGCTCTCTGCCTATCTTGGATCAGGGTAACGCGTCCTTTCTACTGCACTCATCTCTTTATCTTGGCTTCGGGGAATGTGTCCTCTCTGCTGCAGCTCTCTCCCATCACAGTTTTTTTTTGGGGAGGGGGGGGGATGTCTGTTCTGCCGAGGCTCTCTCCTTATCACGGTTCGGGGGGAGGGTGATGTCTGTTCTGCTGCTGCAGCTCTCTCCCTATCGCAGTTTGGGGTGGGGTTCTGCTGCAGCTCTCTCCCTATCGCATTCCGGGGGGGGGGGGGGTGTTCTGCTGCAGCTCTCTCCCTGAAACTGTCACAGGTTCCATCAGTAGATAAAGAGATAAAGCTGGTGGGAGTTGGATTGCACTGAGCAAGTGTGTCCGCCTCATCGATGTTAGCGTACTTTCACACTAGCGGCATAGCTATCCGGCAGGCTGTTCCGGCGGGTGAACAGCCTGCCGGATCCGCCATGCCGCAAGTACTCGTGTGCTGCCGCTCTGTCCCCATTGACTATAATGGGGCGGGGAGCGGAGCTACGGCGCAGCACGGCAGTGCACGTCAGAGAACGCCGGACTATAAAGTCGGACCTGCAGTACTTTTAGTCCGGCGATCTCCGACCGTGCCCTGCCGTGCTGCGCCGTAGCTCCGCCCCCGCCCCTTTATAGTCAATGGGGATGGAGCGGCAGCGCACGGATACTTGCGGCATGGCGGATCTGGCAGGCTGTTCACCCGCCGGATAGCTATGCCGCTAGTGTGAAAGTACCCTAACTGAGTTACACTGAGAAGAAAAAAGAACAAACAGCAGGTGGCGCTATTCAGATACATTTCATTGAATAACTCAGTGGCTGTGCTACATTTTTAATGACATGCCATTGTGAAAGTATTCATTGCGTAATACCTTGAGACTATTGAAACCATGATTGATCTCAAACTAGCTCCTACGTGACGACCTCAGATCAGCTCCCTGTTTACAGCCCCAACCTCCCCCGCTTCCTTTTTGCTGTAATAATGTCCTTTGATTGTGCCCCATAACTCCGACAGCCAGACATCACGCAGATGCACGCCAGCTCTGTCTGTTCAGTGTTGCCCCTGGGCGAGCCTCCCCATGTACTATTGAGTTTATTGTGATCTCCTGCGAGGATTGCTGCACGTACAAAAGGCGGCACGATTTACCCCTGCTGGCCATCACGTGGGGCACCGTTTATTTAAAGCTGAAGTTGCCCTTTAAAGACGGCCATTAGCACTTCGTAGCTGTCTGCAAGGCTGGACATGCCGTCCTTGGCGAGTGCTGCCAGTGCATTAGTGGGGAGAGGGCCTGGAGGACACGGTGTGCCACACACCAGCTTTACACCCCATTTATCAACAGATTAAATGCAAAAGCTGTCAGTCTTTGTTTAGCGTGACACATTGCCAGCATAGGCGAGATGCCCTGCGAGTAACGCTCTCCGGTCCGTCATAGTGGGATTGGTCTGGGACTGCTTGCAAAGGAGAGGTTTTTGTTGACTTGATGGTTATGACTTGGTGCGCTCAATTTTTTAAATTTTTTCTCCAGGAAAGGAAACTTTGCACTCTAACTTGTTCATCCATCTTGATCATTCTGATTAGTTTTCCATACGAGAGGTGCCGTGTCCCTGTGTACTTGTATACGGAGCGATCAGTCTGCTTTAGGGGGCCGGATGTATCTATTGGGCCAAAGGGCACGTTATACATCTTCAAGGTGTTGGCCAGGATATCCTTGATTTTTATTTTTATTTTTAATACTGCCCCCTCACTGTTTCCTGACAGTCTGTTCTGCCAGTCCCCGGCTGTGCACCAGCGCTTTATTATATATTGTTTGGCAGTTCTGGTCTCATTTTTATAACTTGCGTTGTACATACCGGGGGGTGACTTCCTCAGTTTGGGGTGGGCACTGCTGCCCGTCTGCCCGAGGATTTTAAATAGAGTATACTATAGCTGGATCCTATGCTGCCCTTTGTCTAATAGTGTAGGTTCCCATCTGTAGAAGCCACCTTGCCGTTAGTAGATGGGCCCGACACAAAAATGTGCACAAAGAGCTCCAAATTTCATTTATAGGGTAAGAATAGCAGTAATGCTACTCAGAGTAATCCATGTTTCCTGGGTGCCGCTGTATGTACGGTTTGCTTTTGCATGTCAGCCATGGTAGCATGCACCTGCACTTTATGATATATTGTTTAGAGGTGCTGGTCTAATATTTTTTTTTGCTCCGGCTGTCTTTACTGCACTTTGGTTCCCACGTGTAAACTTCTGGAACAGATGGGGTCACGTGCGCCACTGCAGCCAAGGACTGGTGTCAGCAGCAACATGTTCCCAAGCGACATATCACTGCTCAGACCAGTCATTAGCTGCGGCAGCGCGCCAAAAATATGAATGAGGACCAAGGGACAAAGCTGGAACCAAGCGGTGGAGTGTAGCTAAGTATGCCTCTCTTCAAAGGGCTGGTGCGGACGGGTGGACAACAGCGGTTGATGGAGAATATTCTGGGCTGGTAGGACCTTTAATGAAACAAGGGTCCTCCGGGCTGGTCTCCTGTGGCAATAAAGTGATGATGGGTGGTCTTTTATAAGGCCAGGACTGGAAAATGCCAGGAAGGCGGGGGTAAAAACCAGATTATATTTACTCTACCCGTCCCTGCCGATGTAGAGGTCCCCGCTGCTCAACTTCTTGCTGATGTCCTGACCCACCAGGAAATGACCGTGAATGCCGCTCAGCCATTCAGTGTCTGCAACAGTGACCCTCTCATCCATTGATGGCAATCCCAGCCATTTCCTCCTGTGTCAGGGGGTCAACAGGACGTAAAGATCAGCGGGGACCGCAGCAACCCCAGAAACGCAGCGGAGGAGGGGGGGGGGTGGTCAAAGGAAGTATACGTTTTTTTCCCTGTGTGCAGTCCTGTTGCAGATTTTCTGTCGTATGACCGTAGGCCTCCTATTGCGCTGTATAATGGACGGGTTAGGACCTGTCGCTGCTCTTCATCCTCTGGCACGTTTCATATAGTAGCACTATAGCATTAGGCCTCTGGAGCGACACGAGGAATAAGAATGTAAATGTGAGGGTTTGATGCCCTTTGCTCCATTCTTTAGATGCTTTTGCGCTAGTAGAGGATCGTACTTCACTTTTATGGCTTTTTTTTTTCCCCTCTCTTTTCCCTTGTACTGTATAACCACAGAAAACATGTCCGCCCCGTCTTCTAGTCCAAGGAGTATTTCTTACTACATGCTGACGTGTAGAGTACCTCCATTCATTGTAAGTTAAGGTAAAAGGGGATTTCTCCTGAAAATTAGTATGGTAGCTTTAAAAAAACGTCCTAATGGCCGCCGTCCTATTAGTACATACAAAACCTGTCCTAATTACACAGGACAAGTTACTTCACAACACTGAGCTAAAGAGCTGCCTCATCCTCCTCTCTGCCTTACTGGTCAGGGATTATGATCCTGAATACAGCTAATAAGAACTTTAGCCGAATCTCTGGGGAATTCAGTACAGAGAGGATGGACAGGACAGACTGTGGCTGTGGTAATGGAGACTGCATACAAGTGCTGCTGCTCATTAGCCATACCCCACAATCCTCTCATGTCCCCCTCATCATCTCCATTCCCACAGAGATTCACCTGTATTCAGGATCATAATCCCTGACAAGCAGAGAGGAGGATGAGGCAGCTCTTTAGCTCAGTGTTGTGAAGTAACTTGTCCTTGGTGATTAGGACAGGTTTTGTGTGTACTAATAGGACAGCGGCCATTTTGTTTCTCCTAATGATGGCCTCCTGGACAAAACGAGCCATTCTAACTAAAGTAAAATTTAAATATTTTCATTTTCTTAATTCCTGGAGAACCCCTTTAAGATGTCCCTGTCCTACCAGGTGAACCAGTTTATTCTTAATAGCCTCCATCACAGCTTCCATACTGCAGGTAACCAAACTAGGACTTTTGCGTTGTGTATCTCCTACCTTGATGATCAAGAATGGACCATAGGTTTCCAATAGCACTGTGCAAGGGAAATGGTTAAAGGGCCTCATGATCATCATTTTATTGCAAATCCCAGTCTTTTTTTAATCTACATCAGGGTATGATCAATGTGGGGTCTGAGTCCCATTGCCCTTCTGGATCAGCTGTTTGCAGAGGTCTCGGCACTGTAGCCACTTCCTAGACCAGTGATGTCATGTTCATTGGTCACATAGTGTCAATTATATAGGCCTAGGCCGCTATATAGCAAGAGCAGCCATAATACTGTGCTTGGTATGTTGTGGTACGCTCATCAGAGTGCTGCATCGGCGTCAGGAGTCTGGCCCCCACTGGTCTGATGTTAATGACCTCTCCTGATTGACAGGAGCAGGCAGGGTAAATGTGATCAGTTGCAGAGAGCAGAGCCTCTAGGTGTAATGGTAACGCCCCCGTTGCTCCTAGAGGCTCATTTGCATATATTAAAACATAATTTTTTTCAGCAGTGCGGACACATATGAACATGGGGCCAACACAGATGCCTTCAGCTGCCAAGGGCACATGTAACAGGTCAGCCAGTGTCATAGGTACAGATCTGCTGACAGATGCCCTTTCAAGGGGTTGTTGGGGCTTTTAATATTGATGACTTGGCACGCTCGCAATTGCCTTCTCTTCATACAGCTGATTGGGGGGGGTCGGGGGTACCAGGTTTCGGACCCCCGCCGATCTGATATTGATAACCTATCCTGACGCTAGGTCATCAATATTAAAAGCCTGGAAGATCCCTTTAAACCTCTGCTCGTTCTATGCTTAGGAGTCATGTGGGCGGTCTGATCAGTGACTGACTGCCAACTGCATGCTAAAGCATGCTGGGAAGGCTGTCAAGTGATGTGTAGGACCGCCCACATGACTCCCCAGAAAGTAGGACCGCCCACTTGACTTCTTAACATAGAGCAGATGATTGAATGAATCAATTTCACATCTTTATCTGCTCAGCTCCTCCTGCTCTATATTTAATACGCCGCCTGCAGATCCCTCGGGCATTGTCATGCTGGCAGGTTCCCTTTAATGACGGTTCCTCCTTTTGGTGGGGAGACCGCCTTCAGAAGCTCTGTGGGGCCCTTTGTTCTGCCGGCTGCTGCAGGGAGATCAGTGGTTGGGTGTTGGATGGGCTATGGCAGTCTGTCAGGGAGCGGCTGAACCTTTTCTCCCTTTACATGCAGCAGCATTTATCAGCGTGCGGCTCATTTCCTCTTCGGACGCCCCCTTTCTTATTTACCTGGCTTCCTTTTGCCGTGTCATTCATGAGAACAGGAAGCCGGGGAGGGGTGCAGAAGAACAAGCAGATATGAAACCTCTTCTAAACGTGGCCGGGGAGGGGTATATACACACGTGGCCTTGAAATGCTTTGGGTCAGGGCTTGCGGAAATCCTTGCACATGCTGCAGAAATACTTGCAGATTTCCAGTTGCAGACATTTCTGCAGCAGCTCTGCCCTGTGTGAACCCGTCCTGACTGTGTGTGGATGTCTGTTTCATCATTTGAACTCCAGAGGATCTCACTAGACCTGTTGTAGATCTGCATCCCCCTCCCCCTGATCTATAATCTCCAGCCACTGCCTTCTTGTCAGGTGGGGGTTGTACCTTTAAGACCTGTCTGAGGTTCAGGAAGCCGTGTTTGCTGAGCTGGATCACGTGGCACTTGCCCGCCGGGTTTCTTCTGCAAGCACGCCTCTCCTTTAAGTACCTTCTATTATTCAAATCCAACCTTTGCTCGCAGCAGCCTCAGACTTTTACCTCCTGCACAGAGACGTCTGGCAGACCCGGAGTACTTCTTTAAGAAAGCGTCAGCCGAGGAATCTCCCATAGGCTGGAATAACGTTTAAAGGAATAATACGCTGTCAACCGGATTACACCTAATTTTTCTTTTTTCGATGGATCCTGCAAACCCGCTCTGCAGTGAGTACAGTGCCTTACAATTATCAGCGTCTGCTGTGACTAGAAATTACACATTTCCGTAACTCCTTTTTCCTGTGTGTATAATTACCGAATTACTTCCTAAAAGAGCAGTTCTAGTCAAGCGTTCCTCCCTGGAACCGTGAATTCTTGTCGTTTAAATAGGACCCGTCATCACTCCTGACGCGTCCGCTTTCGTGCAGTATGTATGCCTTGTGAAATAAGAGTAGTTTCTTATAACTTCTGTCATTCCTCTGTTACTCCTCCTGGAAATTTAGGAATGAATTGATTACTGGGTGTTATCGCCTTCCTTGTCCGAGGGGTGTGTCCCTGCACAGCCTGACACTGGCAGCTCCCATTGTACAGTATCCGGTTGTGTAGGGACACACTCCCAAATGGTAACATGTGAGGCAGAATGTGAGAACTGACAGGTTCACGTTTTAAAGGGGTTGTCATATGGAGCTGTATATACCGCTATGCCTGGTATTATTGGTCATCGACATTATCATGGCTGATAATGAGCTGCAATACCAGACACAACCAGAAACCAAGAGTGGCGCCCTTTTGTAGCAAAAAAAAACACTTTTTTTTTTTGTGCGCTAATCCTAAACTCTCATTACCACCACCCCTCCCCCCCCATATGCCACCACCACCCCTCCCCCCCCCATATGCCACCACCACCCCCTTCATTCAGCATCATGCTCACAGTAGTCCGAGATAGGCAGTATGTAGGTTTCAACGTCTTATTGGCGCTCTCTTCCTATTGACAGTCCACCACCATAGATTACTCCCCATGTCTGGACCCCTTGTGTGTGTAACGCTGGAGAAGTGAGGGTTAATGGCAGTCGTGCCTGACGTTATAGGTTTTACCGCTATTGTTATTGAGCGCGGTATTAGTATTTCTCGGTGATTCCCATTCTCCTGCATCCACGTGTTATGTGCTGGTAGTAACCCTTTCACAGCTGATCTTCTGCTGAGATTAGGTCATGGGATGAACAGAATGAGAGAGACGTGAGACACGTGGAGCGCCGCACGTGTGACGCCAGGGACCTTTGTGGGTGAAGATTTTATATTCTGGCATTTCATGATTTGTCTACAGCACCGACGACCACCTCGCCATGGGTGTACCTACCGGGGTGCATCCATAGCTGATGCATTGGGGAGCATGTCCACTCACGTATAACACACAGTGGGTGGTGGCAGGATGAACAAACTGAATGGGGCCCTGTAACAGTTTATTATGGGGCCCCATATTTACCCCTATCCCTTCTGTACAGCGAGTGTCAAATAAGGCCTCTTTCACACAAGGCCTCTTTTTTTTTGCGACTGTACGGGCCGTTTTCTGCGTTCCGTGCACGGAACCATTCATTTCAAAGGGTCCGCAAAAAAAGGAAGGTCCTCCGTATGCATTCAGTTTCCATATTTCCGTTCCGTTCAAACATAGAATATGTCCTATTATTGCCCGCATCACGGACAAGGATAGTTCTGTTCTATTAGGGGCCAGATGTTCCGTTCCACAAAAAACGGAATGCACACGGATGTAATCTGTTACTTTTGCGGATCCGTTGTTTTGCGGACCGCAAAACCATACGTTTGTGTGCAATAGGCCCAAGTTTGTTTCTCTTCCTATGCTGAGATGTCAGAATGTATACGGTGGCCCCTTTCATGTGTATTCTTATGCTACGATCCATGGCGTTGTCAGTACATTGTTCCTGTGTTGTCACCTCACTGTGCACCTTGTGATGTCACGGTGCCCCCTGTCCCTGTGAAGTTGCGGTGCCCCCTGTCCTGTGCTCTGATGTCGCAGCGCCCCCTGTTGGGGCAGACTGGGAACTTAAAGTGGCCCTGGAAAAAAAAAAAAAAAGTTGCTGCATTTTGTAGTTGGGTCCAAATTGACAGAAGGCAGGGCCCACACAACTAGCGGGGCCAACAGTACCATGTTGCGGCACATTATACTACCCCAGCAGTAGGGGTGGGCGATATGGCCTAAAATCTATATTGCGATATAATTTTAAGCATTTGCAATATGCGATATATATCGCGATATATTGTTTTCAATATTTTGGGGGGGGGTGTTAAAACTTTTTTTTTTTTACTTTTTATTTAATAACTATTAGCCTCCTTAAGGGCTAGAACCCTTGTCATATTCACCCTAATAGTCAGCTATTAGGGTGAATAGGACGTTACACTCTTCCTGCTGCCCTGTATATAGTACACACAGCAGCAGGGAGCTGACCATGGCAGCCAGCCTCTCATGTGCCCCCAGCCTCTCATGTGCCCCCAGCCTCATGTGCCCCAGCCTCTCATGCCCCCAGCCTCTCATGTGCCCGCCCCCCCAGCCTCTCATGTGCCCGCCCCCCCAGCCTCTCATGTGCCGCCCCCAGCCTCTGATCAGCCCCCCCAGCCTCTGATCAGCCCCCCCCAGCCTCTCCTCTGATCAGTCCCCTCTGGTAACTCAAACCCTCCCTCCCTCCCCAGTATTAATCATTGGTGGCAGTGGCCACAGGGTCCCCCCCCAATCATTGGTGACAGTGGGCAGTGCGCCCTCCCTCCCTCCCCAGTATTAATCATTGGTGGCAGGGCCCCCTTCCCCCACATCATTGGTGGCAGCAGCAGTTCCGATCAGAGTCCCAGCAGTGTAATGCTGGGGCTCCGATCGGTACCATGGCAGCCAGGACAGCTACTGAAGTCCTGGCTGCCATGGTATGTAAGTGAGCAGCATTATACTCACGTGAGCGGTGGCCGCGGGCGCTCCTTCTTCATAGATCTGTGCGGCGCATTGCTATGACTGTGCGCATTGCTAATGCTATAAGCATTAGCAATGCGCCGCACAGATCTATGAGAAGAAGGAGCGCCCGGCGGCCACCGCTCACGTGAGTATAATGCTGCTCACTTACATACCATGGGAGCCAGGACTTCAGTACTGTCCTGGCTGCCATGGTAACCGATCGGAGCCCCAGCATTACACTGCTGGGACTCCGGTCGGAACTGCCGCTCAAGGTAATATCGCGGTCCAGCGATATAGGCGATATGCACAAAATCCATATCATGGCACAAATTTATATTGCATATCGCCTATACCGTCCACCCCTACCCAGCAGTACCAAATACCACAGTGCATCACAGAATACTGCCCCTACAGCACAAAATACCACCAAACCCCCGCCCTCTGTGGTGGCCAGCGGTAGCTGCCACGTTCAGTCCTCCTGCTCCATTTGCTTTAGGAGTGGAGCGCCACGGCCGTGAGGAGAGCTGTGGCGCCCACTGCGAGACTTCCCTGTAGGGTCTAGGACCAGTCTGCTGTCGCTGTGCATTAGGGAGACCAAAACAGTCATAAGCTTTTCATGTTGTGCTGAAGGTGGTCACGGTGGAGTTTAGCCCCTTTTTTCAAGATTTTGCTTCGGGGCCCCATGGTTACTTGGGCAGCCATTGCAGCACCCTTAGGGGGTGTGACCCAGCATTCTACAGGGCTTGACGGCCATATTCATTAGTCTGTGATAGCACTGCCTCCTTCTGTTCTGTTTGTGTTCAACTTTTCTCTGCCATTTCCTTTAATTCTGTGATTCTTATGAATGGGGGGTTTAGCACCATTATGGCGCTGGGCGGTGGAGCATGGAATTGTGGGTAGGTGGCCAAAAAGTATATACACCTATGCGAGGGTCCGTATGCAGTGCGGCTTTCTGTAGTCTGTCGGTTTCGGCTATCACATGTGATGGTATTCTCCACCAATCCCCCTTGCCCTGAAATCACAGGAGCAGGGTTTTTCTGAGCTTTCGGCCAGTAATCCCGTGCCCCCCCCATGCCTTAATTGGCTGATGACCGAGACCAGTAGCTGATTTTCAGGGATGTCACCTGGCTCTCTGATGTCAGCACATCTCTATGATCCCCTGACAAAGCAGCAGAGACGTCCTAACGTTCCCGGGTCTGTCTGGTGTCAATGGGGGGGACAATAGACTGCATTCAGGCGGGCGTCTCTCTAAAGCGTAGAGAGGAGATGTCATCTGGAAATGATTGACTCCTGACTGTCTGAGTGGACGTTTATGACTTCAGTCTAAAAATCTGCGTACCCCTTAGTGCACATAGGCATCATGGATTGGGTCCTCCACCCGTCGATGTGGCAGGGGATTAGGTGGATAAGTAAGGGATCTTTTTTTTTTTTTTTTATGCAAATCCTGGCTTTGGGGAAGTTTTTCGTTTTCTCTGATAAAACCTTTAATTCCGTCCAAACGTTTTAAAGGGAATATGACACCAGAAAATGACCTTCATATTCAGGTCGTGTTGTGTTTTGTTTTTTTCCCTCCGGCGATGTCACTATTAAAAAATAAGGCCTCACAATATGTTGAGACTTCCTGTTCTGTACAGGTAACTTTTCAGTAGCCATTTCATTATCATCACAGGCAGGATTACATTGACAGATATCACCTATATTTACAGATAAGACCAGCTCCACCATTTACAATAGGTGATATCACAGGCTTATCTACTCCCTCCTGACCTCTGTGCAGGACGCCTACAAAGTTCTCCCCCCTCCTATTTTTGTTGGAGGACGTATCCTCTAAAAGGCGCTCGGACCATTCCTGGCAGCCGGGAGAATGTGCAGCACAATGTCTCTTCACATGACATGGGGCCAAAGCAGAGAAATATTGTAGGTATCCCGAGAAGATCAGCACGGTGGCCATAAGTGCAAAGGAGAACACGTAACGAGACGTGGATAAGAGGAGTTGTAAAAAGGCCATCTGTCACAGGAATGTGGGGGCGTGGCCCCAGATTTAAGCAGGCGATGATGGCACGGTTATTTAAAGGCCATTCCAGGCAAGCTATGCCCTGATCTGCATTTCTCACGTCGGTTTAATAACTCGGCTGCTGGAATGTCTTGTTTGAATGTTTTATGACATAAGAGAGATGTGCCGTACAGTAAGGGTACGTTCACGAAATGTGCATGTAAATCACGACACCCATTGCTGATTTTCTTCCTGTGTGGACATGCTCCGGTGTCCAACACGGCTGGATTTCTTGCCACTGCCGCGGAGATCCCATTCATTTCTAAGTGATTACCGCTATTCGGCAATCCTTGTGCATCCAGTGTAGCCCGAGCCCCATTAGATGGTCCTAATCCAGCGCCCAGGGAAAGTGCTCCAAGACGTGCCCACCCGGTGCAGCTTTCTAAGAAACTACGGCTCAATGGGATGTGGATTTTAGGCAGAGTTTGGGTTTTAATACTTGCCAAAAATCCCCTGGATGAACCCACCCCAATGTTGGTCGTATTTAAAGGGGTTCTGAACCAGTACATATCCTCCTCTTCACCCAGGCAGCCCCTCTGAGTGGCGCATCGGAGCATTTCACGCACCGATGCTCTCCCTTGCCCTGCGCTGAATCGTGCAGGGCAAGGGCTTTTTCATTGGATCCGGTGACATACTTGGTGTCAACTAGGCGGAGGTGACGTCACCAGGCACTAATGGGCGGGCTTTTGTGCTGCCCTGGCCTGTTTTACTGTACTAAAGCCTGCCCATTAATTCTGGTGATGTCACCGGCAACACTGCTAAGCTGAAACATCCACCTAGCAATGTAAACAAAAAAAGCCTGTGAAATGCTCCGATGCTCCTCTTAGGGGGGCTGCCTGGGCGAAGAAGGGTATACGCCTGGGTTCAGCTCTTGACATCATCTGACAGTCGCTTTCTAATAAAGCTAGAACCAGGCCTGTACCTCACAAGGATCCAGAGATCCTTCCATTCGTTGCTCCAATTATTCTGATAGATTTAGATCAAGCTGGCAGCTTAGGGGGTGTGGCCTTTCTCAGGGGCATATCCTATCTGCTACAACTGGTGGCAGTTGAAGGATAGACCTGAGCATGTGCTTCTGTCTGAGTGAACAGGACAGAGAAATTAGAAAAAGACAACAGCAGGTGGCGCTATACAGATAGATTTCAGTGAATAACTGTGGATATAAGACATTTTAAATTACAAAAGTATTCAGATCCAGGTGCTGGTTTGAAATATGTAGAATATTTTTCTCGGGACAACCCCCTTTAATATCATGGCTTGTGAATTGGCAACTTAACCACCGAACTGTTTTGCCGGAGTCCAGTTCCAGCAGTGGAAAAGTAGCTAACTGGAGAGGGGAGGGCTGCTTTAGATGCATGTTTTTTAGCTGGTACCGTTCAGGAGATGGCAGAAACTGGTCTTGTTTGAAAGCTGACATTCCACGCTTCCAGACAATACCAGAACAGCAATACGTTCAGGACAGGGGAAGATATCACTGATAGAAATCGGAATGCTGTGAATGCAGCTGAAAGTGAAGGTAACAGCAGGTTTTACCTGCGTTTATTTCCGACTTGATTTCTAACAGTGATTTCTCCTCTGTTGCTTGCACTTTAGCTTGAATATCAGCTTTCAAACAAGACCGGTTGCATGTTTCGATAAGCTACCATTCAGGAGATAGCAGCATCTAAAGCAGCCCTCCCCCCTGAAGTTAGCTACTTTTCCCACTGCCCCAGCTGAACTCTGGCAAAACAGGTAGGTAAAGGGGTATTCTGGTTGGTTAAAGTTATCCTCTACCTACAGGATAGGGGTTAACTATTAGATCAGTGGGGTCCTCCAATAAAAATGAATAGAATGGCCACACAAGTGTGACTGACCGCTTTGTTCTTTTCAGAGAGACTGCCGGGAGTACCGGGACCCTGTTCTCTTGTCCTGTGGATAGGACATAACTTTAACCAACCGGAATACCCCTTTAAGAATAAAATGGAGCAGACGTAGCACAGGGCAGACCTGACGCAGAGCAGTTAGCTATGCACCAGGCTGCTGGATCTGATTATACCAGGGCTGGCTAACCTGTGGCTCTCTAGCTGTAGCAAAACTACAACTCCCAGCATGCCCAGTCTGCCTACAGCAGGGCATGGTGGGAGTTGTAGTTTTACAACAGCTGGAGAGCCGCAGGTTGGCCGCCAGCCCTGGATTATACTTTACAGCACAGATACTAGCGCCTTCAGAGTCACAACTGATCACACACGATCGCTCTGGCGCTACGTAATAATTTATTACGTAGCGCCAGAGCGATCGTGTGTGATCAGTTGGGACTCTGAAGGCGCTAGTATCTGTGCTGTACGTTCAGAGGAGCATATATTTGCTTTGTCTGCTTGTAAAGCCACTTCAGGCCTGTACCTCGGGGATAAGGAGTGGTCTGCACTTAAGAGGATGAGGTTTAAGCCTCCGACCTTGATTCAAATCCCGCTGTTTGCTTTTTTGTAATCTTGTCAAGTTGGATTCTTCTGTGCGCTGCGGGCCGTAAATATTGGAATGTGTCTGCAGATGGGATTAGGGGGCGTGCACAGCAGCAGCATCTTCACTAATAGTCATTGTGCTAAGCGTCTTCGGTGACTCTTTATCTTACTAATTCATTTTGCTGTTTACTACGCCCGTTACTGTTGACGAGCGCGTTCGCTTGTTTTTCTCGTCTCCTATTAGTTTAATGTGCGGTTCGTTTAGACAGGATTTCAGGGAAATCTCATTGGAGCCACTTGTAGGATTTGTAATGGGGAACCCGCCCACGGAGGAGTCTGTGCTGGTTTTTACCTCGGGTTCTGCACTGACGATACCACAGTGCGCACCATGGCCGTGCACAGGGCTCCATTGCAGAACTTAGGAACTTAGATTTCCAAAGAATTTGCGATTTTTGTATTTTAATATGGGGAGGAATATATCAATAGCTGAAAAAAAGCTCTACCTCACCTGTGTGCTTCATCAGTGTAGTGTTCATTCTGAACGCCAGATTTTTCAGTGTATTTATACCATACATAGCAAAATTCCCTGATTCCCTTCAGTACTTGATAAAATTTTCAGCCTACAGCCACCACTAGAGGGAGCTCTATGCATAGCAAGTGATACAGTTACCATTGAAATCATTGGCATCTGTAAAAATGTCTTTGCACAGAGCTCCATCTGGTGGTGGCTGCAGGAAAGAGCCGTGTTTTCAGGAAGAAGGATCAGATGTTCAGATGTGGAAACGGCTCAGGAGGCTCTTAAGCCCTGCTGTAGGGTTTGCTAACCTTCATCATACTATGTGACTTGTGGGTATTTCAGACAGCATGTGCAAGAGTATATTCACACACTGCATATATATATTCTGCAACTGAAGTCCAGCCCCATACATCTGTTTCTGGTACAAGCACATGGCTTTCTGCAAGAACACATGCACATGATTGGGACAGGCTCAAAAATGTCTGCAGCAAGTCTGCCACATGTGAATGTACCCCAAAGCTGTACGCAGATCTCCCAAGTGTCCCTTTTTTGGAGGGACAGTCCCTCTTTTTCACCCTAGTCCCTCTGTCCCGCTTTGCTCTTTTTGTAAGAGAAAACTATTGAAAGTGTATAGATATTCAGTAAAAATGGATCTTTCACACAATGCACCATAAGTGTCCTCCTTCGACCGTCCAAAAAGTTGGGAGGTATGTGGACGTAAAATACAGAATTCTGATGAAATTTTAACTGCTCCTAGTCAGGAGATTTCCCGCAGGCGTCATCAGAAACGCGCAGGCCTCTTTTATGGCTTGGGATTCAGTGCTGGCCGCTGCACGGCCTTTCTGCTGACTCCACACTCTGAACATAGGGCACTATAGGCGGCATTATTACTTTCTTGCTGGGGCGTGTATTTTCTAGTTTTTTTTTTTTTTTTATTGCTTCTGTGCAGTGTTGTGCGCAGATTGTCATTGATCGCAGCCCATTGTCCCCGAATCTAACACGTGAGAATTACATAGGAAGCCGAATAACAGGGAGAAAATACAAGCCCTATGGAGTCCGTCTTTCTCCCGTTCAAAACTAGTCCTCCAGTGCTACTTTTCCCCAGTGGTGGCGCTGCTAAAGAATTGAACACTTTTTGCTGTGGTGCGCCACACTTTACAGCATGTGGTAATCTCATCCTTGGTGTTTCCAAAGCTAGCTGTACACAACCACAAGGCGCAGATCCTCAGCACAGGCGCCAGTACTTTGGTGCAGCAGCAAATTGATCAGATTGGTTATTAGTAGCATGGAGATGCTTTACAGCGTGTTGTAAAATCTGTTTTGCAGGTTAGCAGTAGTCACTGATGATCCCCTTACTTTTCCAATCTTCTTTTCTTCTTTGGGGCCTTTCAGGCAGGTCGCCCCCACGTGGCCGGACCTGCAGAGGGAAGCATGCTTACCCACTCTCTACTAGGTTATGGCTTCTTCACTCCCTCGCAGTGGCCGTCTAACAAGATGTCTACGTTCAAGGACTGGAGCGCCGCACTTGTGGCCGGGAAGGAGCTTCAGCCCAGTATATACCAATGTATTCTGGCATGACGGAGGCAAAAAAGACTCTTGGCTTCTGTAGAGTGGCTGCGTACAGCATATGTATCGGGAGCTGAACCTCTTGACAAGACTCTATGTGAACACAGCCTTACAAACATTGAAAGATGTTGTGTAGCGTCTGTGGATTGAACTTGTGCTGCTCAGTTAACAGTCCCCGGTGAATCTATATTGGGACTGTGGCTTTGTGGACTAACGTTTCAAGGCCGTCGCTGTTTAACTTGGCTTTGGTGTTGCTTTTTATTTCTAATGGGGGTGTGTCCCCCATCCTGGGAGACACCAGAGGCGGTAATCCATAATCTTACTATCTTTGTAGGTATGCAAAAACTCTTGACAGCTACTGACACCCACTCTGTGCGATGACAGATAAACAGCGGCGTCCTGCAGCCGGCACCACGACACATCCTGCTGCCATCTGAGAGGCGAGAGGTTTCCACACGCATGGGACTGTGGATTACAGAGGGCAAAGATCTATGCTTCCTGTACCCGAACCTGCGTAACTAGGCCAGCCTGCAGAAATGTCGTAGGGACGTGCCAAACAGCAATTCTCACCTATTGCATAATATGGGATTGTCCTCTTTCATCAGCAGCAGGAATATTCCCATGATACGCATGTAGGAATGCAGAGGGTAAAAAAAAACCGGAAGATTTAGGATGGATCCACTTGTATACTCTGCGGATTTTCCACGGTGGAATTGCATGCCAAAAATCCACAACTGTACTGTAGCAGCAAAAGGGATGAGATTTTTAACAAATCGTAGCTCCGCAGCCTTCTCCGTGCTCACCAAGCACAGCGCAGTACATTGTATAGCGCCTGTGCCCGGTATCTCGCTCCGTTGCATTCACTTCAACGGGGCTAAGCTGCACCTAGGCCATGTGACCGAGGAACGTGTCGTCGCTGGTCTAATTGCCGCACATTAGTGAAAAGCAAAGCGTTCTTCGGATCATAAATCCGAAGTCGCTTCGCTCAAAGCTCCGTTTTAAAGTTGTAAGGAGATCTGTCTCTGCCCAGCAATACAATGTATGGCCTCCGGCGAGGTGAAATTAGTTATTTCATTTTAAAACGGGTATCTGAAGTCGCCTTCAGTACCAACTGGTATCTCGGTAACCGCAGCTGACTTCGGAAGGAAGTTTTAAATGGTTCAAGTTGAAAAATCAAATCGCAAGACTTCGGTGATCACGAATTTGCCTCATACAGCTACAGCTCCGTACAGCATTAGAGGGGTATTCCCATCATAGACAATGGGGGCATATCACTAGGATATGTCCCCATTGTCTTATATGGGACCCACACCTATATACAGAAAGGAGCCCCGAAAGTGGTGGAGGGCGCATGCGCAGCCGCCCTGCATTTATTTTCTATGAGGCCGCTGAAAATTGCCGAGCGCTGGCTCAGCTATTTCCGTTGGGCCCATAGAAGTGGATGGGAGTGGTGGCCGGTCATGCGCTGTGCGCTACCTTTCACTTCTGTGAGGATTGCGCTTGGTGGTGGTGGCTGGACCGGAGTCCTCCAGCTACCAATTTGCGAGGCCCCGTTCCCGACATAGGTGCGGGTCCCTATCCTAGCGATATGCCCTCATTGTCTGAGATGAGACAACCCCAGACCCAGGATCCTGCGCTCACTTTGCTCATCCCTACTGCGCATGTGCTCTGCTGTCTGTGCCATTGATTGCCTTTGATTAGAGCCACAGTGCGTATGCTCTCTTGGAGGAAGGGTTTAGGCCAAGCGTCTAAAGCATGTTTTGCTTTCTTGGGTTTGGCCTTGGAACCAGGTCAGTAGGTGTCGGAGATGACGGCCTCAGCTGGCTATTACATCTACAGTAGAAATGGCAAACTAGATTTATCTTGGTCTTAGATGGCGGCAATAAACTTGGACCAGAGCGTAGCACTGCAGTTGTTTGGCTTCCCTCCAAAGCATGAGTGAAATAGGGGTCGTCAGAAAGCAGGGAGAATAAGACAAAGATCTCCGGCGGTTCCACTACTGTGAAACGTCTGGTCATCACTGATATCATTGTGTGTCCTAAGAGTGGCTTTTCCCCTTTTAATAGTACGTTTAATAGTGCTGCCAAATAGTTTTCCTAGGCCGATATGAAAGTGAAGTGATGGCGGTTCTGGCAGTGAGGAGCGCTCGGGTGACTGATCGGAAGGCGCAGGATTTGTGCTCTTGAAATACTCAGGTATCTGTAAATACAGCTTTACGTTCCAGTAGGTCGTGTAAGGACAGCGCGCTGTGCAGCCTCAGCCGAGAGTGCGGCGCTTACCTCCTGCACTTGTCTGGGCTTCCTTCCTGCCTCTCTCGATGAAATGATTGCTATCTTTTCACATCTTCAAGGAAACTCTCAAGACGTCTATGAATTGATCCAGCGATGTTCTGCTGCAGATGTCGCAGTTCTCCTCATAGTACCGTTAATGGGCATCAGTCAGCAGATTTGTCCCTATGACACTGGCTGACCTGTTACATGTGCGCTTGGCAGCTGAAGGCGTCTGTGTTGGTCCCATGTTCATATGTGCCCGCATTGCTAAAAGAAATGATGTTTTAATATATGCAAACGAGCCTCTAGGAGCAACGGGGGTTACCATTACACCTAGAAACTCTGCTTTCCCTGCAACTGCTGCGCCCTCTGCACTTCGATGGACAGGACCAGGCAGTGAGAACATCGTCACGCCAGGTCCTGTCAATCAAAGTGCTGAGGGTGTGGCATTTGCAGAGAGAGCTGAGCCTCTAGGTGTAATGGTAAGGCCCCGTTGCTCTTAGAGGTTAATTTGCATATATTAAAACCTCATTTTTCTCAGCAATGCGGACACATATGAACATGGGACCAACACAGATGCCTTCAGCTGCCAAGTGCACATGTAACAGGTCAGCCAGTGTCATAGGTACAGATCTGCTGACAGATGCCCTTTAAACCTGGGCTCAGTTCTGACTACATAGGGTCCTCTTACATGTAAAGATAAATCTTGTGAAAGCGACAATATAGCGAGTTTTCACGCTCTAAAGTCATGCACGATCGCATGTTTGGTTTTCCCCTGCAATTTCGATAGTCTTAAAATTGCTTGTCTGCCCTTCTTTTCTGTGGTCTCCTTGCCCATGTCTAATGTCCCCGTGGTAAAACGATCTTGACAGGGGTTGTTCACCCCTAGCGACCTTTTCTGCAGACCCCCTACTTGCCTAATCCCCGGCACTTGGGTGCTGCTCCATTGCTCACCCTCGGGCGCTGCAGGTCTTTGGTCTCCCCTCTTTTGATGCAGGTCACGTGGCAACCAGTGCTGGACGCATGGGTGACATGTCATCACTGTAGGTACTGGGAAAGGAACCCATGATTCCTACAGTAATGGGGGTTCTTCTGATGTTAAATAGGGTTGCGACCTACATAGCGTACTACAGCTCCCAACCCATATTGACTTCTCGCCACCCTTTAATTCCTCATGTCTCGTTCATTAGGACTCTGCACCTCCTGCTCAGCAGAATATGTGCACCCCCTTCGCTCAAAGCAAAAACCTGCCTCTGCTTCCTCCTCCTCCCTTCTTCTCGCTTAGTTTACTTAACAAAATATTTCACACCCTTTCTGTAGGTTTGGATTAGTGAGACGTCTTCAATGAAAGATGTCCAGACCAGTACAGACTGCCTTGTGGCATTATGGTCCTAAGAAAACACTCCCGAGAACAAAAGGCGGCCGCAGATCTGTTATCACAGCGTGGAGAACGCAGCAGAAGCCGTATTTACGGAGGACAGGTCTATCTTCAGCCCTCGGGTGTCCCTTGTAGTTCTCTTTGCAGAAGTTGTTGCTGGTCCAGTTCTGTGGACTGAAATGCGCGGGAGGCCGAGATCCTGTGTACACAGACCTGTCCTGAACATACAGGCGTTATTTACAGAGTATTACAGACCATGGGAAAATCACATCGGGCGGAGATCTCTGCGGTGGGCAGTAAAGGCCGTCACTCGGAGACAGAATATTTTTTTAGGGTCGTGTTGACACACCGGATTGTCCTATTATGGGGAATGCTACCATTTGTTAGACTCGGCAGGCGCTCTTTATGCTTCCATCAGAATTAAATTTGGCCTGACCGCTTTTTGAGTCTGTAATGTATAAAAAAAAAAAAAAAACTTTTTTTTTATATTGCATGGATTTTTGTGGCTTTTTTTTTAGGGGTTTGCATTACGTTTTAGTGATGTTTTTAGCTAGTAGCGTTTCTTTTTTGAACGCGTGTTTTTGGTTGCTTTTTTGTTGTTGCAAACCCTGTATTTTCGTGTACTCCTTGATGTCACTTCATCTGTAGATCGCTATGAAAAAAAATAAGGCCTCATGCACACGGCCGTTGTTCGGGTCCGTGTCCGAGCCGCATATTTCGCGGCTCGGCCGCGGACCCATTCACTTCGCTGTCCGCATCCGTTGCTCCGTTCCGTGCCCCCGCGAAACAAATAGAGCATGTCCTATTCTTGTCCGTTTTGCGGACAAGAAAAGGCATTTCTATAATGGGCTGCGTTCCGTTCCGCAAATTATGGAACGCGGATCAGCTTCCGTGTTTTGTGGATCCGCGATTTGCGGACCGCAAACACCAACGGTCGTATGCATGTAGCCTAAGGCCTAATTCACACGTCTACAAAATGGATCCGCATCCCATCCGCAATTTTGCGGAAGGGTTGCAGACCCATTCATTTCAAAGGGGCAGGAATGGATGTGGACAGCACACTATGTGATGTCCGCATCCCCGCATCAGTGTTTCCGTTTCCGCCAAAAAAATAGAACATGTCCTATTCTTGTCCGCAATTGCAGACAAGAAAAGGGATTCTCTATATAGTGCCTGCAATGTGCGGTCCGCAAAATGCGGAATGCTCATTGCAGCCATCTGTGTTTTGCGGATCCGTGTTTCCGCAAAACACACTACGGACGTGTGAATTAGGCCTAAAAGATAACTCAAAAACGCAACAGTGTGCCATTTTTTTTTTAAGCTGGGCACAAAAGTGGCAGAAAATGAGACAAGAACACTACCACACACTAAGCATGCTATAATAAAAAAAATAAAAAAAATTCCATAAAAATGTGCAAGTGAAGGAAAATGGCACTGCAGAAACATGCATTGGTACTGCGTTCCACCGATCTAAAGCAAACATCTGATTGTTTTTTCCATAAAATGCAAAAGCAAAAATAGAAATAAAACAAAAAAAAAAAAAAAAACGCAAAACTGCCTCGAAGACAATTTTGGGATCCTGTTGGAAAGATCTAAACGCCACCAGCTTGGAAGCCGCCTAGAGTAAGTGGGAAGTCATTTTTGCTGGCTCCTGAGCTGTATGTGACGTCACCGGGTAGGAGGCTTTAGGCGGTTTTGTGTCTTCTCTTTGTGACTGATATGCAGCCGTCTCCCGGATCGTGCAGCTATTACAAGCGACGGTAGGCCGAGGGCGCCCCCGCAGCGCCACTTAATTATCAGGTTCCACCTGCCGCTTTGTTTGTTAAGGGAAGACGCACGTGTTTTCCAGATGAGCGCTGAAAGAACATCCTGTTTTGCATTTGTTTTTTGCAGGACTGACAGGTAGTGTCATCTGGGCCGGAGATAATGGCTGTGTATACAGTGGAGGCAGCGGGCCGGCGTATTCTCCTCCATCGGATCTGTGCGCCGCGGAAAGTTATATGTGCTCCGTAACGCACTTTTTAAATTTATACATCATATAAACTTTTTATTATTTTAATCTTTTTAGAAAAGTGTTTTTGCTGTGTTTGTTTTGTTGCGGCTTCAGACCTCAGTCCGTAGTTTCTGTCCGGATCCGACCCGCGTTTTTTGCAGATCCATTCATTTCAATGAGGCTGGAAAAGATGTAGACAGCACACCGTGTGCTGTCCGCATCCGCACGTCCATTCTGCGGCAAAAAAAACTAAAACGGAACATGTCCTATTGTTATCCTTTTTGCGGACAAAGATTAGACATTTCTACAGAAGTTAAAAAATAAATGGTGGCATGCACTAGGCCGGGACCCGTGTTTTGTCGATCTACGATTTGCGGACGGTAGTGTACTTGGGCCCTAATCTGTTAATTTTTCTGGAAAAATAACGGAGACTGCGACTGAACTCATCAGACCCAGTTTTTAGAGCCAATGCACTTGATCTTGGTTTACATCCGAGTGGCATTTTTTTCGCGTATACTGTAGCATACTGATCCATTCATTTATTTGCGGCCATGCTCCCATATGTATTTTCGGTGTCACCGTCCTGTAATTTTAGCAATGTGTGCTATTCTGGTCTGTGTTGTGGGTAGGATAGTCCTTCTATTGATGCGAGTGATCTGTGGTTTGTGGACCCAAATACGGACACTGTTGTGTGAATGAGCCCTAACTCAGTGAGGTTGGAATCTCTTCATGTGGCCGGTCCGTCCCATCTTAATTTGCATTTTTCTGGCCATCGAAGAAAAAAATGTAGGTTGTTTTTACAAACTAGGTGCATTTTTAGTGCTGCGTCACCGTCCGAGGCGTTTTCGGCAGATAAAGCCATTCTTGGTCATGAGATGGACACGCAAGCACATGATGTGTATAGCGTGCTTCACCGGTGCATGCCATGTGACAGAGAACCACATCGCACAGCGGCAGTCTACGGTATGCAGATCTAATAAGCCCAGGGCTGTTTCTAAGGCCTCATGTACACGACCGTATCCGTTTCTCAGTCCCATTTATAGAAATGGCTATTCTTGTCCACAAAACGGGTAAGAGTAGGACATGTTTTGTAATCTGCGGGACGGACATACGGGTGCAGACAGCACATGGATGACATCCGTGCGCTGTCTGTTTTTCTTGGGGGGGGGGGGGGACCCAAAGAAATGAGTGGCTCTGTGTGAGATTGGCAAAAAATCTGGATCAGACATGTGCATGAGGTCTTAGTTATAAGGTGCCGCTACATCTTCCCAAGCAAAAAAGACGGAAGCGAATGGAAAGCAGGTCAGAGCCCGAAGAGGAGTCCTTTAGACTTCATTTGCCCCATTGAAGCGAATTGATGTGTTGCGGTGTTCAGATGTATACCTCCTGATGGAAAGCTCAGCAGAGGGCTAAAGCACACCCTGCGTCCAGCCTAACGGGTGATTTCCATCCGTGATTGTGAGCCAACACCCCAGGATCGGAGCCTCCACAGAGATGAGGTGTACGGGAAAGATCTGCACCTGTTGTGCGTTTAGAGCCGACCTGGTATTGGCTCCCAATCACTGACCGAACACTGACGAGTGAATGAGGCAAAATATTAACATACTCTCTAGTAGCTATAGCCTGTAATATTATTACACTCCAGAAATACATCCAGGCCCCTCCTGAATTCCTTTATTGTACTCACCATCACCACCTCCTCAGGCAGAGAGTTCCATAGTCTCACTGCTCTTACCGTAAAGAATCCTCTTCTATGTTTGTGAACAAACCTTCCTTATTGCAGTAAAAAATTCAGGAGTTTTTTTTTGAAGACCCCATTCACGTGTGTTGCAGTGTTATTTACTGCACATTTTTGGCGCAGTGCTCAAAGCGAATACTTGCAGCAAATCTGCGATGTCTAAACAGAGCCATAAGTCAAGTTCTCCTACAACTGGTTTCCCTCGGCCTGTAGGCCCATCACATGAGGATCTATATAAAAAGACCACCAAGGTGCAGGGGTCAGCAACCTCCAGCGCTCCAGCTTAGGTGAAACTACAACTCCCAACATGCGCCATTCACTTCTATAGGAGTTCTGGCAAAAGCTAAGCGAGTGCGCATGCTGGGAGTTGTAGTTTTACCACAACTGGAGTGTCGGAGGTTGCTGATCCTTGGTCTACAGGCTGAAGTGAATCCCGGGTCTTCACCTGGGGGCAGATCGAGGGTTAAAAGAAAGTCTCTTGTTTGCAGCTAACAGTTTTTTTTCCGGCTTGACTTTTGCGAGACTTGCACGACCAGCAGCGCTTAGCGCCGCAGGCTGTTTTTCTTCACGTCTCGTTCCCAGGAGGATTCACAAGATAATGGGCTGGGTTAGATTTTAATCATTATAGAAGGAAGAAAAAATAAAAAACGTGTTGCTTTTCTTTCACTTCATTTGAGATTTGTTGACAAAGGAGAAGAACGCTTGGCTGCCAAGACTGCGGGGCCTGCTCGCTGCCAGGGCAGAACCTACAATATCTTCTTGGCAGGCGTTTTCTAAGAAAATAGTGGTGTGGATTATATGGAAAATTTGCCTGAGTGGAGGAGGCCGTGAATTATATAACCGGTGTACGCGGCTCGTCTGACAGGGCATTCCTGGCTATTCATAGCCGGCGACTCTTCTTACAGGCATGTACACAAATAGTTTGAAGGGTCCGGGAAGCGTGCGTTCTGCCCAGAAGGGTCCGGGGAGCGTGCGTTCTGCCCAGAAGGGTCCGGGGAGCTTGCGCTCTGCCCAGAAGGGTCCGGGGAGCGTGCGTTCTGCCCAGAAGGGCCCGGGCAGAGGGCGTCCTGCCCAGAGGGGCCCGGGCAGAGGGCGTCCTGCCCAGAGGGGCCCGGGCAGAGGGCGTCCTGCCCAGAGGGGCCCGGGCAGAGGGCGTCCTGCCCAGAGGGCCCGGGCAGAGGGCGTCCTGCCCAGAGGGGCCCGGGCAGAGGGCGCCCTGCCCAGAGGGGCCCGGGCAGAGGGCGCCTGCCCAGAGGGCCCGGGCAGAGGGCGCCCTGCCCAGAGGGCCCGGGCAGAGGGCGTCCTGCCCAGAGGCCCGGGCAGAGGGCGTCCTGCCCAGAGGGGCCCGGGCAGAGGGCGCCCTGCCCAGAGGGCCCGGGCAGAGGGCGTCCTGCCCAGAGGGCCCGGGCAGAGGGCGTCCTGCCCAGAGGGGCCCGGGCAGAGGGCGTCCTGCCCAGAGGGGCCCGGGCAGAGGGCGTCCTGCCCAGAGGGGCCCGGGCAGAGGGCGTCCTGCCCAGAGGGGCCCGGGCAGAGGGCGTCCTGCCCAGAGGGGCCCGGGCAGAGGGCGTCCTGCCCAGAGGGGCCCGGGCAGAGGGCGTCCTGCCCAGAGGGGCCCGGGCAGAGGGCGCCCTGCCCAGAGGGGCCCGGGCAGAGGGCGCCCTGCCCAGAGGGGCCCGGGCAGAGGGCGTCCTGCCCAGAGGGGCCCGGGCAGAGGGCGTCCTGCCCAGAGGGGCCCGGGCAGAGGGCGTCCTGCCCAGAGGGGCCCGGGCAGAGGGCGTCCTGCCCAGAGGGGCCCGGTGTTAATCACCATACCTAAATGATATTGCCGCAGCACGGCCTAGATATTAAAGGAGGAACGTTGGTGGCAAATTCTGTGGGCGTGTCCCCTTAACCTTTTAGCTGCTTTTTCACAGTGCAGTCAAAGGGGTTATCCCATGATTATTGTAAAAAATGAAAATCAGACATCATAAATAGGGATGAGCGAATCGACTTTCGGATGAAACATCCGAAGTCGATTTGCATAATACCTTGTTTGAATATTGTACGGAGTGAGTGCTCCATACAGTATTAAAATGTATTGGCTCCTAGGAGTCTCCCGAGACTTTGCATAATAACTTCATTAATTTCTACTGTAAAAAACTATTTCCTGAACTCTGGTTCTCTTCCAAGTGGTACCTTGGAACCAAAACAGAGGTCGGATAATGTTTTTTTACAGTAGAAATACATTTCTGAAGTTATTACCTGAAGTCTCGCGAGACTTTGAAGTAATAACTTCCATAAATAAATCTGTCTGGCTCCCAGCAGCTCATTAGCGTCTTTTATTAATTCAGGTTATATGTATACAAAAGGCATTTAATAATTCCCTGTATGTATCACACATGGCCCTGATCAAATCACCAAATAGAACAAATTCATATAATTGGAAAAACCTCGTATTTAAAACACATATACAAACGGTATATTTATACTGCGGAGCGCTCGCATTAAAAAATCTAATCAAATTATTCTGGCAGCTCAGGGGCTTGTCCTTTCTGCTTCAGCTCTTTCCCTATCACCACTCAGCGGGTGTATCCTTTCTGCAACAGATCTATCACCGCTCAGGGGCAGTCTTTTCTACTGTAGTTCTTGACCTATCACAGCCCAAGGGGCATGTCCTTCCTCTCGAGGTGTCCTTTCTCCTGCAGCTCTTTCTCTCTCTTACGGTTCAGGGGGAGTGTCCTTTCTGCTGCAGCTCTCTTCCTATCACAGCCCAGGAGGTGTGTCTTTTCTACTGCAGTCTCTTGAAGCTGTCAGTTTCTAGTTTCTTTTCTAGTGTTATACAGCTGGTGAAAGTTGAAGGATGGAACTGAGCATGTGCGACCACCTCAGTCAGTGGATGTGCCCATTGCTAGACATGCAGATGTAGCACAGCTAGAAGGAATGGTTAACGCATTAAGTAAACTACGGTAAGAAAGTCCTCATTGGCTTTTTCTTGATGGTTTTCAGTGGTTTTTGTCACGAGGCAACACTGTGACGTGTGTTACCACAGTTCCTTTTTGGTTCTGCTACACCCGTATTTAGACACGAGGGGGCAACGTTGCATCGTAAAGCGAATTGCAAAAGTAATCTGTTTTTCATTCTCAATTTTATTCAAATAACATTTAAAGGGGTTTTCCAGGATTTTAATATTGATGACCATAAAAGTGAACGGGGACGGCGTGCTGGGTGTCGGACCTCTGCCGATCTTATATTAATGACCTGTCCTGATCATATGAACAGGACCCTTGTTCTCGGCATTGGTCTGATCCCAGCGATCGGACCCACACTGCCTAAGGGTACTTTTACACTTGCGGTAGGACGGATCCGCCAGGCTATTCAACCTGCCGCATCCGTCCTGCCGCAAGTGTAAAAGTACCCTTACACTTTATTCGGATTACCTCTTTCAGATACAGAACTCCAAATCCCTGCATAGACCTTAACTGAAAAGATAATATTCAGGCTCTCAGTCACCACTAGAGGCAGTACAGTAGTTCTGTCCCATGTATAAATGGTGGACAGAGAGCTCCCTCTAGTGGTGGCTGCAGGCAGCATTGACGTTATATTTTTTATCTACATCTAGGCAGAGGATTTGGAGCTCTGTGTCAGAAAAACATTGTTTGATCATAAAACTATACAGGTTTAAACCTTTAGACCTGAAAAACTCTTAAAACTGTTTTCTACTTTCTGAAACTTTAATTGGTAAGCGCATGCAGCTGTCCCTTACAACAACCCTTTACCCAGACCGGATTTTCACTCCCATCATATTCTATTGATGGCTGCATTCACACGACCGTATGTATTTGCGGATCCGCAAAAAACAGATCCGCATGTCCGCAAAATACTGGAGTGTCTTCCGTATGTCATCCGCAAAAAAGGGTCCGTAAAAAACGGATGAGGGAAAAAAAAGGGGAGAGAATAAAATATTAAAAATACGGAAACTGATCCGCAAATTGCGGATGACATACGGAAACCATTCCGTAATTTGCGGATCCATTTACTTCTATGGGGCTGCGGAACGATTTCTGCGAACAATGATAGGACATGCTTCATATTTTTGCGGAGTATAAATGCGGAACCACGGATGCGGACAACATACTGAATGTTGTCCGCATATTTTATTCACCCATAGGAATGAATGGGTCTGCATTTATTCCGCAAAATGCGTATCGGATGCGGGAAAAAAAAGTATGGTCGTGTGAATGTAGCCTTATACTGACTGTTTTTTTATTTTATTTATTTTTTTAGCACCTTCTTCCTCCTCTAAACATTTTTATAAAGGTTTCCCTTTAAATCCTTGGCTGTAAGACATCTGGACTGAGCAGTGTTTTCCTTATGGAATCTGGAGCCTTAATAACTAGGGAGCCCACTGTTATTATTGGCTTATAGAGGGTCCGGGTGGGGGCGGAGGGTCCGGCCTCCTGTTCCTACGTGAGATGCAGATCCCCGGCTCTGACCTGAAGAGCTATTTGGGAATGTCCAAATAACGCAGTATATAACCTCCAATAGCTCGGGGATTGTTTTGACAGGGCTCTGAATTCCTGCTGCCAGCTGCTCGTAAAAAGCAGATACCAAACCGAGAACACATGGAGACTTCATCCACATGATTCTGAGAGGCAGGGGAGACGAGGAATTGTCCCCCCGCCCCTCTGCTAACCATCAGCCTGGACTAGATCTGCGATAACGCGCCTTATCGATCAGCGGCTCTGACAGGAAGAGTTACCCCAACCCCTTAAATATCAATCGTAGAATTATGTCCTTGAATCAGCCTTATGTCTCAGAAATCTGGGTGACTACCTGTATGTCTCAGAAAGCTGGGTGACTACCTGTATGTCTCAGAAAGCTGGGTGACTACCTGTATGTCTCAGAAAGCTGGGTGACTACCTGTATGTCTCAGAAAGCTGGGTGACTACCTGTATGTCTCAGAAAGCTGGGTGACTACCTGTATGTCTCAGAAAGCTGGGTGACTACCTGTATGTCTCAGAAAGCTGGGTGACTACCTGTATGTCTCAGAAAGCTGGGTGACTACCTGTATGGCTCAGAAAGCTGGGTGACTACCTGTATGGCTCAGAAAAATGGGTGACTACCTGTATGGCTCAGAAAGCTGGGTGACTACCTGTATGGCTCAGAAAGCTGGGTGACTACCTGTATGGCTCAGAAAGCTGGGTGACTACCTGTATGGCTCAGAAAAATGGGTGACTACCTGTATGTTTTAGAAAGCTGGGTGACTACCTGTATGGCTCAGAAAGCTGGGTGACTACCTGTATGGCTCAGAAAGCTGGGTGACTACCTGTATGGCTCAGAAAGCTGGGTGACTACCTGTATGGCTCAGAAAGCTGGGTGGTCACCCATCTTTTCCCTGCTCCTGAGTAGCCGACCTACCTAGTTACCTGAAAGAATGGGCGGAAAGCATTCAGTACAGGCGCTAACTGTTTTAGGCGGTGTCCTACAATAACCGCCCTCCTCCCCCAGGAGGACCCTCACTGCCCTAGACCACAAAGTATTGTCCCCTCTTTACCCTTTACCACCCTACACTAACGACCATATTTTTCTCTCTGCATCCGTAATGCATTTTTACGGTTCAGATGCCGACCCATTTATTTCTATCGGACCACAGGATCCACAGATGGCACATGGTGTGCTATCCGCCCCCGTATGTCCACATAAAAGATAGAACATGCCCTATGTTTGTCTGCAAAATGTGGTCCGTGGCTCCAGAAAAATGCGGATTGCACCCCGAATGTGTTCAGTTTGCAATCCGTATTTTGCGGATCAGTGTCCGCAAAATTTAATGCCCTGTCATGTCACCCTTGAATGTTTTATTTGGCTACATTCACACGACATGCAAATCCGTAAAACACTGATATTTTGTGGACCACACATGGCCGGCACTATGATAGAAATAACTATTGTTCGCAATCGCTTGCACTATCTTTCTTACGGGGATGCGGAATGGATGTATGGGTGGGGACCTGTTCATTCAGCCGTGTGAATGGCTTAAAATTATACATTTTTGCAGAGAAGTCGAAGATTTTGCTGAACTGGATATTTTGTGGTCCGAAATAACGTACGGCCGTCTGAATGAGCCCTAATGCTAAAACTATATAATATTATCGTAGCGTACGGCAGAATTATTTGGATATTTAAAAGGGGTTGTCTGGGATTTCGCTATTGATGGCCTGAGCTCAAGATAGGTCATCAGTATGTGATCAATAAGGGGCTGACACTACACGCCCCCCACCAATCAGCTGTTTTTAGAGGCACTGGCACCACCGTGAGCGCTGCGGCCTCTGCAGAGCGCCCTGCATTGTGCAGTGGCTGAGCTTGGTATTGCAGCGCAGGGCCATTCGCTTGAATAGGACTGGGCTGCGCCTAGGCTATGTGACCAATGAACGTGACGTCACTAGTCTTGAAAGAGCTCTTCGGAGCCCCAAGGCCTCTTCAAAATGATTGGTGTTCAAGGAGTCGGACCCCCACCTACCCTGAGGATAGCTCATCAGTATCAAAATCCCAGGAAAACTCTTTAAAGATGTTTTCAATGAGTAAGATAACAGTGACCTAATGTCAGGATAGTTCATCAATATCCGCCGATCGGCTGTTGTCTGCTGCCGTGGTAAATGGTGAACGGAGCCAGGACAGCACAGCGCCATACCCTCTATAGTGGCCATTCGTGGGACTGCAGCAAGTGAATGGAATGTGTGACAATCCTCCATCACAATGGTGCAGTCCCCCGTTCTACTGATCCTTGGGACCCCCGCGATCATACATTTATCCCCTGGGAGGACCCCTTTAATAGTATAGTTTGCATACTGCTGTATACCGTGGCCTTATATGATCCATAGCTGCAGTGGTACGTGGACGCTGTATCGGGGGTAATATTTAGGTACTGTGTGTGTGTCTTATATATTCTGGCAGGCAATGGATATCTCAAGTTCTTGAGATATCTATTAAGCTTTATGCTTCTCCTTTGATCACGTACGCCTCCCATACGTCTACCTACAAGACATGGCGCCGAGTCGGTGGAATAGACAGGACGAGCTGTAAGGAGACCCCACAAGGAAGGATTTGCCTGCCCGGAGTCCTCCATAGCTGCTGCTGATGTACTCAAAGTTGATATTTGCAGCCAAGGGAAAATGGAGGCGAGCCTTACAAGGAGCGGCGAGGGGTCTGGCTGGATGGCCTGATAATTACCCAAACGCTCTGGGCGGGTGGGAGTTAGAAAATTGTTCCCATATTGGCAAAATAAAGCCAGTCATTCCCATGCGTCTCCCACCTGCCGTGGCTTTCCTGCTGCTGCAGGACTACAACTCTTAGCATGCCCTCAGAGCTGAAGGGTAGGAGTTGTAGTGTTGCAACAGGTTGACCACCATTCCATTAAAGGGGATTTGAAAAAAAATGGCTGCTTTCTTTCAAAAACGGCACCATCCCTGTCCATGTTGGAGTCTGTAATACCAAACACGACCTGCGGACAGGGGTGGTGCGATTTTTCGACCCAGCCATGTTTTTCTAATCCTAGATAACCCCTTTAATATCTGATTTGTCAGTAGATGATGCCACTTCTCCTAAAGTGACAAAAATGCATGCAATCGCAACCGGTGTAACCCCCAACTCTGTTATTTGCCCCCCCCCCCCCTAATCCTCATATTAGTAAGCAGCCAGTGAAGCGCACTACATGTCCCAGCATGGTCATTTCAGTGCTGATAGAAGTGGATGAGAAACTTCTCAGGATCACGCCGCTGAGCTGAGAAGTGCCGCCCCTTTAAGCCTGCGACCTCCACCGCTATAGATTGGCAGCAACCGCAAAAGCGACACCTAGCTAGGGCTTAACACATGGGTTTTTAATACGAGAAGCGAAATATTTCTCCAATGTAGATATTTTTAGCAGTCATATATACTGCATGCATTTAAATTATTATTTTATATGTATATATATATAATTTTTTACATGTAGCAGTGCTGAGTTTGCTATTTGGCACATAATTTTTTTTTTTTTTTTTACTTTTTTCGGGACGTCCGGTAATCCTGCTGTAGGGGCTGTATATTTTCATGCTTTCCGTGATTAATGGGGGGGGGGTAGCTGCATAATCTGGACATAATCGGGTAGCTACACAATCTGGACACTTAAAGCGCTCTAGGTGGCAAATGGCTGCCAGAGAGGGGACACCCCTAAGTTCAGGCCTTAGTTTTTATTATGCAAAACCAGTTAAAGAACTCGGTCAGCACTGCTACATCTTTATATATTTTAGTGCAGCAAGTGTTTCCCCCGCTTACTGAATGCACAATTAAACATTATTTTTTTTAAGGTCAGATGATTCTAGGTTTTTACTGGTCTGCATTGTACTAATGGCGATCCCTTGGGGGGTATTTTTCAAGTGTTTTCATGTAAGCGATAGGCCGAGTAGTAAGGGAAAGGCATTTGCATGTCAGGATGACTGTATGCCTGGGCTCCTGACATTTGACTCTCATTACTAGCACCAAACTGAGATTTGCCTGTCTCCTCCCCCCCCCCCCCCCAGCCTCTCGCCGTCTGTCTCTGGAGCGGAGCGCAGAGGAAGCGGGCAGGGCAGCGGTGCCTTCTGCAGCCTTTTCTTTGTGCCAATACAGAAGTGCTTTGTGGTAGGCCATCTGGGCCGGGAGGATTTCCTCACGATTCGAAGTATGACGTCCGTCGCAGTGCGCTGGGATTTGCCGTGAAGCTCTGGAGGTTGCGAGGAAACGTTGACGAATTCGACTTCGGGACGTGTGAACTGGGTGCCAGGATGGAAGCCAGCCTGCCTGACCTCACGCCTGCAGGGTTTTCCTCCACACTTGGGAACCTGAGCAATGGTAACGTTTCCATCTAGAGAGGTAGCAGAGCCGAGTCTGTCATTCCACCCTAGGCGACTGCGTGTGCAGTCCGTAGTAAAACCACATGGAGCCAAGTGACAAACTCCCATCTGCTGCATCTGTATTTTGATTATTATAATTTTTTTTTTTTACAGTTTTTAGAATTCCTAGAAACTCTCCCTCGCGTTTTTACTCTTGGAGAGTAGTTATTACTGCCAGAAATTGCCCAGACCTCCTTCACCGATGGAGCTGGAATGCGCTGCCCTTGCTGATCCCAAAGTAGGAGTGCGGTTTGGTGCAGCAGAGAGAACTTTGCATAGGCTCGTCCGGTCGATCAGGAAGCTTCATGTCACTGCAGATATCGGAGCGGCCTTGCATCAGGTGCTCTATGGATGACGAGTGGCACGTAGGACGCCGCGTCCCATGCATTGGTGGGGCGACTATATTTAGAATGCTTTCTCTCTACGTGCTGGATACACACCAATGTACTAATACATCGGGTGCAGCGCCAAAAGTTATCCATATCGTTCTACATCAGGTGTATTTGTATGGGGGGGAGTGGGATAAGCGGCTGCCGTGCACCACTTATCAGGAAATCGGCCTTATTGACGTCTGTTCCTTTGTCAGGAGACAGCATGCCTGGCCCTGTAAGGTCTCACTGTGCCGCCATACACAGGGCCTTACTTCACTGCTAATAGGTTGCATTCTCCTCGCTATCGGCATAGCCTGAGATCGGGTCCACACGCGGAAGGATTTTTCCACAGCGAATCTCTCCCCCAATCCATGGCGGATTTTGCTGTGGAGTCATTGCTGATTTTACCCGTAAGGGCAAAACTACATTGACAGTGGATTCAAAAATTTCAACACCCCACCAAAACGTATTGAACTGTAATTCGCTGTGGATTTGGACCACAGATCCGCCGTGTCTGAACAAGTACTGAAGGGTCATTTTCCCTTCTCCAATAGTGTGACCTCTGTATGAAAAACCCTCCATTCATTTCCTGTCATCACGCAGACCTTTTAGCCTCAGCACACAGTGTGCCAATCTGAACAACAGCTTGTATTGTGGTGGCGTCCGCCCATGTGGCGGTGTCCATCAGAAGAGAACGGCTCTCGCTCCTCTGATCTGCGATTAAAGGCAGGGGTGCCGTATGAGGCCGCTGCGAATCCCATAAACCCTCCTGTAACTGCACAGGCTTTATTTATGGAGGATGTCCTGGCGGACGTGATCTCTGACAGCAGGACAAAAGCGCGTCCGTAAATCAGCCCCTCTAACAGGACAAGAGGGATCACTTTCTTATAATACTCTATAATACTTTGTGTGTTATGTTTTAGAAACTATGCTTGCTGCCAGTGAACGGAACAGGTAGATCCACAACAATGGCTGTCACTGCTGAAATAACTTCTCAGAAAGCGACTGATTTAAATTAGTATTTTGTCAGTATGTTAAAACTAATCTGGCTGCACTTCTTGGTCTCACTTTTACTAATGTCACGTCACCACCGCAAAAATATTCTGGGATAGGGGGATGTAGAAAATAAAAAATTCTGGAGCATCTTCTAGTCCTGCATTGAGCTGCTCCTCTGTTATTCTTCCTGGTAATGTGTGAATAAATTGACAAAGGGGTGTGTCCTTGCACAGTCTTAGGGCTCATGCACACGACCATAGCCTGTTTTGCGTTCTGCAAATTGTGCATCCGCAAAACACAGATACCGACCATTTGCGTTCTGCATTTTATGGAAAGTCTTGCCGTCTATAGAACAAGAATAGGACTTTGCCGGTGCGATGGAATAAACATATGGACGCAAACAGCGCACAGGATCGGGTGCAGACCAAAAATACGTTCATTTGCGTGAGCCTTTATACTGTCAGCACTGATCAGATGTCCAATTCTGTAGGTTCACACCATGAATCGTTAGCATCCCGTTGACAATTTATTCATACATTTGTAGAAGGTATAACAGAGGAACAGGCTAACATGGAGTTGTAAGAGAAGATGCTTCAGATTTTCTATTTCTTGGGATTACAACGTATTTACTAGAATAGAAATCAGGAGAGGTGACAGGACTTACTCGCATTCCTCCAGCATAGATGATGCACGCTGAATTACTGGGGACCCTAAGGTCACTAAGATGGGGCCCTCTGTGCACGTCCATGGTTTGCAGCGGTGGTCAGGCATACTTGCTTCCTCTAGTACAACTCTATGGGGATTTATAGAACAGTTACTGCCTGAGCTATACGGAGTAATGGTGTGTGAACTGGACTGCGCTGCATGCAAGCTCCTGCTCACCGCGCTCCTAAGGGCGGAGGGGTGCAGAGACCCTCGTAATCAGTCAGGGTTTTTTTGTTTGTTTTTTTGTGTGTAAAGAAACCGCATTCACACGGCCATTTTCAGAATTGTGAATACTGGCTGTCTTAATTTGCCGTTTTTTACGGCCTGTGAGCCCCAATAGAATTGGAGTGGACTGTTTAATGGCCGTTTTTTCAGGAAGACGGTTGTGAAAAATGGACACTTTAACCGTTGTGTGAGCGTAGTCTAGGATGAGAGTTACTGGTTTGTAGCCATCTTTATACTTTGGGTGACAATCCTCTTTAAGCAGCCATTCTCTGTACTACAGGTGAGAGGCGCTGTGCCTGGTGTTACCCTGTAACCTCTTCAGAGATTTGTCAGACGTGGCATCACGCTGTGAAGTTAGGATATGCCGCACCTAGGGCTGGGCGATTTACCACATTATTTCGCCCCTTCAGAACCTGTGTATAGGGGGCCTGCACCTGTACAGTATATAGCTGCGTATAGCGAGCCTGTACCTGTATATAGCTGCGTATAGCGAGCCTGTACCTGTGAAAAGCTGCGTATAGCGAGCCTGCGCCTCTATATAGCTGCATATAGCGGGCCTGCGCCTCTATATAGCTGCGTATAGCGGGCCTGCGCCTCTATATAGCTGCATATAGCGGGCCTGCACCTGTATATAGCTGTGTATAGCGAGCCTGTACCTGTGTATAGGGGGCCTGCACCTGTATATAGCTGCATATAGCAGGCCTACGCCTCTATATAGCTGCGTATAGCGGGCCTGCGCCTCTATATAGCTGCGTATAGCGGGCCTGCGCCTCTATATAGCTGCGTACAGCAGGCCTGCGCCTCTATATAGCTGCGTATAGCAGACCTGCGCCTCTATATAGCTGCGTATAGCGGGCCTGCGCCTCTATATAGCTGCGTATATTGTCTGCAGATGGACCCAATTTTGTGTCTTGAACATGATTTATAGTTTAATTTAGCAAGAAAAAAAATAATCGAGATGATTATTTTTCCCCATAATCACCCAGCTCTAGCTGCACTGCTGGTACACACAACGGAAGGAAGTGGTGGGTGGCATTAGGTGCACTGCTATTAACACAGAAATGCCATTCAGAAACTCCACGT
The DNA here is from genome assembly GCA_033119425.1 of Bufotes viridis. Lineage (NCBI taxonomy): Eukaryota > Metazoa > Chordata > Amphibia > Anura > Bufonidae > Bufotes > Bufotes viridis. Next base: position 417,165,299 of record CM065592.1, on the reverse strand, counting down.
CTTATTATTCACCCGACTGATTAACTGCTTCCTGTAATGTCAGAAATAGATGTGTCTTCTGGGGGTGTGGACCGGCTTCAAAAATACTGTAAATCAAATTTGAAATTATCAAACATTTTTTCCCTTTAAAGCGTGCTTGTGGTGTCAGGCGACTCTTCAGAATAATCTCCTGTGTGTGTACATGATGAATACTTTATCTGACCATTGTATGACTTATATTCTGCATTTGACACCACTCTCCTCTCTGCAGGCCCCTTCTCTGATTTTCAGTTTTCCCTGTGGTAGTGAATGTAGACTAGCTACTATGATGTCTCCCATACACTGCATAGAGAAGAAGAGATCGTGTTCCACTTTGTTTGTAGTGTACCCTCAGAAGCAGTAATAGAGGCCAATAAACTGCAGCACTGAGTGGTGTAGCTGTGAATCTAGCACTGGGGTAAGAGATGTGTGACACATTCTTCAGCTTGGCTAGTGGATGTAGACTAGCTTCTATGATGTCTCCCATACACTCCGTAGAGAAGAGATCCTATGCTCCTTGGTGTCTGTAGCACACCGGAATACCACACCCTCAGAAGCAGTAATAGAGGCCATTAAACTGTAGCACTGAGCAGTGTAGCTGTGAATCCAGCACAGGGGTGAGATATTTGACACTCCAGCTGCTCCTTCTTTCCCCTCCCTTCTTCCCCAGACTATGGTGATCAGCTGCAACCTGATCCCTCAGTGCACAGACCCCTGTGTAGGGATTATATCCAATAAATCAGCATGGAATATCAGTGCAGTAAGTAGGAGAGTAGTCTGATAAGTGGAGAAAGAGGCATTTTTCTGTAGCAGGACACATTGCAAAGCTTCTTATCACCATTGATGCTATTTGTTTATGAAAACAATAAGAGATGAAACTTTTAAACGGGTTTCCAGCTGATGCCTTTTTTTTATATGCTAAGAATAAGCCGTCAATATTTGATCGGTGGGGTCTGACCTCCAGGGGCGGAAGTGCTTGCTGGAGCTCCACATCCCCTTTAGTTTTCTAGAGACCGCGTTGCATCTGCACCTGATAGCCATATTGACTTGAACGACCCCCATCACAGATTGATAGCCTATGACTAAAGACAGGACATCACTTCCGCAGGACTCGACTACCTTATAGCTTGTTTGTAGTCTGTAACTATGGAAACACAGTAAAAACTGTAAAAGATTTTTAATCCACTATTTTACAAAGTTGCTTCAGTTTTCTCCTTGTCCGAGTTAGATGCGCGTCTGTTTCCTTTCTTCTCTCCTCCTTTTTGAAATGAAAGGGAAAGGTTAACCAAACAGTTCTGCTTTTTTTCTTTTCTGGTGATCGGGGGTTGGGCGGCTAAGACATCAGACTTGTGAAAACTCCTCCGGGAAAATGAAATAAAAGATTTTCAACAATGGAGTGAACCGGGGAATACATCTGTTAAAGCGCTGACGACGTCTGAGAGTTTTATTTGCCAAAGGACAAACGCATTTCGTCCCTTTCTAAGTAGTGATTTAGATTTTTATTTTTTATTTTTTTTTACATTTCAATCAATAATTATTCTATCTTTTTTGCTTTTTTATTACTTTTTTGTATGTCATTGATTTCTGGTTCTAAGAAAGAAAGTGAAAAAAATGGCAAGTTCTTAGAAAGCAGCAGTTTATATAAATCATCAGCATAGCGGAGATAAAGCGCGATCGTAGAGGAAGATATTTCCTCATCACAGCAGACTTCCCGGCACTCGTCCAAATGAAACGTCCCTCAGTCGGCAGTTTTTTTTTTTTTTTTTTTTTTCACGACTTCAACTAGCATTTTCGAGAAATAAGGAAATACTGTCTTTACATGTCTTCCTTAAAGAGACCACGTCGCATTGAACAGGACGTCTGATCTGCAGGCAGCATGATATAAAGCAGGAGGAGCTGAGCAGATTGATACGTACCGGTAGTTTCATGGGAAAAGATTTGGTTACATTTTTTTGTGTTTTTTTTATTCATTTCAATCCTTGCTCTTTCTATGCTTTAGAGTCCAGTGGGTGGTCCTGGTCAGTGACTGACCGCTATCTCTATGCCTAGTCATACAGGAAAGGTTGTCAATCACTGATAGGACCGCCCACTGGACTCCTCAGCATGGAGCAGAGATTTAACTAAACTACACGTTTATACATTTCCTCAGCCCCTCCTGCTTTATAACATGCTGCCCACAGATTGTATGTACAACCGCACAGGTTCCTCTGAAACACTTTGGGGGCTTTTTCTGTACACCAGAAAATTGGTGACAAAAAATTTGCAAAGTTAGGCGATCTATTTTGGTTTTTGTCGTCCCTGCTGTCCACGTCCCCAAAATGTGTGCAGAGCTGAGGCCGCTTAGGCCTGTTTCACACAGCCGGCATGGAACACCGGGCATCAGCCGGACTGTGCAGTGGTATTAGTCCGGCTGTTTCACGGCATATTTGCCGGATCACCGCCGGGACCCGACTGCATTATAGTAGCGTCTGGCAATGCCAGATCCGGCAGGCTCTTCCTGGCCGGAACGTCCTGCAGGATCGGTGAAGGGTAGTGTGCAGCCAGCCTGCCACATTTATCTGGCACAGATTATGGTGGAGATCTACAGCAACTTCCTAGCCCCACAGGTGCACCAGAGTTATTAGGAAGCGCGCGCCTCTTAATACTGTAGTTGTGGCGCATCTGACGCTGGCAGGGGATAGAATAAGACCGGTATGTCCCTCTTTGTGTTAAAGATCGGTTCTCCAGAAGCTTATGGGGTTGCGCTTGGGCATTTGTCATTCTGTACACTGTTGAATGGAGCAGTTTAGGTAATTGCTTATATTGCAATTCCCAGATAGATGAGGTAGAAGCTCCGAAGATGAAGCTTCAATCTGGGGTGAGCGTCCTCTTTTATCGCTGTCGTTTTGAGGTACAACATTTTGTGCTGGCGCTTCAAACCCACTGCGTACTCCATTAAACCACCACTAGGGGGCAATGTTCTGAATGATGTGAAGTTATTGTGTCCTAGTATGCAGTACATTTAACGGCTCCCCCTAGTGGTCCCTGCAGGCAGCCAGTTTTCATTAAAAAAAATTCTTTCTTTTGTTTAAATTCCCCAATTTAAAAAATATAAAATTCACGCTGGAAAGCTTAGGTACAGATTTTGTATATGTTTTTTTTTCTTTAAAGCCTAACCTGCATTACTTAATTGGGTTTTCTAAGTTTGAAAAACTTTAGAAAACCCCTTTAATGTAATAAAACGGCTGAATTAAATTTTTGAATTTAGCACAAAAATTGCAAAAAAATAAGTCGACATTTGTTCCAGTGGTATGTGAGGCTTTTCTGTGTCTGGATGGAATGTGTCGACTGTTTGCTTAGTCTTCTGGATGGCTCACTCGTACAGCTGGTGCCATGGGTCGATCCTGCTGTGTTATTCCAGCTGTCCGCACTCGCCGGAGGCTCAAGGATGCTGTGAATGTGTTTGTTTTTCTCTAGCAAGACCGCAGCTTGGGAGGCAGGGTGCTCGGTCTCCTTAAGGTAACGATCTGGACACTAATAGGCAATGCTCCATGGGAAAATAATATGCAAAGGGGTCTCTCCCGAAGGAAAAGTACCATCTCGCTAGTGCCACCTAGTGGAAGTGGCTTCCTGTTAACAAGACTTGGAACGTGACAACGGCAATAGCCAAACATCCCCCCTGTCCAAGGCATCGTACTGAGCCAACCAGATTCTGACTCTGTACCGACGAGCGGCAAGAACCCCGAAACAGCTGTCTACAGATGGATATCTGCTCTGGCTATTTTAACTTGTCATGTTCCGAGGGTGGTAATAAAGTCGGATTTGGACTCCTAGGAGCCGCTTCCACAAGGAGATGGTTCTCTTTGGGAGATACCTCTTTTCCTAGCAAGAGTGGGCATGTCCTTTCTGCTGCACATCACGCTTTCTCTGTCACAACTTCTAACAGTAGATACGGGTGGTGGCATTTGAAGAATGGAACTGAGCATGTGCAACCACCTCAGCAAGGTGGACGGAGAAATGAGGAAATGAACAAACAGCAGGTGGAGGTCCTCAATTGTAAATTAAGTTCGTAAAATTACAAAAGTTTTTTTTCAGAGCCCGCTGCTGGTTTGAAAAACGTAGAATGCACTTTAGATAAATGTTGAAAAAACCGACTATTTCAGCCCGACCGTGCCGCCATCTAATGTTATGGGGCGTTCTGCCTTTCCTCTGCTGCCGATTTGGGGAGAAATAAGGGTCGGGAATGCTGGATTTCGACATGACCAATGCTTTAGCAAGGGGCGACAGCTGCCACCAGAGGTGTCCCACAGCAGTTTATTCCACCCCTCCTTCCTTTTAGGAACACCAGCGTGATCAGTGACCCCTGAGATGTTTAGGTCGGGCATGCGGCACCTGATCAGTAGATGTCTTACCGGAAGGGGCAGTTCATTTCCACAAGCCCGATCCTTTGTTCTCAAGGGAGATAGGCCATCGTACGACATGTCTGCCACCAGATTATTCTCCTCACAGAAAACACATGCATGTGATGTTTTGGTTGAGCACCTTTAAGAACAGGAGCTTTCTTCTCTCTTCCGTTTTTCCCTAGAGGGGTCCTTTCCCCGGGATTTGAAAGCCTCCCGAATAAAGCAGTGAACGGTGCATTTCTCATGCAGCCCGGTGCGAAAAGCCAAAACCGCCAGGTCTGCTCGCCGAGGAGGATGCCAGTATGTGTCGAGGCTTGTCTCCTCCTTGCACCTTCCTTTTGTTGAATTTTTTATATTTTTTTTTACTTGAAACTTCAAATACTTTACCGTGTGCGAGACGAGAGCAAGTGGCGTCTGCACAAGCTTTGCGGTCGGAGGCCCTGATATACGATCTCCATACCTGCGAGCAGTCGGAGCGTGTTTACACGATGGAGACGTCCTCCTGTCTTTTATCATTTCTTAGGCATGTAGATAATGGTCCAGGTGCAGCTGCTGATCATCTGTAGCCTTACATAGGACTGCAGGCAAAGCTTTAAAGGGGTATTCCGGTTATAACAAATTATCCCCTGTGCTGTAACTGGATCCAGATTGGTGGGGGGTCCTACTGCCGAGACCCCAACCGATCACGAGAATGGAAATGGACGGAGTGGCTGGTCGGAAATTCGTGCTGCCGCTCCATTCCTTTCGATTGGAGTGTTGCACTCTATCTCCGGCACTCCCATAGAAATGAATGGAGTGGGGAGGCTCCGTTCCGACCAGCCACTCCGTCCGTTTAAGGGGAGTTCCGCAGGGTATTGGGTCCCCGATCTCATGCTCGGTGGGGGTCTGTGATGTTTGTCTCCTCAAGGAAATCTGTTGAAGGGTAGCTCATGTGCTCCATTGTATCAGTTTCCATGGGCTTTTTGGAGAAGCTTTGGGCTGCAGGTAGTGAGCGCGATGTGACGCCATTACTTGTGCACCGCTCTCGTGTAAGGGATCTTCCCCACCCTGGAGCCTCATGGCAGATGGCGTAAGGAAGGCTTTACTCTGGATCATCAGAACACCGTTACAGTGATGCTTCTGTGGAGTCGCGTCCTCGACACCAATCACTAGCTCTGAAAAGCATCACGTGATCACTTTGGGTCACGTGATCCTCTTCATGACTACCGATATGCTGAGGGGGGTCATGTGACTTCACAGAGCCCTGAAATGCTCTCTTTTCAGCCCACTTGTTTGGCACTTTGGGGACGCGGTTTAGCGCATTCGGTTAGTGTAACGCTATGATGCTCTAATTTAAAAGCTATTTTTCGGGAGTGAAACATGGATGCCCTGTCCTTAGGATAGGTCACTAATATCTGATCCGTGGAGGTCCAACTCTCGGCACCGCGCCAATCAGCAGTTGGAAGGTGCTCGGGCGAATGCTTCGTCTGCCTTCACGTCGGGTCCATCGGCCACGTGGCCTTTCTCAGTCCCAATCAAGTGAATGCGACTGAGCTGTAATACCAAGCACAACCACTATACAATGGATGGCGCTGTTCTCGGTATAAAATGAATAGGGCACAGCATTCGTCCGAGCTCCAGAGCCTCCTGAAACAGCTGATCGGTGGGGTGCCGGGGGTTACACCCCACCAATCGGATATTGATGACTTACCCTGAGGATAGGTCATATCCCAGAAAACACCTTTAACCCATTCCCGTACCTTGGCCTATGTCTAGGGCAGGCACCCTCAAACTGTGGCCCTCCAGCGGTTGTAAAATTACAACTCCCACGATGCCCTGCTGTAGGCTGATACCTGTAGGCCAGTAATGCTCAACCTGCGGCGCACCAGCTGTTGTAAAACTACAAATCCCACCATGCTCTGCTGTAGGCTGATAGCTGTAGGCTGTCTGGGCATGCTGGGAGTTGTAGTTTTGCAACATCTGGAGGGCCGCAGTTTGTGGATGTCTGGTCTAGGGGGCTTGAGGTGCACGTATGATGTAAGTCGAGGTGATCATGTGGGCATCACAGCCGTGTCCCTGTAGTAATGAACAGGAACATTGTCTTTATTTATATTTTTAATGGTTGAACAATGCAATGATAGACTTCGGACTAGATGATTATCAAAAAACCTTTTTGACCCTTAAAATGGACTCATCTGCTCTCCTGGTGTTCTGTTTTAGTAAATACTTGTATTACCAGTAAAATGACAGTTCTAGAGCACCTTTCCTTATAACTCTGTGGTGCTATGTTCCTCTATTATTCCTCCTAGAAATGCATGACTATATAGATAACTGGGTGTTACCATTTGGGGCTGTGTCTGGCACTGGCAGCACTGATTGGATAAGTGTCAGACTCTGTACAGACACTCCCTCAACTGGTAACGCCCATTTTTCAATGTAGTTGTACATTTCTAGGAGGGATAATGGAGGAACACCACAACACACAGTTCCAAGAAAAGATGTTCTAGAATTATTGTTTCATGAGGAATAAATTTTTGAATTAAAATAGACAGAGGCAGAGGAGGCGACGGGTCCCGAGGTCTGTCCAGGGAGCCAGAAATTCCATAGACGTTAATGGAAAACAGCCGAAAACCTAGGTGCCAACACGTGCATTGGTATCAGCCCTATAGACAGGAGGCCTCTGTCCTTCACAACCTCCTTACCGTCTTGGGACTACTACTACCCTCACCATCCCTTGTATTACAGTTCTGCACATTTTCGGTGCCCATGTTTTCTCGATCGCGTCTTCCTGACACGTGCTCTGTGGTCTGGCGGCGTCTCTGTTCCATTCTGGGGCGCGCGGAAGCTCTGTATATTTTTAATTTGGTGTTAAATACACATACATTATATTATTAACATACCTACGCAGAAAATCCGCAGCTGCGCTCCCCTAATTGGGGCGACGTGAAGATAATTCCTCTATATACTTTGTCTTCACCCGTAAAGGTTCTCTTTACTTTGGCAGCTCTGCGAAGTCTCCAGTGTGGAAGACGTAAGGCCCACGGCGCATTAGCGCAGCTGCAGCAGCCGCTGTATGAATGGCTTTCTGTCACTGCGTCTGCTGCAGAGGAGACATTTTCCACCAATTAGGCAACGCCAATATCTCGACTGAACCTTCTCCAGCTCCGGTCACCCGCGCCTAGACCGCCGGGGGTCGTGTGCGCTTTCCATCCTATTCATTTATTTTCTCTACGTTTTGAAATCTAGCCCTGGGTGGTGCGATGTCGCCGTCAGGGGAGATACCTGATGAAGTCGTCCGCTTTTGTTGGACGTGCCCCTCGATGAGAAGCTTTAGTGTTTCTAGCGATCAGCGGCAATCAGGGGGAATCCAGCGTGTTCCAAGTGTTTTAATTCCTCTACAGCACCACCACGGGTGAAGTGAAGTATTGCGCCTGGGCAGTCCTCCAGAGAGATAAAGACTTTGTAGACGCCTTCCGCTGTCGCCAACGGTGTCAACTGGGAATTCCATAATCGGGGGGTGAAAATGGGGGTTTTATAGGTAACGCTTGTTCCCAGGAAGCTGATCTGATTGACCCTAATGGCTCTTGCACACAAACTTATTTTTTTTTCTGTTCCTTATTATTTTTTTCTGTGGCCCATATGTGGAACCGTTCATTTTAATGGGGCCCAAAAAAAAACGTAAAGGACTCCTTGTGCATTCCGTTTGTCCACAAAAAAATAGAATATGTCCTATTCTTGTCCGTTTTGCGGATGAGGACAGGCATTGTTTGTTACAATGGTTCTGCAAAAAAAACTGTCACATGGGTGTCATCCATTTTTTTTTTTTTTTTTTTTTGCATGAGCCCTAAAGCTGGCCATACACATTCAGCAGGTACCAGCAGAACGCTCTTTCAGCTGACAGCTATGTCTTACTCCCTCCAGACTCCCCCATACACATCCGGTTCGGCCGAGGGAGAGGGGAGAAAGCTGCCTGGAGGCTGGGGACCCCCTCCAATCTAATATCCTGTGGATAGGGGATAACTTTTTTTGTAACAGGATCACCCCTTTAACTTCAGCCGAACTCATGACAATCTAATGTGTGCTGGGGCCTCTGACTGGTAGATGTTGTGGGCGGGAGGATTAGGCAGTTGGATTTCAACATGCCTGATCCTTTCGTTCTCTAGGAGGTAAGCCACCACCTGAGGAGTCAGTCAGCTCCTATCCAGAGCACATGCAGTCTCTGCTTGCTCAAGGATGCATGTGTTCTGAATGGGGAGTAAGCAGGATGCATGTGTTCCGAATGGGGAGTAAGCAGGATGCATGTGTTCCGAATGGTGAGTAAGCAGGATGCATGTGTTCCGAATGGCGAGTAAGCAGGATGCATGTGTTCCGAATGGCGAGTAAGCAGGATGCATGTGTTCTGAATGGCGAGTAAGCAGGATGCATGTGTTCTGAATGGCGAGTAAGCAGGATGCATGTGTTCTGAATGGGGAGTAAGCAGGATGCATGTGTTCTGAATGGCGAGTAAGCAGGATGCATGTGTTCTGAATGGCGAGTAAGCAGGATGCATGTGACTGGAGGAGGTCGGTAGAGAGAGCTGTTGGATGAACAAGACTGCGGACAGCATTATGTATGGAGTATGGCCGGCTGATCAGCTGTTTTCTGAGAGCTCGGCCTGCGATGATCAGATTGTGGGACAACCCCTTTAAGGGCCTTATGTTAATCTATGTCCCTTTTAATAGGGCCGTCGTCATAATAGTCAAGAATCTGTGCTGTCCTTCTAGGTTCTCCATTATTTCCTAAATCTATAATAAAGCAAACTTCGGGCATTCATCAGACTTGCAGGAGTTGAGTGCGGGTAGTCTGGACGCTGGCGCAGTAAATCCCCCCCCCCCCCCAATCCTTTACCTCTGAAGAATAGTTCTAGCTGCGCCAAGTCTCCTCTGCTAATCTAGGTCTTAAGTGGCCAAGCAGATTCTTGGATTCCCTGCAAAACCCTTCTTCAGTTGTCTCGGAGACTGAGACCATGTGTTCTGCCGGCAGAAGTTAATGCTGGTGATGGGCGGGTAATCCGTAAAATGACCGCACTTCAGCTTTAAGATCAGACGCCGCATGATCCGTGCCATTAAATAATATGGACGCAGCAATGAGAATATATGTACAGGTCTATATAGATGTATGGATATGATATATGTACAGGGCTATATAGATGTACAGAGGTGATATATGTAGGGGTCTATATAGATGTACAGAGGTGATATATGTACAGGTCTATATAGATGTACGGATATGATATATGTACAGGTCTATATAGATGTACGGATATGATATATGTACAGGTCTATATAGATGTACTGAGGTGATATATGTACAGGTCTATATAGATGTACGGAGGTGATATATGTACAGGTCTATATAGATGTACTGAGGTGATATATGTACAGGTCTATATAGATGTACTGAGGTGATATATGTACGGGTCTATATAGATGTACGGATGTGATATATGTACAGGTCTATATAGATGTACGGAGGTGATATATGTACAGGTCTATATAGATGTACAGAGGTGATATATGTACAGGTCTATATAGATGTACGGAGGTGATATATGTACAGGTCTATATAGATGTACGGAGGTGATATATGTACAGGTCTATATAGATGTACGGAGGTGATATATGTACAGGTCTATATAGATGTACGGAGGTGATATATGTACGGGTCTATATAGATGTACGGATGTGATATATGTACAGGGCTATATAGATGTACGGAGGTGATATATGTACAGGTCTATATAGATGTACGGAGGTGATATATGTACAGGTCTATATAGATGTACGGAGGTGATATATGTACAGGTCTATATAGATGTATGGATGTGATATATGTACAGGTCTATATAGATGTACGGATGTGATATATGTACAGGTCTATATAGATGTACGGATGTGATATATGTACAGGTCTATATAGATGTACGGAGGTGATATATGTACAGGTCTATATAGATGTACGGATGTGATATATGTACAGGTCTATATAGATGTACAGAGGTGATATATGTACAGGTCTATATAGATGTACGGAGGTGATATATGTACAGGTCTATATAGATGTACGGATGTGATATATGTACAGGTCTATATAGATGTACGGAGGTGATATATGTACAGGTCTATATAGATGTACAGAGGTGATATATGTACAGGTCTATATAGATGTACGGAGGTGATATATGTACAGGTCTATATAGATGTACAGAGGTGATATATGTACAGGTCTATATAGATGTACGGAGGTGATATATGTACAGGTCTATATAGATGTATGGATATGATATATGTACAGGTCTATATAGATGTACGGAGGTGATATATGTACAGGTCTATATAGATGTACAGAGGTGATATATGTACAGGTCTATATAGATGTACGGAGGTGATATATGTACAGGTCTATATAGATGTACAGAGGTGATATATGTACAGGTCTATATAGATGTACGGAGGTGATATATGTACAGGTCTATATAGATGTACGGAGGTGATATATGTACGGGTCTATATAGATGTACGGATGTGATATATGTACAGGTCTATATAGATGTACAGAGGTGATATATGTACAGGTCTATATAGATGTACGGAGGTGATATATGTACAGGTCTATATAGATGTACGGAGGTGATATATGTACAGGTCTATATAGATGTATGGATGTGATATATGTACAGGTCTATATAGATGTACGGATGTGATATATGTACAGGTCTATATAGATGTACGGATGTGATATATGTACAGGTCTATATAGATGTACGGAGGTGATATATGTACAGGTCTATATAGATGTACGGATGTGATATATGTACAGGTCTATATAGATGTACAGAGGTGATATATGTACAGGTCTATATAGATGTACGGAGGTGATATATGTACAGGTCTATATAGATGTACGGAGGTGATATATGTACAGGTCTATATAGATGTACGGAGGTGATATATGTACAGGTCTATATAGATGTACGGAGGTGATATATGTACAGGTCTATATAGATGTACGGAGGTGATATATGTACAGGTCTATATAGATGTACGGAGGTGATATATGTACAGGTCTATATAGATGTACAGGTCTATATGGATGTGATATATGTACAGGTCTGTATAGATGTACGGAGGTGATATATGTACAGGGCTATATAGATGTACGGATGTGATATATGTACAGGGCTATATAGATGTACGGATGTGATATATGTACAGGGCTATATAGATGTACGGAGGTGATATATGTACAGGTCTATATAGATGTAGCAGCTGCATATTTATATCAAGGCATTTGGGTGGTGAAAATAGTGGAATGTCCTGCTGGAGTATAGCGCAGTATGGATGTAGCAGAGCTGAGTTGGTGACATGGCTGTGGACCAGTGACCCCATCACTGGCCATTATAAGATGAAGCCACCTCTGATCTTCTCACTAAATGTCTCCTCTTCTCGTTGTACAGATGACAGCATTTCTGCGGCAAGTACCTCCGACGTGCAGGATCGCCTCTCTGCCCTGGAACTGAGGGTTCAGCAGCAGGAGGATGAAATCACGGTGCTTAAGGCCGCCCTGGCCGATGTGCTCAGACGTCTGGCAATTTCTGAGGATCAAGTGGCAACTGTCCGAAAAGCTCCTCCGAGTAAAGGTAATTTCTGCTGCTGCCCGGGGTCAGAACGTCCTGTGTGAGAAGTGAATAAGCCTCTGTGTCTCCCCATAAATGGCGTCACTGTCTGGAGTTGATCCGCGGCCTCGTCAAAATCTTTGGGGCTGAGCTGTAGTACCTGACCCAGCCTGTGGACAAGAGTGGCGCTGTTTATGGCAGAGGACGGACCTTGGTCTCTATTGTCAGACATCCCCTTTAACCTTTTTTCTCAAAATACTAAAGCAGTTCATAAACTTTCAATAAATGTTCGTTCCAAAACGAAAGCGCTCTATTCCGACTAGGGTTTCACCAGGTATTGAAGTCTCGACTTTTTCGATACTCTGGGATTAGCATTTTTTTTTTTTTTTATTATTTGCGCTATTGCACAGCTTAGTATCAGTCCCTATTAGAGCATATGGCACACGCACGGCGCAGCGCACGCCATGTTCTCATAAGCGACCACACAGTGAAGAGGAAGGGAGCGTGTCCCTCCTCACTGTGATGCGGCTGGCCACTGCCACCAATGAAAGCCAAGCGGTCTGATGGAGAAGTGTCAGCGAGGGATGAAGGGGGGAGAATAGGAAGGCAGGGGAGAAAGAAACTCACCCCGAGGCTGGTTGCTGATAGGATAAAGGACCTGTGATGATGTCATCGCTTGTGATCGGTAACATCCGCTTACTGGTCACATGACGATGACATCATCACAGGTCTTTTAACCTTTTAATCAGCATCCAGGAGGATCTTGCCGCAGGAGAGGTTTCCTGCTGTGTTTACAGGTATGTGCTTCTTGCTGTATTAATGTAAGGCACAAGTTCTTACTACTTTAGTACCTCACATTAATAGTAACAGTGCCCCCATTGTGTACATCATATAATGGGCAACACGAGGTTAATGATGGTGTCACTATTAATATGGATGGGTCATCAGTATATGATCGGTGGGGATCTGACACCTGGGACCCCCGCCGATCAGCTGTTGGAGAAGGCTCCCGCGTTCGCAGTACCTACGCAAATGGGGCTGAGCTGCGATACCAAGCACGACCACTATAAAACGTACAGCGTACTGCGTACTGCTTGGTGAGCAGAGAGGGCCATGGCGCTACTGCGAGTGGCGGTGCCTTCTCAAACAGCTGATTAGCGGGGGTCCCGGTTGTCGGACCCCCACAGATCCGATACTGATGACCCATCCAGAGGATAGGTTATTGATAAAAGAAATAAACTCTTGGGAAAACTCCTTTTAATGTAAGGCACATGGAGGTCCAAATTGATAAAACCGCGGGTCTCACATTAAATACTAAGTAACCCCATCATGTTCCTCACGTTAACCCCATGTTGCCCATTATGTCAGGAGGTTGATGATGGGGTTGCTGATAACTCGAGACATATGGTTTTATCCATTTAGACTTCCACGTGCCTCACATTATTAGTAAGTGACCCCGTAAAGGACCTCCGCAGATAATGGGCCATCAATACAAAAAAGCCCCACAAAAAATACTTTCTTGGTATCAAAATCGATCCTTTTGTAGGGATTTCACCATAGACATTCAACTGCCGTTCAAACCCGACAACAGGTTCGGCCGACCAATGTGTATACAGGCATTAAGCATCTAAAGTCTGTGGACACCCTCATAGCAGTTTTTTTGTGATTGCATTTTACTCATTATGGGCTGAAAATAATTTTTTCAATTGGTCTTTATTAGAAAATGTCTGCAGTTTTTGTGATACATGTGGTTAAATATCAATCTATTTGCAGACTGTCCCTCCTTAGTTCCATCAGCAGACGGCTTATGTGAAGCCTGACCTCTGATCTCCTGACCTCATGGACCATAGCTAAACTCCTATCAGACTGATAAGAATATGGCTTAAATGAGGTCAGGAGATCAGCGAGAAGACGTCACATAAGCCATCAGCTGAAGGTACTCAGGGGGTCTGCTGATACTGATTGTGTACATTCACGCGACCATATTTCTGGGTCCGCATCCGTTCCGCAATTTTGTGGAACGGGTGCGAACCCATTCATTGCAGTTGGGTCGCAAAAGATGCGGACAGCACACCGTGGGCTGTCTGCATCCATGTTCCGTTCCGCGGCCCTGCAAAAAAAGATAGAGCATGTCCCATTCTTGTCTGCGGTTTGCATAGACATTTCTATCATAACAAAATGCGGATCGCACAGGGTGGTACCTGTGTTTCGCGAATCCGCAATTTGCGGGCCACAAAACGCGGTCGTATGAATGTACCCGTAACTACGTGTCACAAACACTGCTGAAAATTCTTAATTGAAAAATAGATTTTAAGCTCAAAGTGAGTAAAATGCATTCATAAAAAAATTGTCCTGAAGGTGTCCAGTAAATAAATGTGACTTCTCATTGTAAAACCGCGGTCACATCCGGGTTGGTCCAAAAGAATTGTGGCCAATGTTGGGGGATACGGCGGTATCTGTCATTTGTTTCCTGTATGGGGTCTATTTCTGTTCAGTCCGAGCTTCCTCTTCCCCTCCAGCTCGATTTCCTGAGGGATCCAATGTCTGGATGGGAAGTATGAACCGTAAAATCCTAGACTTTGCAGAAATGATGAAAGAGGTCACTTTGAGCCACAAATAAGCAGCGGTGTCTGTGGCACGACATATTGACCTCCTCACTCCCCCCATTGTCCATACTTGTGAAATATCGAGTGGTGATGATTCATGAGATTTTCGGATCGATCCGCGTGACCTTGCGTTTCAATTTGAGAACAGTCTACACTCCTCTGTTCTCACCATAGACAACCCCTTTCTTGTTGGGACCCCCTGATTGCTCTAGGTCCGGTGCTGTAGTGGCCACTGCAGGTCACATCTGGTATTACATGGTGACTATTTAGATGAATAGTCGTCGCTGTGGCCTGAGTCATAGAGCAGGACCTCATGTCAGGGTTTTCCGCCATGACCTCCACATGTCGTCATGGACATGAGTTACTGTGACGAGACAACCCCTCGAACAAGGGCTCGTATTGTTTAGACCCCGGCTCTCAGGCTGCGGACCCCCTAGAGACAAGTGAAATCATGCTGCTGGGAATCTTCATAGTTGTCTATCGGCAGTAGAACCACACAGCGAATGCTCATGAATTACGTGTTATGGTGTCTAGTGGACCCTGGTAGTGCTCCAGACTCGCACTTAAAGGGACACTTCCATCATCAAAATATGTTTTTTTCGTTGTTTTTTTACTGTCATCCTAATTCTACACCAAGTGCTATCATAAGGATTACCCTTCAGATAACCTCTTCCCCTTCACTGCAGCAGTGAAGTAACAGTAGGTTACCCATCTATATAGGAGGTCTTATTTGTATTGACTGCTACAGCAGAACAATATTTTAATTGTATATTCCTAAAAATATAGTTTTTTTTAATGAATAGGGAGTTTAAAATAATACCTCTTTCTGATTAAA
Source organism: Bufotes viridis (assembly GCA_033119425.1). Lineage (NCBI taxonomy): Eukaryota > Metazoa > Chordata > Amphibia > Anura > Bufonidae > Bufotes > Bufotes viridis. Next base: position 417,149,825 of record CM065592.1, on the reverse strand, counting down.
GTGTCCCTTTAAAGGGGTGTTTGAAAAATTGGCACGGGGTAGTATAAGATAGAGGGGAGGACCCTTGCATTTTAAATGTCCCACTTGTTGGATGTCCTGATGTGAGGTCGCATACCTGTCACTATTCATGTGAGCGCTGCAGCCAGTCACTGGTCTCTGTGGTCATGTGCCGATAATGCGTCGCTGACCACTGAGGCCAGGGATTGGTTGCAGCGGGTCACATAAACAATAAACAGCACATGACCTCTGTGGCCCGGCGTCGTGTGATGCCATTGCTTTATTATATGCCTGTATTGTTTTTGGGCATACCCGTGAGTGTTGTCATTGGATGTTCCAGTAGGTGGCGCTCTGCTGTGTTTATTGCACTGACTGAAAGTGAAGATCCCTAGAGCTTTGCCGTGGGTGCTCATCCTGCATAGCGAGAAACAGGCAAACCCCATGGCCGCAAAATCACTGCACAGGAAGAGAAGCATAGCTGCTGTTTGGAGACAGCGGGGTCCTATTGCGTATGCGCCACCTGGGGAAGCGCATGTGTTTTTTTTTTTTTCTAGCTTTTGCCAAAAGCCAGGAAAGATCTTGAAAAAGTTGTAGTACAGACAATAATTGGATTTCTCAGCAGAAGAAAAACTCCTCTTTACCTTGCCTTCATTTTTCGTATTCTAAACCTTCTCTTCGGGTAGTAATGCCGCGCGGTCTCCAGTAAATAAGACTGATAGTGGAGCCGGAGATGTCTGTGAAAAATGTAAAAATCCGACGAGAGTTGCCAAGCTGTTTATGTGTAGAGTCTGCCAGTAAGATTCTCAGACATTTTCTCAATTTTCGGGAAGTTTCACGGAGGAAACTTTTTTAATTTCTTTTTTGAAAGTTAAATAAATCTAAGACGTCCAGTGCAGCTGATAAAAGTATTCAGTCGAGGAGGACAGACGTGTTGTAATATTAGCGCTGGGCGAGTAAGCAGAGTTAGTTATCCTTTGCGATCCTGCAAGGCGAGCGGCACTACGGCGGAGTCCCTGCTCCTCCACGAAGCGGCCCCGAATGGGCGGCATTCTCATGTTTAACGTTACTTTAGGGGGAATTGGGAGTAGAACTGCGCATAAATCCGTGTCAAGACGCACTGTGTGACCATGACCTTACTGACGCTAGGATATGCCCCCAATGTCCGTTAGTGAGACCCGCACCTATATCGAGAACAGAGCAGAGCCACCACCAAGCGCTCTCCCCGTAGAAGTGAATTGGAGCGCACCGCGCATGACCGGCCGCCGCTCCTATTTACTTCTATGGGCCCCACGGAAATAGCCGAGCCAGTGCTCGGCTATTTTAACCAACTCCATAGAGAAGAATGGAGGGCCGCTGTGCATGCGCAGTGCACCCTCCACCACTTTCGGGGCTCCGAAAGTGGTGGAGTTACCTATAAGACAATGGGGGCATATCCTACCCCTTTAAGTACACAACTTTATAATGATATTCGCCTCATATAAGCAGTCCTTCAAGGGATTGTACATAAAGGCACAGCCTGGGCCCATAGATTTCTACGGGTGCCTTTTGCAGCTCCGTACCACTTGTATCGGACCATGTTGCGACTGAGAGGCCTCTGGGATCACCCGAGTTACACCCACGATTGTGGGGAGGCTGTTTAATGGGTTCAGCAGTGTCTTTGTCTGTTTTTTTCAGGCATAAAAAGACGAGAAAAAACTTGACTTCATTGTGCGGCGAATCTTTCCCCCGATCTTCGGAGTATAATCATTACCTCTTTTAATTAATGGAGAATTTTTTTCGAATAGAAGCAAAATCCATCCCGTCTAATAATGAATGCGTCTTTCCCTTTGATCTCCCACAAATTTGGCTCCGGTCCGAATCGCTAAACACAGGATCTCATTTTACATTTATTTCACATCTGGTTGTCGAGTCCGGGCCAAAAAGATAAAGCGGCCATTTCTCAGACTGTTTACCCTGGTAATTGACACATGATGTGACACCGGCAGACGGGTGCTGGAAGAAGCATGCCATTCAGGTGATTTATCTCTTGTTTGGTTTGGAACCTGCAATGGTTTCTTCAGAGTTTTTTTTTTTTTTTCCACAATCGAACAAAGGTCTCTTTGTAAGGAAGGTGTCCTAGCCGATCAAAGACTGGAGGCGAATCAAACCGGTAATGATTAACTTATCCGTAGTCCTGGAGTATCCAGTGTGAGATTAGGCCCCTGCAGGACTCGGGGGTTCTAATATTTTTCACTTTTAATAAGGTTTCCTACCTTATACAGTTACGGCATATCCGCAAGAGATCGGGAGTGGAAGGTTGGCCAGGCACAACTCTCTCCAAATGGAGAGAACTGGGGGACAGGAAACCCCTAATCTAGATATAGTTGACGTATCCAATAAAGCTGGGGCCACCCCTTTAAATTGGATTTCCACCACTACTAACTATATTTAAGGGTTAGGCCTGTGATCTCTTTCCACGAGGCTTTCAAAAAATTGTCCTTGGCTGTTTCATAGTTAGATTTATTTCTGAAATTTGCAATGGGACTTAAATGGGTTACGCTATGATGTAATAAATGAAAATCAGACATCATATAGTACATGACCACCTCGTTCTAATAAAGTTAGAACCAGCCCTGTACTTCACATGGATCCAGAGATCTCCACATTCATTGCTCCAACTGCTCTGCTACATTGTCTTCAGGCTGGCAGGCGTTTTCTTTCTGCTACAGCTCTCTTCCTATCGTAGTCCTGGAGGCGTGTCCTTTTCCTGCAGCTCTCTCCCCATCACCGCTCCGGGACCATATCCTTTCTGCTGCTCTCTCCCTATCCCAGCTATGGGACCATATCCTTTCTGCTGCAGCTCTCTCCCTATCACAGCTCCGGGACCATATCCTTTCTGCTGCAGCTCTCTCCCTATCCCAGCTATGGGACCATATCCTTTCTGCTGCAGCTCTCTCCCTATCACAGCTCCGGGACCATATCCTTTCTGCTGCAGCTCTCTCCCTATCAGCTCTGGAGGCGTGTCCTTTTTCTGCAGTTCTCTCCCTATCACAGCTCTGGGACCATATACTTTCTCCTGCAGCTCTCTCCCTATCACAGCTCCGGGGCCATATGCTTTCTGTTGCAGCTCTCTCCCTATGAGCTCCGGGGCCATATCCTTTCTGTTGCAGCTCTCTCCCTATCACAGCTCCGGGGCCATATCCTTTCGGTTGCAGCTCTCTCCCTATCACAGCTCCGGGGCCATATCCTTTCGGTTGCAGCTCTCTCCCTATCACAGCTCCGGGGCCATATCCTTTCTGTTGCAGCTTTCTCCCTATCACAGCTCCGGGGCCATATCCTTTCAGCTGCAGCTCTCTCCCTATCACAGCTCCGGGCCATATCTTTTCTGTTGCAGCTCTCTCCCTATCGCAGCTCCGGGGCCATATCCTTTCTGCTGCAGCTCTCTCCCTATCACAGCTCCGGGGCCATATCCTTTCTGTTGCAGCTCTCTCCCTATCACAGCCCTGGGGCCATATCCTTTCTGCTGCAGCTCTCTCCCTATCAGCTCCGGGGCCATATCCTTTCGGTTGCAGCTCTTTCCCTATCACAGCTCCGGGGCCATATCCTTTCTGCTTCAGCTCTCTCCCTATCAGCTCCAGGGCCATATCCTTTCCGTTGCAGGTCTTTCCCTATCACAGCTCCGGGCCATATCCTTTCCGTTGCAGCTCTTTCCCTATAACAGCTCTGGGGCCATATCCTTTCCGTTGCAGCTCTCTCCCTATCAGCTCCAGGGCCATATCCTTTCCGTTGCAGGTCTTTCCCTATCACAGCTCCGGGGCCATATCCTTTCCGTTGCAGCTCTTTCCCTATAACAGCTCTGGGGCCATATCCTTTCCGTTGCAGCTCTCTCCCTGTAACTGTCACAGCTTCTATTAGATAAGGCTGGTGCCAGTTGACGGATGGAACGGAGCATGTGCGACCACCTCAGTAGGTGGATATGCACATATCTGTACAGATTAAACACCAGGGGCGGTCATTATATTAAAATAAATAGACTTTCTCACAAATGGAGTATGTTTGTGACCAAGTAAATGATAGAAATCACCGTTTTTTCGTCAACATCATTTCTTGGTGGTGTAACCACTTTTACCTTATAATGCCTGTAGGACTGGTCACCCAGACACCGATAAGGATCCACCTGCCGGATTTGTCTCCTAAGATCACATGGCAGATTAGGAATTGTGGCTGCTGGGGGCGATGAGGTGGAGGAGTGACCGGGTTTGATCAGCTTTTTGGACTATTGCGGGACCCTTTGGACCCTGACTTATCAGGAGAACGAGGTTAGAGCTCTTCCAGTCCGAGTATCATGGTGTATTGTGTGGACATGCCGGAAGGGTCTAAACCGGAAATGCCCCCTTTAACAAGATAACTTTTGGCTCTTGTGCATGCCGGACATCGGCCATTGTTATACGTCCTCTGACTTCAAGGATCTGTTGTATAGATTGATCTAGTGCCGTTCTGATTGGCGCGGGAAGAGGCGGCTCCTGATCGGCTGCTGCTGTGGAGCTCACCTGTTTCGGGATAATTGTCCCTCATCTGTGTAGTGTGGAGAGAACTGGGCGAGAGGCCTTTGTCGGGGTCATCAAAAGGTCCCTTTACACGATGGAGCAGCAGTGATCTCCTCCACAGTATGGGGTGGAGCGATCACTAATGCCTTCACTCTTCCCCATACCGATTTGTTGTTTGCCGGCGGCAGAGCGTGATTACACAGGATGATCTGCCGCCGCTGGTTCATTGGGTAATCGGCGCTATATTGACACCGCCAAATAATTGCTAACAAGTCAATATGAAGGCTCGTTAGCGACTATCTTTAGGATTCCTTGCCCGTGTCACCGCAGTGTCATCGTTTTATGGTCCCTGTATGGAAAGGCTCCGTTCACATCCCCATCTTAAAATACCGACGTCACTATGTCCGACAATACTGCCGTTCTGTTTCTATGCTGAAACAGATTACCAGATTTTAAACTTGTAATGTGAACCTAGCCGTAAGGGGCTCATGCCTGCCGTTTGCGGATACAGACCCACTCACTGGAATAGGTCTGCGATCTGCAAGATGCAGACCGCACCTCCCCAAAAAGTTTTTTTTGTTTTTTTTGCACTGCGCAGGCACAGACCAAAATCTCACGGAAACGCTCTGTAGTGCTTCTGTGGGCTTCTACTCTCACGTGAACGGGTCTGCATCCGTGATACGGAGCGCACACAGCCAGTGCACGAGCCCCAACCATGTGTGCTAGAAACAATTGTATCGGTAGTTTTTTTTTTTTTTTTGGTAGGTGGACCACAAAGCATCCGTGAGCATGAGCCCTTACTGCCATAGAGCTGCTTTTTTATGGACGCTACAGTTTGGATTATGGGCAAGATGGGACCATTGTCTTATGTTGTGTCTATTGTTTGCTGAGATTTCTGTTAGCGCCGTATCTGATCCCTCCGAGTGCACAGTATTGTCTTAAAGTACGACTTGGGCTACTTTCAGACCTGCATTTGGTGCGGATCCGTCTTTTACCTGCACAGACTGATCCGCAACGATAATGCAAACGCTTGTATCCGTTCAGAACGGATCCATTTGCATTCTCATGAACAAAGTCAAAACGGACCCATCCTGAACACCATTGAAAGCCAATGGGGGACGGATCCGTTGTCAATTGCACCATATTGTGTCAAGGATCCGTTTGGATCCACATCGTCAGACGAACACCAAAATGCTGCAAGCAGAGTGTTGGTATCCTCCTCCAGAGGGGAGCCAAACTGATGCATTCTGAGCAGATCCTTATCCATTCAGAATGCCTTGGGGCTGAACTGATCCGTTTTGGACTGTTTGTGAGAGCCCTGAAACGGATCTCACAAACTGAATCCAAAACGCCAGTGTGAAAGTAGCCTTAAAGAATTGAGGTTGAAGTCTTTTTCACACGCTCAGCAGGTTCTCGGACGACCACCACTAATACTAGTTGGAATTTACTGTTTTCTCTCTTCCCCCTTAGGTCCACCCACGCTTCGTGAAGCCCATTCTATACCTTGTATAACCAATGGAGGTGCTGGAACCAGAAAACCAACTCACACTGGATCAATTGCTAGAAAAGATACACTGGCGTCGGCTGCCAAAAGGTAATTTTATGTCCTCAGATGACTTTTTTATTTTTTTTTTTTTGGTATAATTTATCCTCCAGACTTTTTTTTCCCCTTCTCTTTTTAAAATTCTGGGTAACTTTGTGTATTTCTTACTATTCAGCAGTTGTTGGAGGGGTTTAAAAAAAAATCATTTACCCAACAGATTCAGTTTTCTGTCTTCCAGTCCTTGGGCGGTCGGTTTATCTCTGAATGGACGTTCAGAGATGGCTAATGGCGCAGCTACTGAGCGGGGGGCCCGCTGTCAGTGACGGCAGGACACCCCAGAGAGAAGGCAGGGACCGTTCCTGTATGTCCCTGCCTTCTAGATCGCTGTATAAAAAAATAGATTAATTAACATTATGCAGCAGTGGTAGCTGCAAATACAGTGAAGGAGTTTAGGCATGCATGGGATAGGCATAAGGCCATCCTTCATATAAGATAGAGCCAGGGGCTATTCATAGTATTCAGCATATTGGGAAGACTAGATGGGCCAAATGGTTCTTATCTGCCGACACATTCTATGTTTCTATGGCAAAACAGATTTTTTTTTTGTTAGCTCACCTCCCAAAAAACATAATGTTAATCAATCAAAAAGTCGTGTGTACCCCAAAATGGTAGCAATAAAAACTTCACCTCGTCCCGAAAAAAAACAAGCCCTCACACGGGACTATAGCCAGAAGAATGAAAAAAATATGGCTAAGAAAAATAATTTTTTTTTTCCTAAAATGTTTTTATTGTGTAAAATGTAAAAGAAAAGACATATTTGGTATCGTTGCCTCCGTAATGACTGGATCTATTAAAATATCACATGATCTACCCCATGAAGTAAACGGTATAAAAAAAAAATTGAAAAATGACACCAAACTGTTTTTTTGTGATTTCACCTCCCAAAAAAATTGATTAAAAAGCAATCAGAAAGCCAAATAAACCCCAAAATGGTGCCAATAAAAACTACAGCTTGTCCTGCACAAAATAAGCCCTCATGCAGCTCATTCAACAAAAAAATAAAATAAAAAGTTATCTCTTAAAAACCCTGACAGAAAATTCCATTTTAGAAAATCCAGATGCGCTCCCTCCCTTCTGAGCCCTGGCGTATCCCCAAATAACAGTTTACGACCACAGTTGGGGTGTAACTGTATTTAGGAGAAAGTGGGTAGCAAATTGGGAGGAGGGAGGGATAGATATTCTCCTGTTATCTTTTGTGAAAAAGAAAGTTTGGGCCTAAAGCACAATTTTCTCGTAAAAAAAAAAAAGAATTTTTCATTTTTACACCCAAGTATTAAAAATTCTATGAAACACCTGTTGAGTAAAGTGCTTGCTACACCCCTTAAAAATTGCTTGGCTGGTGTAGTCACTTTTTGGGGGTTTTCACTGTGGGAGAACCTCAGGGTCTCTTCAAATGCAACATGGTGCCCAAAAACCATTCCAGCAAAATCTTCCCTCCAAAAACCATATGGCGCTCCTTCTGTGCCCTGTCGTGTGCCCAAACAGCGGTATACGACCACATATGGGGTGTTTCTGTAAACTGAAGAATCGGGGTAATAAGTATTGAGGTTTGTTTTGTTGTTAACCCTTCTCTGTGTTCCAGGAAAAAAATTGATTAAAATGGAAAATCTGAAAAAAAGTGAAATTTTGAAACTTCACCGCTATTTTGCTTTAATTCCTATGGAATACCTAAAGGGTTAACATTTCTAAAACCAGTTTTGAATAGTTTAAGGGGTGTTGTTTCTAAAATGGGGTCATTTATAGGTTAGTTCTATTATGTATGCCCCACAAAGTGACTTCAGAACTGAACTGGTCCTTAAAAAAGTTGACTTTGGAAATTTTCCTAAAAATTTTAAAAATTGCTAAAACCTTCTAACATCCTAAAAGAATAAAATTACCAACATAAAGTAGCCATATGGGGAATGTTAATTAATGAATATTTTGAGGCATCACTGTCTTAAAAGCAGAGAGATTCAAATTTAGAAAACTTTTGTTAACTTTTGGATTTTTTTTATAAATAAAGGTAAAACATATTGACTCAAATTTACCATTAACATGAAGTACAATGTGTCACGAGAAAACAGTTTCTGAATGGCTTGAGTAAGTAAAAGCGTTCCAAAGTTATTACCGCATAAAGTGACACATGTCAGATTTGCAAAATTAGGCCTGGTCAGGAAGGGAGTAAATGGCCCGGTCTGGAAGTGGTTAAACTTTGGCCATATTTTAGTTTTTGTATTTTCTGTACGTTTTCTTTCTTTTTCGGAAGCCTGTTCACTATCCTGTACAGGATCTCTAACCTCTCCTGACATGTTTGTTTTCATAACTACTTGCATTCTCCGTGTAATAACAATTCTGGAGCATCTTGTGACTCTGTTTTGCCCTTCCTTTTATTTTTCCTACTAGAATTTATGAATATGTTGCCAGCAGTCTGCAATGAAGGTCCAGATGTGTGTTACCAGGTGAGGGTGTGTCCCTGCCCAGCCTGATGCTGGCAGCACTGGCTGGATAGACGCACCCCCAACTGGTAACACCGTCATTGAAAACTGCTAGAAGGAATAATAGAGGAATGCCACAATATAGGTGCATAGGAATAAATGCTCCAGAATTATTACACGGGGAATGCAAGTAGTTACTAAATCAGACACGTCAGGAGAAGGGACTGGTCTTTTAAATTGTATGTATAAATTTGTATGATTTACTTTATTTATCAGAAACTACGGCAGATATTTTTTTTAGCTTAGCGCAAACTATAAACCTGTAGGAGGTTCAATAATTCTTTGCAAAAAAAAATCCATCTATTGAACTGTATAAATGACGTATAAAACGCAAAAATAAATGTCAAACTTCAGGCCGCTCCCCGGTGGATCTTTACCTAGTACTCTGTGAATGGCCTCTGTTATTGTAAATTTTTAATCTTTCCAGCGCGTGCCAGTGAGTCCCCATATTCATGAGCTCCTGGCTCTCCCCGCCCACCTGCTGCTGTTTCATATGGAAAAAACCTGTCAATCAAAGGCAGGTGGGCGGGGAGAGCCAGGAGCTCATGAATATGGGGACTCGTTGGCATGCGCTGGAGCTGTGTGAACCTAGCAGTATTAAACTGGTGACAGATTCCCTTTAACGCATATCAAACCTATTTGATTTCAGTTTCCAGAAGTCATAACTCATTGTTGGGCCGCTTGCAGACGAGTGTTTGTCACGCTGCGAGTCCGCAGCGCAGCTCCCGGCCTGACCTCCCAGCACTGCCGGGGTCGCATAGCATTATATTGGTTTATGATGCTATGTAACCCTTAGGCCTCTTTCACACGGGTGTCATGTCTGACGCCCGGATAAGAGGCGGGTGCGTTGCGGGAATATGCGCAATTTTTCCGCGCGGGTGCAAACGTTTGTAATGCGTTTTGCACGCACGTGTGAAAAATCGCCATGTTTGGTACCCAGACCCGAAGCCGGACTTCATCACTGAAGTCGGTTTGGATCTTCTGAGAATTTATTATTTTCCTTATAACATGGTTATAAGGGAAATAATAGCATTCTTAATAAAGAATGCATAGTAAAATGAAGTGGAAGGGTTAAAAATAATAAAGTTAACTTACCTTAGCCACTTGATCGCGTAGTCGCGATCTCTCCTCTTTCCTGCATCAGCTAAGAACTAAAGGACCTGTGATGACATCACATCACATGGTCCAATCACATGGTCCATCTTACCATGGTGATGGACCATGTGATTGAACCATGTGATGTGACGTCATCACAGGTCCTTAGATCATAGATGCTGCAGGGAAAGAGAGGAGAGATCGCAACTGCGCGATCAAGTGGCTAAGGTAAGTTAACTTTATTATTTTTAACCCTTCTCTTCATTTTACTATGCATTCTTTATTAAGAATGCTATTATTTCCCCTTATAACCATGTTATAAGGGGAAATAATAAAGATCTGGTCTCGTTGCTAAGCAACCATGCGGGAAAATCGCAACGCATCCGCACTTGGTTGCAGATGCTTGCGATTTTCCCGCAGCCCCACTTACTTCTATGGGGCCTGCGTTGTGTGAAAAACGCACAATATAGAGCATGCTGCGATTTTCACGCAACGCAGAAGTGATGCGTGAAAATCACCGCTCATGTGCACAGCCCCACAGAAATGAATGGGTCCGGATTCAATGCGGGTGCAATGCGTCCTCCTCACGCATTGCACCCGCGTGGAAAACTCGCCCTTGTGAAAGGGGCCTTACTGTTCCGTAATGTATTGGATAACACTGGCAGCATTATGTCAGTATCATCTAATATATTCCAGAACTGTAAGGGTTACATAGCATCATTAATTAATATAATGCTATGTGACCCCGGCAGTGCTGGGAGGCCAGGCCAGGCTGGGCCTGAATTGCATGTAATTATAAATGTACTATAGCTACATAGTTATTCAGTAATGTGTATCTGTATAGCGCCACCTACTGTTTTTTTTATTTTATTTCTCTGTCCACCCAGGGCCGGCGCGTCCTATACGCGGAATAGGCCGCCACGTAGAGCGCCCCTTGGGAAGGGGCGCTGCTAGGAGCGCCGGCCCTGCCTCATGCTGCAGCTGCCCGAGCGCTCTGAATTGAGCCTCAGGCGGCTGCAGCACTGCCCGGGCTGGTGCGTCCATGAGGACGCACCGCCCGGGCGCAGCATGAGGAGAGGAGCTGACAGGAGGGAAGCGCTCAGCGCTCCCTCCTGTCAGTTCCTCATTGTAGCGTGGCCGAGCTGTTTAAGGTCCGCGGGTACAGGAGCATCTGTCTCCTGTACCCGGCCGGACTGACATGAAGTGCGCACAGAGTGTGCACTTCATGTCAGTCCCCTGGGTACAGGAAACTAAAGCTCCTGTACCCGTGCAGCATAAAGAGCTCGGCCGCGCTACACTAGAGGTAGGGGGGATATCAAGGGAGAATGACAAGGAGAGGGGGAGAATAAAAGAGTAGAAAGAGTGGAAAGAGAATGACAAGAGAATGACAAAGGAGAGGGGGAGAGAGAATGACAAGGGGAGAAAGGGAATAACAAGGGGGAATATCAAGGGAGAATGACAAGGAGAGGGGGAGAATAAAAAGAGGAAAGAGAATGACAAGAGAATGACAGAAAGAGAATGACAAAGGAGAGGGGGGGGAGTGTGAAGAATGGCAAGAGGGGGGAGAGAATGATAAGGGGGGGGGGGAGAGGAAGAATGACAAGGGGGGGGGGGTGTGAAGAATGACTGGCGTTAGTTAAAGGGGTTCTGCAGTTTATTTAAACTGTTCGGCAGGGGTCCGACACCCGGGACCCCCGCCGATCAGCTGTTTGAGAAGGCAGCGGCGCTGGCAGTAGCACCTTGGCCTTCTCGCTGTTTACTGCAGGCGCAGTGACGTCACGACTAATATCACTGGCCTTGACGGGGTTAAGCTCTGTTCACTTGAATGAAGCTTAGCCCCACCCAGGCCAATGATACTAATCGTGACGTCACTGTGAGAAGGCTGAGGCGCTACTGCCAGCGCAGCTGTCTTCTCAAACAGCTGATTGGCGGGGGTCCCTGGTGTCGGACCCCTGCGATCAGTTTAAATAAACTGCAGAACCCCTTTAATATGGCAGATCATATAGGTGGGGCATTGTGATGTCACATGGGGGGGGGCGGCAAACTTTTCTTTTGCCTAGGGCTGCAAAAATCCTTGCACCGGCCCTGTTTCCACCTCGCTGAGGTGGATGCACATGCTCAGTTCCATCCTTCAGCTGCCTTCTGAGCTGTAATAGGAGAGAGCTGCAGCAGAAAAGACACGCCCCTGAGTTGTCAGCTTGATATAAATTTAGCAGAGCAATGAATGGGGAGATCTCTGGATCCATGTGAGGTACAGGGCTGGTTCTAGCTTTGTTAGAATGAGATTGTCATTTTCTATATGATGTCTGACTTTCATTTTTTTTCCTTAATCGTGCTATAACCCCTAGTTCACATTAAAAACTGATAATAACTTGCTGCCGTTGTTTTGAGGGTTTCCATGTTCTCCTGCTCACCAGCTGTTTATATACTGTTCTGTGCTTTTTTTTATCACATTGTGTCTGATGTATTAGCCAGTTCTTGTCTACATTTGAAGTGTGTTTTTTTTAGTTTAGCATTTATTATCTCTTGGATTTTGTGATATTGCAAGGTTTTTTGAGTCGTCAGTGTTACTATGACGGGGTCAGTTCACACGGCCGATTTTCAAAATACACGTATACAAAAAATAAAATAAAAATCAGCGCTGAATCCAAGCAGATTTTTACGCCTCAAAATTATTATAATTTTTTGTAAAGCCTTTTTTTTGGGCAGGTTTTTGACTTTTTTTTTGTTAAATTCTTTAGTACCTTTCCCATAAATGTCTTTTGCCGGGTTTATGCACTAAAAAAACGCGCGTATGTGTGTTTTTTCCTGCTTCCCATTCATTTGAATGGGTTAATCGGCGCTGATTCCGCCCCAGGACAGGAGGCGCTGCTTCTTTTTACACGTGTAATAAAGAAAGAAGTGCCGCTTCCCACTGAGACGAATAGAGGCCGTACTGAGGCGTTTTTGGAGCTGATTTTGAGGCACAAACGCTCCAAAATCGGCGCCAAAAAACTCCTGCGTGAACTGACCCTAACAGTGTTTTTGGTGTCATTTTCGATAATGTTATGTATATTAGAATATTTATTTGAATTTTAGGTAATTTTTTTTCTCTTTAATAAACCAACATCTTGTCAGATGTTGGTTTGTAAGACATTTGCATACAAAAAGTAGCGCAGTTGCTCACAGCAACCGGAAAGACGTTGGAAAATCGACATAACATCAGAATGTGCTTTTTGTCTGACCTCCACCTCCCCTTTTTTAGTATTTTTTTTAATATTTTTTTCATATTTTGGTGGATTTCGTGAATAGTTTGTAATGCAAATGATTGCATTTTGTTTAGCATTCTTATATCAGTGAAGACCTTTGCTTGCGGTCAGTGAATACGGCCATTCTTGCTTACACGCAGGTGCTGAAAACCAGTCCTAACCTAGTCAGCTGTACATAATGAGTTGGCTTGTTAGGGCGCCCTCGTACGCTGCGGATTTTGTTGCCGAATTTTCCGCGACTGAATATCGGTTCCAGTCACCTGGATGGGGCTTGCAGAAATCCATGTGCTTGCCGCCCCGTTTATATGAATGGAACTGATTTTGAGTTGCGGAAAATTCTGCAACAAATTCTGCAGCATGTGAAGGCAGCCTTAGGAGTTAGGCCTCCTGCACACGGCCGTTGCCCCTGCATACGCCGGATCTGCAATACACAGGGCACCGGCCGCCTGCATTACGCATCACAGATGTGGACCCATTCGCTTGATTGGGTCCACAAATCTGGAGATGTGGAACGGAAGCACGAAACGGAACCACATGGCAGCATTACCGAGTGCTTCTGTGGGATTCTGTTGCGTGCTTCCGTTCCACAAAAAATATAACTTGTTCTATCTTTTTGCGGAATGGACGGATCGCGGACCCCATTCAAATGAATGAGTCTGGGATCCGCATGCGGCTGCCCCACGGGCCCGGCCAGCACACAGTCGTGGCCTTAACTGGAGGGGGAATAGTCTTGTAATAGTCTCAGGATCTCTGACAGCAAGCAGAGATATTGCACAAATGTTTCTGAGTATACAATGAAAACTTTTTACTTAAGTTTAGACTTTTTCTGTTTTATTTGTGGTCATTTAATGTTTTCCATCTAATAACGGTAGGTGCATTATCCTGTGCTGATTGACCTCATAATCTGAGTGTATAGGGGTCTGAGCTCCCGCGTAGGGTCACGGGGCGTATTATGTCATCCCTCTCAGCCAGTCAGCAGCACTGACGAGAATCACGTGATGCAATCTGTGACTCCTGTTTCTGAGACGTCACACAGTATATGTCACATTATACTTTTCAGGGTCTACAAGACGACTGAGCGGTGGGATCGTGTGATGCACCGTAGGACGCCACAGTGCCAAGAAGGGGGTTATGGCTCCACTTATGGACGCAGTTGTCCTAAGGTTGAGTTCACATCCGCATTCAGGCTTTCCGCTCTGTTCATGCAGGACTTTTGTCTCCACTTCAAAAATCTTCCTCCGAGCAGAAACCTATTGGGCCCCATTATAGGCTATCGGGGGCCTGTAGGCATCCGTTCGGCTCAGTTATGTATCGGATCCGTCCTTTCCGTTCTCCTATAACGGAGCGGGGGAGCGGGAAGGCTGAACGCTGATGTAAAGGTCCTACAATCAGGGCCGTGATCGGGAAGGAGCGTTTGTAGGAGCGATAATTGCTCGGGGGTATTGAAGGGTACGGCTCCACGGTGACGCTGGTCATGGCCAGGATCGCAGAGTAGTCACGAGAAATCGATGCTCAATGGTGACGAACGATCACAGTAGAGATCCCTTGGTCTGTACTGTGAAGGTGAGTGATTGCCGCATGTAATTCTCACCACCTGGCAATTATCGAAAATTAACGGATCATTCACAATAATTGCTTGCTGTGTCTTACCGGGTAAAAGGGGCTTTTACTCACAATGATGCCTCAATTCCTTAAAGGGGTTTTGTCACAAAGTTAATACAAGGCACTTACTAATGTATTGGGATTGTCCATATTGCCTCCTTTGCTGGCTGGATTCATTTTTCCATTACATTATATACTGCTCGTATCCATGGTTATGACCACCCTGCAATACAGCAGAGGTGGTCGTGCTTGCACATTATAGGAAAACGTGTCGGCCGGGACGTTGGGATCACCCATTGGCTGGTGCTTTTCTTTTTTTCTATAATGTGTAAGCACCGCTGCCACTGCTGGATTGCAGGGTGGTCGTAACCATGGATAGGGGCAGTGTACAATGTGATTGAAAAATGAATCCAGCCAGCAAAGGAAGCAATATGGACAATCACAATACATTAGTAAGTGCCTTGTATTAGCTTTTTCTTACATAATAAATGCTTTTTGCTGAAGTGAGACAACCCGTTGCTCTCCAATTCCAAGTCCTGTCTTGATAGAAAATGGCTGGAAATACCTGCTGTCAGCTGCTGGCTGAGGTGGGTGACCCCTGCGGGCATTCCAGCCATTTCTTGTGTGTGAAGCTGGGACCATAAAGATGGAGAGCAAAGTAGGAGCGGAGGAATGGCAGCAGCGGAGGGGATCGATGAGGGTGAATTTAGGCTGGGGCTACCGCAAGAAATGTCATGCAACCAAAAAATATATGCAACTTGCTGTCGTGCGACTGTTTCAGTGCTGAGATTTGGCTGTAATGCTGGTGAAACGCAGCAATCTTGGCCGCAACACAAGTCGCTGTGTGTCAGTGCAGCCATAGAAGTCAGTGGTGTAGAAGTGTGACAGCGACAATCACAGAATCGCCCAAAAAACCCGAACCTGCTCGACACCATTCAGATCTGTGACTGCACTGACGCACAGCGATCCTTGCACGTAAGTCACTGGGATAAAAGTCGGCTGCGAGACCAGATCCATGAGGTCTAGATTTTTTTGCAACTGTCACCGTTACAACATGTCACGTGTCGCACAGCGACATTAGATGCCATGGGACCAGGCGCCCTGTAGTGTTGGCTGCGGCAGGACAGAGTGTTATAATGGGGACTGTTTAGGGCCCTGTGCAGGCGAGCGAGTGTCTCACTGTGGACTCACAGCTCTGACCTCCCAGCACGGCCGGGGTCACATAGCATTATATTGAATTATGATGCCATGTAGCCCTTACTGTTCTGTAATGTATTGGATAAGACTGACAGCATTATGTCGGTGTCATCTAATACTTTCCAGAACTGTAAGGGTTACATAGCATCATAAATCAATATAATTCTATGTGACCCCGGCAGTGCTGGGAGGTCAGGTCGAATGTCTCGCAGCGAGTCCACAGCGAGACACTCGCTCGTCTGCAAGGGGCCTAAAGGGAAGCCGCAGATCCGGAGTCCTGTAAATCTGCGCTCTGGCCTCTCAGCACAGAACCTTGCGCCTCTTCAGTGCATATTCACACCGAGCAGAACGATGTGGCGGATGACCGCGCAGTCACACGTCAGTTGTGTTTAATTGTTTTACAAATCCACTACTGTCAAACTCTAAAATCACGGCCATTAGAGGTGCTTTACCCTCAGGGTTACCTGCCGCCCCGTTACGCTGTGTGTGAATACTCCCATAATGCACATAATCCATTTCATGCGTTTCTTTCAATACCATCTTGTGTTTTCATCTTTTTCTTTACGTTCTTTTATTTATTTTTTTGCAGCAGCACAGAGAAAAAGAAAGAGAAAGCTCAAGGCGTCAAAGAGGAATCAAATGATCAAAATCCATCTCCTTCTCCCCAACCTTCCCCACAGCCTACTCAAACACACAGGCAAAATCAGGACAGCCGAACCCCCACATCCGCCAAAAGGTTGCCTTTTATTCTGTTTGCTGAAGGCGTGCACGGCAGGAGTTGTAATGATATCTTTCAAAACATTTTTTTTTTTTTTTTCTATTTTTTTTATTTATTATTCATTTTACCTATAAAATACATTTTAGCTTAACAGGCATCTGTCAGCAGATTTGTACCTATCACACTGACTGACCTGTTACATGTGTACTTGGCAGCAGAAGGCATCTGTGTTCATATGTGCCCGCATTACTGAGAGAGATTGAGCCTCTAGGAGCAACAGGGGCGTTCCCCTTAGTCCTAGAGCAGGGGTAGGGAACTTCCGACTTCCAGCTGCTGTGAGACTACAATTCCCAACATGCTCCATTCATGTCTATGGGAGTTCAGAGAAGAGCAGGGTAAGTATGCATGCTGGGAGTTGTAGTTTCACAACAGCCGGAGAGCCGAAGGTTCCCTACTCCTGTCCTAGAGGCTCAGCTCCATCTGCAATGGCGTGACAACATTTTCATTGCCTGGCCCTGTTAAAGTGCAGAAGGTACAGCTGTTGCAGAGCCTCTAGGCGTAATGGTAACGCCCCCGTTGCTCCTAGAGGCTCATTTGCATATATTAAGACATCCTTTTTCTCAGCAATGCAGACACATATGAACATGGGACCAACACAGATGTCTTCAGCTGCCAAGTGCACATGTAACAGGTCAGTCAGTGTCATAGGGACAAATCTGCTGACAATGTAATCAATAAGATCATCTTGGGCTTTAATACGATTATATGCATCCTTATGCTGACCTCCTGCACATAACCTTAAGGGCCCTCGACACTGTCCGATGTTTGGGCAGATCGTCGCTAACAGGAGTCCTTTCTGGGCACTGGGTAGTGATAATCTGCGGGTGTAAAGGTGCTGCCGATTACCCGATGAACGAACTAAAGGCTCGTTCGTGCTTCTTGTGCGGACACCGAAATCATCGTTCTCCAGCAGCAGGTTGTGCCGTCTAGACGGTCGCTGCCGCCGGCAAACAATGATTCTGTATGGGGACAAGCAATGACATTAGTGATCGCTCCTCCCCGTACTGTGGAGGAGATCTCTGCATGTAAATCAATCCAGCTTTCTTCTCCACTGACGAGCAGGCGATTGCCAGGCAGGAACGCTTCCTCCACTACAATCATTTGCTACATGGGGCGGCCTTTAGTTATAAATCGACGGAGCAGCAGTGAAAGCATGTCGTAAATGTGCATCCAGAGCTTCAAAGGGCTGGACTCCGAACCCACGAGCAGAAGCGGCACTCCAAGAAATCCGAATGACGGTGAAGTGTAGAGTCTGATCTCCAAACGGTGGATGCGGTTAAGTTGCGGTACATGCACATGAGGGGCGCTGCTTTGGTACTTATTGGTACTCCATATACTTCTGTGGAAATGGTCTTGGAAATTATTGACCTTTTTGAGGGACAGTGTGAGAACTTTTTGCTTATTTTTTTTTTTTTTTTTTTATTACATTTTTAAGAGTTTTTACAGCAGAAAAAAATATGCTGTAAACTCCTGAAGATGCTTTCTAAACATAAAAAAAGAGAAATGTTCACTCCATCTCCATTATTCTCTGCTTCCTGGTCCAGCAATGACATACTGACACAGGCGTGACACAGCAATGACCTGCTACACCAGTGATTGGCTGCAGTGGTGACTTGTCCCTGTGTTGGAACGCCGGCGCCTATTGTAGCTGGGGACCAGACAGCGCCGATTACTAGGTTGAGTACTGTATTTTCATGCTTGCACAACCTCAGCAGTGCAGGACAACCCCTTTAATAGTGAACATCCCCATTTTTAAAGCAGTGTTTTTAGGATTTTAGACCTCTTCCCTTCAGAGTTTTTCTGCCAGCCACATATGGTTTGTCTGATGATTAATAAGTTAGCATCACACCCTATAATAATGAGCTTACAGGGAGTCTGTCAGCAGGCTTTGGCTTATAGAGCTAAGCACGGGATTTCAGAGTATTACCACTGTACCTTTTTATTTTTTTTATCTGTTGCAAGTTTCACCAGAAAGATGATTTAAAAAAAAAAATAAAAATTCAGTTCTGCACTAGGGGCATGCAAAACCCCTTTGATTCCCCCTGTAGGTAGGATGCCCCCTCCTTTCTTTCTTTGGTTGTCTGGATTCTGCGGCCTCCTGGCCCTGTAACCTTGTGCCTTTAGACACAAATCTGGCGCATGCGCAGTACAGTTATTTTCTTCTGGCCAGGGCACAGTTGCTGTACTGTGCATGCGCCAAATCTGTGCTGCATCTCACACTTTGTGCACCAAGCGGATCATTGGCGTGACAGAACAAAGCCGTGGAAGCAGCAGAGGCAGGCGCGGACTGCCCATAGACCCTACAGGGAAATTTCCCAGTTGGCCAATGCCATTGGAGTTGGCCCGAGCCCTGCTTACTGCCACTGGGCAGGTACACAACGATCTGATACTCTCAGCATTAATTAATGCTAGGAGTATTAGGTACTTATGCACCTGGCCAGCAGCCGCTGGTGCCCTCCTGAATTCTACTGTATCACCCATCCTCTGGATGGTCATAGGGCAGTATTTTATACCCTGCCTGCTTGCGGCGGGACCCTGCCTACAACTTGTGGCCACATTTGAGGGGGGGGGGGGGTGTTGTATGTTTTCCAGGGCCACTTTAAGTTCCCAGGGGCCCCTGAGCAGATGATTACAGTAATAAAGGTACAGTTGTAATACTGTGGGAAAGCCCTACAAGGCACTGTGCTTGGCTCTGTATGCCAAATCCTGCAGACAGACTCCCTTTGACAAAGCCGCCCTTTAACAGGCTCTTAGCGGTGGCGGTATACTCTGAAAATGTATAATAGCTTTCAAGTGCACGTACAGCCGTGTCTTATAAGTAAGAATGTGATGTTAGAGCTCGTCAGGAATGATCATCCAAAACCGGAAACATCGCAATAACACCCAAATCGGATAACGAAACGCCACGTACTGCCCCAACTGTACAGCAAGATATTAGCAGATTTCCGGTGTCCATGAACGCCGGCAAAATAACGGTAGCGTCTGAACCCCGTGTGCCGTAATGACCTTGTTGTTATCGTCTTCCTCCTCATCATATCATTACAACTCTTGCCACGAGGCAATGCCTTAATGTTTTTGCATCCTCACGTTTTCAAAATTGACCCTTCTAAACCTCGCTTTGGGTGTCAGCTCCTCTCCTGCGCGTGTGATTTCACACATCTGTCGGACTAATCCTTTACTAAGTAGACGCCAAACAACAGCTTGACACAGCTTGACGTCTCGGGCTTTACGCGCCTTTATAGTTCTGGTCGGGGAGCCGCATGTTTTTCTGTTTGCTCGCTCTAATGCTAATCTGCAGGGTTTCTGTTGCTTGCTGGTTATTACTGTCCTAACTAACGACTGGTTTTCTGTCTCTATTATAGGGAACCTGTCCCATTGAACATGGTGTCTGAGCTGCAGGCAGCTTGTTATAGAGCAGGAGGAGCTGAGCAGATTGATATATCGTTTTATAGGAAAAGATTCAGTATAACTTGTATTTTATCCATTTATATTCCTGCTTATTCTGGGCTTTGAAGTCCAGGAGGTGGAGCTATCAGTGATTGACAGATCTCTGTATATACAGTCATAGAGGGAAGGCTGTCAATCACTGATAGACCGCCTCCTGGACTTCAAAGCCCAGAATGAGCAGAAATACATTATATGTTTTATATTGAATTTTTCCCCATAAACCTATATATCGGTCTGCTCAGCTCCTCCTGCAGCTCAGACACCACGGTCAATGGGACAGGTTCCCTTTAATTCACTATAGAAGGGATGGAGGAATTCTGTAGTTCTCGTCTATTAGGAAATTACAGCTGATTCCATTGACAGGATGGCCTGTTTTCTTCCAAGCCAGAGTCTGCCGTCTTTAGCAAGCCCTATTAAAGAGGTAGATAATGATGACCTATCCTCACATCGGCAGGCGACCGAGTCCTGGCACCTCCACTGATCAGCTGTTTCAGCGAGCCGCCGCGCGCAATGGACCTCTGGTGAGCGCAGCCGATTCCCTGCAGCTTTCCAAGCACAGCGCCGTACATTGTATAGTGGCCGCGCTTAGTATTGCAGCTCAGCCCCATTCTCTTCTATTAGGCCGAGTTGCAACTAGGCCATGCATGGTGAGGTCTAGGAATAGGTTTGGAGAGCCACCCTCTTCTAACAGCTGATCGGCGGGGCGTCTCGGGTGTCAGACCCCCGCCAATCTGATATTGGGGATGGGTCATCAATATAAATAAGCAGGTAAATACGATAATACATGCATAGATCACCTGCCGTTGACTCCAGATCGGTAATTTATATGCGCCCATAGAGCGATCTTCTCCTGGAGTCCTCTCCGTTATGTGCGGGTGCACAGGAGTCCTCTCCATTATGTGTGGGTGCACAGGAGTCCTCTCCGTTATGTGTGGGTGCACAGGAGTCCTTTCAGTGCTTTCTATGGCTGTTTTGAGGGCACACATGGGGGGAATAGGGGGGCATATTGACATAGAGATTATTGATCTGGAGTCGGTGTTCTGTACATATGTTACTGTACATATTAGGGATTTTTTCTTTGAATTCTCCACAGGTGCTGGGACTGAAGAAGGGTCCTTGCCAGGGGCTCTGTGCTGGGTTTCTGTGCTTTGCTATAGACAACGCTTCTGCATGGGCTTGCTGTAACCAGATCTTTCCTTCTCTAGTTCGGCCTTTATTAACCTACATAATCTTCCGTCCTTCCTCCTTGCAGGGTTTAGGCATAATTAATAATATTCACCATTTTCATTAGTTCTGCCTTTTTTTTTTCTTTTTGCCCCCAGTATAAAACGAAGCTCCACCGCAGACAGATCACACAACACGTGGGACAATTCTGATCACAGCCAGAAAAGACTCGTAAAGGCGGCTTCCACGTCAAAATTAACTTCAAAGACTAGCAAAGCTTCAGAGAAGTAAGTATTAATGAACTGGCGGGCGGGTGGCGGTAAAAACAAGGGCGGTATCGAACTTAGACCATTGTGTCATGCTGGTGGCCTCTCTCGCTGCTCTTGTAGAAGTCAATTAGCTCGGCTCGTGATTATCTTCCGTCTGTCACGTGGATTTCTGTACGTTTCTGCCTCTGGCGATGTTTTAATTGCATGCGGTGTGTTTGTGTATATTATGGAGACCAGCCGGTAAACCTCCAGCAAATTCTGAAAGGAAATCCGACTACACCGCAAGGTCACTTACTTTTCTTTTGTCCTGTAGTTTTCTTAAAATTTCTGGGGAACTGCTTCAATGGGATCAGCTTAGAATAATGCCCGTGCTCAGGGGTCTTCATATTCATGAGCTGCTTACTCCCTGCCGCTGATGGGGCAGCTTTCTCCCTATACACTGTATAGGGAGAATTCTATCAATGCTCCAAGGGAGGGCATGGGGAGCCACAGCTCATGACTAGGAGTATGCCACATGAGCGTCTCAACAGGGTCTCCCCCAATTCTGCTGATGATCGACCGCTTTCTTTCTACCCGAGCTTTTAAGAATATTACAGTACAAAAAAGTAAGGGTTACCTTCACACTGGCGTTTTCTTTTCCGGCATAGAGTTCCATTGTCGGGGCTTTGTGCCGTAAAAAACTGATCAGGATTATCCCCATGCGTTCTGAATGGAGAGAAATCCGTTCAGGATGTGAACGTTTTTTGGACGGAGAAAATACCACAGCATGCTGCGGTTTTCTTTCCGTCCTGGGATGCGGAGCAAAACGGATCCGTCATGACCCCCCAATGTAAGTCAGTGGGCACATTCTGCCACAATAGAAAACGGATCCGTCCTCCATTGACTCTCATTGGAGTTCAAAACTGATTTGTTTTGGCAATGTTAAAAAATAGATAAAGTTAATACAAGCGGATCCGTTCAAACAGATGCATGCTGTTTTATTTTCTGTAACAGAAGCGTTTTTTTTCCAGCATAGAGCCCCGACGACGGAACTCTATGCCGGAAAACAAAAAAAGGCAAGTGTGAAGGTACCCTAAGTAAGTAACCCTGCGGTGTAATCAGGGCCTCTGTAACTGGTAGACGCTGCTGTCAGATGGCATAAACCGGGTGACAGATTTCCTGAGGCATATGGACATCGTAGAGGGGATTTTGCAGCTCAGGCCATACAATAATAGCCATTTCTCTGAACTTGTTCCGTCCATACTGAAGAGCCATTTATTTCAATGCCCCATACGTAATATCACATTTTGGCGGAGGCAGGGAAATATCCGGCCGGCCAGAGCTTTGCACAATCGTGACATCTGAACGCCAGGCCTGCTTCATAAAAAAAGCAGTTGTCACAATCAGACAGCCTGTGTAATTAAAAGTAATCATTGTCCCTGTATGCTGTCAGTGAATAGAAACATTGAGTCTAGGGGCTGAAAATACTTACAGGGGTTCGCCCATCTCACACACTGGTGGCCTGTATTTGGGATACGCCACTAATGTCTTAATGGTGCAGGTCTCACTCCTTATAACGGGGTTTCCAAAGTGAATGAGGGTTCACTGTGCAAGCACGGCCACGCTCCATTCAGTTCTATGGGAGCGCCAAAAATGGCCGAGCACCGGCTTCGCTATTGCTGGAACTCCTATAGAGGCGAATGCTGAGTGGCCGCGCTTGCGCAGTGCACTCTCCATTCACTTCTCTAGAAGTTCCGGAAGTAGCCGAGCTCCCCTAGTGTGCCCTCGCTCGACTCTTTTCAGCACTCCCATAGAAGTGAAAGGGGAGCATGCAGTGCATTCTCCTTTGCTTTGGGGGCCCCATTCTAGAGATAGGTATTGCACCTCTGGGAGCACCTATCTGACATTAGTGCCCTATCCTAGCAACATGCCACTGATGTGTGAGATGGGCCAATCCCTTTAAGGATATGAAAATTCCCATGAAATTTTCGAAAATCCGCAGCAGAAATCCAAAGCTGAAACTCAGATTCTGCGATGGATTAACCAGTGGATCCACACGTGGATTGGCCTCCGGTAGTATAAAGATGTAAATCCGCTGTATTTCCGTGCCAAATCCTTAGCTATAGGACCGTGCTTCTATAGAACATGATTATAAAATCAGTGGTGTGTTCGTAACTTCGTGCATATTTTTACGTAACGTGTACATGGGATAGAGGTTGCCCATTTCACTTGCATGGGTGATGGAGTATCAGTGGGTTTGTCCGGGTTTAGGCAAGAAATCCACTCAGTTGGGTCTGAGGTGCCATGCCAGACGCAGTCCACTCCTGGCCGCCGAATGTTGTGGGTTATGGTAGGTGGTGCTTTCTCCAGTCCAACGATCAGTACTGGCCCATAGCAATATCCAGCACTGGGACCAATTTTCTCCCAGTGCTGCTTTAGGGCTCATGCACACGACCGTATGTATTTTGCAGTCCGCAAAACAAGGATTTAGATGATGTCCGTGTGCATTCCGTATTATTTTGCGGAACGGAACATCTGGCCCCTAATAGAACAGTCCTATCCTTGTCCATTATGAGGACAATAATAGGACAAGTTCTATTTATTTTTTGCGGAATGGACATGCGTAAATGGAATGCGCTTTTTTTTTTCCCGGACCCATTAAAATGAATGGTTCCGCAAAAAGAACAGACACAAAAAGAAAATGCGCTCGTGTGCGTGAGTCCTTACTCGGCCTTCTGGACTCTCCAGTTCTGGATTAGTGGAATGCGTGTCCTTGTATGTGTGCGGCCGTCTCTGTCTTTGATTTCACGGTTCTGATTCTTTTTCTTCCTGCACTAACTGAAGGCTTTCACCGCGAGCTCAGATCTTCAGGCTGCGCCCAGCTGCTTTGCATTCTGTGACGCTAAAGTAACGCCCAGTTATTTTTGTTTTCAGGCAAAAAGATATTGTCGTCAGCCCAGGTAAAAAACCCACCTCAGACTGTGCAGTTCTTTTTTTACACCATTGTGGTTCCTTCTTTTCTTGAGATTCTGTTCATGTAATTAAGCAGCAGCTTTCACGTTTTCTTTTCTGCCATAAGACACCTTGTAGTACACAGATCCGTTACTCATGATGTGTGTGTTCGATCTAATTCTTCATTTCTATATGAATATGGAAGTAGCAGCCGCGCGATTACATGCTAAGCAGACTGACGCATTGGCCTGAGTTTTAAGTTGTTTTACTTCTGTCTCAAAACCAGCAAAAATGTCGACAAGAGAAAAAAACAGCCAAGGTAAGATCCGATTTTTTTGGGGGGGAATCTGCAGCTTGGCCCTTTCCACGATCTTTAATAACCTCTCTGATCTTGCATTTTTCTGCCTCTAAATCCAAATATAATCTTTGGCATGGAGACTTCGCCTAACGCTTTTACAGTAGAGATGCCTTCCATCCTCTGGTTCCTCAATTCCTCCCTTTGAACTGCATCTTTTAGGGGATATTCCCAATTGATGACATATTGGTAGGACCTCCAATACGCCCGCTCCATTCTTCGGTCCTCAGGCACCTGATTATGCAGGAAACTGCAGAGCAGCTCCATTGACTTTAATGAGCCTCCACTGTGGTGTCGTACACAGCCCAGTGGCCCCGAGCGCTGCTGCGCAGTGAAAAATGAGGAGATGCAGCAGTACACCTTTTAAGGGGTTGTCCACCGTTAAGCTGTTTTAAACAGACCCCACATCGTTGCTCGTCCCACGGTGGTAATAATACCTACTTGGTCCCCGCCTCTTGGTTTTCGGCTCCATTGCTACCCCAAGGGCTGTTCAGGTCCTGGGTCTCGTCACTTCAGCTTCCAATTTGACTTCTTCAGGGGATGACATGTCACCGGTGCAGCATGGCACCCAGTAATGTGCCAAATGGGTGACACGTGACCGCAGCAGCCAGTGATTAGCTGCAGTGGTCAAGTGCCCCAACGTCAAAGCGGAAGTTGATTCAGCAAGATCCAGGATCTGAAGAGCCGGTGGGGCAGCAATGGAGCATGGACCAGGTAAGTTGGATGACCCCTGCAGATCTGGCCATGCTGTGGGGACTGTTAAAAACCTCTTAAAGGTGGACAACCCTTTAAAGTGGACCTGTTGGTTCTCTTGATATGTCTGCCTTAGTAAGTACTTGTATTCCTCACATAAGTGCTGGTCCCCATCATTTCTCTTGAAATGTGTAGATGCACAGCAGAGGTTTACTGTACCTCGTGTCATTGGGACTTATCCTTAGGTATTACTAAGGACCAGAAACACAGTATAGGAATGTCCGCCCTTGAACGCCAATTTTGAATGAGTAGTGAGCGGAGAGAAAGCCACAGCGGTGCGGCCACCCCTCCATTCACCGCTGTGGGTCTTCTGAAATTGGCTATGCCAGCGGTAAGCTGTTTTCGGAAGAATCCCACGTGCTTACCTCTATAGTTCCCCCTTGTGGTGACTGCTGGCAGTTACTTTTTTGTATTTTAGTTTTACGTCTGTTCAGGGGACTTGGAGCTCTATATTAAGAAAAACTGAGCCCAATGTCGCTTTTAAGATATATTAAAAGTTAATCTCCCCTGAATAATGGACCTACAATGACCTGGTGCTGAATGTAAGCTATAGAGCTATAGATGATGGACGTTCTCTTGAGAATTTCCTTCCCTTGGTATAAGCTGTCACTGCTTTGGCTTCCTGCTGGCTTCACTGACAGAAAAGAAACAAACCTCACATATTCTGCTAAAATCTGCTTCAAAAATTGCCGTAAATTCTGCTTTACCTTCTTTCTGCAAACTCTGCTTTAGCATGAAATCTCTGCTCTGTGCATGTCCTTTGTATGCATGTTCCATTGTGAAAATTCATACAGGTGAAAGTCGCCACAGATTAACACGAGGACATGTCATCGCAGCCGGTCACTACTGTGCATATAGTGGTGTCTCTTGAATTTTTTTTTTTACGTTTTTTTTTTTTTCAGTACAGTTTGAGCTACATGGACAGTTTTAGTTCCTTATAGAATCTACATAGAATTTGTAGAAATCGCCTAGTGTAGCTGATGGCTCTTGTGGTGGTGCCATTTTCTCATGGTGGTGGCTTTTTAGGTTGCCAACAAGAAATCGCCCATGTGTTTTAGGGCTTAGACCTGAATTGTAAAGAAAACAATGAAAATAATTGGTTACAAGTGAATATCCCGTTGACTTCAGGGCATCCGTGGTCCACATTTTGCGAACAATCACCCCAATAAAAATTGGTCTCCCAAAGTCTATGTAACCACTTTGCATGCTAGACTAAATCTATAACGCCAAAATGAGAAATACAACTACACAGTACACCATAAGTTCAAAAAAAATATATGCTTTATTAATTCATCAAAGACAGTGTTAAAAAAAAAAAGTCAATAGCGGCAGCATTCATATACAAAGAAACGAGGCGCGCTGGATATGTAACCCTTATAAATAATCCCATGGATGGACTGGGTGCAGACCAGATCTACACCTCCCTTAAACTCTCCACATTTCTACTAGTTCAAAAATTAAAGTGCTTAGTGCATATGAGAAGACTCTAGTAGAAAAAATCCCTTTCGCGCGTTTCGAATCTCACTTGCTCAGGAGGACTTTCCCTTTAGGGATTGTTTACTGATAATATATTTAGTTTTCTACCTAATGGTAATTTTTTTCTACTAGAGATTTTTTCCACTAGTCTTCTCATATGCTTTTTGCACTAGTAGACATGTCGAGAGTTTAAAGGGGTTCTGGAATTAGGAAAATGAAAATACTTAAATATAACTTCATTATAAATATATTCCCAAATACCTTACATTAGTAATAATGGCTCGTTTTGTTCGGGGAGCAATCATTAGGAGAAACAAAATGGCTGCTGTCCTATTAGTAAAAAAAAAAACTGTCCTAATCACACAGGAGGACAAGTTACTTCACGGCACTGAGCTAAAGAGCTGCCTCATCCTCCTCTTCTCTGCTTGTCAGGGATTATGATTCTGAATACAGATGATAAGATCTTTAGCTGAATCTCTGTTGGAATTGAGTTCATGAGCAGATGTGGATAATGAGCAGCAGCACTTGTCTATCCTCTCTGTACTTCATGTCTCCTCATGAACTCCATCCCCACAAAGATTCAGCTGAATAGCATATTAAACTGTATTCGGGATCATAACCGCTGACAAGCAGAGAGGAGGATGAGGCAGCTCTTTAGCTCAGTGTTGTGAAGTGACTTGTCCTCCTGTGTGATTAGGACAGGTTTTGTGTCTACTAATAGGACAGCGTTCATTTTGTTTCTCCTAATCATTGCTCCCCAGACAAAACGATCCAATATAACTAATCAAAGGTATTTGGGAATATAATTATAATAAAGTAATATTTACGTGTTTTCATTTTCTTAATTCCCGGAGAACCCCTTTAAGGGAAGTATAGATTTTGTCTGCACCCAGTCCATCCATGATCCGATTATATGTAACGGTTACATATCCAGCGTGCCTAGTTTCTTTATATATGCATGCAGCCACTATTAACTTTTTTAACATTGTCTTTGATAGATTAATGAAGTATGTATATATATGTGTATATATATATATAATATATATATATATATATATATATATATATATATATATATATATATATATATATATATTTTTTTTTTTTTTTTTTTTTTGAATTTGAAGGTATACAGTGTAGTTGTGTTTCTCATTTTGGAGTTATAGATTTTTTGAACAAGTATAGGAAATGTTCTATTTTGCAGAATGGACATACGGATGCAGGAAGCACTAGGATCAGACATGTGCCTTCCTCATCCATCGGTCTGCAAAATGTGGATTACAGAGCCATTGAAGTCAGTGGGTCCACGAAAAAATATGAATCGAAAAACGGATACAGAGTTGTGCAAGAGGCCTTAAGAGGCTTACTGGGACTTGAATATCGGTGAGCTATCCTCAGGATAGGTCTACAATATCAGATCAGTGGGGTACTGACATTGGGGACCTCCGCCGATCAATTCTTTTGGGCAGCCAAAGGCTCCAGAAACTACTCAGTGGGATGGAATGCCCTGTCTGTGAAGTTTCCTGCACCGTGTACTGCATCTAAGCTCCCATTCACTTGAATGTGATAGGTCAGGGATGGGCAAACTGTAAAACTACAATTCCCACCATGCCCTGCTGTAGGCTTATAGCTGTAGGCAGTCTTTGCATGCTGGGAGTTGTAGTTTTGCAACAGCTGGAGCGCCGCAGTTTGCTCATCCCTGGTATAGGTCATCTATATCTGTCTTATAAAACCCTTTTGCAATCTGTATGCAGTGGACTCCCCCTAGTGGTGGCTGGTAACAAGGATTTTATGATATAGCACCCTTGTGAAACGCCTCTGGCATGCGATGGCTCCACGCTCTTTATAGTCAATAATTGGTGTAGCATTACTTTTAGCCGTAGTGTCCGTGTCCTAGAGAGCATGCGATCCGCTGTGGCTAGGTGAGAGAGATCCCACTCCTTTCTGTTCTGTCTGCTGTTTAAATGACTCGACTCCAGGAGAACAGAGATCTTGCTGATTTTATATCACCGCAGACATTTCTTTCATGTTCCGTGGTAAAAGTACCATTTCCCTTTTGTATAAAATGGTCTCTCCAGATGGTATCACTTTTATGCTGTAAACACAACTGAGAATAGCGATTTTCCAGTCCTTGTAGAATGCAAAAAATAGCACAAAAAAGCTGAAATAATAAAAATAAATCAATATAAACTGTTCTAGTCTGTCATATATGGCGGTAAGTAGTGAAGGGCCATGTCTTCGGCAGACAATCTCTGACCACCTACCTGACTTCACAGGGTCTGAGATTCGCTGCCGGTGACATGATGTGACCCTGGTCTCAGTCGTGGCCCAATTTTTCTGTCCCTTTCCTTCCTGACATGTCCCTTCTTAGGCCTCTTTCACACTAGCGTTTTAGCTTTCCGCCCTAGAGATCCGTCCTCGGGTCTCTAGGACGGAAAGCTACTGATCAGGATTATCCCCATGCATCCTGAATGGAGAGCAATCCGTTCAGGATGCATCAGGATGTCTTCCGTTCAGTATGTCAACGTTTTTTGGACGTTGACAAAAGCGCAGCATGCTGCGGATTTGTCTCCGTCCAAAAATCCGGAAGACATGCCGCAACGCCGGATCCGGAATTAATGCCCATTGAAGGGCATTAGTCCGGATCCGGCCTTTAGCTAAACGTCGTTTCCGCGCATCGCCGGATCCGACGTTTAGCTTTTTGTCAATGGTTACTATGGCAGCCAGGACGCTAAAGTCCTGGTTGCCATAGTAAAGGGTAGGGGGAGCGGCATACCTACATTCCGTCTGGCTCCTGGGATGCTCCAGGATGACGTCAGGGCGCCCCAGTGCATAGATGACGTGATCCATGCGCGCAGGGCGCTCTGACGTCATTCAGGAGCGCCCCGGGAGCCGCACGGAATGTAAGTATGCCGCTCCCCACTGCCACTATAGCAACCAGGACGCTAGTAGCGTCCTGTCTGCCATAGTAACACTGAAAGCATTTTGAAGACTGATCAGTCTTCAAATGCTTTCAGTTCACTTGCGTTGTGCCGGATCCGGCGTGCATTCCGGCGACGGAAGTGCACGCCGGATCTTCACAACGCAATTGTGAAAGAGGCCTTAGCGCTGTATCTATACAGACGCCACTGGAAGCTGTGGCAGGTGTCCGCTCGCAATTTAGCGCCATCCAGTTAAAGGGGTTTTCCAGGCTTTTAATATTGATGACCTATCCTCAGGATACGGTATGCAAGCATGGTGCGTGCCTTCTCTTCATACACCTGATTGATGGGGGTGTCGGACCCCTGCTGATGTGATATTGATGACCTTTGAGGATACGTCATCAATATTAAAAGCCTGGAAAACCTTTTTAAATCACGAGCAGGTCCTTGGCATTTAAAGGGGTTATCCAAGACTATAAAATGCTCCTCCATAGGCCGGGCCCCTCACAATGAATATAGTTTTCCCCGCACCGCTCTTGGTTCTGGCACTGCCACTGCTGCTTCTCCCCGTGCGCGGATGAAAACATCCAGTGGCGGGAAGATTAGCAGCAAATGGAGGACGGGGAATGAGCCTCCCTAGCACTGCGGGTGACGTCCCCGCCTGCCATTGGCTGCTCCCCCCGACACCGGATGTTTTCAGCCGCGCACGGGGAGAAGCAGCAGCGGCGGTGCGGGGAACAGCAAAAAAAAGTGCCATAAGCAACACACACAAAAAAAAAGCAAAATGTGAACCTGGCTACACTGGATAAAATTGCGTTGCATGACTAACAATGGCCATAGGAAGGGCTGATTAGTATTTTCCAGTGGCGTATTATACTGTAGGTTATGACTCAAATAACAGTAATATATTACACACCTCACATCCACTAATATATAATATTACTCAAATACCAGAAATATCCCCGACCATCTGATTTACCTCTCAGGGCGCACAGTACTTTACCCAAATTTATAAGCCATAAAGCATATTTATAATCTCTTACCTCATGCAGGGAGACATTAATAGGAATGGTCTTTCATGCGTTTTATTGTTTCTGCTGTTCGATAATGTTTTTAGCCCATGATTAGTTAACCAGGAGGCCGTGCGTGCCAGCGCCAACCATCAAATAGTATTCGCTGCCTTCTTTTTATAGTCTGACCAGAAAGTCTGATTTACCGGTAACTTTTACTCAGTTTTTCAAATCGTTTTCTAGAAAACCTTAAAGGGGGCACACTTTCGCGGAACCAGCCTGACCTTGTATTCATTTCAGGACCAGTATACAATATTACATATACCCATAAAGGTCCTTGTCCTAGAACTGTATGGCCATTCAGAGCTTCCCTGGAGCAGAAGATGTTTGGTATAGGTTGCCTCCCCATAGTTAATATTTTTGTATTGATGAGAATGAAAAAAGGACAATGCAACAGCACTCTGCAGACACAAATAAAGTACAATAATGCCATAATCATGGAACGTGCACTCCCTGAATTTTATGGTGGCCATTATGGCACTTTACAGGTAGTATATAGTGTTAGGTTCTCGTTTGGTACAGATCGCCGTTTGGCAGACGGGCCTGTATAAGTTTGTACAAAATGAGAATCTCTAACTTGCAAAATACACAGTTTAGGATCAGATTGTTTTCCATGATTATGGCATTATTGTACTTTGTGTCTGCAGAATGCTGCTGCATTGTCCTTTCTTTCTTTCTTTCTTTGTGTTTCTAGCCATGGCAGCGTGCACCTGCACATTGGGATGTGCTGACTGACACCCCCCCCCCTTTTTTTTTTTTTTTTGCAGTTGTAATTATTTATGCATCCTTTTACTTTTTTTTTTTTTTTCCAATTTCAGACAACAGGGACATATCAGTAGGGTCATCTCTGGGACCCGCACCTATCTGGTAAACTGAGCCGTCAAAGTGCAGGAGGACGCATGCGCAGGCACCCTCTGTTTGTTTCTATGGGGCCACTGAAAATAGCCAAGCGCTTTCTCTCTATTTCCGTCGGCCCCTTAGAAATGAATTGGAGCACACCGCGCTTGCGCGGCCATCGCTTCCATTGACTTCAATGGGGCTGACAGAAATAGAATGCCAGTGCTCGGCTAATTTGAGCTGCCCTTTAGAAATGATTGGAGGGTGGCTGCGTATGTGCGGTGTGCCCTCCTTCACTTTACGCGATAGGAGCGGGTTCTAGTGGGGGTGGTATGCCACCATTGTTTGAGATGGGAATACTCCTTTAGGTGATTTCTAACTGTAAGCTGATTACAAAGTGTCCTGCTACAGCAGGCATCCTCAAACTGTGGCCCTCCAGCTGTTGTAAAACTACAATACCCACAATGCCCTGCTGTAGGCTGATAGCTGTATGCTGTTCAGGCATGCTGGGATTTGTAGTTTTGCAACAGCTGGAGGGCCGCAGTTTGAGGATGCCTGTGCTACAGAGACCTCAACGATCAATTCTAATCTCTTGTGGTAGCTAGCAATTATTCTACAGCGCCACCGCAGGAAAACGGAAGCATTACACAGTTACTATTGTACTCAACGAAAGGTCAATGTAATACATTGACATACTTTAGGATGTCGATAATAGACGGTTGGGCAGGGGCAGATGTTGGCATCTCTGCCCACTACACCTGCACATGAGCGCCCAACCGTTCATACTCTACCCTCCCTCTCAGCGACCCATATCATTAGGCATCTTGCTAGGTCAAAGTTTTGTCAGCTGCAGCCCATAGTGACGCTCTGACTCTCCACTGCCGCATTTCTGATCAATTACAGAAGACATAGAACGTGTCAGTAGATGCAGTTCTGCACCGGGGGCTTGTTATTGGCTTCTTTTAGCTGCTATCCAGTTAGGGTACCTTCACACTAGCGTTTTTATTTTCCGGCATTGAGTTCAATCATCGGGGCTCAATACCAGAAAAAACGCCTTTTCTCCTAATGCATTCTGAATGGAGAGAAATCCGTTCAGTATGCATCAGGATGTCTTCAGTTCAGCCACTATACAGCGTTTTGGATGCTAAGTTTTTTTTCTCCGTCCAAAATGCCGGAACACTTGCCATAATGCCGGATTAATACCCATAGGAATGTATTAGTGACTGATCCGGCATTAAAAGTAGCACATGGCCGGATCTGTACTTCCAGTCTGTGCATGCGCAGACCTTTAAAGATTTTTAAAAAATATATAACGGATGCGTTTCTCCGGATGACAAACGGAGAGACGGATCCGTTCTTGCAATGCATTTGTGAGACGGATCCACATCCGGCTTAGTCTACAAATGCTTTCCGTTTGCATGCAGATTGATGGATCCGGCAGGCATTTCCGGCGACGGAACTGGTTGCCGGATTCCTGTGCCGCAAGTGTGAAAGTAGCCTTAGACTTTGAGGCTGTGAAATGTTGACAGAGGCTGCGAAGAGTGACGTCTCTAACATTAGTGCGAGACATGTCAAAAAAGTCCCAATCTTTTCTCTGGCATTTGGTTTTGTTTCATACAAAGCCTCTGAGGAGTGCAGCAGCGACTAAGTTATGTCACACCTCGTATTGTTCCCAACACTGCAGCCATACTAACCCAAAGAGCGGTTCTTTCTGCCTGACTTCACGCCCAGGTCTCCCTAATATTTTATTTTCAGCTGATTGCAGAAAATCTGGCGCTTGCAAACCAAGTATTGGTGGACGTGCGGTCATTGTAACCTTTGTATGTTGACTGCACTCTCGGGGATGTTGTACCGGCTCGTACAGTTCCCGGTTACCTCCGTCAGCTCCACCTTCACGGCTGCCAAGCGGGACGCGCGTTCTTCATTGACTAACGCCACACGGCCTATTCTTGTCTTGTTTCTGTAGAAGGAGAATACATTAAGATGTTTATGCGAGGCCGACCAATCACAATGTTCATTCCTTCGGACGTGGAGAACTACGAAGACATCAGGACAGAACTGCCACCAGAGAAGTTAAAACTGGAGTGGGTGTATCCTTTTGCCTGGTCCTCATGACCCCTGGTGTATGCACAGGATCTACATTTTTACAGTTCCAGCCACAGTACTTTGGAAAAAGTATTCACACCCTTCCACCTTTTCTTGCATCTTCTCACATCTTTGTCACATTTGCACCTTTGTGCTCAAAGATCTATCTTGGGCTTTGTTCACATCCTTCAAGGTTTTACAAGTGCAGCTGTATCTTCTTACAGTCAAACGTGATGAAATCTCCAAATGCAGATTTGGACGTGTGAGAAATATTTTACTGGCGGTCTGAGTCTCCCAACCTTGTTGGAACAGAAGGTTGGCATCAGACCAGCTGTGCTCGAAAGCTGGCCATACAGTTTAGATGCCAGCTAAACCCTTCAGACTTCCCCCCCAACATACACATCTACATGCGGCTCAGTGGGGCCTGGATTTTTTTCACTAGGACAAGGGTATAAGCTGCTACCATCACGTCTGGCAGAGGGTTATCTATCCCGAAAGAAAAAGGATCAGGGGGGTTCAAAGTCAACATTTCCGACTCTTTCCGTTGACATCTGCTGTCGTTTGGTGAGTTGGACATCACCGTATAAGTCAGGTGATCAAACATTCTTGACTAAATCCGTGGGTTTGGCTGACCACCTTAGATCTAACGGAAGACAGTGTTTTTGTATATACACACACTGTAATACATCATTAGACAAAGGTAACTGGAGTAACCATAGTTTTTAACTATCATTTTTTTTTTTGCCCTGTAAGTCACACCTGCCCATAAGACGCACCTAGGTTTTAGAGGAGAAAAATAAGAAAAAGATATTTTTCATCAGACCTCAGCTCAGTGCCCCAGTCAGACCCCCGAATGTTAATCAGTCCTCAGATCAGACCCCCGAATGTTAATCAGTCCTCAGATCAGACCCCCGAATGTTAATCAGTCCTCAGATCAGACCCCCGAATGTTAATCAGTCCTCAGATCAGACCCCCGAATGTTAATCAGTCCTCAGATCAGACCCTCAATGTTAATCAGTCCTCAGATAAGACCCTCAACGTTGATTAGACCTCAGCTCAGCCCTCAGATCAGACCCTCAATGTTAATCAGTCCTCAGATCAGACCCTCAATGTTAATCAGTCCTCAGATCAGACCCTCAATGTTAATCATTCCTCAGATCAGACCCTCAATGTTAATCAGTCCTCAGATCAGACCCTCAATGTTAATCAGTCCTCAGATCAGACCCTCAATGTTAATCAGTCCTCAGATCAGACCCTCAATGTTAATCATTCCTCAGATAAGACCCTCAATGTTAATCATTCCTCAGATAAGACCCTCAATGTTAATCAGTCAAGACAACAACTCACCTCTCCTGCTCCGGACACTGCTGCCACTCCAGAGATCAGCACTCTTTCTGCTGCGCTATTCTGTGACCCGACGTCGCACAGCGTGAGGTCACAGAGCACGTATATGTCCTCATACTATGCACAGCTTGTCGCACCCTCAGAAGAAGACCAGGTAGCGGAGAGTTCAGAGGCTGCACATGGAGCGCTATATTCACCGCTCCCTGGTCTTACTGTACTAATGAGCACTTCCATAATGAAAGTTCTCATTAGTATTTCCCCTATAAGAAGTGCTGACATTTCCCCCCCCTGCTTTTGGGAAGTGGGTGCGTCTTATAGGGCGAAAAATACGGTATATCGCTACAAATATTTAAAGAACAAAGTTATCCAACACCCATGTGAAAAAGTAACTGCCCCTCTTTCATTTACTGACTGGTTGCCCTCTCCCTATAATTTGATATCAGTCAATTAGATGAACATCAGTAAGTGGATATGTTTGGGAGCGTGAAATGGGATCAGATCACTTGTATAGAGATGTGCCAAGTCCTTTCTGTCTTTTTTATTTTTTTCCCCCCTTTCTGGTGACTTCACCTTAACAGAGCGTAACAAAGATACGGTTATCGTGGCCGAGACTGTCGCGCTAATGTTTACCTCCTCCCTACTGGAGAAATTGTATATTTCATCGCCTCTGTTGTAGTACTCTTCAACTATGATGAAAGAACACAGCGGCATTATCTCGGTCACACAGATTGTGTTAAATGGTAAGATGTTCCTTCTTTATATGCCACACTGCTTCATCTCCCTATTGAGGTCTTGTGCTTACACCCCTGTGCATGTTGGGTGTTGTAGTTCCATATGGATACCTGTGTAGTTTTCCAGTAGCATCCCTTTATGCTTTACAGTTAGCGACTATCATTATAGGCGAATTAAAGGAACCTCTGTCTCTATGATTCTAGTAATGCATATGGACATTATAGACTGGGGTCACCCGATCGGGACCCTCAACGATTTTTAGGGCTTTATTACACCAGCGGATTATCCCACAGATCTTCTGACCAATCATTGGTCAGATGGCTGTTTACACACACAGATCTTTTGTTATACACACCAACTATTGGTCTGATTGGACAGAAATTGGTCAGACAATCTGTTGTCCTAACGAGGCTGGTTCCTTGGATTGTACAGATTAGATGAACTTGGCTGCGGTCTTCCAGCAGAAACAGCTCCACGCCTGTCTGTGGGTTGTGTCTGAGATTGTAGTTCCGCTCCAGTGAAATGAATGGGGCTAGGCTGCAATACCACACGCAACCAGGCGTGGCACTGTTTTTGTGGAAAAACCTAATTCTAATCCTGAACCATCCGCTTAAAACAGAGATCCCCTCTTTTTAAATCACCCCTGTGGGAAGATCAGTCTATTGCTTAATTTGTAGCACGATAACCTGAGCTAGAATCCACAGGTAGAGGTGGGTTCAGTTTCCTCGCTGTAGATGCCGCGTATACGTAAAACATTAAAGTCCTGACACTGATTGTTTCCGTAAAGAGGAGTCTTGTCGATTCTATTTGTTTTCTTGGTCCTCTGCAGCATCGCTCTTCATCCAGACAAAATCCGAATCGCCACAGGACAGATTGCAGGAGTGGACAAGGATGGAAGGGTAATGACCGCAGTGCACTCCCCTTTAGGAGATCTGACTCTGCTCCATTTACTTTCTATTTTCCTGCTGTTAAAGAAAATGTTAGTTTTTCTCACTTCAGCAAGTGGCATTTATCATGTAGAGGAAGTTAATACAAGGCACTTACTAATGTACTGTGATTGTCCATATTGCCTCCTTTGCTGGCTGGATTCATTTTTCCATCACATTATACACTGCTCGTTTCCATGGAGGCAATATGGACAATCACAATACATTAGTAAGTGCCTTGTATTACGTTTACATGATAAATGCCATTTGCTGAAGTGGGAGGACCCCTTTAAGGGTACAAGCACACGTGGTGTTCACTCTGTGGATTATCTGCCGCAGGATTGCATGTGGAAATCCGCAACGTTTGCAGGTGCAACAAAAGGGATGTATTAGTCTCATCCACACGATGCAGAAACTTCCCTCTCCGGAATAAGCACATAACTGCACGTGTGGTGCTGGTTCTAAATTCCCAGCATGGCATTTTATCTGTGGTCTTCCACCATGGAGTCCACCCTTTACAATGCAGTGGTTGAAGTCTGCAGCATATTTTACTTTAGAATCAGCACAGATTTTCCGCAACAGAATGTTAATTACTTGGCTTCATCACCTTTCATGTATCAGTCATCAGCTCGTTTATTATGTGCATTCGTTTATCAGAAGGAAGCTTTCCAACTTAATCCTCTTCGTTTTTGTATTCACTTTTGACAGAAGTGGAAGGATTTTCCTTTACAGATCAGTGCAGCTGCCTCTATAGGTAAAGGTGTTTTTATATAACGGCACTCACACTTTCCTTTTGCCTTGTACTTTCTGCAGCCTCTGCAACCTCACGTGAGAGTCTGGGACTCTGTCAGTCTATCCACGTTGCAAGTCATCGGCCTTGGGACCTTCGAGCGTGGTGTCGGCTGCCTGGCTTTCTCAAAAGCGGTAAAACTTACGTGGCTTCACAAAACGTATAATGTTGTCTAGATAAGACAGTGGAAGAACATGTTTACATAATAATTTTACGTGGAATGATGTATTCTGCATTGAAATCTGCGCGCTATCTGCCTCCCATACGTATGGATGGAGTTTCTGCAACTCTGCCCATAGGAAAAGTTCAGCGTGGATTTCAGGAACTCTTTTTCTGCCTCGGAAATATGTGCCACGTCACTTTTTGTTTCAAGCGGAAAATGCAAGGATAAGTCCTGTTTAAAGGGGTTTTCTCACCTGGAGAGACTGGTGGCGTATCCTCCTGGACCCGCACCTATCTCTAGAACGGAGCTCCAAAAGTGAACGAGAGGACTCCGCACATGCACGGCCGCCCTCCATTCATTTTTCTGGAGCTGAAACCCGCCACCCCCCACAGCTCTGTGTATGGTGTTGTGGCTGTTCCCAGGTCCTGCAACTCGGCACCTATTCAGATGAATGGGAAGCAAACTGCAGTACCCTAGAACCGTCACTACACAGGAGCCCCGTGGTGGGCCCGCTCCGTACCTGCAACTGCCTCTGATCGGTTGGCTGATGATCTCATATCGATGGCCTGCAATGTGTTGGTCCCAGGAAATCCCTTTAAATAAAAAAAAAAACTATATTTGTTCACTGCTTTACTTGACGTACTCCAGGATGATAGCCTGTAATGGAGATTATTATATGCCATAGGGCTTTCTTCAAATACAAATATATGGCGTTGGTGTTTTTCAGGACTCTGGGGTACATCTGGCTGTAATCGATGACTCTAATGAACATATGCTAACTGTATGGGACTGGCAAAAGAAGTCAAAAGTAGCAGAAATAAAGGTAATTGTATTTTAAAAAAATGACATAAGACTGTTTGCTCTAAATGTAAGATTTTTGTTGGCTTTTTTCTGTGGCATCAACCTCTTTCAGTCTGGTAGAACCTATGAGCCCCTTCATGAAAATAATATTCCCATCCACGTGCATGCATGACCTTTCTTCTGCAAACACAAAAAGTGTGATGAAAGCTTAGAAATATATCCTTTAATCTGTATTGGATATTAACTTTAAAGGGACTGCTCCTCCAGAAAGTGCACCACTCTTGTCCATGGGCTGGGCCTTGTGTTGCATCCAGAGTCCATTCATTTGAATGGGGATAATCTGTAATCTGGTGGCACAACCCGTGTACACAGGTGGTGGTATTTCTGGAGGAAACAAAAAAAAGCAGTCAGACTGGAATCACACGTGCAGTTTTTGATGCATCTTTTTGTTTTTTTCTTTAATCCAAAGCTGAAATGGGATGAGTCAAGAAAGGACTTTTCCTCTTTGTTGAATCCACTTGTGGCCCAATAAAACTGCATCAAAAACTGCGTGCAGCAGTCACTGGCCTGAGCAGTGTACATTCGCAAGACTGCTGAGGCCAGGGATTGGCTGCAGAAGTCACTTGCGGTATATGGGATGTCGCCAGCCTAAGCAATTGCATCACAGCTGAAGCCAGCGGTGGGGGTGGAGTGGCCGTGCTAGATTGGAGGCGGCTCAGAAAGGGGTTTTGTAGAAGTACAATATAGATGACCTATCCTCGGATGGGGATCTGACCCCTGCCAGTCAGCTGTTTGAAGAGGCTGCAGCCACCTCACAGCATACCAAGCACGGCGCTGTACCATGTATAGTGGTCGTGCTTCATATTACAGCCCAGACCCACTAACTTGAATGGGACCGAGTTGTGCGTAGCCAATAAACGTGACGTCACTGACCTACAAAAGGTCCCAGCACTCACCAGAGCGCTGCAGCCTCTTCAAACAGTTGATTGATAGAGGCGCAGGGAGTCGGACCCCCACTGGGCAAAACACTGGCTGGGGCCCGGCAACTACAACACAATCCTGTCCTCTACCCATCTGTCTCTAGTCGTTTGTGTCTTCACCTACTTTTTTCTATACCGAATCGCCAGACAGACCCAATTGATTGCTAACTGGGTCCATCAAGTTCTGACGAGGTGTCCATCAAAAGTACTAATGCTTCCGGAGCTGTTTAACCTGTCAGGAACGACACAACCTCAGGAACAACACAAACTTCAACGGAGATGGGCCCTGGTGCAAGAGTTCAGCTTGGGCCCCCTTCCCTCAGTGCTTTGTGATCAGGGGCAGGGAAGCACATAGCCTTAAAGAGGACCTTTCATCACTTCTAAAGATATTAACTAACGGTGCTGACATGTAGAGCGGCGCCCAGGGATCTCCCTGCACTTACTATCATCCCTGGGCGTCGCTCCGTTCTCCTGGTATAGGCTCCGGTCTCTGTGCTCACAAAGTTATAGTAGGCGGGGACTTGGTTATAGTAGGCGGAGCCTGCCCTTCATCTCCTTCTCTCAGGCTGTAGCGCTGGCCAATCGCAACACAGAGCTCATAGCCTGGGAGAAAAAAAATGGGAGAAGGAGATGGAGGGCAGGCTCCGCCTACTATAACCAAGTCCCCGCCTACTATAACTTTGTGAGCAGAGACCAGAGCCTATACCGGGAGAACGGAGCGGCGCCCAGGGATAATAGTAAGTGCAGGGAGATCCCTGGGCGCCGCGCTACATGTCAGCACCGTTGGTTAAATTCTTTAGAAGTGATGAAAGGTCCTCTTTAATGCTGCCTGAGGCAAAAACTAAAACTATACCGGTGTCGTCTTATACGGCACAAGGGTCTTTGGGCCCCCTCAGACTCCTGGGCCCGGTAGGGACTGCTACCTCTGCACCCCCTATAGCTACGCCCCTGAACATAGCGTTACTGAAGATGAGCTCGTATTGACTGAAAACCATTTCAGCATTGAACCAGTGTGACAGACGAGCCCAGTTCTGCTAGTTTTCTGGTGTCCATGCAGAATGAATGCCACATGTATGAATGGCTGGCAGCTCTTCTAGCGCAGCCTACAGCTATTGTCATTTGTGGCAGTCACGGCCCTTCCGTCCAAGTGGAAATGATTTATAAGAGCTTTGACTACATTTCACATGTTTAGAGTTTAGCAAAAAAAAAAAAATTATTCTTTGGGAAAATGACATCTGGGTAGAAGAAAACGGATACGGTGTTAAGCCTACCCCATAAATGAGATCCTTATTGGTGGCTTGGCAAAC
Organism: Bufotes viridis; assembly: GCA_033119425.1. Classification (NCBI taxonomy): domain Eukaryota; kingdom Metazoa; phylum Chordata; class Amphibia; order Anura; family Bufonidae; genus Bufotes; species Bufotes viridis. Next base: position 417,108,954 of record CM065592.1, on the reverse strand, counting down.
GGAGAATATGGGGGGAGCCGGGCTAAGATCAGGACTTCTATTATCTGCTGTATAACGGGGAGGGTGTGCTGTGAGGTCACATATAAATCTTCTCTGTTTGTTTGGACAGACTACAAATGAGGTGGTCCTCGCCGTAGAATTCCATCCGACTGACGCCAACACGATAGTCACCTGCGGCAAATCTCACATCTTCTTCTGGACCTGGAGTGGAAACTCTCTGGCGAGAAAACAGGGAATTTTTGGGGTAAGAAAATGTATTGATTATGGTTTTGTAGTCCATGGGAATCGTGGTCTATTCTTTATAGGGTATGGCGGAAGCTGGAGAATATATTGCCTTAGACATAGCGCTTCAGAGCACAGACTAAGGCTCCATTCACACGACCGTATGTTGTCCGCAAAAAAACGGATCCGTGTCCGCAAAAAAACGGATTGCATTCCGTTTTTTTGCTGAGCCATAGACTTCAATAGGGCCATGTCCTATTGAAGTCTATGAATCAGCAAAAAAACGAAATGCAATCCGTTTTTTTGCGGACACGGATCCGTTTTTTTGCGGACAACATACGGTCGTGTGAGTGGAGCCTAAACCACCTAATCCTCCTCAGCGGGTTACGGTAATGTTTCCACATGTCTGATCTGACACGGGTTTGGCACAGAAATCCGCATAAAATCCACCAGTAATCCACACCCCGTGCTTATCATTGGGGTTTCATTAACCTCCTTCACATCACTGGAGATTTCTGCTCAGAAATGACGTTTTTGAAGGCAAGACGTAAAGCCTCATGCACACAACCTTGGCCACAAAACGCAGTCCACGGACCCTTTGAAGTCAGTTGGTCCACCAAAAATGCAGATGCAACGTGGACGGTATGCAGATGTTGCAGATCCACAATCTGGAGACTGCAAAATTCATACGGTTGTGTGCATGAGGCCTAAAGGAAAGAGTGATAGATTCCCCCTTCCATTGTATATATTAGTGTAGCTCAAAAAAGCGCAGGTGTGATTCCAGGCCGATTATCTGCTCACTGCACAGCAGGTTCAGGGGCACTACAAGTAACCGCACGCTTGAATAGGACTGAGCTGCAGTACCATGGACAAGAGTGAGGCCATTTCTAGAAGAAAAAATACCTATTTTTATACATTTTAATAATCCCACACCTACCCTTTTAATGGGTTGTCCAGCCCCTCTCTCCAGATCTGGCATGAATGTAGAGAGGCACTGCTGCACGGAAGGTTGGCGAGGCTGCTGCCCAACGCCCAGCAGGTATCATGTGCACTGTACTTATTGGGCATCAGACATGAGTTTGGCGTGCAGCAGCGTCTCTTAACGCCTGGTATCAGAGCGGGATTCCAGGTCACCTTGTTGTATGTAGAGCTTCTAAATCCTAAATGTCTCATGGTTAAAGGGGAGCCAAATGAAAACGCCGGTGCACCACACGGGGTCTCTGCATGCTTTCCTGAATAGCACTGCATTTGTCCATTTCGATAGGACTGGGCTGCAATAAGACGCATATATATATATAAATTTCTTTTCTAATTCTGGACTTCTCCCCGAAATCCTGTTTGTGTAGTGTGTATCTGATAGAAGAAGGAAGGATAGATTTGGTGGATTTATTTTGCACTCTGTAGACAGGATTCACAGAACTAACATTTTTCAACTTTTCTATGCAGAAATACGAGAAACCAAAGTTTGTACAGTGCTTAGCCTTTCTACCCAACGGAGATATACTTGCTGGAGACTCTGGTGGAGTCATGTTAATATGGAGCAAAACTCCAGTCGAATCAACAGCCGGTAAAGGAGTAAAAGGTAGGCTTCTCCGTCCCACCGTCTGCCGGCGTAAAGCGCTATTCCCACGTTTCTGCAGCCGCCCTGTCCCTCTGAATGAGGCTGGCAGACACGCTGCAGAAATGGCTGCCACGTGTCCGTTCACCTAATCCTCGCGGGATGACTTGGCCAGCAACAAGTGCTCACACCTGTGTGCTTCTGTATGAGTACTCTGCCGGAGGGTCCGTACTCCCACCAAGGTGGTTATGTTCTCAGAGAGAAACGCGCCAGGTTTCCGTGATAATAAGTGGCGCTGAAATAAGGGTGCGGTGATACGGTAAAGGTTATCCTGAAGATCTCTGGTTTTTCACTCTGCCACTCCTAGCGTTTTAATTATTTCTAAATCCCTGCTTGGCATCCAGCTAAATGTCTCCATAATTCTTCTAAATGCTCAGGTAATTATTTGTAGTCATAACATGAGTCATTAGGTGTTTTCCCCACTCGTAATGTCATTAATATGCCTGGCACACGCTGGAGAACTCGCATTATGCAAATGCTTCACCTGGTGAGAGAGACCCTACCTATTAAAGGGGTTTTCTACTGATCGGTGGGGGTCTGACACCTGGGACCCCCCGTGATCAGCTGTTTGAGAAGGCAGCAGTGTTCCCGTGAGCTCCACAGCCTTCTCTCTGCTCACCAAGCACAGCGCCGTCCATTGTATAGTGGCTGTGCTTGGTATTGCAGCTCGGCCCCATTCACTTCAATGAAGCTAGACCATGTAACAGATGAATGTGAAGCCAGATGGCCTAGGTAAAGCTGCGAGAAGTCTCCAGCACTACTGCAAGCGCTGGTGCTTTTTAAAACAGCTGATTGGGGGTCTGAACTCTCGGGACCCCTCTATCGATCAGATACTGATGACCTATCTTAAGCAGGGATGCCCAACTTGTGGCCCTCCAGCTGTTGCAAAACTACAACTCCCAGATGCCGTGATATCTGTAGGCATTCCGAGAATGCTGGGAGTTGTGGTTTTGCATCAGCTGGAGGGCCACAGGTTGGGCATCCCTGATCTAGCGCATAGCTCATCAGTAGAAAAGTCTTGGAAAACTCTAAATTTTTTGTTCTTTTTCAACTAGAAAGCATCGTATTTGTGTATTTGGGTCTTAGTCACCTCTATTTTAAACCCATTTTAAGAACAAAATAAGTAGATGCCTAATTATTCACCCCCTTTAGGTATTTAGAAGAGTAGCGCTCTGCAGCTTGTGATTCTCAAGCCCATCTGGAACTACTACTCCCAATATGCTGGAAATGATAGTTTTGTGAAGGCTAGAAAACCACAGGTTGCAGACCAAGGAAGTAGAGTGACATTTGGCAACCGTTAACAGCCCTGAGTCTGTGTGGATAGGCCTTTTTGGAGGAAGAAGAGTCAAAGGTGGTGGCGGTAAAGCGGTCCATAGATTATGGATGGGTGAAACTTCTGCGGTCTGAGAAATAAAGCGGCCCGTTGGCATGTTTGTTTAGCTCAGCCACAAAAACGGCACCCTATGTACCTGTCCGCAGGTTATTTGTGGTATAGCAGCTCAGCTAAGAGGGATTGTTGCCCTATCTGAGGACAGGATGAAGTCGTGACGGAGATCCTGATTGCAGTGCTGGTCACTTTTTTTCCCCCCCTTTTGTATTTTTTCATTATTAGGTGAAGCCCTACACTTGAGTCCTCTCAGAACGTGCAGTGGCGTCCTCGATATGAGCCGTCCTCTCGCTCTGCTTATTGACAGCTTTCTTTCTATGCACAGTATAGGGAGAAAGCTGTCAATCAGTGGCAAGGAGGGGTGGGGTTAGCCCGCCATTCGTAAATACATGGATCCCACGTAGCTCCCGCTAAAGCTAATAAAGTGTGATTTAATGGAAAGTATCCAAATAATTATAGTTGGTGCTCGAGGCTGAAAAAAATTTGATAAGAATCTGATTATCATGTTTTAATAATGTATAAACACCAGCGTGATAATTAAAAACGGTATAAAACCATCGTAATTGCTATTCATAGGCCTAAGATAACATATATTGTAGTGTCCCCAATAGACCTTAAAGAGGTTCTCCAGGCTTTTAATATTGATGACCTGTCCTCAGGATAGGTTATCAATATGAGATCGGCAGTTGCAGAGAGAGCAGAGCCTCTAGGTGTAACGGTAACGCCCCTGTTGCTCCTACAGGCTCATTTGCATATATTAAAACATCATTTTTCTCAGCAATGCGGGCACATATGACGATGGGACCAACACAGATGCCTTCAGCTGCCAAGTGCACGTGCAACAGGTCAGCCAGTGTCATAGGGACAGATCTGCTGACAGATGCCCTTTAAGGATCATAGTAAAATGAGACTTTGCAGATCAATTGCACTTCGTCACCATAGAATAATGGACCACCCGGCTGTAAGCATTACACACCGTTTTGCAATGTGAAGGCTTAGAAGTATTACAGAGCCTTTCCCCTCACTTCCATCCCATAATCACATTGTAGTAATTATATGTTAGGCTAGGAAGCCTGTTCTCATTATATGTACTGAATTCTCCATCGCAGTCTCCCGACCACAAGGACGTTTTGTCGTTAGGATTTTGGCCACCAGACCCGTGTTACCCACAGCAGCACAGTTCCTGCCGCACGAATGCTCGAGGCCTAGAGAACCATTAGTCGGTTCCAGAGGAATTTTCAGAATGCCAGCGCTTCCTGCTTTGCTGCGCATTCCCTAAAATCAGAACGCTGTAAACCCAAATCCCCCGGGATTTTATTTTAATCCGAATTTAATCAAGAAATGGCAAAAGAAAATGTGAATCCATTGTTTCCAGACATCATATTAACATCAGCAGATCTGACATCATAAGCAATAAGGGGGCAGGTTGTTTGTCTCGGTTATGGGCTGGAGGTAGTGTTTGTGTCATAGGTTTATTGTGGGGGCCGCTCTGTGCTGGGTTCTGGGGGCCGCTCTGTGCTGGGTTCTGGGGGCCGCTCACTGATGCAGTAAATGGAGCAGCTATATATATGGATGTACAGGATCGTGCATACAGATGTTGTGCAGGGTTCTGGGGGCCACTTATATATACAGTATCATGCATACAGATGTTGTGCAGGGTTCTGGGGGCCGCTTATATATACAGTATCATGCATACAGATGTTGTGCAGGGTTCTGGGGGCCGCTCTGTGCTGGGTTCTGGGGGCCGCTCACTGATGCAGTAAATGGAGCAGCTATATAGATAGATGTACAGGATCGTGCATACAGATGTTGTGCAGGGTTCTGGGCACCGCTCTGTGCAGGGTTCTGGGGGCCGCTTATATATACAGGATCGTGCATACAGATGTTGTGCAGGGTTCTGGGCGCCGCTCTGTGCGGGGTTCTGGGGGCCACTTATATATACAGGATCGTGCATACAGATGTTGTGCAGAGTTCTGGGCGCTGCTCTGTGCAGGGTTCTGGGGGCCACTTATATATACAGGATCGTGCATACAGATGTTGTGCAGAGTTCTGGGCGCCGCTCTGTGCAGGGTTCTGGGGGCCACTTATATATACAGGATCGTGCATACAGATGTTGTGCAGAGTTCTGGGTGCAGCTCACTGGTGCAGTAAATGGAGCCGCTCTATATATACATGATCGTGCATACAGATGTTGTGCAGGGTTCTGGGGGCCGCTCACTGGTGCAGTAAATGGAGCCGCTCTATATATACAGGAGCGTGCATACAGATCTTGTGCAGGGTTCTGGGGGCCGCCTATATATACAGGATCATGCATACAGATGTTGTGCAGGGTTCTGGGGGCCGCTTATATATACAGGATCGTGCATACAGATGTTGTGCAGGGTTCTGGGGGCCGCTTATATATACAGGATCGTGCATACAGATGTTGTGCAGGGTTCTGGGGGCCGCTTATATATACAGGATCGTGCATACAGATGTTGTGCAGGGTTCTGGGGGCCGCTGACTGGTGCAGTAAATGGAGCGGTTATATAGATAGATATACAGGAGCGTGCATACAGATCTTGTGCATGGTCGTATAGGGGAGGGCTGCTTTCTGTGGCTCTGCAAACAGTGTAGGCGGATTCATGGGTTTGCCAAGTCTGCCTTCATTGCCAAAGTATACCATTGGGTTTCCAACATACGCAGTTCATCCTGCACGAATGCCGTGCTTTACCTTGTGCATATAGGGAATGGACTCTCCAACGGACATCTGGAAGTTTAGGCTTGCACAGATTTCTTTCTTTATATCACATCTAACAGCTAATGGTGTCTCTCACTCTGACCGGCCGTCCGCACATTGTATGGTCAGCCATTCATCTGAGTAGGTGCATTCTATGTGCCGCGGGTGCTGTATGGGAAGTTTCTAGCTGGCAGAAACTATTCCTGGCTAAATGGGACGTTTGCCCCCATGGCGATCAGATGATCGCAGTGGAGTTAGTCTAAAAAGTGTTTGATTGTCCGCTAGATTTTGCAGTAAAATGCAACAAATTGGGCTGTATGCGGTTATATGCACACGACCGTATGTATTTTGCAGTTGCATCCTGGACTTTTCTCGGTCCGTGTTGTAGAAATGGCCATTCTTGTCCAAAAAACTGACAAGACTAGAACGTGTTCTATAATTTGCAGAGCGGTCGCACAGATACGGACAGCGCCTGGATGACATCCGTGTGTTCCCTGTGGGTTTTTGTATGCGGCCCACAGAAAAGAATGGGTTTGTGTACAATCTGCAAAGAATGCCAATCGGGAGCAGACCAGAAATACAGATGTGTGCATGAGGCACTTCTCTGTTGTGAGACTACAACTCCCTGCATGTCCCGGCCACCTAAAGTCAGCAAGGGCAGACTGGGAGCTTAATTTCATCTTAGGGGCCCGCAGGTCGAGACCACTGGTGTAAGGGAAGGTGAGCAGTGGGTTTCAGTACAGCCGGAGGTTTTCAGACTAAATGCCACCTGTACTTTCTAGGTATATGTTTGGAATGGAAAATAATGTATAATATGAGGCAGTGTAGCTCCGAGCACTAGTTTATCCTATACCTACATTAATTATATGACTCACCGCAGGATGTCACATAAGCAATTAGAGCTCCACCGCAGAGGAGAACGCTTTTTTTTTTCTCACTTTGCCTACAGCTAAACGTCAGCAAGTTGTGACAGTAAGAAAGACACTGTGCTGTGTTAGCATTATAGCATAGCACTTCCAGCTCTTCGTATTGCTTTGATCTTGCCCTCATTGGGATATTGAGACTCCTACGGGAGATCCAGATGTAGGGAGATCTCAGGCAGTGCTTTATAGGACAACTGTGTCTCCTCCAAGCGGAAGAAAATGGTCTACAGTGCAGTCTGCGGAAATGTCTTTTAGGGCTCATGCACACGACCAAGCATGGATGACGTCCATATGACATCTGTGATGCATCTGTTTTTTTTTTTTTTTTTTTTTTTTGCGGATCCATTGTAACAATTTCTATCCTTGTTTGCAAAATAGGCAAAAATAGGACATGTTCTATCTTTTTTTTGCAGAACAGCCCTGCAGACATACGGGAACGGAATAATTTCCCTTTTTGCTTGCAGAACCATTAAAGTGAATGGTTCCGCATACGGTCCGCAAAATGGACACAGAAAGAAAGTGTGTTTGCATGAACCCTTAAGCCTCTTGCACACGACCGTATGGCTTTTACAGTATTTTGCGGTCCGAAAAAAATACGGGTGAAGTCCGTGTGCATTCTGTGTTTTGCGGAACGGAACAGCTGGCCCCTGATAGAACAGTCCTGTCCTTGTCCGTTATGTGGACAATAATAGGACATGTTCTGTCTTTGAACGAAAATACGGAAACGGAAGGCATATGAAGTACCTTCAGTTTTTTGGCGAATGCATTGAAATTAAAGGGAACCTGTCACCTCCAAAAGCCGTGCCAAACTGCCAGCAGTACCTTCAAGTAGCCGGCAGTGGTGATCTAATGATGTATTTCTTACTGAATTCAGATAAGGCAGTAGTATGAAAAGCGATCTTTTATCCTCCGTCCGTGCTATTTTCCAGTCAGGCTTGAAGTCATGGGGGCAGCGGCCTCCTTGCTTCAAGTCACAGTAAGCACGCCCCCTTCCCTGCGACTGACAGCCAGCTGTTCAGTAAAGCTAGCCGACTGCCGGGCATAAGTGCTGTCAGTCACAGTGAAGGGGCAGGAAAGGGGGCGTGCTTACCGTGACTTGAAGCAAGGAGGCCGCTGCCCCCATGACTTCAAGCCTGACTGGAAAATAGCGCGGATGGAGGATAAAAGATCGTTTTTCATACTACTGCCTCATCTGAATTCAGTAAGAAATACGTCATTAGAAACTCACTGCCGGCTACTTGAAGGTACTGTTCGCAGTTTGGGACGCCTTTTGGAGGTGACAGGTTCCCTTTAATGGTTCTGTATTCGAAACGGAACATAAACGGAGAGTTTATCAGAAAGGTGCATTAGTAGGCAGATCTGCTTTTTGATGACCGATCAGCAGAGAGTAGGGTTTCACTCTGTATATACCATGCACGACCGTATTTCTGATCTGCGTTTATTGCGGATCGGATGCAGACCCATTAATTTCCATAAGCCCGCAAACTGTGCGGACAGCACACCGCGTGCTGTCCGCATCAGTTTGTCCATTCTGCCAGCAAGCAAAGAAATAGAACATGTCCTATTCTAGGACATTTCTACAGGGCTAAAAAAAAAACTAAAAACTGGCATGCACATGGGATCTGTGTTTTGCGGACTGTAAAACTCATACGGCCGTGTTCATGAGGCCTTATGGTAAGGAAACTTCAAGCAATGGTCCATGGCAAAAGTATGTGACCAGCCTCTTCCCAACACGCAGAAAATGAATAATCAGCACCAGATCTCGGTCGGTGAGGCCAAAAAGCCCGGCGCGGGTTTGGTCAGAAAACATCTTATTCTTCTGGGGACAGTTGGGTGTGTCTAAGAGGTGACACCTGTTATGTATACTGCAGGGAATTGTGTGCCCGATTATCTTAATTTAAGCGAAAAAAGGTGAATTCTATTAAATTTACAGATGTTGCACGTGTACATTTATACATTACGATGTCTTCGCTGTCTGTTTCCAGGCGTCTACCAAATCAGCAAGCAGATCAAAGCCCATGATGGAAGCGTGTTCACACTGTGCCAGATGAGGAACGGAATGATGCTCACAGGAGGCGGGAAGGACCGGAAAGTCATTCTGTGGGATCATAATCTGAACCCGGAGAGAGAGATTGAGGTAAGACCAGACGCCACTTCTGCGGTGTAGTGGAATTTGTATGCAGGCCGTGACATCACACGGGGCTTCCAGGAACGCTAGAGGAGCAAGTGAGAACAGGACTATGGAGAAGCATTGGGCGCAAGTACTGCATACTTGAAAATATGTCAAGTCCACTTAGCGGCAAATGGTTAAGTGAAGCGTTGCAGGAATAAATTACATTTTATGATCTCTGCAAATAGTTGTGAATGTTTAGGTGAAAACCGAGAAAAGAGTGTTGGCTCAACTACCAAACCTGGCACGGCGATCGGCTGATCGCTGCAGATAGGGCTGGCCTTACGTTTCCCTTACAGCGGCCACTGCAGGGAGGTTATAGTATTACAAGGCAGCCGATAAACGGCCAACTGTGTGATACATGGATAGGCTGGGTCTGCTAGAGCCTCTCTTTTCTAGCAGCTCTCCACCCTAGCTCTTAGGCCTCTTTCACACGGGCGTGACTGATTAGGCCCGGATGCGTTCAGTTAAAAGTGCGCGATTTTGCAAGCAAGTTCAGTCAGTTTCGTCTGCGATTACGTTTAGTAGTTCAGTTTTTTCTGCGCGGGTGCAATGCGTTTTGATGCATTTTTCACGCACGTGATAAAAAAACGGAAAGTTTACAAACAGCATCTCCTAGCAACCATCAGTGAACAACGCATCGCATCCGCACTTGTTTCCGGATGCAGTGAGTTTTTCCCGCAGCCCCATTCACTTCTGTGAATATAGAACACGCTGCGATTTTTATGCAACGCACAAGTGATGCGTGAAAAACAACGCTCATGTACACAGACCCATTGAAAGGAATGAGTCAGGATGCAGTGCGGGTGCTGTCCGTTCACGTCACGCATTGCACCCGTGCGGAAAAACTCGCTGGTGTGAAAGGGGCCTTAGGGAAATCAAGCTGTATGACATCCATATGTCTTAGGCAACTCCTTTTAAGTGTATTTAGCTGCAATATTACTATATAAGACTTAAAGGAAATGTGTCATCAGAAAATGACCTGTTTAAATTATTTTTTATGTTTTATCATATATTAAAGACTTTTTGATCTAATTTTCCATGTCACTATCTATATTTAAAAAAAAAAAGCCCTTCAAATCCTGCAGTTTTCGCACTGGTCACTAAGCCAGACCTTCGTGGTCTGTGCAGATCACTTTACTGCAGTTACCTTCTTATCTGTCATTTTAATCCTGCCTGTAATGATATCACCTCTTTGTATAGATAAGACGGGATCCACCATTCACAATAGGTAATTGTCAAATCTTCTCTATTGTTCCCTTGTACAATGACCTCTGCACTGGTCACAGAGCATGCCTGGACAACTCTCTCTCAATAAGGGTCCCCTCCTGTCCTTATTCTTAATGCATTTTCTTAATGCTTTCTAAGGATCCCTTTACATGGGAAGACAGAGCAGCAGATTATCGGGAAGGAACGCCTGCTCGTCAGTAGAGGAGACCGCTGCTCTTACATGCACTAATGCCATCGCTCTTCCCCCATACTGACTTGTTTGCCGGTAGCAGAGCGTGATTACACTGGACCATCTGCTGCCAGCAAACAACGATTTTTGTGTACGCACAAATGATCGGATTTATTCGATGGACTAGTGTCACTCGTTAGCGATTATCTTAAAGATTCTCGGCCAGTGTAAAGGGCGATTTAACACTCAGGCAAGATGGCAGCCCCCATAATCATATTCGGGAAAAAGACAAATAAAAAAAATCTGTTATCCGAAAATAAAATCAGATTGGATAAAAAACAGATGTGTCTCTATCTGGTTTTAACTGGCAGCTTTTTGACGACACATTTCCTTTAACCAGTGATTCAGTACCATTGTATTCCTGTATACACGGACTTCAATCATGTTGTCTGCGGGTGGCACCTCCAGGCAGGGGTGTAACTGGAAGGCAGAGGAGAGGGACCCCACCTGGTTGTCGGTACTCTACACTGTAGTAATGAAAACAGCAGCAAATAAAGGATGGATAGTAGTCGTGTTACATCCTACATAATGGCTCTAGGTGGCAGAAAGTCATTCATACTAATGGATCGGCACCGGAATGAGGCACCCCGGCCACTGGGTCCCGGAGAAGCCGCCTCTTCAGTGCAGCCCAGTGAGGACTCATCCACACGTAACGGAAAAGCTGCCAGTTTTTCCCCTGGATTTGCAGACAGAAAATGCACAGTGGATTATAGTACCAGCAAAACTAATGAGAGTTACAAATCCGGAGCGTGTCAATTTCTGATGCAGAATGGAAACTGGTACGTAGCAGATATTATGAAGAGTTCAGTGGGGTCACTAGTCTCAACTGCAGGTTACACGTGGATCCACAGCAAGTCCTAAATTACCCTGGGTTCACACTTGAACGTATTTGATACGCGCGTTTTACGTACGTTTTTGTCACGCGTATTACAGCGCGTTTGTGGAAATAGGAAACGCGCGTTTTACGCGCATTCGCGTGATTGACCACTGTGGCGTCAATCACAATACGCGCGACTATACGCCCCAAAGAAGCTCCTGTACTTCTTTGTGCATAGGGCGTTTTACAGCGCGTTCGTACGCGCTGTAAAACGCTCAGGTGAGAACCATGGCCATAGTGAAACATGGGTTTTCGCCTGTTGAGCGTTTTACAGCGCATAGGAACGTGCTGTAAAACGCTCAGGTGTGAACCCAGCATTAGGGTAAAAACACTTTCCTCAACTTAAAAAACAAAAAAAAAAACTATCCTCTCCTGGCTCCCTTACCTGGTTATCCGCTGGTCACTATAGACATGGCTTGCTCTTATCATGTTACCACTGCAGCCAGTCACAGGCGGCAGCAGTCACGAGAGAAGGCAGACTGAAAAGCGTCCTCTTACACTCTCATTACTGCATTATATGCATTAGAATTTTACAGATAGAACTCTGCTGCCGAGGGTTAGGAGGACTTGGGCAGCCTATAACTGCAGCTTCAGCTGGTTCAATGCAAGAATAACATACTTTGAGCATATGTAGAACACACCGAAGGACTTTATTCTACACCTCGTTTGTTCTCCTGTATCTTGTACATAGAGTATTAACTTGGCGTATTCAGGGTAATAACTGTGCAGTACTACAATCAAGATAGGTCATCAATATCAGATTGGTGGCACCCCCGCCACCCCCACTGATCAGCTGTTTGAAGAGGTAGCAGCACTCGTGCAAGCACTGCTTCTGCTTCACATTTTTTGCAGAGGCAGTGCAGTGTAATTACAGCTGCTCATCCCAAGCAAGTGAATGGGACAAACTGCTGTATTTAATTTGCGTGGCCACTGCAAAGGAGTCGGCGCACAGGTAATTCTGAAGCGGAAGCAGCGCTCGCACAAATGGCTGATTAGTGAGGGTGCCAGGAGTCAGACCCCCACTGATCTGATATTCATGACCTTTTCTGAGGATAGGTCATCAATATTGTAGCACTGCACAAGCCCATTAACGTGGCGTAGGCCGGCTACGAACGCGGCGGTGCGTAGTTTATCTTTATATGTTAGGCTAAATAGGCTACTTTCACATCATTTTTGCTGGATCCGTCATGGATCAGAAAAATTGCTTCCGTTATGATAATACAACCGTCTGCATGCGTTATGAACAGATCCGGTTGTATTATCTCTAAAATGACCAAGACGGATCGGGCACTAAAACCATTGTAAGTCAACGGGCACTGGCACCATTGACTTGCATTGTGTTTCATGCTGGATCCGTCTTGATCAGTGTTCCATGAAGCACACAAAAACGCTGCTTGCAGTGTTCATGTGCGGCATAGAAATGCAGCAGAAAGAAATGCATTCTGGTGCACTATGTTCTATTCACAATAAATGGGGACAAAACGGAAGCGTTTTCCTCCGGTTTTGAGATTCTATGATCAATACCGGTAAGGAAAGCACAGATGTGGAACTAGCCTTTATTGTGTTGTATGTGTGCTGCTGTCTTATTTTTAAATCCGAAATGCTATTTAAATTACAATTTCTCTTTTATTTCATCATGCCTTTCCTTTATCCCGCGGCGTGGTCTGTTTGGACGCCAGAGTTGATCCTCTTCCAGCCATTACATAAACACTTTTCAGCCAAAAGATTACATTCTTTGTAATCATAAGAAGCTTTTCTTCTAATTAGTAAATGACCTACTTGCAAAGTTTGGAAATGACTTTTTAGGAAGTCCACTTAAGCTCCAGCTTATGAGGACATGTTCCCAGGCTCGGCGTATAAACGGTGATCTGCTGGTGTGCAGCCTCCAAACATAAAGGGCTCCTCTCATCAGGGGCAATCCCTCTCCGTGTGGTGGCAAATGCACGTCCTAGAAGGTTTCCTCCAATCGGGACTCAAGTCACTGACCGGCTTTTGGGTACTCATTTGAATGATTGTCCGCATGCAGTGCTATATAAAACCCATAGCGGCCGTTTTATGGGAAATTGGTAATTTTTCATGACTTTTTCTACTGCCACCACATCTACTCTTTACTGGGGTCTTGCCCTGGGTTCAGACCTGAGCGTTTTTGAAACGCGCGTATTTCAGCGCGTTTTCGCAAATAGGAAACACGCGTTCGTACGCGCGTTCGTGTGATTGAGTACTGTGGTGTCAATCACAAAACGCGCGACAAACGCCACAAAAAAAGCTCAAGTACTTGTTTATGCGTCGGGCGTTTTACAGCGCGTTCAAACGCGCTGTAAAATGCTCAAGTGAGAACCAGGGCCATAGGAAAGCATTGGTTTTCATGTGTTGAGCGTTTTACAGCACGTTTGAACGCGCTGTAAAACGCTCAGGTGTGAACTTAGGGTCAGGGTTGGCACCCACGGCCATCAGTGGATCACCGCAGCACTTCGTATAGTAAACGCCTTGTATGTGATGAGATGATCCTATAAATGGTCCGTAAGCAGTTAGTGTCGAGAACATACAACGTGATGTGCATGAGGACCTCGGGACCGCACCCTGCACCCGCAGCAGATGCATGGGGAAACAGTGATCCCCCTCAATTAAAATAAACGTGCACACATGATGCACCTCTATGGGGAGGTGGGAGAGAGAGCAGTTTTCTGAATGTCTTATTTGTCTGCCCAGCTTTACATAATGGTCGCTGCTGTTGGAGCGCAGCATTGAGGCGCACAGCATGTCGGGCTTGATGCGGCCTCAACATAATTGTCGGAACAATTTGCAGCGCCCGGCAAGCTATTGGTCGTCACTGGTAGTTGCTGCTGTTGCACTATAGTTGTCTGACAATGGGAAAGTGGCGCAATACCTGAAGATGATGTGACCCCGGCAATATAATTATCTCCTGTGATACAAGACAGCAGATGTTCTGCGCCGGGAGTTTGATTAATGTGATTGACTTTCGGCATGCGGCTCCATTACTGCATCGCAAGCGTGTAAAATGAGGAGAGAGGTCTGTGAACTTTATAGTAGCAGGCACGGCACTGGATCATTGTGCGATCATTGAAGAGACCCGATTCTCAGAATGAAATGTTGACATTTTCACACTTACTGCCACCTAGTGGCCAGAACAGGCTTATACTCAAGACTGGTAAGAATTAAAAACCTCTCTTTACAGCATACCACGGACTTGAATGTTATCACCTCCTTATCGGTAGCAGGTGGAGGCCTGATAACAGACTGACTGGGCTTTTTTTATTGGCAGATCGTGACCGTTTTGGTGATATCTGCCAAACAATCTTTTTGCCTGTAGTGGATAGGACAGGCGGAGATATTGATGTGCAGCCAATTTAAAACTTAAAGGGTAACCATCACCAGACTTCTGCTAGGTCAAAGGAGTAGAAGCCCTGTGCCCCTCTCATTTCTGTTCACCCTATGATCGAGCAGATTAATAGACCTGCGAATCCGTACACCCTTTTCTACGCTGAGAAGAGGAGCACAGCTGCTGGGTGGTTGGAGAGGTAAGTATGCTTCCTTCACCCGACAGCCCTCTGCTCCACTGCCACCAGTGAGTGTCGGGAAACGCATGTAATCCGCAGCACATTGGCGAATGATTGGCGATTTGCTAATGTGCTACGGATTACATGCTGGTCCTGGCACATATTATTGGCAGCGGGCTGTCGTAGAAGGGGAGCATACTTACCTTGCGATCCTCCCAGCAGCTGTGCTCCTGTTCTCTCTGCGAACCCGCTGGACCACCAGTAACTTCATGTTATATTATAAGACCACTATGTCACCAATGTTTTCTTTGAAGGCGCTCATGAAGTATTTGCGTATTGACGATATTGCAACAGGGCTAGACTAGATGTCAGTCAAACGGGAAGGGGCAGTGCCCAGACGAGATGGGTGCTCCAAGCCGCCTGGCTCCTCGGTGCCCGAAAGAGCTTATTTGCATAATAATAAAATACTGATACTTCAGGAACGCAGCTATGTAGAAACCGAAGGTATCGTTTTAAAAGGCCTGGTTTAATAAGGTTGATTATACGTACAGAGGCTGTCTAAAGTGTGGAGGGGGCTATATGTATATCCTCTTAGGAACCAAATCACCCAAGGGAGCTAATATATCCATACGACCCCCTATCCTTCCATTATGAACATCAATAAGCCCTCACGTCACCCACTGCCCCCGCATACAGTTCCTTTGGTTTGGGTTATGTATGGAATCTTTTTGTAGTAGATTGTATTTATTCAGCGTAGACTGTGTAGTAACTGTAATTGTGTATGACTCTTTCTTATATGATTTATCATTGTGTTAACCTTTTCATTCCAGGTTCCAGATCAGTACGGCCTCATCCGAGCTGTAGCAGAGGGCAAAAGTGACCAGTTTCTAATTGGCACATCGAGGAACTTTGTTCTGCGAGGCACCTTTAACGATGGCTTCCAGGTGGAAGTTCAGGTAGGTAGACATTGGGCTGTGTCTTGTATGTTGCTTTGCCTATGAAAGGCCCTGATAAAATGATTTGTTGTCAAACGCAGGGTCACACAGATGAACTCTGGGGACTGGCAACGCACCCCTTCAAAGATCTGCTCCTAACCTGTGCTCAGGACAAGCAGGTCTGCCTATGGAATAATGTAGACCACACGCTGGAATGGACCAGACTTCTAGATGTAAGTATCCAAAGCATAGGTGATAAATGTGTGATCATTGGTGCTCCCGATGATCCCGAGAACTGAGACTCTTAAAGGGGTTGTGCTCTGGATCACGCAAGGCAAGGGCTTCTTTGTGTATGTTTTTACAGTGCTAGGCAGAGGCTTCTGCCTAGCATTGTGTTTGGTGACTTCACTGGCTCTGATGGGCGGGCTTTAGCGATGCCTTAGCCGTTTTACAGGCTAGGGCAGTGCTAAAGCCTGCCTATTAGTGCCGGTGATGTCACTAGGCAAACTGCTGGGAGGAAGCCTCCACCTAGCTTACCCATGGAGAGCCCAGGACGTCACCGGATCTCCATAAAAAGCCTTTGTCCTGCACGATTCAGCGCAGGGAAAAGGAGAGCATTGGAGCATGAAATGCTCCGATGCTCATATTAGGGAGAGTTCCTGGGTGAAAATGTGGGTATGTCCGGGTTCAGCTCTGAACCCAGACAATCCCTTTAAGTCCCTTTTGTGAATGGAGCGGTAGTGTGCATTTGTGGTCCCCGGTCCATTCAGTCTACAGTACGGCTGAATACAGAGTTCTGCTTTTTCCTGCAGTCCCATAGAAGTGAATGGAGCGGTTGTTATACTTGCACACCCCAGATCTGTTCATACAGGGGCTTCGAGTGCCCCGATCCCTCATAAACGCTGAGCCCCCCACGCTCGGATCCTCAGAGATCATAAATGTATCCGTTAGTGAATGTCGTGCTGAAGTTTCTCATCTCGTTTTGGTTTTGTTTGGAATCTGAAATCTAAGCCGTTGATTTTTTTTTTTCCCCTTCAGGAACCTGGACACTGTGCAGACTTCCATCCAAGTGGAATAGTTGTAGCTATTGGAACACATTCTGGGAGGTAATCCTTGAAATGTTGACTTCTGGTTTTACTGGATATAAACTGCAGATGACTCTAAGCAGCCCCGTGAAAGATGACGTGTCGCATGTATAGCATCTATCTAACGTTTATTGTGTGCGAATCATTGAGCAGCGCTTTATGTTGCAGTAGTCGTACGTGGGACATTGACTCCCTTTGCAGGGCCCCTCTTGTACTGAAAAGCACAGTCATTTAGGCTTTTCAATACCACTGAAGAACACTTGGGGGCACATTTATTGGCGCTGGCGGTGGATCACTGACTTTATCTAGAGTCACCGGCCTCTCCGTAACTTCGGCTTATCCACCACGATACTAAATGTAAGGCAGCCGAAACCAGACATAGAAAGTGATAAATGGGACAGGCCTGCCAGTATGTCCTCTTCCCCGCTCACACCAGGCAGATTCTGCCGCAACATGGCGTGTGACAGAATCTGCGCCAGATATATGCCACAAAATTGGCGTATGTCTGTTTGTAAATGACCCCCTTAGTCTATGGGCATGTAAACATATATGCTGTATGTATATCACAAGCTTAAAAGGAACAAAGCTTAAATAACAATGCAGTCGGTAATTACAGTGGTGTCCTCTTGGAAATTGAGGCTTCTCTGTTTTTTGTCATGGGTGGTTAAACGCTGTAAATATCTTTGGGGGCATTTTTTTATTACTACCTAGTTGGGCTAAAAATAATTTTTTTTAATTAAAAAAATTAAAATAAAAAAAATCTGTTTTCCTCTACAGAATTAGGCTTCACTGCATCTGCAGACTGTTCATTCTCACTGAAACCATCAGAGGGCTGGTCTGATGGCTTGACCTGTAGCCCCTGTCTCTAGGTCCCGACCACTCAAACTGTAGCCCTTATTTTTACTGTACTAAAGGGCGTCTGTCAGCAGATTTGTCCCTATGACACTGGCTGACCTGTTACATGTGGACTCCTGGCAGCTGAAGACATCTGTGTTGGCCCCATGTTCATATGTGCCCGCATTGCTGAGAAACATGATGCTTTATTATATGCAAATGAGCCTCTAGGAGCAATGGGGGCGTTACCGTTACACCAAGAGGCTCTGCTCTCTCTGCAACTGCAAAAACTGCTAATTGTACTAAAGAGCAACTTGGGCTAGTTTCACACTAGCGGCAGGTCGCATCCAAGAGGCTGTTCACCCGGTGGAACAGCCTGTCAGATCCATGCGAGAGGCTGCCGGAATAAAACTACGACATGTCATAGTTTTATTCCGGCAGCCTCTCTCCATGCGCTGCCGTGCCTCCGCCGGTAGTCTGGGGGCAAACATTCACTAGCGGCAGGACGGATCCGACAGGCTGTTCCGTCGGGTGAACAGCCTGTCGGATCCGTCCTTCCGCTAGTGTGAAACTAGCCTAAAAAAGATTTAAATCCAATATACGTGTAATGCCATAATAAAATAAAATGTCACCAAAGGTGTCCATAGCCTTTAAAAAATGCAGATGTGTCAACAAAAACAGGAAAGATGAGAAAGTCGTTGCCAAACGCCTCCAGAGGTGACCTATCTTGGGCGAACATAAGCTGTTCCGCAGGTGTGGCCCACAATATTCTAATGTGTATGAGGGCCTTCATCTGGGCACACTCCAGTCTACCAGTCGGTACAGGCAATGCTATTTTTCTCTGATACCATGCAGGGTGCTGAGCCAGAGACATGGTTTCCCTATGGTTTCTAGCATAAAGAAAAAACATTCCCATGGATAAGCCAGAATTATTGAGCATTTACCTTTTAAGATGTTTTACAGAACTTTTTTTTTTTTTTTTAATCTACTGTTTTATGCTTTCTTTTAACATGAGAGATATTTGTCTTATTTTCTAGATGGTTTGTCCTAGATGCAGAGACAAGAGATCTGGTTTCAATACACACAGATGGGAATGAGCAGCTCTCAGTGATGCGATACTCAGTTGGTGAGTGACTCCTTACAAGCAGTCTGTAATTGTCCCCTGTAACGTTGTGTCCAGGTCACAGTCTCTATCTCGGCTCCGTTCCACAGAACATTTGGATACGAACTACAGTATGTTCAGTATTTAAAGAGGAACTGCCCCCGCTCCTGACATGCCTGTTTTAATAGCTTGATGCAGTCCCCGTGTAATAACAATTCTGGAGCATCTATTCATACGGCTCTATGTTGATCCATTCCTTTATTATTTCTACTAGAAATTATGAATTGCTAGCAGTCTGCAGTAAGGGTACAGATGGGAGGTAACAAGTTGGGTGAGGGGTGTACCTGCACAGTCTGAAAATGGCAGCACTAATTGGATGGAGTGAGACTGTGCAGTGCAGGTACACCCCCCAACTGGTTAACTCTGTACCCTTACTGCAGACTGCTAGCAACTCATTGATAACTAAAGGAATGGCACAATATAGAATATAAGCTCCAGAATTGTTATTACATGGGGAATGCATGTAGCTATTAAAACGGGCACTCGGGAGCTGAGACAGGCAAGTCAATGGTGAAAAAACTCCAGTGGACCTACTCTCAGTTCAGTACACTTCTCCATAAGCAGTTTTCTCCATGTTGTTCCTAAAAAAATCATGTTAGAAAAAAATATTAGGCCCCTTTACACGATATACTCCTTATCGTTGAGGTTGGTTTAGGATTTTAAAAAAGGGCTAACTGTTTTCCCCTCATAAACAGTATTGCTCTTTTATGGCCAGTAGCCAAAACTGCAACTAGCTTGAGCTACAGAATCTGCCATAAATTCATCAGAGTACTGTTCCTGTTTCTGACAGTCCTCTTTGTTGTTCCCCTTCCTTCTGTGTTACATGTTGCAGCAGGGAGGGGGAAGAGGTTATATATGGCAGATCATAGTGTGGAGATGGGGTATAACATCCAAGAAGGTCAGCTCATACAGACTTTAAATAGGGACGTAACACAAGGCAGATTGCCAGAGCAGCGATCACATAGGTTGTGCACAAGTGTAGAGAGAAAGGAGAGCATTCACTGCAAACTCTACAGGAGGTGGGGAATCGCACACACCTCAGCATCAATGTATCTCAGTACAAGTGTTAGGACAGTGATGACTAACCTCCAGCAGTGGGAAACTATGACTCCCAGCATGCTCCATTTCCTGTAGAGTTCTGAGAACAGCCAAACAAATGTGCATCCTGGGAGTTGTAGGTTTACCACAGCTGGAGTGCCAGAGGTTAGCCATCACACTGTTAGGAAATCCATCATGATTTATAGAAGGGAAAATTAGTTGATGAATTAAGCTGTGCTGACATGAGAGCCAGTGAAGTCGGCAGCATCCTGGACCCACACACCTCACATCCAGCATTTATTACTGTTAGAGACATAGCTACCTGAGAAGTCTGAAACTAGGAGAAGGTTGTAAACTGAATAACAAGGGATTTTGAGAAGGAATGAATATTGCAGACTGAAACTTAGTGCAACTTTTTTTAAATCATGGTAACTAACATATAGGCTATGCACACCTTCGGGGGCAATTTTTTTATAATTGCACTTTACTCATTTTGGGCTAAAAATCATTTTTTAAATGAAAAAAGTATTCAACCGTTCTGTCACAAATGGCTAGCTGCTTGTCTAGCTGTGTGAATCTGCTAAGCTGCCTGACAGAACAGAGTTAAAACAGACAGAAGGCTATTAGAGAATCTCAAGATTGTACAGAGAAAAGGGCTCAACATTTCCTTTAAAGATCAATTGAAATAGATTTTTAACTCAAAATGAGTACAATGCATTCATTAAAAAATGCCCCCAAAGGTGTACATAGCCTTTATGTTAAACTTACTATTACTGCTGTAGTGGGTGTGTGTGTGTAAGGCTACTTTCACCCTAGCGTTTTTGCTGGATCTGGCAGGGTTCAGCAAAAACGCTTCCGATACTGATAATACAACCATCTGCATCCGTTATGAACGGATCTGGTTTTATTATCTTTAACATACCCAAGACTGGATCCGTCATGAACTCCATTGAAAGTCAACTGGGGACGGAGCTGTGGTTTGCTCTCCGGTATGAAAACGGAATGCGTTTTGGAGCACTCCGTTCTGTTCTGTTATATTTTGTCCCCACTGACAATGAATGGGGACAAAGCGGAAGCCTTTTTTTTCCCTCGGTACTGAGACCCTATGACTGATCTCAATATCGGAAAATATTAACGCTAGTGTGAAAGTAGCCTAAAGCAAGTCACCAATTTAAAAGGACAAATTAAGATGAGGCATGCTGTCCATTCCACATTTCCTCAGTCACAGAATGTGAGGATCATATTGGGTGCATCTTGAGGACTGCAAGAACTTGCAGCGTGAATGAAGTGATAGGCTCTCTTAACATGTAATCATTTGCAGTAATCTTGCGATAGTGCTACGAGTCCAAATTATATAACTGTCATCTACTTTGTTTAGGACTTACCTGGTCGGGGACCCTATATTAGTGTAATGTCTCCTGTATTATGCTTGCTGCATGTTTATGTTTATTGCAAGATTGTTCTAAGACTGTCTTCTCCTGCAGATGGATCTCTCCTTGCTGTGGGTTCACACGATAACTTCATTTATCTCTACAATGTCTCAGAGAATGGAAGAAAGTATAGCAGATACGGAAAGTGCAGTGTGAGTAAAACGGATGACTAATGGGGACTTATGAATCACTCGGTTATGCCTAGTGCAGACCCACAGGGGAAGGTGCAAGATTCGGGGCTTCAAAGAACACTAAAGAGAATGCGTCATGCTCTTCCCCTCAAGACCTGCACTAGGCATAACACTTATGTGGAGTTTTCCTTTGGCTGCTGCTGCACCCTAAAATAATTGTACTACTTACAAATTGCACAAATCATAAAGTTCCTAACACCATTTTTATTATATTTGAATTTTTTCAGGGACATTCCAGTTACATTACTCACCTTGACTGGTCCCCAGATAACAAATACATAATGTCAAACTCAGGAGACTATGAAATATTATACTGTAAGTATCTAAGTATGTAAAAGTGCGTCCCAAAAACAGAACAAAAAAACTAAAATACCACAATTTACAACTGCCCTAAATTATGCTGAAAGTACTGGGAAACTGGTGCTCCAAATGGAAGCAAAGGAAAATGATTCTAATGATGTTAATGTATGAATGTCCCTCAGGTAATTTATAGTTTTGGTTAGTTATTGTGACTGGTTTGTACATAATGATTAATTTCATCCGCTGTGGCCCAGATACAAAAGTTTCCTTCTGAAGGTTTAGACTGAAATAGTCACAGATTGACCATATTAATCAAAGGCAAGATTTGCACGTATGAGATGGGAGTCATGGACCCCCCTGCTCACCACTGTCCACATACAACATCCATACCATGCCATCCTTGTGATATCATAAAAACCACATCTGTCCATCCAGTTCAGCCTGTTATCCTGCAAATTTATCCAGAGAAAGGCAAAAAAAAAAAAAAAAAAATCGTGTAGAAGCCAATTTTTCTCATTTCAGAGGAAAAAATTTCTTCCCGACTCCAATCAGGCAGTCAGAATAGCTCCCTGGATCAACAACCCCTCTCCAGAAATCTAGTAACTATAACCTGGAATATTATTGTACAGAAATACATCCAGGCTAAGGATGAGCGAACTGGTTCTACCGATTCGTGATTCAGTCCGAATTTTTGAAAAAGTTCAGACCCACACGAAGCCAAATTTTTGGTGGTTTGTTTGAGGCAATCCAACAATAGAGAGAGAGAGAGGGCCTGGTATACCAGTGTATGTTCCTTAACAATACACATGCATTGTCTAAGGGGTAGTCTTTCTCATTATAGAGAGCCCCTAGTATGCAGAGTATGTATATGCAGTATTGTAGGCCAGGTGATGCCCCTCTGTGTTTCTGGGAAACATATTTAAATTAATTTTCCTAAATCTGATGCCAGCAGATGTTAGACATGATAATTTGTGTGTATATATATATATATATATCAAGAGGAGCTTTGTGTAGCTTACAAATAATAGATATAGACATAATAGAAATAGTACTCACCAATAGGTTCCCCTTAAGGCATTGCAACTAGAAAAGCTGTTCTCATCTGCTTTGTCCAGAAAGAGCTACTTGCAGATGTGAGGCTGGCTTAGCTATTTTCCTAGCTTAGCTACACAAGTCTATTTAAAAGGCTGGAAAACATCTCTGCCAATCCACTGTGTGAAAACTTATATAAGCAAATAGCACTTATATCGATGCTGTGTTCCCCTTACTGTATACTGTAACAGTTAATTGCTGTGCCTTTGCCAGTAGTTATAGCTCCTGCTATCCCAAGTCACCTCAATAGGATGACTCCTTCCTATTCACCTGAGGATATGTCATCAGTATAGCAAAAACAGACAACACCTTCAGCAATTCTATTTCACTATTGGATCAACTTCAAATGAACCAGAGAGGCCTCCAAAATAACATTCAACTAATAATAAGACAGGAGAATTACAACACACCACAAAGCTTACATGCAAATGAAACATGCAAGCTAGTTATCTTTCTAGAAGGACAAGAGAAGCAGAAAGTATCAAGAGATATATCCCTTACTTGGTGGACTGGCCTTGTGGGGTACTTTTTGGGGTTCTCTATTAGGGAGACCAAAAAATAGGGATGCATATTGTGTGCCAGACGACACTATTCTTGGTTTCTAGGAAGAGTATATGCAAATTGCACATCTTAATTCTTCTAGGATTAAATAGCATATCCCCTCCTTTTTCTTTTTTGTCAGGAAAATCTGGTAATCTGGGAAAGATTCAAATAAGCTTTTCTTACAAAACAGAAAAAGAGTGCCAATTTTTTCTCATGCCAGCCAAATTAAGATATGCGATTTGTATGTACTCTTCCTAGAAACCAAGAGTAGTGTCGCCAGGCATACTATACTTGTGCATATTTTTGGTCTCCCTAATGATGGATTACCCCACAAGGCCAGTCAACCAAGTAAGACGGATTTCTCTTGAGACATTCTGGTTCTCTTCTCCTTCTAGAAAGCGAACTAGCTTGCATGTTTCATTGAGAAAGTTGTAAGCCTTGTGGGATGTTGTAATTCTCTTGTCTCACTTTCAGTTGAATGTTACTTTGGAGGTCTCTCTGGGTCATCTATAGTTGATCCAAAATGGGGAGTTAAAATTGCTCAAGGTGTTGTCTGTTTTTGCTATATTTATGATGTATCCTAAGGTGAATAGGAATTATATGCCTACCTGTATGTATACAGTAAAGAATGCACAGCAGCATTGTGAGCTCTGAATTATTTTCACACAGATTTCCAGAAATGTCTTCCTGCCTTTTAATCGTGTAGTTAGCAAAGCTAGAAAAAATAGCTAAGGCAGAGTTCACATCACTGTTATTTTTCTGTTCTCATCCTTCAGAACAAAAAAAAAAAAACTAGATCCTGTAATAAAATGGATTCTGTGCGCCAGTTATGCACATTTGGCATCCGTTTGAGCCATTTCCAGCTGAGATCCACCTGCAAGCTGTCACCACTCCTGACATGTCTGTTTTAAAAAAAAGTGTATATTTCTTATGAAATAATGTTTTTGGATCGTGATTTTCTTGTGACTCTGTTATGCCATTCCTCTATTATTGTTCCTAAAAGTGTATAAATACATTGAAAATGGGGCGTTGGCATTCCCTTTGCCTTGCAGCGCTGGGGTCCTGGGTTCGAATCTGACCAAGAACAACATCTGCATGGAGTTTGTATGTTCCCCCTGTGCTTGTGTAGGTTTCCTCTGGGTTCTCACCTCCCACACTCCAAAGGCATACTGATAGGGAACTTAGATTGTGACTGAAAAAAGGGCGTGGTGTTAAACAGGCAGGAAATGCTCAAACCCAAATGCAGTTGTGCATATATGTATACAGGGGAACAGATCCTGCACTTGTGGCCCGTTGCTAATGGCGATCCCCAGCAAAAATGCATACAATCGAGCATGCCCGCAGCAGACCACAAGTACCACAATAGACATCCTACACAAGATGTCAGTTGTGTGGATGTGATAAACAGTATAACAATAGAAAAGACAGGGGCACTCTGCGGTCTTACTAATCCCTCATTCTGATGTTAAATTTAAGAATTAGATAACATATCCTACTGTAGAGGACATGTCTGAGCCCGAGCACCGCGCCAAGGTTTCTCAAGTAGCTCGGGACCTAATACTCACCCGCCTGTGCCG
This sequence comes from Bufotes viridis, assembly GCA_033119425.1. Lineage (NCBI taxonomy): Eukaryota > Metazoa > Chordata > Amphibia > Anura > Bufonidae > Bufotes > Bufotes viridis. Next base: position 417,083,874 of record CM065592.1, on the reverse strand, counting down.
TATGGGCAATACCAGGGGCCAGTGGGCGCATTACAGGAGTGTATCCTCCACAGTAGGATATGTTGGCTAATTCTCAATTTTAACATCAGAATGAGGGTTTAGTAAGACCGCAGAGTGCCCCTGTCTTTTCTATTGTTGTACGTAGATTGTGAGCCCTACTGGGGACAGCTTGATGCTAATGTCTGTAAAGTGCTGCAAAATATAGTATCGCTATATAAGTGTATAAAATAAATAAAGGGTTAACTATTTGCTGCAGAAAAAGTGTGTGAGATTGAATGTCAGACTATTTGTTCTGGTATGGTTCTATAGTAAATGTGATAAGTCTCCTTTTTCTTGCTGTTTTTTGTCTCCAGGGGACATTCCAAGTGGTTGTAAATTAATCCAGTATCGTTCAGACTGTAAAGACATTGACTGGACAACGTACACTTGTGTGCTGGGATTTCATGTGTTTGGTTAGTAGCCTATTATTCATTTTCATTGTGGGTCAAGGTTGTCTCAGAGCGCTCTGCCCCATCGGCTTTTATCGGCTCTGCTCAGCTTTGAGTGTGGCCTACATGTTCCAAGCAGAGCAGATGAAAGCCGAAGGGGCGCAGCGCTTCTGCGCCTTTTTAAGGTTTTCTTGTCTTGTTTTTTTTAAACAAAAGTTTTTAGTTATCCTTCAAAACTATTACTTTAACTTTACCGTAACTTAGCAGATGACTTCATATTCTCCAAGTCCGGGCAGAGCGGGATAGATGAGGCCCATTATGAGGTGGCACTTCCAAACCATAGCCCTCTCCCATTTCTTGCACAAGTTCCATGGAAATTGAAGTGTACCTCTACCTTCTGACATATCACTGAGACATAGCGGAACTTCTTATCATTGAGTGACTAGGAGCTGAAACACCATCAATGACCAGAACTATTGCCTTGCCCCTTCGGCTCCCGTTAGCCATCGTATACAGTATATGCCTCGCCTTCTCCCCCCGATTAGAGCAAAAGAGAGATTCCTTCTGTTGATTCAGTGACTGATTCCTACTGATGAGATATGCCTACATACCTTTTGTGTATATGTATAATCGGAGGTGCACCTTAAGTTGTGCCATTTTCAGCTTTCTTTAATGAAAATCATGTGTCCTTGCAGACCCCCCACTTCTCCTCACTTTTCAAATTTAGCAGGTAATGAGAAAAACTGCAGATTTGAGCACAGATTTGCTGCAATTCAGGGGAACATAGGGTCCCTGTTCTCATGACTAATTCAGCGGGAGCCCCAGAGGTTGGACCCAAGTCAATAACACTCTTGTCTGTAATGAGACAGCACCTTTAAATGCTTAGTAAATGTAGTAGTCATATAGAAAAAATGAATAAAAAAAAAAAACTTTTCCATTCTGTTTTTTTTTTTCTTTCTGCTGTTCTGCTTACATTTTACACAAACTGCATGTTGTTTTCTTGGTGTAAGGTTTTTACCAAATACTGACATTTATTGAAATATTCTGTCCCCTCTATCAGGCGTGTGGCCAGAAGGATCAGACGGCACGGATATTAACGCCTTAGTACGATCTCACAACAGAAAGGTTATTGCTCTCGCTGATGACTTCTGTAAGGTCCATCTATTTCAGTATCCATGCTCCAAACCAAAGGTAATGACCTAAAGATGGTGGCCATGTAGATAGTGGTTTACTTATAGGGGTTGTCCGGGCTTTTACTATAGGCTGACCAATCCTCAGGATAGGTCATCAATATCAGATCCGCGTGGGTCCGACACATGGCACCCCCGCCGATCAGCTGTATGAGGAGACGTGCCGTCTCTCTTCCAGTTCACTACTGCTGTCTGTGGCAAAGACCATAGAGAGCAGCAGTGGACAGAGAGTCTGCATGTGCGCACTGCGCGCACCTTCCCTTCATACAGCTGATCGGCGGGGGTGCCAGGTGTCTGAACCCCGCCGGTCTGATATTGATGACCTATCCTAATCGATGTGGGCAGGGCCCAAAAAATCTACTGAACCAACTACTAAAATATTGTGCTTTCTGTTTTTTTTCCCCTTGACTACAGGGGTCTGAAACCAAATGTTCTAACAAACTGGAAAATAATCAAAAAAAAATTCACATGGAAAATATCAACAGGTGTTATTGTGATATAAAAAAATAACCATTACCTGTTAAAGGGCATCTGTCAGCAGATTTGTACCTATGGCACTGGCTGATCTTCTACATGTGCGCTTGGCAGCTGAAGACATCTGTGTTGGTTTTCACTATCTGTTCCTGTCAATCAAAGTGCAGGGGAAGATGCAGTTGCAGAGAGAGCAGAGCCTCTAGGTGTAATGGTAACGCCCCTGTTGCTCCTAGAGGCTCATTTGCATGTGATAAAAAATCATTTTCTCAGCAATGCGCACACATATGAACATGGGACCAACACAGATGCCTTCAGCTGCCAAGTGCACATGTAACAGGTCAGCCAGTGTCATAGGTACAAATCTGCTGATGGATGCGCTTTAAATCTAGCACTGGTGGTCCCCACCAGTCTTTTACTTGTCCTGCATGGATGAAATCACATGTATCAGCATGACCACTGCAGCCAGTCTCTGACCTCGGTGGTCTGGTACCATACATGCAAGAATCGCCGCTGATTGGTTGGCTGCAGCAGTCTTGTGCATGTATGGTATTATTGCTGCAATGACCAATGAGGACTGCAAGAGTGGCGTTGGAATTTAACAGGGGAATATTGGTTATTTTAATAAATTTTTAGGCTAGTTTCTTTTTCATGCTGAAAAATGTTATTCTTTTTTTTTTTTTGTTACATTAATGATTTGTTTGTTCTTTAACAGGCTCCAAGTCACAAGTACAGTGCTCACAGCAGTCACGTAACCAACGTAAGCTTTACCCACAGTGATAGCCACCTCATTTCCACAGGTGGGAAGGACATGAGCATCATGCAGTGGAGACTGATAGAGAAGGTGTCACTGCCTCAAAATGACAATCTAGTTGAAATCAATGCAGCCCCCACGCCAACTCTAACCGAGAAAGTTATGCAAGAAATTTCCCCTACCTCCGAGCCACCACCCGCCAATGAGGAAGTCACAGCACCTGTAGAGTCCCCTGTACCGAACGAAGATGCTGGAGAAGAAGATATGGTAGACGCCGAGTGTCCAAACGAGGTGCAGAGTGAAGTGAGCAGCCAAGAACCTGTGGAGGAAAATGGCCAAGAGGCCTCTAGTGAAATAAATGAGGAGTCAACCCATTCTCCGACCCTAGCTGAAACCCAGGGAGAAGATTCACCGGTGTCTTAACAGCGTCCTTTTTTTTATCAGTCCGTATCTTTTTTTTCTTTTCTTTGTTCTTGTACCTGGTGTGTGAGCTTTCGTTATGGGAAGAGGGTTTAACTAGCGAGGAGAATATTTGGCTGGAATGCGACACCATACTTGTGTGATGTAGGCTCCGGGAGACTGTTCACGAGCTCCAGAACAAGCCAAAGCTGGAAGATGGATAAGAAAACAACAACGTAGATGATAGTTCAGAACCGATGTCACCGAGTGGTTTGTTGTTCGTTCGTTTTTTTTTTTTTTTTTTTTTTTTTTTTTTCGTATGGTCAAACTGGGTCAATAAAGGTTAAAAATCTTGAATAGAAAAAGCAAACACGGGGATTTTACAGAAGACATATTTACAGTTGAGACAAGCATTTACTAGGTGCATCAAAGGCCAAAGGATGATCCGCACTGGGTTATTTTTCAGGTGAATATAATATCGCAACCTGCGCTCGACTTTTAGAGCGGCTTTGGTCAACATTATGCAATTTTCCTACAGTTTTAGATAACGTTTGCTATACAAAGTTTGCCCTAAGTGCTGCTACCTACTTTTAAGGACTGTTTTTACTGCCTAACAGCTATATTTAGCAGCCTATTTAATATGATCTCGCTTTATATTGCATGTCTATTCACAAAGGTGAACAGATAAAATTTGGTTTGGGCGGGGAGGGTAGGGGGAACAAGGTGTGATTGCAGTAGGATTATGAATTAATCACCTGTTAATTAAATCAAGATTCACGGTCACTGATAATGGTGCTTGGCATTTATAAACCTACTTTTTTTTTTTTTTTCTTAGTTAGAATCATAATGAAAATTAAGTTTCAAATTAGTATATTGTAGTAGTGTTTTTTTTTTCTGCAAATAAATGCATTTGTCATACAGCCAAATCCCTTTAGGGGAATTGTAAAAAAAAAAAAAAAAAAATGCATTTTTTAAAAGAACCAGAAGACTGTTTTATGTAACTTTTTTGTTCATATTTTAGCTGAGTTTTTTTTTTTTTTTTTAATGCACAAGTCTTAAGTGTGCAAGAGTTTACATCATTGCGCCATTCCAAAGTGCATCCAAAACGTCATTCCCTTCCAGTTATCTTCTCAGGAGAATTGCTACAGATAAGGTGAAGAGAACAGGGGCCGCCCAAAGGACATCGCATACACAACCATTTCTACAGCAAAGTTATATGGCAAAATGTTTATGTACGTGTCTATAGATTATATTTGTCTATCTTCGTATATGTATGTGCATATGGGAGTGTATACACGTACATTTATCTAAAGATTTACTCGGATGTATTCTCTTGTTTACAGTGGTCCTTAAAAAAAAAAAAAAATCCTCAGTCTTGAGGAAAATAAAAAAAAGAAAAGTCATACCAAACAAGATGCGTATTTATTATGTGATGGTTACTTTTTTTTTATTTTTTTTTTAAGATCTAGGCGTGACTTTAAAAAAATTAAAATTTGCAATTTGTTTTCAAAAATTTCAAATGAATGTTCTGATAAATACGCAGTTGTTTGGGGGGGGGGGGTGTAAAATGTTGCTGTTACTACAAAAGAGGGAAATATAAACCAAGGCATATGAAATTGCAGATATGTAAAAAGCCTGGTCTTGTATGTAATGGCGACTAACGTTTATTGAAAAAAAATAGATATGTGATTTATGGATGAAAAGCGTTTTAACTATGTAACTATAGATGTTTCAGGTTTAAAAATTGTGAATGAAATCTGAATCGGAGTGTTTCATGTGAAGATGTTTGAGCCATTTCTATCTCATGCATTCCTGTCTCATTGACAGTAATCTTTTTGACATTTAAAAGCAAAATAAAATCATACTATATATGTGGTTGTGTTTTATATATATATTTTTATTTCCGAAATAAATTTAAAAAAATGTCAGAAACAAACTCAGAAATACAATTTCAAAGATTAAGAAACAATTAAAAATCTAATTTAACAGTCTCAATAAGACCCTTGTCTAATCAAGCTGGGCTAGTTCATTGCTGTGAGTTCAGCTTCTGAAACCCTGTGCAACCTGCTGATACTGTTTGGGAAGTTAGAGCGGCCCACATTTCTCTTTAGCGACAAGAAACACAGCGTGAAGTTACATGGGGTACTACCTGATGTTTGGAATTAGAGAGGTAATCATATACAGTCACCAGCTAAATGCCAATTTGATATTATGTCATAATTCTTGGTAAGTATCTTCTAGTAAAATAATATGACCAGCAGGTTTCCAATCATATTTTATTGGGATATAGCTAAAGATATCAAACGTGCATATGAACTACGAAGAATTTGAACTAATATTTAATTCTCAAGTTCCCCAAAGCAAAACTTCCTCGACTCACAGCTGGAAACGTGTCTAAGTCTTCAGATTCTGAACCTCAATGGATTATTAAAAACATAAATTATGACATTTTTAAATATTAATGTGTACTTTTGGACGGTACAGAGGGTCTAGACCTTTTACACCCCCTAAACTTTGGAACAACAGATGTTTTCTGTTGCTTACAGCACCTAACAGTTTTGCCCAAGCTCTGCTCGGGCTTTGAGAAAAGGACTTAACAGTTCAGCCCAGCAGAGTTTGGGTGAGGCGGGGGAATGGCTGCTTTAGCTGCTCATATCTCAGGATTGGTAGTAGCTTTCTAAGTGTTCAAACAAGACCAGAATTACATTATCTATCTTTGCCAACCGATTTATAACGGCTATATTTTCCGATGTAGTGCAGATAATTCTTTGATTCTGGTCTTGTTTGAAAGTTTGCAGTTTTCAAACAAGTCCAGACCTATACCTCTAGCTGCTACCAATCCCAAGATATGAGGAGCTAAAGCAGCCCCCCTATCACTCAGTCTGGGGGTAAATATGGGAGCTGTCCGCCTGCGGGAGGAAAGAAAAATTTATTCTGCGGGTCAGTACAAATATGATAATGCCAAATTTAAAGTTGCGTTACTTATGCCACACAGTGAACACCGTAAATAAATTCCAGAAAATAGTCTGTAAATTGCTGTATTTTTAATCTTTCACCCTAAAAATAAGTTATTTATTTAAGTTATAGGTACCACAAAATAGTTCCTAAAAAACGACTCAAAATCAAAAAATTTTGGAACAAGAAATTAAAAGGTTATGACTAGAGATGAGCGAATTTCATGTTATGAATTTCGTTCATGCTTCGTTTGGTGGTAAAAGCAGAATTGCATTATGGATTCCGTTACCACGGACCATAACGCAATTCTATGACGGAATGCTTTTAGAGGCATTCCGTCATAATAGAAGCCTATGGGCTGCAAAACGGATCCGTCCTGTTTCCGTTATGCAGGGGAGTCCTCCATTTTGAAATCTTGGTTCACGTGGCTTCAGGTCATGTCGGTCTCAGACCCTTGGGTACCTCCAGAGATCCGGAACCTATTGAACCAGGGTCGAATATTTCCCCTCACCCATGACGGCACCCCATGCGACCAGGGACCTCCCATCCGGGACAGGAAACCTGAGAAGATAAAAGGTTCACACCCCCACCAAGCACCAGTTCAGGTTTCCTGTCCTCCGGATAGGAGATCCCTGGGAAGACGTCGGTTCTCACCTGCAGCTGGGAGAAGGCCCGGGTTGATCCGGTGAGGGGGCCTTCTCCAGGTAGCCTAATCCCCTGGGTGTTCGGCGCCTGAGGTCTGGTCTCCCCCCTGCTTTCCGGCGCATTTTCCGAGGGAGCCGCTGTGGCAGTGTTCAGGCGGCTCCCTCACGCTTCCGGCCTCTGCCCCCTTCCAAGATGGCGGAAAGTTGGTCACGTGCGTCACGCGGCGTGGGGGGCGGGGCTTAACCCGGAAGTAAGGGAAAAGCGCCGGAATGGCCGAGGCACGTCCCTAAATATAAAAAAACGGCTGCAGAGGAACCAGCCAGCTGATCTGGCACACAGTGCTGTGCTGAAGAGGCTCTCCCCTTGCAGGCATGACAGAGCCAACAGATGGAAGCGCTGATCCCCTGGATACCTCGAGGCCCGCAAGTCCGGTACCGGTCCTGAGGAATGGGAACAAAAGGATTTGGTGAGATTGATCCTGTTTTTTATTAATGGGGTGTTGTTTGACTTGTTTGTAGGTTTCAAAGACCCCCAAAAAAGCGGCCTCTAAGACAAAGCATAAAGAGTGTGCGGGATGTAGCCTTGCATTGATAAGTTGGTGTCGGAAGAGTCCCACAACCTCTCCAGAAGTATGAGGTCTTTAATTCGCTCAGAGGTCAGGGCTTCCTTAAAGTCTTTTAGTAAGGGTCGCCCTGGGTCGCCTGAGAGATCACCGTACTTTAGAGACCCTGAACCAGATTATTCGGACATTGAGGAAAGAGAAGCGGGTCAGTTATTGTCTGAGGACGCTTCATCTTCAGATAACGACGAGTCAGGAAATTGTCTGTTTCCGCCCGAGGACACTCAACACCTCCTTAAGGCAGTCAGGGCCACGATGCAGCTAGAGGACGTGAAACAGCCCAAGTCGGTAGCAGACCAGGCGTTTCAGGGGTTAGGACCCAGAAAGCAGAAGGTCTTTACTCTTCACGAAAATCTTCAAGCTTTAATCCAAAAAGAATGGAAGAACCCAGATAGAAAATTCTTTGTTCCTGGTTCAGTGAAAAGGAAGTACCCCTTTGATGAGAAAGTGGTTGCGATTTGGGATAAGGCTCCTACTGTAGATGCCCCAGTAGCCAAGATTGCTAAAAAATCCGCCTTACCCTTTGATGACTTGGGTAGCCTGTCGGATCCATTAGATAAGAAAGCGGATATCTATCTAAAGAAGGCCTGGGAATCTACCTCGGCCTGTTATAGACCTGCGGTCGCGGCACCCTGGGTCTCTAGGTCCCTGCGTATCTGGGTAGATCAGTTAGAGCAGCATATAAAAGATAAAACACCTAGAGAGGACTTGCTTGCATCCCTTCCAACCTTTTCCAAAGCGGCTGATTATCTCGCTGACGCCTCCATGGATATAATAAAATTTTCGGCCAGATCGTCCGCCATGTCAAATGCTGCGAGAAGGGCTATCTGGCTGAAGTCCTGGAAGGCAGATCAGGGCTCCAAAGCCAGACTCTGTTCTGTCCCATGTGAGGGAGATAGACTTTTTGGGTCATCTCTTGATGATATTCTTGATAAGGCCTCGGATAAAAAGAAAGGCTTCCCGGCTCCCCAGCGCCCCTCTTTTTTTCGTAGGTACCAGAACAAGAGACAGAGAGGTAGGCAGTTTGAAAGAAAAAGAGATGACAAATTCCCTAAACGATCGGGGGGGTTCCTTTTTAAATCACAGGACCCCAAATCTAAAGATAAACAACAATGACGCCGAGGCCCAGGTGGGGGGGAAGACTAACTTTTTACCTTCCAACCTGGAAAACAATAACAAAGAACGGTTGGGTTCTAGGAGGTATAGGGGAAGGGTTTCGGTTAGAATTTCTTTCCTTTCCTCGAGATTCCTTCATTCAAACAGACTGTCCCAAAGATCTCTTAAAAAGACAGGCCTTGGAAGCAGAAGTTTTACTATTACTAGAGAAAGGGGTAGTCATTCCTGTTCCGCAGGCAGAGAGAGGCAGAGGTTTTTACTCCCCCCTCTTTTTGGTAAAAAAAAGCCCAACGGCTCCTTCCGAGTAATACTAAACTTAAAAAAGTTAAACAAGTTTCTAAAGTACAAAAAATTTCGGATGGAGACCCTGAAGTCGACCATAGAGCTCCTGTCAAAAAATTGCTGGATGGCGACTCTAGACTTAGAGGACGCGTATTACCACGTGCCTATACATACCTCCTCCCAAAAATATCTGTGCACAGCGGTTTGGGTTCAGGGACAGTGCCTCCATCTCCAGTACAAAGCCCTGCCATTTGGGGTTTCACAAGCCCCCAGGATTTTCACGAAAGTCATCGCGGAAGTGGCCTCCTTCCTAAGATTGTCAGGAGTCTCAATTCTACCATGTCTGGACGACTTCCTGTTTATTTCTCCAGCGAGGGAAAGATTAGTCCAGGACATCAGTGGAGCCTGTTCCCTGTTAAAAAGCCTGGGTTGGAAGGTAAATTGGGGGAAGTCCTGCCTAACGCCATCGCAGACCTGTGTTTCCTAGGCATCCTCCTAGATTCCCAAACAGAGAAAACTTTCCTGCCATCCGCCAAAATAATCTCCATCAGGGAGCATGTATTGGATCTCTTCAGGTCTTACCAATCTTCTTTCCGGAGAGCAATGGCAGTTCTGGGTCACTTGACAGCGACGATTCCAGCTGTCCCGTATGCACAGTCCCACTCGAGGGAACTTCAGTCCTGCATTCTACAGCATTGGGACGGCCGCAAACAGTCTATGGATCAGTCCCTTCATCTATCCTCAGTGGCAAGAATGTCCCTCCTTTGGTGGACAATTCCGGAAAATCTTTCGGTAGGAGTACCCTGGTCCTTTCAGGATCCAATCCTGATAACCACGGACGCCAGTCCATGGGGGTGGGGAGCCCACTCCAGGGGCAAATACTGGCAGGGGAGATGGAACTTGAAATCCAGAAAGTCAACATCAAACTTCAAAGAATTAAGGGCAGTAGAGATGGCATTAAAGGCAATTCCGGACATTGCGCACGAGAAAGTAGTCGTTTACTCGGACAACTCAACGACAGTCACATATATCAACCGTCAAGGGGGAACAAGAGTATCCTCACTGGCAAAGCTTTGTCAGCAGATCTTTCAGATAGCAGAACAACAAAACCTGTTTCTATCAGCAGTCCACATAAAAGGGGAGGAGAATGTTGTAGCCGATTATCTGAGCAGAGTACAGTTGAAACAGGGGGAGTGGTGTCTAAATCAAGAAGTCTTCTCCCAATTAGTCCAAAGGGTTGGTTTCCCCTCAGTAGATCTTTTTGCATCACGAAAAAACTGGAAAGTGAAGAGATTTTTTTCACTCAACCGCTTGGACGATCCGACGGCCTTAGACGGACTGGCGCAGGACTGGTCAATAGAGGAGGGGTACGCCTTCCCTCCGTTTTCCCTAATCCCACAAGTCCTAAAGAAAGTCCAGAGGGAAAAAGCCAATGTCACTCTGATTGCGCCAGCTTGGCCAAAGAGGTCCTGGTACTCCAGCCTACTGCGGCTAGCAACAGCACCCCCATGGATGCTGCCTCCCCGGAAAGACCTATTATTCCAAGGCCCGATTCTGCATCCCAATCCAGAAATCTTACACCTGGCAGTCTGGAGGTTGAGAGGGAGATCTGGTTAGGTCGTGGCCTTTCCCAAACTGTAGTTTCCACCATGTTGGGTAGTAGGAAGACCACTACAGCCAGGAAGTATAATAAAGTTAGGGAGATCTTCTCATCCTTTTTAGGTACCAGTCCTGACCCTTTTTCTCCTCCTGAAATCCCTAAAGTGCTTGATTTCTTGCAGGCAGGGTTGGATAAGGGACTCAAGGCATCCACCTTAAAAGTCCAGGTGGCAGCCTTGAGCTACTTCTTTGATTTCCAGCTTGCCCTTCATCCTTGGGTGAAAAGGTTTCTGTCGGCGGCTTCTAGAATCCGGCCCTCGTACCTTTGTCCCCTCCTTGGGACTTAAATACGGTTCTCACGGCTCTCTCACAGAAACCTTTTGAGCCCTTGTCAGAGTTACCCTTAGATGTTCTCTCCTGTAAAATGGCCTTCTTACTGGCCATTACGTCGGCCAGGAGAATCTCGGAAATCCAGGCCTTCTCAGCTTTTCCTCCTTATACACAAATCTTAGACGATAAGGTCATCATTAGACCTCTCCCTTCCTTCCAGCCTAAGGTTGTTACTGATTTCCATAGGAGTCAGGACATTATTTTGCCATCATTTTGTACAAATCCTTCCAATGACCTAGAGAGAGAATATCATTGTCTTGATGTGAGGAGATGCCTTTTGAATTACTTGGATTCCACCTCTGTCTGGAGATTAGATGAAAACCTTCTGGTCCAGTTTTGGGGAAAGAACAAAGGGCGGAAAGTGTCCACTGCAGTCATTGCTAGGTGGGTTAAGAAAGCCATCTCCAAAGCTTATCTGGCGCAGGGGCTCCCTCCCCCTTCGGGCTTTGGAGCCCACTCCACCCGGTCAGTGGCCACATCCTGGGCTGAGAAGGCGGACGCCTCTCTACATGGAGTTCCCCACATACCTTTCTGAGGCATTATAGACTCCAACTTCATGCAGACACAGCTTTTGGTAGGAAAGTACTTCAGGCTGTAGTCCCTCCCTAGGATACCATTTATAGTCTATCTCGCATGGGGTGCCGTCATGGGTGAGGGGAAAACAACATTGCTTACCGGTAATAGTTTTTCTCGAAACCCATGACGGCACCCCCTAGTTTTCCCTCCCAAAAAAAAAAAAAAAAAAATATATATATATATATATATATATATATATATATATATTAAGACAGTATATTCCAGGTCTATTTGTAGGGATGTAATTTACCATATTGATCTCTTTTCTTAATGTTTACCTCGGAGTACTGTTTATTACTATCACTGGTGCTTGGTGGGGGTGTGAACCTTTTATCTTCTCAGGTTTCCTGTCCCGGATGGGAGGTCCCTGGTCGCATGGGGTGCCGTCATGGGTTTCGAGAAAAACTATTACCGGTAAGCAATGTTGTTTTTACCCTGGCATAAAAAATCTCCATCTGACTGCCTGGAACTTGAAAGGTACTTACTAGGTAGGAAGGGGTTTTCTGACGCCTTAATCTCTACTCTTCTTAAGAGTAGAAAAAGGGTGATGGTGGCCATTTATGCTAGGGTTTGGCAATTTTCTTTTGAGTTTTCAGGTATCCAGTTTAAAGAAATTCCCTCCTCTGCTCCCATTCGGCTAGTTTTATAATTTCTTCTAAAGGCTAGGTCTTTGCGGGTAGTACCTTAAAAGTTCAGGTCTCTGTCTTTGTGCCTTGTTCAATCAGGATATTGCGGGATGTCCGTGGGTTTCAAGATTCTTTAGAGCAGTAAGCATATCCACCCCAATAACTTCCCATAGACCCCCCTCCATGGCACTTGAACCTAGTGTTAAAGGCCTTGACACAGCCACCATTTAAACCGTTGGATGTCCGCTCCATTAAATGTATTACCTTGAAATTATGTCTTCTAGTAGTAACCGGCTCGAAGGGGTAGTGAAATCCCAGCCATATCTATTAACCCTCGATACACCACTATGTTGGAGGACACAGTGTTGATTCGTCCTGATTCAGCTTTTCTTCCAAAAGTGGCTTCGAGTTTCCATAGGTCCCAGGAAATTGTCCTTCCTACCCTTTTTATGAACCCGAGGTCGGAAGAAGTAAGGTCACTTCATTGCTTGGATGTAAGAAGAGCCTTGATTATTTAGCTGTCTCGCACTGAAAGCTGGCAAAAATCTTCACTCTTTGTCCTCTTCCAAGCAGTGAATAAGGGAAAAGCTGCCACCAACGGTTCCATTGCTAGATGGATTGTTTCTGCCATTTCTTTATCCGGTTTATCTCCTCCGATGGGTCTAAAAGCACATTCTGCTACCTGGGCAGAAAGATCCTCGGTTTCCATAGAGGATATTTGCAGGGCGGCCACCTGGTCATCTCCTTCAACCTTTTTTAAGCACTATCTGCTTGATTTGAACTCATCTTCTTCTGATTCTTCCTTTGGGGAAAATGTGCTTCTTTCGGCTTTCCTACCCTAATAAAATTTTTCCTCTGGTAAATCACTCTTGTTGCTGTCGTGGGTGAAGGGAAAAATGATTGGATTTTCCAGAGCCCACGACAGCACCCTTAATTTCCCTCCCGTCTGGGTTCTTTCTGGTTCTCTTAGTCTCACGCAGGTGTAGCATGAAAAAAAAAATCCAATTTTCGGTGAGTAATCATCATTTTTTATTTAAGGTAACCAAAAACGGGTTAAAAATATTTCCATTTCAAAGGTGACCATGGCCTTTAAAGGGATTATGCCATGATGAATATCAGACCTCATATAGTACATTATGATCTCTAAGATAGCGGGAACCAGTCCTGTACCTCACATGGAGCCAGAGATCTTCCCATTCATTGCTCCAATTGTTCAGTTAGATTTTCTTCAGACTGGTAGCTCATGGGACTTGTGCTTTCTCAGGGGGCATGTCATTTCTATTACAGCACTCTCTCTATCACTGCTCAGGGAGTGTGTCCTTTCAGCTCTCTCCCTCTCAGCTCAGCGTATGTCCTTTCTGTTACAGGTCTCTACCTGCGACTGTTACAGCTGCAAACATTAGATATGTCTGGTGGCAGTTAAAGGATCCAACTGAGCATGTGTGACCATTCTCCTCCCACTCAGTAGGTGGATGTTCACGTTACTATCCAGATTAAATACTAGGTGGAGCCATTATAATGAAGTAAAGAGGATAGCTTACAACTGGGACATTTTGTAACAACGTAAATTATAAAGTAACTAGGTTTTCATGCTGAATTATAATGACATTTAAAGGGATATTTCAGTTCTACTCAATCCTCAGATTGGTAGGGGTTCTACCGCTGGGACTCACACCAAGAACGGAGGCCCCATTCCTTATGGAGCCCCTCTGAAATGGACGGAGCGGCTGAGCTCCACCACTCCATTTCTATGGGAGCACCAGATTTTTTAAAATTGAAATTAACCATTCTGAGTACAAAACTTGATTTGGCAGCTTCGCTGAAGTTTGATTTGTTACTAATTAATTCATCACGAATCGCTATGTTAAAACCCCATTTAGCCTATCAATCAATGGGACATTTTTTAACGGCTGCTTAGACAGAAGTGCACCGTCTAACGGGCGTTAAAAACGTTAATACGCTAGTGCAATATGGCCTTTTGAGTTTAAAAAAAAAAAATCACTCACCTCATCCACTTGCTCGCGCAAAGGCTGTCCGCTCCTCTCTTGATTGAAAAAGACTGTCGAAGGACCTGCGCAGAGCACGATCATGTGATGACGTCATCGATAGAACAGGCCAGTTTTATGGTCTAAATGATAGTAAATCTAGTGGGCTGAGCAAATCCCCCATTTATGACCACTTTAGAAAAGAGTCGGAGCATTAACACTGCACAATAATTACATATATATATTTTTTTTTTATGCCACGGTAGTGTTGTAAATTCCTTAGTAAATGTCCTGACCTGCTCCGCTGGTCTCCCTCGATATAAACATCCAGTTTGTCATCAACGCAGCCAATCACTAGCCACGGCGGTGACCCGCTCCTCTTACTTCATGACTAATGATCACATGACATAAGGGGACCAGATGTTTACATCGAGGGAGCCCAGTGGAGCAGAGATCCAGCGCTGGAAAGCAGGTAAGTAATCTTTCCTTTCCGGGCTGCAGCTTTACAAGCTGTTGCCTGACCTCTGCTGCCCCTGGAAGCAGGTGATCAGTAGTTCTGTCGAGATTTGGAGTCACACCATAAAGTCTATTAACTTTTGCATATTTCTCTCTAGATTTCACTATATGATTTTGGATTTATCTAAGACACATTAGCAAAGTTCTCTAATCCTTTTATTAAATTTGGCAGCGCTGTTGAGGGTCTGCAAGAGATCAGTAGCAAAGAAATTGTACTTTACAGTCCTACTTTACACACCTAACCCCCCACCCCAATACCAGATACATTCTTGAAAATGTCTTCAGTATTGTCTTAATTCTGCTCGGATTGCAGCTGAGCTGCAATACCAGACACAGCCTATGGACAATGGTGGCGCTGTTTCTAAAAAAAAAAGTTTCAAATCTCACATTCCCTTTGCTAAATGTGCGATGAAAGAAGGCCATCAGCTCTAAAAGGCTCTGCTGCTACTGTGTCCGGAGATGACTCGTGTAACATCCATCGTCTGTCGTCTCTAGAAGCAGATGTCCTTGCATTTTATGGAAATTCAGATCAGATGTTGTGATTTATACATCGCCTCTACTACCAATAAATGAAGCAACTTCCAGTAAGCCGGGTGCTTGTACTGGCCTGGAAGCCATAATCACAGCTTGACCCTGGAATGAATCCCATGGACTGTGCCCACCGTGTGTGAATAATGAACATCTTGAGTCCTGTTAACCCTTTGTGTATTCCCCAGCCGTTCAACCACATTGTATTTGTTGGTTATACTGCACATCTTGGCTCGCTCTGTAATAACAGTATGAACATGCCTTAAATATCTCATGAATTTATAACATATTGAAATATTTTCTGCGGTGAGTGTGTAATATGTCATTGCACAATGCATATAGCTGATTGAGGTGAGATCCAGATTTGTCTGGATGTCTGGTGGAGAATTCACCCTCCACTGCTTGGACTGACATATTCCTGGTAGCGAGACAGTCAAGACTAAGGCATTTCCTTATTAAAACAGGCAGAAATAGTGGATTCACATTTTTTTTTTTAAATTAATGACTCTAGCAGGGGAGCACAAAGCCTCTGACCCCTCTAACTACCCTAGAGACAAGCTGCTGATATGGTAAGCGTTCTGCACTTAACTGTAGTTCCTTCTAGTTTGTCATAGGTTTTACCTGCAGCCACCACAAGGGGGAGCTCACTGCATACAGACATGCAGCTCCTGCATTCTGAATTCAAACTATAATCTAAACAAAGGATATGGCACTCAAACTCTGGGGTACTAGATCACAATTGTTCTAATTTAATAGACATATATACACAAGTACAAAAATGGCACATAAAATATATTGGCCCAGACCAATTTAATAAAAAATATATAACAAACGTATGTAAAAAAGGCGAGTATGGCGTGGATACGTAGTTCAGCACAGTCGTTCTAATTGTACCTTGAATCGTCCCATATCTATTGGATAAATATCCTCTTCAATTAGGATTGCTTAGGTTAGGATCATTCCCATCAGGGTTTGACAGCTTTTGTGGCAATTGGTGCAAATATCAGTCATGCATCAGAGCATTGGTGGCGTCCCACCATTCAAAGTAAGTCCTCCTCCTACCTTTAGACGATCGCTTATGTTCGATCTCTTACCATGCCTTCTGACGCGTCTTCACCGCACTTTGCTTGGTATTGCGTCTCGTGCAGTCGGGCTCTCCAGCTGGCTCCACTCCGCCCTGGCGTCTCCTCGTGTGCGTGCTCAGCCGTCTCCCAATATGTTAGAGTGGTTAACACTTAGTCACGCTCCAGATTGGCCAATCTTGCAATTCTTTAGTGCGCACTTACAGTTCTAGTGTCACGAAGGTTAGGATAATGTCCCCAAACGCATTTCGAAGTCTCTTGTATAACCGACCTCTTCAGAATAGTCATTTTCTGATGTATCAGGATTGTCATCGGAGGATATGTCTGAATATTTGACAAAAGAATCTGGCTTCACCCTTTTGGTGGAGCTCCGAGCCCGTTTAGTATTAGTATCGTCCTCACGGGCGGAGGGTAGGGGGTGCGATGTATGTAATTTTGCTACACGATTGTCTTGAGCCGTCATAGAAGTCTTGACCTGTCCCTTTTTAAACAGATTTTTTCTGTTTGTGGGAATTGCGGTCGCCATGAGAAAACTGCCTTTTCAGGGTACATTATTTAGATTTTTTTGAAGCCTTTGGCTGATGTAACAGCAGAATCGTCAGCAGAGAAAAATCTATCTTGCGGTGTATTGGGAGCCATATGAGGAGAATTCCTGGGGGCTGATTGAGCAATAGCAATGCAACTGAATTTGATATAGTTTCTTGCATGTTAATCATGACCGACCGCATTGCGGACTGCACACAGCAAGATACTGATAAATCAACCATCTCTTGAATTTGAGCTCCTGACATATATTCAACGTTTGCATTTTTTGGTTGCTCCTCAGATTTATTGTATGTATATATTATCTATATTTTTTTTATAATTATTTAATTTATCAGCATATAAAAATACAAAGTGTCAGAGATACAGCAACTAAGATATAAGTGGGCTAAACAGGTTATTTAGCAGATATCATAATAGAATTCAGGCTCTTAATAGCAAGTATCAAAAATTGTCTTATCTGTATGAACATGGATAAGCAATATGAGATGATCGGATTAAATGTTATAACATAACCTTCAAACTAGAACTGTTGAAGAGAAGAGGGGAGGTAGGAAAGAAGGGGTGGGGGTCTAATCAACTGCTCTCCAAGTAATTTCTATATTTTTTCCAAGGTTCCCACAGCTTTGAGGAATGTTGTTCCCAAGCCGCTAGTTGTTCAAATCCATATATTTTGTCCCCTTTATTTAACCAGTGAGGGGCTCTTCTTTTTTCCAATGTCCCGCTATCAACAATCTGGGTATTGCCAGGAGAGGATGCAGTAATTGTTCCATGTTGCCAGGGATCTGTGTGTTAGAGAAAAGTCCTAGCAAACAGAATTTGGGTGTGAATGGGATATCTCGTCCCAGGATTATCTTTAATTCACTACTGATCTGTGACCAAAATGTCATGATCTTTTGGCACTGCCACCAAATGTGTATTACTGAGCCCTCTCCTTGCCATCCCTCCAACATATGGGGTCACTACCCAGGAATAGCTTTGAGATCTTGACTGGAGTGTAATGCCATCTAGTTAGCACTTTAAAATAATTTTCCTGTAGTTTAACACATTTCGAGATTTTCCTAGGAAGAGCTAAAGCAGTTTTAATATCCCGGTCAGATAGTTTATGTTCTATATCCCGTTCCCATAACTGTATAAACCAGTAGTCCGCTAGTTGTACCTTGGGAAGCACAAGTGAATATTGTTTGGAAATTTTCTTTGTTGGTTCTGCTCTTTGCAGTGCACACTTCTCAACGACCGAGAGCTCGTGTGTAAAGAGGGAGGGGATGATGTATTGTTTAATAAATTTGGTTAGATGGGAAAAGTGGAAGGGCGTTAGCTCATTAAGGGATGAGTAGGCTTGAAGTTGGGTGGTTACGGACCGATCTCCTGGTCCCCAAACATCCAGTATTGGTGTGATATTAATCCTAATTGCCGAGGATAAAGTGTGTCTCAAAGGGGCAGGTGAGTACATAAAAATATCCCTAACTTGCAGCAGATCTATGGGGTGGGAGAGAAGAGACTTTTTTAGTCCTCCCCTGTGCCATAAGTTGAGTGTGCTTAGTGCGTTTGGTACATCTATAGACGTAGGGTTTCACACATGGAGAGTTCCGCCTGTACATCCAGCCTATTGCTGGAGTCCCACAGCCAGTCTAAGCATCAGGTGCCCCTGGTCAAGAAGAGATGGGCCAACCTAGGTTTCTGATTTCTCCAGAGAAACGTGGATAGAATGGATCTCAATTTGTCGAAGAAAGCATTTGAGAGTTTACTAGGTAGTACCTGAAGATAGTGTTACCAAGAGTTCTGTACTATCGTTTTAATTAGGGGTTCGTCTCCCAAACCACGAGACATACGGAATATCCCAAGCTTGGAGATCAGTTTGGATCTGTGAAGGGAGGTCTTGAAAGTTAGCTTTATATAAGGAGGTGATATCTGCTGTAATGTTGACTCCAAGGAATTTTATAGAGGATGGCGACCATACAAATGAGTGTCTACTCTGTAAGTCATTACTGGCAGCTTTGGGTAGGTTTATATTTAGGACCTGTGATTTGTTGGAGTTTATTTTGAAAGTTCACTGAAAAGACCCAGGATGGACTCAATGGCTGGGAAAGCTTCTCTGGGATTAGAGATAAAGAATAATACGTCATCTGCAAAGGCCGCCAAACAATGTTCTCTCTGCCCTATCCGGATTCCACATATTTTTGGGTCTTCTCTAATTGCCTGTAGGAATGTTTCTATGGTCAAGACGAATAATATAGGGGACAGGGGGCATCCCTGGCGGGTGCCATTCCGTATCTGAAATGGGGAGGAGAGGACATCATTCACCCATATCTGGGCCGTGGGTGAGTCATACATAGACATTATGGCAGAGAGGAATTGGGTTGGGATACTAAATCTTTGACGGGTTCTAGACATAAACAGCTAGTGCACTCTGTCAAAAGCTTTATCCGCATTAGTGCTAAGAAGCATCCAATGGGGAGAAAGCCAGCGTAGCTTTTTGTATTACATGCAAGACCCTAGCCGTATTCATTTTTCCCTCTCTGCCATGTACAAAGCCCACTTGTTCTGGCGATTATTAGGGTTGGGTGTAGAGGTTTGAGCCTATTAGCCATCATCTTGGCAAAAAGTTTTAAGTCATTATTTAGTAGAGAGATGGGGCGATAATTTGAGCACTGAGATAAGTCATTACCTCCCTTTAGTATTATAGTGATATGTGCCTAAAGCATATGGGGGGGGGAGTGTGGTGCCCTCTAAGGCAGCATTGCAAACTTTCAAATGGTGAGGGAGGAGTAAAGAGCATCCAATGGGGAGGAAGCCAGCGTAGCTTTTTGTATTACATGCAAGACCCTAGCCGTATTCATTTTTCCCTCTCTGCCATGTACAAAGCCCACTTGTTCTGGTGATTATTAGGGTTGGGTGTAGAGGTTTGAGCCTATTAGCCATCATCTTGGCAAAAAGTTTTAAGTCATTATTTAGTAGAGAGATGGGGCGATAATTTGAGCACTGAGATAAGTCATTACCTCCCTTCAGTATGATAGTGATATGTGCCTAAAGCATATGGGGGGGGGGGGGGGTAGTGTGGTGCTCTCTAAGGCAGCATTGCAAACTTTCAAATGGTGAGGGAGGAGTAAAGAGCTAAATGTTCTATAGTAAATAATAGGGAGGCCATCTGGGCCTAGTGACTTATTTTTAGGAGCTTCTCTGAGATCTGTTTCTAATTCGGATAGCGAGAAGGGTTTAGCTGCGGCTGAAGCCTGGGCAGGGGTGATGTTCGACAATTTGAGGGTAGACAACCAGTTATCAATAGATGACATTCTGTTTTGGTTGTCGGCAAGGGGAGTAGTAGGTCGTATGTTATACAGAGCATTATAGTATTCTGTGAATCTTTTAGCAATTAGTTCAGTTGTGTCTAAATCTCTAGCCTCTTTAGTTTTGATATGTGTAATAAAGCATTTTGCTTTCCTCTTTCTGACTTGTGATAAGAGCAGCTTGGTGGCTTTATCCCCATGAGCGTAGTATTTATATTGTGATGAGAAAAACAGCTTCGCTGTGTACGTGTTCAATAGGTTCTTAAGATCGTTGCGAGCAGATGTTAATTGCTCCAACACAATTTGTATGCGTGATTTTTTTATGAGTAGATTCCAAGTCTTGGACACGTATGTGTAAATCAGCTATGCGTTTTTGTCTAAGTTTGTTCACATGTGCGCTTAGTGCAATGAAATGACCTCTCACTACTGGTTTATGAGCGTCCCATAGCATCCCATCGGAGACATCAGGGAAAGCATGGAGTAAGAAGTATTCGGAGAGAGATTTTTCAATCTGGAGAACATGTGAGGTTTTATCTAGCAAAGTGCAGTTTAAGCGCCATCTGTAGTCAGCTTTAGGCAATCCTCGCAAACTGTACTCCATAAACACAGGAGCATGATCTGATAATATATTTCCTAATTTGGATGACCTACACAAATGTAGTTGCTCCAGTGGGACAAAAATAGAATCAATTCTATGGTAAGTTCGATGGGGATACAAATAGAAAGAATAATCTTTCATGTGGGTTAAAGGTGCGCCAGACATCCACCAAGGCAGAATTGGAGAGATTCTTATTGACCATTTGAATCATCCTCTTAGGGAGCGAATGACCAGATGACGTAGTCTAGTTTTGGGTTGAGGGCAATATTAAAATCGCCACAGAGAATAATGCAGCCTTCTGCATAAGAGCTAAAGCTGTTAAGAGTACTATCTAACCATTCCGCCTGGTTGGTGTTCGGGGCGTATACATTCCCAAAAGTATATAATTGCGAACCTATGACCCCTTTGATGAACAAATACCTCCCCTTCGGGTCTGTAAAGGTAGAGCGCACCAATAAGGGGGTATTTCTATGGTTATCTATACTAACCCCCTTCGATGCAGAGGAGGGGGACGTGCTGTGATACCATTGGGAGTAGGTTAAAGTGGGTTTCTTGCAGAAACGCAATCCCCACCTGTTTTTTTTGTGAGAAGCGACATATTTGACTCCGCTTCTCAGGTGCGCTCAAACCCTTTACATTATAGGAGCAACATTTAATACTGGCCATCATTATTTATTGAAAAGAGCACTGACCCTGCTAATGTAGTAATACCCAAGAAACTCCCAGGACAATTGAACTACTCGACTCCTTGATATCGTTGTAGCCCCTAGTGACGAAGGAGGGGTGGGAAGAGAGGATGGAGTCAGGGTGGTGGTGGGGGGGGGGAACTTACATTAATATGGGCAAGATCCCCATTCCAGGCCAGCTTTAGTGTCAAGATTTTAAAAAACCAGTAGAAATCTATACTAAAGTTTCGCTAGTGAAAGGATCTGCCACCAGTGTGATAATAGCGAGTACGTAACAGAATAGAGGTATAATGTAACTGACATTAGGGGCACAAAATGAAGTGATGTTGAGCTAAGAGAGATCATACATAGATCACACAAATGCGGTCCTAATGACCATTAACGGACAGCAGTCATATAAGATAAATGGACTGAGCGTAATAAGAGAAGACGAGGGGATAATCAGTAAAGACTCCTCTGTAAGTATCCGGAGAACACCAGCTACTCAATACTCAGGAAAAGTCAAGCTGTCCCTGCTGTTGTTCGGAGCTTCCTTGGGGTCGGTTTGCTGGTAGGTTGACGACTCCGATGTGGCTTGGCGGGACTCTCTGAGGTCCACGGCATAAAGTGAGGGAGAGGCGGGAGATCAGCAATGTTCTGAGCTTGACACCAGTCCGAGATGTCCAACGCCTCTATTTCCAAGACGTCATAAACTTTTTGTAAGTCCGCAGGAGACCTGACAACTACTTTCTTTCCTGGGATGTTGGCCAGGAGACCAAATGGGTGTGGCCATCTGTATGTAATATTCCTATGTTTTAGGACTTCCAATAGAGGGCGCAGGTGGCTGCGTTTTCATAAGGTCATTGGTGATATGTCCTGGTATATAATGATGGTTGACCCATGCCGGACACGCCATATTTCGATTTCACAAGCCTGATGAAGGGCTTTTCTTTTAGCCCGAAACGTTGCTCTTAAAGCGAACCTGTCACCTGCTTTTTACCTCTTAAGCTGTTAACTGTACCTTATAGATCATTGTAACCTTGTTTCCAAACAGGTGTTCTTCGTTTTTCTGGGGTTTATATTCCTGAAAAAATCACTTTATAATCTCCTGCTCTGCTGCGTCTGAAGTCACCAGACAAGTCAAGGAGGCAGACCCTCCTTGACTGCTGGATGCGACTCCCCCGCCCTAACCCCGCCTCTCATCCCTATGATTGACACTAGCTCTTCTGCCCGGGACCGCGCTGGTCTCGGCGGCGCATGCGCCGTCTGCCTTCATAGCAGCGCGATCCCGAGCCTCGCACTGAGTGATCTGCATTTCACCAGCGGCCCGGCTACAGAGGAGAGAAGTGTGCAAGCCCGATCTAGCAAGGGGATCGCGCTTCACTCAGCGCGAGGCTCGGGATCGCGCTGCTATGAAGGCAGACGGCGCATGCGCCGCCGAGACCAGCGCGGTCCCGGGCAGAAGAGCTAGTGTCAATCATAGGGATGAGAGGCGGGGTTAGGGCGGGGGATTCGCATCCAGCAGTCAAGGAGGGTCTGCCTCCTTGACTTGTCTGGTGACTTCAGACGCAGCAGAGCAGGAGATTATAAAGTGATTTTTTCAGGAATATAAACCCCAGAAAAACGAAGAACACCTGTTTGGAAACAAGGTTACAATGATCTATAAGGTACAGTTAACAGCTTAAGAGGTAAAAAGCAGGTGACAGGTTCGCTTTAACCACTTCAGCCCCCCTAGCTTAAACACCCTTAATGACCAGGCCACTTTTTACAATTCCGCACTGCGCTACTTTCACCGTTTATTGCTCCGTCATGCAACTTACCACCCAAATGAATTTTACCTCCTTTTCTTCTCACTAATAGAGCTTTCATTTGGTGGTATTTCATTGCTGCTGACATTTTTACTTTTTTTGCTATTAATCAAAAATTACCGAAATTTTTGCAAAAAAATGACATTTTTCACTTTCTGTTGTAAAATTTTTCAAAAAAACTACATTTCTATATAAATTTTCTCTAAATTTATTGTTCTACATGTCTTTGATAAAAAAAATCCAATAAGTGTATATTTATTGGTTTGGGTAAAAGTTATAGCGTTTACAAACTATGGTGCAAAAAGTGAATTTCTGCATTTTGAAGCAGCTCTGACTTTCTGAGCTCCTGTCATGTTTCTTCAGGTGCTAGAATGTCAGGAAAGTATAAATACCCCCAAATTACACCATTTTAGAAAGAAGACACCCCAAAGTATTCGCGGAGGGGCTTGGTGAGTTCATGTATCATTTCATTTTTTTCACAAGTTAGCGGAAAATGACACTTTCTGAGAAAAAAAAAAAAAAAAAGTTTCAATTTCTGATAACTTCTGGCAAAAAAAAAAAAATCTCAGACGGACTCACTATGCCCCTCAGTGAATACCTTGGGGTGTCTACTTTCCGAAATGGGGTCATTTGTGGGGTGTGTTTACTGTTCTGGCATTTTGGGCGGGGCTAAATTGTGAGCCGCCATGTAAAACCTAAAGGTACTCGTTGGAATTTGGGCCCCTTTGCGCACCCAGGCTGCAAAAAGTGTCACTCATGTGGTATCGCCGTACTCAGGAGAAGTAGGGCAATGTGTTTTGGGGTGTATTTTTACATACACCCATGTTGGAGTGAGAGAAATATCTCTGTAAATTGTCAACTTTGTATAAAAATTTTTTAAAAGTTGTCGTTTACAGAGATATTTTTCACACAAAGTATGGGTATATATAAAAATACACCCCAAAACACTGCCCTACTTCTCCTAGTGCAGCGTACCCATGTGTGCCACTTTTGCAGCTTGAGATGCAAAGGCCTAAACCAATGAGTACCTTTAGATTTCACAGGGCATTTTTACGCATTTGGATTCCAGACTTCTTCTCACGCTTTAGGAGCCCCTAAAATGCCAGGACAGTATAAATACCCACATGTGACCCCATTTTGGAAAGAAGACACCCCAAGGTATTCTGTGAGGGGTATGGTGAGTTCATGTAAAATTTTATTTTTGTCACAAGTTAGTGGAATATGAGACTTTGTAAAAAACAAAATAAAAAAACAAAAAAACAATTTCCGCTGACTTATGCCAAAAATAAAAATTCTGTGGACTCACCATGCCCCTCACAGAATACCTACGGGTGTCTTCTTTCCAAAATGGGGTCACATGTGGGGTATTTATACTCACCTGGCATTTTAGGGGCCCCTAAAGTGTGAGAATCCAAATGCATAAAAATGGCCTGTGAAATCCTAAAGGTACTCATTGGTTTTAGGGCCCCTTTGCGCACCCAGGCTGCAAAAAGTGTCACACATGTGGTATCGCCGTACTCAGGAGAAGTAGGGCAATGTGTTTTGTGGTGTATTTTACATATACCCATGCTGCGTGTAGAAATATCGCTGTAACGACAACTTTTAAATTTTTTATTCAAAGTTGTCAATTTACAGAGATATTTCTCTCACCCAGTATGGTATATGTAAAAATACACCCTAAACACATTGCCCTACTTCTCCTGAGTACGGCGATACCCATGAGTGACACTTTTGCAGCCAAGATGCGCAAAGGGCCCTAATTCAATGAGTACCTTTAGGAGGGCATTTTTACGCATTTTTCTTCTCACGCTTTAGGGCCCCTAAAATGCCAGGGCAGTATAAATACCCACATGTGACCCCATTTTGGAAAGAAGACACCCCAAGGTAATCCGTGAGGGGCATGGCGAGTTCATAGAAGATTTTTTGGCACAAGTTAGTGGAAATTGATTTTTATTGTTTTTCTCACAAAGTCTCCCTTTCCGCTAACTTTTGACAAAAGTTTAATTTTCATGGACTCATTATGCCCCTCAGCGAATACCTTGAGGTGTCTTCTTTCCAAAATGGGGTCACATGTGGGGTATTTATACTGCCCTGGCATTTAGCGGCCCTAAAGCGTGAGAAGAAAATGCGTAAAATGCCCTCCTAAAAGGTACTCATTGGTTTTAGGGCCCCTTTGCGCATCTTGGCTGCAAAAAGTGTCACTCATGTGGTATCGCCGTACTCAGGAGAAGTAGGGCAATGTGTTTTGGGGTGTATTTTATATATACCCATGCTGGGTGAGAGAAATATCTCTGTAAATTGACAACTTTGAATAAAAAAATTTAAAAAGTTGTCGTTTACAGCGATATTTCTCACACACAGCATGGGTATATATAAAATACACCCCAAACACATTGCCTACTTCTCCTGAGTACAGCGATACCACATGAGTGACACTTTTTGCAGCCAAGATCGCAAAGGGCCTAAAACCAATGAGTACCTTTAGGATTTCACAGGACATTTTTACGCATTTGGATTCTCACGCTTTAGGACCCCTAAAATGCCAGGACAGTATAAATACCCCACAAGTGACCCCATTGTGGAAAGAAGACACCCCAAGGTATTCCGTGAGGGCATGGCGAGTTCACAGAAAAAAAATTTGGCACAAGTTAGCGGAAATGGTATTTTTTTTTTTTTTTACAGTCTCACATTCCACTAACTTGTGACAAAAATAAAATTTTACATGAACTCACCATACCCCTCACGGAATACCTTGGGGTGTCTTCTTTCTAAAATGGGGTCACATGTGAGGTATTTATACTGCCCTGGCATTTGAGGGGTCTCCGCAATCATTACACGTATGGCAGCATTAGGAGTTTCTGCTATTCTCCTTATATTGACCATACGGGTAATGAGAATTTTTTCCGTTCAGCCTCTGCGCTGAAAGAAAAAAATGAACGTCACAGATTTTTCCATTCACATTGATCAATGTGGATGAAAAATCTCTAAAAAATATGCAAAAAAAGAGGGGAAAAGCTATAAAGCTGCGATCGCTAAGGGACCCTAAGGCCTCATTCAAGCGTCCGCAATTCTGTTCCGCAAAATTTTGCGGAACAGAAATGTGGATACATTCAATTCTATGGGGACAGACTTTGTCCCGCTCGGATCCGTAATTGCGGATCCGTAGTTGAAGATCCACAAAAGTATAGAACATGTCCTATTCTTGTCCGCAGTGCGGACAAGAAAAAGCATTTTCTATATAGTTCTGGCAATGTGCGGATCCGCAAAATGCGGAAAGCACATTGCTGGTGTCCGTGTTTTGCGGATCCGCGGATTTGCGGATCCGTGGATCCGCAAAACACATGCGGACATCTGAATGAGCCTTACAGGGGGTGATCAGTGACAGGGGGTGACAGGGGTGATCAGGGGGTGACATGGGAGATCAGGGGTTAATCAGTGACAGGGGGTGGTGGGTGGGTGGGTGGGGGGTTGTGTGGTGATTGGTGCACTTTGATATTTTTCTCTGGTGGTCCCAAGCAAAGGGACCACCAGAGAAGCAGGCAACAAGCAGATCAGGCGCTGTTCACAGAACAACGTCTGATCTGCGATTTTCTGCCATATACAGCCTGCCAGCGCACGATCGGCGCTGGCAGGCTGTAGTCTATCTACATGCGGCGCGCCGATGGCGCGCATTGCGCATGTGCGGGCGCGTCCTCGCGTCATCTCGCGTCTCGCGAGATGACGCGCCGATGCGTCCGATCAGAGCTACAGGGCCGCCGCCAGGACGCAATCCTGCGTGCGGCGGTCCTGTAGCGGTTAAGGAAGTTATGTCCGGCTAAAAGGAAAATAAACACGTAAACAAGCATCATAAGGAGTGCTGTCTGAATTTTATTTACTATTTGGAAGTTCATGTGGTGGAGCAGTGAACATGTTTCTACTGACGTGCACCCCATCAGCCAGATATATGAGTGAGTGCTGTGATCCCAATTGAGAAAATATAATGATAGTTGACCCATCATGTTCAATCTTATCCATTTTTCTCGCTGCCGCCAGGATTTTTTCTTTTGATTGAAAGTTGGTTAGCCTGCATATAACCTCTCTTGGTGCTCCATGCGGCTTTGGTAGCGGGCGAAGGGCCCTATGAGCCCTGTCCATTGAAATATCACCCAGGTCTGGTCCCAACAGAGTAGTAAAGAGTGAGCCTAGAGTGGGCATGAGGGAGTCCAGGGCGACTGACTCTGGTAGGCCTTTTAGGCGGAGATTGTTACGGCGACCCGTTATCCTGGTCCTCCACCAGTGAGTACAAATAGTTTACATGTGCTTGGCAATTGTCCATGCTTGAGGAGACCGTTGTGTTAAAGTCCACTAACGACGATTGTGACGTTGCCAGTGCCTCCAGTCTGTTGTTCATGTGGTGCAGGTCTTGTCTCATATCTTTTAACTCAGTGAGTATGTGCTCTAGGGACTGTGTTAGGAAGGATTTGAGGTAAGATTTAGATATTGCTTGGTTACCTCCCGAGGGGTTATCCTCTATCTCGCTCTCCTCTTCATGGTCGGAGCCGTCGTCACCAGAGGCCGCAGCTGCAGTCAGAGTTTTCCTGGCCGGCCCCATCTTGGACGTGTGGTGTTTGGCTAATTCCGAAGGTCTTCTCATTAAACTTTCGATGTCACCCGATGTCGTTTTAGGGGTACCCGTTTGGTCTCTAGACTTTTCTTTAATCGTTTTGCCCATTATTTTGTTTTATGAAGGCTTTGGATCGCCTGGAATGGTTCAGCTAGCAGACTCGTGCATCCGGCTTAGTCGCGAAGCTCCGCCCCTATTATCTATAGTTTGTGTGGGGTGGAAAAAACACTTGGGAAATACAATGGACCAGATAGTGGAGGTATCCTATACATGGGCGTAGCTATAGGGGGTGCAGAGGTAGCAGTCGCTACCGGGCCCAGGACCCTGAGGGGGCCCTAAGACCCTTGTGCCGCATAAGAAGTCACACAAAGCACTGAGGGAAGGGGGGCCCAAGCTGAACTTTTGCACCAGGGCCCATGAGCCGTTAGCTACGCCCCTGATTCCTATATATGTGTGTGTGTATATATATATATATATATATATATACACACTAAATAAGTACTGGCCAAAGTGTGACACACTGGAGATATAAGGTATCACCAATAAAAAAGAGCCAAATTCAATAGTTGACTGTTATATAATGAACAACTACCTGCCCTGTGGAGGGAAAACCACAAGGTGGCAGCGACTATCAGGTAATAAGTACAATAAACACTGTGAGGTAACTTATAGGAGTAGCTCCAGGCGCGTCTTTCCAGTCAGAGAGATCCTCTCACACTGAAAGACCAGGAGAAATTCTGAAGAGACACAGAACAGCTGATTACCAGCTGGTGTAGGTCATAGTGAAGCGCAGTGATTAACCCTGCGTTGTCACAGAGACCACTGAACTTGTAATGGAGGTGGCCCAGCAGGAGAAAAGAGAAGACTGCTGCATATAGCCGACGGGGAAAGTCATCAGCTGAACGGTAATAGTCGCAGCCGGCGGCGATAGCGATATTAAAGGGGGGGGGGGAGTGTACCAATTGGTAAACACGAGGAGAAGTGAGAAAAGTAAGTGACTGAGATTTTGAAGAGTAAGAGGGTAAAGTATGCGGTAAGGGTAGTAAAGGAAGTAGTATGAATATGGAAAGAAAATGTATTTGAAATATGTCCATAGTAAGGGTAATATTAGAAGTAATAGAGAGACAATATTCATCTGACTTCACACTGCGGCAGCAGCTATACAGAGAGAGGACGGAGTTTGTACCTGTGGACCTGATATTACCTGTACTCTGCCCTCATTGGTTATTGCATATACAGCATTCTAGGTTGTACCTAGTCAAGTTTTTTCGTGATTACTAATGTTTTGTCTTTTGCTGCTGCAGTTCAGTATAAAGAAAGGTACACATAATTAAAAGCCTCGTGTCCTGATATAAAATTGAGGAATTTCCTTTCCTTTGGTGACGGAAAATATAGATTTTATTAAAGACAGGAGACGAACATTATGCTTTTCTTTTTACTGATTTGATAGCAGCAAACAAAAGGTTAATCAACAGTTAATAAGAAAAAAATTATTTTAGCCATGTATGGTTCAGTAATTGGACAATAATGGTACAGTCCAGGTGAATATAGTGACCCCTCAGGTAAAACACCTCTTTCTTTGGTGGATTAGTAGAGGATGAAGACACAGGAAATTGAAGAAACGTGTGGAATTGGGATAAACGAAACTGGAAACAGTTGAGTATGGAAAACTGATTGGAGATCAACTTTAAGGATGGGTGATTCATTTCAAGATTAGGAATAACTGGGAAACTAGAATCGAGAGTTGGTTAGACTGTAAGAGAAAAAAAATATAACAGATAGGGTTGGGTAATGAGGGTGGGATAATGTTCGTCTCTTGTCTTTGAAATCTATATTTTCCGTCACCAAGGGTAGGAAAATCCCCAATTTTATTACAAGACGGAGACTCGCATTATGCTTGTTTAAAGCTTATACGGTACATTAATAGAAAACATATGAATGTACATATAAAGGCATTAATTTAAAACAAAGACATGGAAACATGTGGCTCGGTCTAAAATAAAAGGTTTTGAAAGTAGACTCTGATGACCAATTAGCAGCTTTCCATATGTCTGCCAAGGAAGCTCCTGCCTGCCTAACTTTAGTGGACATGGCACTTCTATTTGAGTGGGCTCCAAAAACTGAGGTATCGATACCCACTAGTGACATGATTTGTCTAATCCATCTAAGGTCGGAGAAGACACAGGTAAGTGAGGTCTGCAAAAAGAAATAATCAATTGAGAAGTCAAACGACCCCTGAGAGATTCCGTTTTTTGTTCGTAAGATTTTAAACAACGAACAACACGCAAATTTTCTTGATGAGGAAAAGCTGGGTAGAAAACTGTGCGAAGGTTGGTTTTGGTACATTTAACTATAGAAAAGGTAACTCCCTGAGGAGAAAAATGTCTTTTGAAAAATATCTAAAGCTCAAACATCTGAGACTCTTTTAAAAGAGATGAGACACAAAAGCATTGTAAGTTTGTAGGATAATAATTTTAATGGGAGAAGAAGAAGATCGTTGTCTCCCCATGAGTTAATAACATCTAAAATTGCTGTGACGTCCCAATTAGATTGTTATTTAGGTAAAGGGGGTCTCCTATATTGAATCGGTGCATGGTAAAAAGATATGGCTGAACGATACACACTAATGGTACGATAAGCCTTACCTGCGTCAAAGGAATCCAAGAGGAAATTAATGACTTAGGTTATAGATGCATGTATGGGATCCAAATCGCGTTGTATGCACCAATCAGACCAAATTTTCCAGGCTGATCTGGTACCTGGAGCTCATGTGTCCAAGAGGATATCTCGAGCTGATTGTGAAAGTTCATTATCAGGTTTTGTTGACCTGAGATGAACCAAGCTACTAGAGACAGTAGGCCTGATAAGACAAGGGGATGATGATTCCCTGATGGATCCACTAGAATGGAATGGTGAGTTGGAAGGATGCATGGAAAATCTATGGACATCCCTAGAATTTGAGGGAACCAAGATTGAGTCGTCCAGAGTGAGGTTATTAGGACCATTGTCGATTTCTGTGATCTGGTCAAGAGTAAAAATTCTTAGAATTAAGGCAAACGGTGGAAACGCATAAAGGGTTTTCATTGGCCAAATTTAAAGTAATGCATCCGTGCCCAGAGATTCTGGATCGTGACGCCAACTGAAGAACTGATGAAGTTGACTGTTCAGACGGGACGTGAATAAGTCTATATGGAGAGGGCCCCATAGAGAGTTGATCTGTTTGAAAACCAGAGGATCTAATTTCCAATCGCTGTTGTCGATCAGGAAACGAGAATTCCAATCCGCTACGGAATTGGACAATCCTGGGAGATATACTGCCTTCTATATGATATTTTGATTTAGGCAAAAATGGCAGAAGTCTTTTGGGATATTGGCTAACCTTTTTGATTTGGTAGCTCCTAGTCCAGTGGTAGGCAAACTTTTTTGTCAACTGAGCCAAATATCGCGAAAACCACGATTGAAATTTCTTTTGAGACATATTTTTTAATTCATTTTTAAATTTGTGGAGGAAGCACTGTTAAGCTTCTGTGAATGACACACTGTTACAGGGGCATCTGTGGATAACACTGTTATGGGGGGATCTCTGGATGACACATATATAGCATCTTATGCTATATATGTGTCATCCACAATCCCCATGACAGTGTCTGTGTAAATAGTAATATAAAATTAGTGGGGCTCACACCTAGGATGTAATGGATATTTTAAACAGGGTTCTCCGCCTTGATGGATACACCCAATCCAAACAGTAGGCAAGAAGTAAGTAATAAAACAGGCGTGCACACCTTGCGCTGGCTCTGCAGACAAGTTTAATATAAGTAAAAAATGATAAAGATAAAATGAAATAATAATCAAGATCCAAATAAAAGAAAGTACATATAAAAGTATGTAAAAACACACTCTGAGGGCTCATGCCCACAAACGTAAGGGCGCCGTGCACGTGATGCGGACCGTAATTTGCGGGCTTTACACGGCCAGTGCCTGGGTATTGCGGACTCGCTGTATGTGGTCCGCAATATGGCAACGGCGGGCACACAGTCGTGTGCATGAGCCCTAATAGTCCTCACTGGTACTGTTGACGCAATAATAATATAGATTCTAGATTATTATAGCGCCAACAGTACCAGTGAGGACGATCAGATGTGTCCTTACATACTTTTACATGCTTTCTAATTTGGATCTTGATTATTATTTCATTTTATCTTTATCACGTTTTACTTTTATCAAACTTGTCTGCAGACATTACGTTTGCTGTTTAAATCATTTACATGCCAAGTAAATGCTGATGCCAAATAATTGAGTCACCTGTAGAAGGAGGTACACTGACTATGCCTGTAGTCACGTTCAAAGAAAGCGCCTGCAGCGGTGTTCTGGCTCTGGCAGATTTCACTGCCCGGGAACTTTCACTACCCCTCGTCACTTCCTCCTGTGACGCAGCACATTCGGATGTCTGGAAGGAGGTGCATACTACAAGTGAAGGCGCTTACTGTGATGATGCGCGTGCGCTAATACTAGTTGGTATTAGTGACACGCCCTCTCTTGCTTTGCGGAATGCAAATGCATCCCACAGGCAAGAAGTCTGTAGTGCAGGATGGGTTGGTTTCGCCGTGGGATCCCGCACCAAAGAGCCGCATTCAAAGCTCTAAAGAGCCGCTTGGGGCTCACGAGCCGCGCTTTGCTGACCCCTGCCCTAGTCGATTGACATATTGTACTGCTGGGATGTTGTCCATCCGCAGTAGAATACAGCAATGAGACTTGTCTTTGGCAAAACTCTTGAGGGCAAATGAACCTGCCAAAAGTTCCAAGCAATTGATATGAAGAAGCGTTTCTTCTTCTGACCATTTTCCTCCTGTGGAAAGGGGACCGCACCAAGCACCCCAACCGAGACGACTGGCATCCGATTCTATGATCAGATCTGGAACGGAACTGAAAATTATTTTCCCATTCCATGATTGAATATGAGGAAGCCACCATAGAAGTTCTTCTTTGGTATCCGAGGTAAGGGATATGTCGTCCTAGTAACCAAAGCCATCTCTCAAATGTTGGGCTTTGAGGCGTAGGGATACTAATTGTTTGTTCAGGACGGAGCGAATTTCCCTCCAAATTATTTTCAGTTTGCTTGTACTGTTGACTAGTAAGCCTAAAAATTCTACTTTCTTTGAAGGGGTGAGAATTGACTTCTCGGAGTTGATTAAAAATCCAAGATTGGAGAGTAATGTTAGGGTCCAATTAGTGTGAAGGTGAATGAGATCTAACGAATCGGCCATGATGAGGATATCGTCCAGGAAAAATATAAGGCGAACTCCTCGAGCCCTCAGAAAAGCTATTATTGCTTTCATTAATTTTGTGAAGCACCAAGAGGCTGAAGATAGGCCGAATGGAAAACTGGCAAATTGCCATTTTTTACCTTCCCATAAACATTGGAGGTAAAGTTGAGATATAGGGTGCATAGGCACCGTGAAGTAGGCGTCTTTGAGGTTTATCTTGACCAACCAATCATTCTGTAACAATAGATCTTTCAAGACATTTATGTCCTCCATTTTGAAATGATGATATAGTACAAAATTGTTGAGAGTTTTCAAATTTATGACGGGTCTGTGACCTCAGTCTTTCTTTTTTACTAAGAATAGATTGCTCAAGAAACCATAGTTCCTTGATTTCTAGATGAACAAATTTGTGGTCTGAATTGGTAAAAACTAACGGATGAGGTTCCTGTATTTGAACAGGTGGACATATAAATTCTATTTGATAACCTTGAACTGTGTTTAGGATCCACGTATCTAAGGTTATCATAGACCAGATGTGGAAAAAATGTGTTTTCCTCCCTCCTAGGGGAATGTGAGAAAAATACGGTTGAAGAACTTTCACCTGTAAAGGGTCTTCAGTGTGGGAAACCTCTATGGCCTCTAGCTCTCCATGGGCGTCTTCTGGTAGGAAGGAAGGGTGATGCTTGATATGAGGCTTGTGGCAGTGAAAAATTGTCTATTCTGGGTGGGGGAAGGCCTCTGTATGATTGTCTTTCTTGATGATATTGTCAGCTGGGAAACCGGCCTCTTCGTTTCCCAGCCGTTCCAAAAACATGTCCCTGAAAAACTCTTTTCAGAGAAGACTGGGCTTCCTCCAGGGATGAGATCAAGCCTACATATTTATTGATTTCTTCGATATGATTCCCCAAAAAGGTAATTACCACCTGATGGGGTAGAATCGGAAGATGCCAAGTGAACGAGTTGTGGATCCACTTTCATTAAAATTTATCTTTTTCGTTCCATACATAAGGAGGCATTTGCATTGCCAAGTAAACATAGGGTTCGTTGTGCCCATCCACTGAGAGTAGGCAAGTCTATGGGATCTCCAGACAATGTTGCCTCCTCCGTTACATTCAGAATTTTGGTTAAGGGTCCTAGTAGGTCTAGGAATTTGTCTTGGACCGATCTGAATGAATGGTCTACGCTCTTTTTTGGATTCTTACCTGACTTGGCCAGATTTTTAACCAATGTTGGGTCCAAATCTGGAGTAGTGGCTAATTTATAGGGAAGGGTAGGCCTAGGGCACTCAGATTTTAATTTACTTCTCGCATTTTTGTCTAGGGGTTTTTTCACCCATAAGCTAACAAATTTAGAATTTTGGGGATGAGGAATTCACTCCCCTGATCGTGGATGTTTGATCTGACCCAGATCAAAGTATGGATTCCCCGCGCTATCCAGAATAATATGTTCAGAGGGATTATCACATAACATCTCTTTCTTCAGATATATCCTCATATTTGGATTTGTCATCAAGATCTGAAATATTAGCTTCAATATCGGAGGATTGACTTGGTGATATAGGGAAGGAGTTTGGTTTTCTGTTAGAAGAGGCCTTAATTGCCCACGTTTGGTATACTTCCTCAGGAGCTGAGGGTTTCTGAGGTAAGTTAGAGACCTCTTGACTAGTGCTTTTTGATAAAGCTCCCAAAAGAACCTGATCCTCTGATTGTGACCATTCTTTGGTGTTTGGTTACAAGAGGACGGGTAATTAAATGTTGTCTTTTTTAGCTAGCTTTGTTTTAAACCTCCTGCCATATATGAGGTTGAGTCCTCTGCAGACCAAAATAAATCTGAGGGTGTGGATGGACCTAAAGGTGATTCAATGAAGATAGTGCGGTTCATTACTGATGTAACTGATTTTGTAATTACTTCATGAATGGAAGACATTGCTGAGCGAACCGCAGTCTGCACGGATTTAGAGACCGATTGGTCTACCATGGATTGCAGTAGATTTTCATCAATAAATTCAACATTTTGCGTTTCAGACATTATGGTAACTTCTTTGTTCCCTATTAGGGCTGCACGATATGGGAATTTTGTGCGATTGCGATTAGGGCCCTAAAAATTGCGATAACGATATGCGATGCGATATTTTAAGGGAATTGTGCTAGAGGTCTATCTGCTTGGATTTTCGAGGTAAAAGCACACACAGATGACTGATAATGTGAAATGTAGTTATGCTGAACTCAAGAACTGAAATGCTCAGTGTTTTTCAAAATAAAATACATATTTGCATTACTGCAAAAGTACAAAATACAAAACTTGCCATTTTCCTAATATCCCTGCACAGAACAGATAAATAGAATAGATAGAAGAACATGTGTTCATTAAAATAGCGACTTTCCACCAGCCGCTCCTCCCTCCCTGCACTGTAACTGATGTATCGCTGGCCGCGCTGTGCAGCATAGCGGCCGGAGATACAGTGTCACAAAGAAAGTCAACCATCGCTTTTTAAGACACACTGCTATTCCCCCCCACTTTTGGGGGGAAAAAAGTGTGTCTTATAAAGCAAAATGTACTGTAATATAATTGCAGCATTTTTGGGTCAGCAGATTGCGATTGCGATATGGCGATTAATTGCGATTGCGACTGCTTTCGCGATATATTGTGGAGGCCTATTCTCTATGTATGAGAGAAGTGTATATATGAAAGTATATACCGTACAGCTAGGTCCATAAATATTGGGACATTCCTAAACCGTTCACCTGATTTGGATGTAAATACCCTCAAATTAATATTTATATCAGTTAACAGAGAAAATAATTATTAGTACTTATCCTTGACTGAGCAGCAAAGAAAGAGGAGGTGTTTTACCTGAGGGGTCATTAAATTCACCTGGACTGTAGCATTATTGTCCAATTACTTAACCATACATGACTAAAAGAAATGTTTTCTTATTAACTGTTGATTAACCTTTTGTTTGCTGCTATCAAATCAGTAAAGAAAGAAAAAGCATAATGTGAGTCTCCGTCTTGTAATAAAATATGAATTTATTAAGCATAGAATTTTGACCCTTAACCACCTCAGCCCCCCTAGCTTAAACACCCTTAAGGCAGGGTTCACACCTGCGCGTCCCGCTTCGCGCATACGACGCTCTATCTTTACTTTTATTTTCGCATCGTGAAAATGAAAGTAAAAATCGCGCGTCATGCGCGCGTTTGCGCTATATATCCCTATGGGGAAACAAAAAAATGCAACAGCACTCTGCAACCAGAACTCTGCCCAAGATAGAAGCTATAAGAGGACATTGGTGTACGTTTTGATTAAAAGGTAATAAGCCACTCGCCACGCCAAGGCTGTCCCGTGTGTGGTCCTAACGCTAAATCTGACCTGTTATGGGCCATGACAGCCACATAAAATCCTCCTAACGCTGGATCTTACCTGTTATGGGCCATGACAGCCACATAAAATCCAGGGAGTGTGGGCCCAGCATGCATGCTGGGATAAACCATACTTATTAACCCTTTCTGGTGCTGTAACAGCCTCCATTAGATCCAGGGATGCAGGTACCAACATGCATGCTGAGCCCACTATGCACTCTTCCTGGAGCCAGATGGCTACTAGCAGGTACTGTGAATGCACATTCAGCTTTATACTCACTCTGATTAAAACCAGCCTCTAGGGCAGACAAACTAGTCAGGTGTGCACGACTGAAGAGGAGGTTGCCACACCTCCAACACATACTAAACAGAAACACAAGGGGGTCAGTCAGCACGTCCCTGTATGCAGGTGCACGTAGCTATGGCAATTATACATACAAACAAAAAAATGCAACAGCACTCTGCAACCAGAACTCTGCCCACGATAGAAGCTATAAGAGGACATTAGTGTACGTTTTGATCAAAAGGTAATAAGCCACTCGCCACGCCAAGGCTGTCCCGTGAGTGGTCCTAACGCTAAATCTGACCTGTTATGGGCCATGACAGCCACATAAAATCCTCCTAACGCTGAAACTTACCTGTTATGGGCCATGACAGCCACATAAAATCCAGGGAGTGTGGGCCCAGCATGCATGCTGGGATAAACCATACTTATTAACCCTTTCTGGTGCTGTAACAGCCTCCATTAGATCCAGGGATGCAGGTACAACATGCATGCTGAGCCCACTATGCACTCCTCCTGGAGCCAGATGGCTACTAGCAGGTACTGTGAATGCATGGCCCATAACAGGTAAGATTCAGCGTTAGGAGGATCTTATGTGGCTGTCATGGCTTATAACAGGTCAGATTTAGCGTTAGGACCCCACACGGGACAGCCTTGGCGTGGCGAGTGGCTTATTACCTTTTGATCAAAACGTACACTAATGTCCTCTTATAGCTTCTATCTTGGGCAGAGTTCTGGTTGCAGAGTGCTGTTGCATTTTTTTGTATGTATGCATAATTGCCATAGCTACGTGCACCTGCATACAGGGACGTGCTGACTGACCCCCCCCTTATATATCCCTATGGGGGACGCGCGACAATACGCCCCAAAGAAGCTCCTGTACTTCTATGGGCGTAGGGCGTTTTACAGCGCATTCGTACGCGCTGTAAAACGCTCAGGTGAGAACCATGCCCATAGGGAAACATGGGTTTTCATCTGTTAAGCGTTTTACAGCGCGTAGGAATGCGCTGTAAAACGCTCAATTCTGAACCCAGCCTAATGACCAGGCCACTTTTTACAATTCTGCACTACACTACTTTCATGCAACTTACCACCCAAATTAATTTTACCTCCTTTCATTTGGTGGTATTTCATTGCTGCTGACATTTTTTCTTTTTTTGCTATTAATCAAAAATGACACAAATTTTTGCAAAAAAATGACATTTTTCACTTTCTGTTGTAATTTTTTTTTAAAAAAAACATTTCTTTGATAAAAAAAAAATCCAATAAGTGTATATTTATTGGTTTGGGTAAAAGTTATAGCGTTTACAAACTATGGTGCAAAAAAGTGAATTTCCGCATTTTGAAGCAGCTCTGACTTACTGAGCACCTGTCATGTTTCTTCAGGTGCTAGAATGTCAGGATAGTATAAATACCCCCCAAATGACACCATTTTAGAAAGAACACATCCCAAAGTATTCGCGGAGGGGCATGGTGAGTTCATGTATCATTTCATTTTTTTTCACAAGTTAGCGGAAAATGACACTTTCTGAGGAAAAAAAATAATAATAAAGTTTCCATTTCTGCTAACTTCTGGCAAAAAAAAATAAAATCTCCCACGGACTCACTATGCCCCTCAGTGAATACCTTGGGGTGTCTACTTTCCGAAATGGGGTCATTTGTGGGGTGTGTTTACTGTTCTGGCATTTTGGGCGGGGCTAAATTGTGAGCAGCCATGTAAAACCTAAAGGTACTCGTTGGCATTTGGGCCCCTTTGCGCACCCGGGCTGCAAAAAAGTGTCACTCGTGGTATCGCCGTACTCAGAAGAAGTAGGGCAATGTGTTTTGGGGTGTATTTTTACATATACCCATGTTGGGTGAGAGAAATATCTCTGTAAACTGACAACTTTGTATAATTTTTTTTTTAAAGTTGTCATTTACAAAGATATTTCTCTCACCCAGCAGGGGTAAATGACTGGTTCAGAAGTCAGCCTTGAAAGGATTCTCATGTAAAGGCCATCCAAGAATTTGTGGAAGATTCACAAGGAGTGGACTGCGGCTGGAGTCAGTGCTCCAAGAGCCACCACACCCAGAAATATCCAGGACATGGGCTTCCTCTGACGCATTCCTTGTGTCAAGCCACTCGTGACCCAGAGACCAAGTCCAGAAATGTCTTACATGGGCTAAGTAGAAAAAGGACTGGACCTGTTGCTCAGTGGTCCAAAGTCCTGTTTTCAAATGAAAGTAAATGTAGCATTTTATTTGGAAATCAAGGACCCAGAGTCTGCAGGAGAGGCACACAATCCAAGGTGCTTGAGGTCCAGTGTGAAGTTTCCATAGTCAGTGATGGTTTGGAGCCATGTCATTTGCTGGTGTTGGTCCACTGTGTTATATCAAGTCGAAAGTCACGCAGCCGTCTAAAAGGACATTTTAGAGCACTTCATGCTTCTCTCTACGGAGAAGCTGATTTAATTTTCTAGCACGACTTGGCACCTGCCCACGCTGCCAAAGTCCAAATACCTGGTTTAATAACCATAGTATCACTGTGCTTAATTGGCCAGCAAACTTGCCAAACCTAAACCCCATAGAGAATCTATGGTGTATTGTCAAGAGGAAGATGAGAGACACCAGACCCTACAATGCAGACAAGTTGAAGGCCACTATCAAAAAAACCTGGGCTTCCACAACAACTTGGAATTCATATGACCCCACCACTAGTAGCATAAGCCATGAGCTGTAAGATGATAATTACAATAATATTCACACAGATATTATTTTATACTAACGGCACAAACCGTCATACTGTCCATAATTTTACAATACTTGGCAACCCTTGTGCTAGTAAATCTTTTCCTGGTCCTCATTCGACGTGTGGAAGATGGGAATAATTTACAATACTACCTTAGAAACACAAGGTGGCGCCAATGCATCAGCAGTGTATTGACCAGGAAGACCCATAGTCCGGGGCTCTGCTATTATATAGCTTTACACATAAGACTAAAGATCACACAACATGTTTTGTATCTAGTCTTGGCTGTTCCAGACGTGTGCACATTCATTGTTCTCACACAATGATCTGTGAAGCTAATAAAACACCATTTCAGTCATAATAGATAATTAAAAGGTTGTCCCGATGTGGCTGGGAGACCCCATGATAAACTACTGTCACCGACG
Organism: Bufotes viridis; assembly: GCA_033119425.1. NCBI lineage: Eukaryota > Metazoa > Chordata > Amphibia > Anura > Bufonidae > Bufotes > Bufotes viridis. The sequence continues at coordinate 417,044,147 of CM065592.1, read as the reverse complement.
GAGACACTGTGTAAGTGTTCATTGCACAGCTCCAATTCCTAACACATTTTCTTTACCATATCAATGATCTAATTTGGCATCAGGGAAGGATCGGACAACCCCTTTAACATCAATGACCCGGCAGTGTTAATATTCCTAAGTTAAAGGGGTATTCTGGTGTCAGAAAATACCTGATATCTTACATTTTTCAATATACTTTCTGTATGAATTCTCCACACAGGTACAAGGCTTGTTACAGTACGGTTATTAGTCCTCTGACCGTGGAGAGCACCGTCCATGTTATCAGGAGCAGATTAACTTGGGCCCCTCCCTCCATTTTAGTTTTTTTTTTTTTTTTTGCATGAAGAAGCTGCAGTGCTTCGTGAGTGCCACAGTCTCTTCCTAGGCCATATGACATCTTCAGACTAAAAAAAAATAAAAAATTACCCCAAAATGGGCCCTTAACTGAGAAATTTGGTCACCAAATTTAAAATACATATAATCATAATAAAAAAGACATGGAGGTGAATACAACACCACATACCTCTTACATCCAGTGGCATCTCCTGTCATGTAGACCTTCTCTTTCCTCTTCTTCTCCATTTGACCCAGACCGCCATGGCAATTTCTTTCGGCTGCATCTTGTCTCTACAGAGTTTGTTACACAGACACGTTAGATTTCTCAATTTTTCCATCAACCTCCCCATCCTGGTGTCCCAACAATGTTATCCTGCTGCCACTCCCAACACTATGCCCGTTGTGCTTCCCAACGTTCCAAGTACTATACTGCTGAAAAAATAGTGACCCCAGTAGACATAATGGGGTCATTTATCAAACGGGTGTAAAGTAGAACTGTATTTCCAAAAGAGCTGTCGAAAATGAATGGTGGAATCTGATTGCCTGCTATGGGCAACTAAGCCAGTTCTAGTTTACACTTGCTTGATAAATTATCCCAAATGTCGCTATAGTGTCAACAGCAGCTATAATGTATACATGTATAGTGTCCCCAAAAATAATAGAATTGCCCCTACAGTGTTTACCCAATAACAACGCCCCTATATAGTAATTTCTCCCACACTGCCCCCACATAGTAATCAGCCCATAGTAATTTGCCCCCACACAGTCATTTCCCCCCAACAGTCATTCCCCCTCACTGCCCCCACATAGTAATTTCCCCCTCACTGCCCCCACGTAGTAATTTCCCCAACACTGCCCCCACATAGTAATTTCCCCCACACTGCCCCATATAGTAATTTGCCCCCACACTTCCCCAACACAGTAGTTACCCCCCACATTAATGTCCCCAAATAGTAATTTCCCCACACTGCCCCCACATTTCCGCACACTTCCCCCATATAGCAATTTCCCCAAACTGCCGACACAGTAGTTCCCCCCACACTGCAATTTCCCCCACACTGCAATTTCCCCTACACTGCCCCATATAGTAATTTGCCCCCACACTGCCCCATATAGTAATTTGCCCCCACACTGCCCCATATAGTAATTTGCCCCTACACTGCCCCAACACAGTAGTTTCCCCCACACTGACCCACATAGTAATTTGCCCCTATATAGTAGTCGCTCCCATAATAATTTGCCCCCACATAGTAATGTTTCCATAATAATTTCCCCCCACATAGTAATTTGCCCCAATATAGTAATTTCCCCGATGTCTCTTAATATGTCCTCCTGTGTGTCCCCACCCCACATGTCCCGTAAAGTAGACACATGAAATAAAAAACAAATTAATGAAAAAAAATTAAAAGCTTAATACTCACCTATGTCCAGGGTCAGGTGCTTACTCGCGGGATGAGGCGGGCGCGCACACATCACAGTGATGCGTCCTGGCACAGGCGCGCGATGACGTCATCATGCCTGCCTGCGCCGGGATTTCACTGCCCAATAGGCCTGAAGCGCTTGGCGGTAATCGGCGGCTGGGCAGGGAACTATGCACTCCCGTGCCTCGCCGCAGTAGGTGAAATCCGCCACTGCATGTTATCCTTCCCCCCGATGGATAACATGGACGGTGCTATCCACATTCTGGTGTATAAGCGGTGAGACAAGTTTTCCTGATGCCCTCCTGAAGAACCATTGATTTAAATCAATGGTTCTTCAGGACGGCATCAGAGAACTTGTCTCACCGCTTATACACCAGAATGTACAATGTGTTATATTCATACAGAGAGCCATTATTCTTCCCTTCAGAGATCTGTAGGTGTCTGATGTCATTGTTGTGCTCCATCTCTATTAATATAATTGAAAAGTGTCGGGCACCATTTATCTTGAACATCTGTCTGCTCTGTCCCAGATGAGAAAGTAGAGCACCCACTTCTTCCCTACATGTCCTCATCTCCTTATAATGAGTTGTTCTACAGAATCCTCAGCACAAGCTGCTCCTCTGGGTGCTAAACCAGATATGTCAGCTGAGCAGGGAGGTGGGTGACGTGCCCTCCATAAACTGTGCATTATGTGCAGCCTTGAGTAACTGGTTACTGTGCTTCCAGTCATATACTTCACGTCTTTCTATCAACGGCTTTCTGAAGTTGTTTTACTAGGTCTCGTTCACACAGTGCAGTTTTTGAACATAGAAGATCCTCCCATTCTTCAGCTTTCATTTCCCTCATGGAGATATTAGCAGTAAGTTAGCTGCTGAGGAGGGTAGGCAAGAATGTGGTTGGAAGAAGCACCAGGGAAGATCCTAGATGAAGGTGAAGGTAATTATCAAAGAATCCTGCAAGGAAGGTACTGGTTGAAAATCCAATGGAGGAACACTCAGGACATAGAAAAAAAAAAGTGATTTAGAATTACAATACAACTGGGATCCTTCAAACTGTCCAGAAACACTAACCTGAAGTTTGGGGCGAGGTCTAGGGGATCAGGGAGCAATTTAAATAGGCTGCAGATAGTGACATCAGGCCATGCTGGTTGTCATTGTAAGTCGATGTGGCAAAGAGACAGTGGTTTGAAGCAGGAGCAGCCTTGGACCAAGCCAAGGAGAATCAATGCACCCATCCTCCTCTCTGAGGGTCGCTTAGACTCCAAACTATAGTTAGCCAGCTACAAACTAGGTGAGGCCCTAGAAGTTCCACCATCTTGGTGAGTCCATGACACCCTGTTCACTTGACATTGACCATCTGAAGTTCATAAGGTCATCCAAAAGCTGCAAGTACATCACAGTGACCCATTTATTTATGAAGATAGGAGCTGGAGTTTGATGGTAGCTGTGGTATTTCTTCCATTTGGCCATTGCAGGATCATTTACATTTATGAACCAGAGAAGGAGTTAATGGGTGAAAAAGTCCAGGGTAAGGGTAGTAGGCAAGCATCTGCTACGGGAGCCAACAAATAAGTGTGGCCATATTCACTTCTTATCAGACATAGGGTGCAGTTAGTTGACAATGGAAGATCGTGCAGAGAACTGGATATAATAGGGTTGGTGCATTATCCTGGTACCGTGATATCAGTGTGTACATTTCTCCATCACTGTGCACTACCTCACTACTGTGACATAACTGTGTGCATCACCACAGTAACACAGTTTGTAAGGTTAAAAAAAAAACATACATTCATCCAGTTCAGACTTGTGTCCTACAAAGTTGATCCAGAGGAAGATGAACCCCATGAGGTAGAAGCCACAGTTTAGACGAGAAAAATCCTTCCCAACTCCAATCAGGCAGTCGGAATATTCCCTGGGTCAATAACCTTGGGTACTGTAGTCCACCCATTCCAGTTATCACTTTAGTTGCCCTCCTCTGAACCCTTTCCAGCTCTGCTATGCCTGTCTTGTTCACAGGAGCCCAGCAGTGGTGTAGCGTGGGAGTAGGCCGGGGGGGCGTTGCCCTGGGTGCCAAATTGCGGGGAGCACAATTACTTCTAATACAGAGGGTGCCAATACTTCTAATACAGAGAGGGTAATTATACTACTAATACAGAAGGGGTCTTTATACTACTAATACAGAGGGGGCCAATACTTCTAATACAGAGGGGGCTAGTATACTTCTAATACAGAGGGATCAATTATATATAAAAATACAAAGGGGACCATTATATATTCTAATAATACAGAGGGGACACTGCAACAGGACCACTGTAGGATGTATTATAACTACTGCAGACACTATAGGGGACTTTATTACTACTGTGGGCTCTATAGGGTTACCTTATAGAGGGGCCCTGTTACTGCTGAGAGAACTATAGGAGGCCTTCTTTTTACTAGGAGCCCTATTGGGGCATTTTTAATACTGGGGTGCTGATGGGGTTTTATAATTGAGGGCAATATGGAGGACATTACTACTAATGGGGTTGCTATTGGGTATACTGCAGGGAACACTATTATCATGGAGGACAGTTCGGGAACATAATATTATGGGGGGCTATATGTATGGTACTAGCACAGCATTGCGGGTAGCAGCAGGATGACAGTGTTGAGGCACCAGGAGGGAGAGGACGATAGTAAAGTGAAGAATCTAAAAAAAAAAATCTGTGATAAACTCTGCAAAGACAAGATGCGGCTAAAAGAAGGTATCATGGCGGTCTTATCTCCAAATGAAGACGTTGAGGAAAGAGTGTACCTTAGAGGAGACGTGACTGAATGGAAGAGGTATGTTCTGCTGTATTCTCCTGCATTTTTTGTACCAATATATGTAATGTCCATCCAGATATTTCTTGTCCTGAATTCTAGGGCCTCCCATTGTTGTGCCTTTTCATAAGTATGCATTGATGTCTGCTTATTCTTGACATTCATTGCCTTTAAGAGTCATGCTCCATATTCTCCATTTTGTATGTCTTATGAAGGCCAAAGTGAACTCATAGAAAGGTTACCACTCATTAGTGTCTGACCTTGCAGATGTGTGATCTGAGTGAGATAAGGGTTTTTCCTTGAAACACATCTGGTATATGTTCTTTTTTTTTTTATTGATATCCATTAATGAGGCAGAAGTATAATTTCTGTTCAAACATATAATGGATCCTATTTAGTTTTAGCATGAGCTAATCAATAAGTTACATATATTGTTTTATATGGCCACATATTATAACAAGGCATTGATGCATATATTATCTTGTGTATGTTTCACTAGGAGAATATGTGTATTCCTAGGATATAGCCAAACGGTATTACTGAGATCTCATTCAGGGAGGCCGCGTTATTTTCAGGGATAAGCACCTGTGAAACACAAAACCCATACATTTGTTATCTACATAGTAGATTAATTACATCCAAACTGTCATACTAGCTTCAGGAAATCTAGATTTTAATTGGTTCAGATGTCAGAATGTATCTCTCCTTTCTGATTTATGTTGCAGAGGTCAAATGTATATAACACAAAATGATGTCAGACTTATACAAATTAACTCTTTTTCGGATGGTGCTAATAGCTTGTGTAATAGTGCCACCTAGCCGTAAGTGCGCTTTCTTACACCGGCCACAGCAAAGCATTTTGGGTAATATATGACCTCTTAGGTTATTACCATAAGTGCACACCCTCCGATATGATTGGGAGACTGTTATCAAGGAGGGTGTATTCTTTTGATAAGGTTGGGAGCAATTATCCATGCAGATGGTAGGCAGGAGGTCCATCAAAAGAAAAAAAAAACTACTAAGAACAAAAGACTCAACTTTGGATTTTATCCTGGATTACTGGAAACCTCTTGAGAGTTGATTGTCCCTTGAAGGCTCTGCTCATCATTTGACCCTTGGTAATGTATATATTGTTATTACCAGGTTTATTGCCTGTGGTATTAATAGATTACTTAGCCTGGTATATAGCCAAATATCCCATATTGTGTGGATACATAGTGTTAGGCACCTGGTCAATGTTGATCATTCTCTTAGCAAAGATGCATATTGCTAAAAAGAATTAAGATCAGACATTGAGACCTAGTCCCTTGGGAACCTTGATATTTCCTAGCCTGATACCAAGCTGAGGAATTTATAGTTGGTGCAATACTGCCATATACCCAAAATTGGTCTGAGGTGACAGAGAAAGGGTTGATACCTCTCATTTTCTGTAATTTGGAATTTTGAATATTATTGCATTAATTGGTGATACTCATTATTGATCGGAAGTAAAATTTCATTTCCCACGTTAATTTTGATTATTAGAGAGTGTTGGTGTTGTTTGTGGTGTGTCAACACCATATTGTGGCACATATTGGTATTACACTTCATTGTCTATCTTTTGCATTATTATTGATTTGTATCCAGCATTTTTGTATAATAAATTCACATATATTTTTGCAAAGACAATGGTACCTTCTTCTTTACTAGTGGCACACAATAATTAAGATTCTTGATAAACCAACTCAGAGGTGTTAATTTATGTCCACCTCTCCTCAGCAGGATCAATAACTTTTGATATTTTTTCTTTGATCCTTTCTTTTTATATAAAGCTCTTTTTGGTTTATAAATCTTTCGACACCATCCATCTACTAGATTATCTGTACTCAGAGAGTTATTACTGTGTTACGTGTGGTGTTACATAGGATTGCAGTTGACATCTACTACATTATCTGTAAAAACGGGGCCTGTCGACAGGTTGGGGGAGGGCGCAATAATTGGCTTGCCCTGGGCGCTGGCAAGCCACTGGAGCCCACATTATTCCTTCCCATGTGCATAACCTTACATTTGTCAGTGTTAAACCTCATCTGCCTCTTCTCTGCCCAAGCCTCCTATCTATCCAGATCCACCTGTATCAGTATACTGTCCTCTGCACTGGCTCCCCATTGCCCAGCGAATTCAGTTTAAAATACTAACCAACCAACACATACAAGGCTGTGCACAACCTGTCCCCTCCCTATATCTCTAAGCTACTTTCCCGATACGTCCCCACACGCAATCTTCGATCCTCACAGGACCTCCTTCTCTCCTCTTATCACCTCTTCCCACACTCGCCTCCAAGATTTCTCCCGGGCATCCCCTATACTCTGGAACTCACTACTCCAACACATCACACTCTCACCTACAGTGGAATCCTTCAAAAGAAACCTGAAAACCCACCTCTTCAGACAAGTCTACAACCAGTGACCCCGCTGCCTCTATACCGCCATGACCAGCTTCACCCTCGCCTACTGTCTCCATCCCCCATACCATGTAGATTGTAAGCCCTCACGGGCAGGGCCCTCTGTCCTTCTGTACCAGTCTGTAACTTGTCTTGTTCATGCTTAATGAAATTGCCTGTATTATGTATGTGCACCGCTTATGATATGTACAGCGCTATGGAATGAATGGTGCTCTAAAAATAAATAATATATATATATATATATATATATACAGTATACTGTCCTCTTTTGGGTTAATTTTCATCTGCAAAAAGTGATACTTTACTGTGGAAGCCTTCTACAAGATCAATAATCATTAATAAATATACTGAAATAAAAAGGGCCCAATACTGACCCCTGAGGTACCCCACTAGTGACAGTGACCCAATCTGAGTGTGTACCATTTATAACCACCGTCTGTTTTCTATCACTGAGCCAGTTACTTACCACATACAGACATTTTATCCCAGTCTAAGCATTCTCATTTTATATACTAACCTTTTATGTTGCAAACGCTTTGAGAAGTCCAGATATATGAAATCCATTAATCACGCCGGACCAGTCTAGAACTTACCTCCTCATAAAAACTGATTAAATTAGACATGACTGATCCCTCATGAAGCCATGCTGATATGGTGTTATTTGCATATTTTCATTGAGATACTCCAAGATAGCATCTCTGAGAAAACCTTACCCACGACAGATGTTAGACTTACTGGCCTATCGTACCAGGCTCAGTTTTTGACCTTTTTAAATATTGGCACCACATTTGCTAAGCCGCAGCCCTGTGGTACAGACACTGTAATTATAGAATTTTTTATTTTTTTTTAAATAGACTTTTGATACGTAATTGAGACATTGGTGGGGTCTGAGCGCTGAGCCCCACACTGATCTCTATGAATGAGGGGAGAGAAGCACACACATATCACACTGTCTCTCTCTTTGAAGAAGCGAGATAGGCACATAAGACTTCTATGCAGTCCATCTCGTGCAACAATTAGAGAAAGAGTGTGATATGCACCCGCTTCTCTCCCCTTGTTCTGATGATTGGTGGGGGTGCAACCACTGAGACCCTAACCGATCTAAACTTGTGATATGTCTCTACGACATATCAAACTTTTTTGGAAAGTTAGTGACTACTGATATGAGAAGTTATCAAAACTTCGATTTGGTTGCTTTGCTGAATTTCACGAAGAAATTTGCTTCATGATGAATGACCTAATCACAAAGTTCATTTCTTGTGCAGATTGTGCTGCCCCCCATCATTGAACCCCTTATATACTCTGTTTATCGCTGATCATGGCATCTGAGATGAATATTGAGGGGTTTCAGGGGTTAATCCGGTTTTAAATAAAAAAATGCCTTATCCACTTTATTACACAGAGGCTGCTGCGGCCGTCTGAAGACTAAGCACAAAATCTTGTGCGGTGACGTGATGACGTCAACATGCACGAGATCTTCAATAAAATGGCTGCGACGGCCTCTTGGCATGCAAATGGATGAGGTAAGTATAATTTTTTTTCTTTTATCTCATTTCAGGGATTTGATTAGTTACCACGATGCACAAGGAAATTCAGATTCTCGGCAAAGTCCACTTCGGATACTTTAATTCGCTCAAACCTATTTTAGTAACCCGTTAAATAGTTAGTTAGTTTTACTCTTTGGCAATGAGTCTCTCTGTCTTCAGCTTGGCTGCTCTTATCTTTTACATTTTTTATTTCTTTCCTTACTTTCTTAGCGCTTCTTTGCTACCTTCCTGTTTAAGTAATTTGAATGCTTTCTTTTTATTATTTATTGTCCCCATTACATTTTTATGTATCCACATTGTGTTTTTTCTGTTCCCAACTCTTTTATTTCCATAAGGTTCGTATCTCTCACAGTGAAAAGTTAGGATGCTTTTAAAAATATTCCATTTTGTGTCTGCATTTTTATTTTTGAGGACGTTGTCCCAGTAAGTGAGGCTGATGGACTCTCTAAGCTGATCAAATTTTGCATTCCTCAAGTGTTTTTGTGCCTCCCTGAAGAAACACTCCTTTGAATGACAACTAGAAGTTTATTATATTATGGTCACTATTTTTCAGGTGTCCCCCAGCTTGCATGTCTATTGTTCTGTCAGGTCTACTGGTTAATACTAAGTCTAGTATGGCATTCCCGCTAGTTAGGAAAGGTAATTGTTTTTAGTTATTTCCAAGAACCTGTTTCAATTATGAGATCAGGCTACTCTACCCACAGTGACTCCTCATGTTCATTTCCCTTAGGCTACTTTCACACTCACATTTGGTGCGGATCTGTCATGGATCTGCACAAACGCATCCGTTCAGATAATACAACCGCATGGATCCGTTCAGAACGGATGCGTTTGTATAATCTTTACCATAGCCAAAACGGATCCGTCTTGGACACCATTGAAAGTCAATGGGGGACGGATCCGTTTTCTATTGTGCCATATTGTGTCAGTGAAAACGTATCCGTCCCAATTGACTTACATTTGGCTCAGTTTCGTCAGATGGACACCAAAACACTGCAATCAGCGTTTTGGTGTCTGCGTCCAAAGCGGAATGGAGGCAGAACGGAGCCAAACTGATGCATTCTGAGCGGATCCTTATCCATTCAGAATGCATTAAGGGCAAAACTGATGCGTTTTGGACCGCTTGTGAGATCCTTGAACGGATCTCACAAACGGAATTCAAAACGTCAGTGTAAAAGTAGCCTTACTTATAGTGGCATGCAAAGGTTTTGGCACCCAGGTCAAAATTACAGTTACTGTGAACAGTTAGGCAAGTTATAGACGATAGAGATACACAAGGTTGGATACCAAGCTAGCCATGTCCCGTTCCTTGTCCTCACTGACGTCATTGAAGGTCTCTTCCTCCTTTCAGCCATGTACAACACCAAGGGTCCCCGAAAGGTGACAACAAGCCCCCTGAGATGCCTGCTGGGGTTGGTCTTCCACCTCCTCAAAGCCACCCTCCTCCTCTGACTCCTCTTCTTCAGACTCCTCTCTCTGCGTTGCCGCAGGTCCAATCGACGACAACAAGGCTGCTTCTGGTGGTGATGGTGACCACAACTCTTCCTCTTCATGCTCATCTACGGCCTGATCCAGCACTTTTTACAGGGCACGCTCCAGAAAAAACGCATATGGGATGAGGTTGATGATGTTACCTTGGGTTTGACTGACCAGGTTTGTCACCTCTGCAAAAACGCATGAGCCTACAGCCATTGTGCATGTGCGTTCAGTAACGCGGCCAAAAAATACACAGCTCCGCAGAGTCTGTCCTCCTTTTTTTAAATAAAAAAAATCTGTTCTTACCAGTTTAATCTCTGTTTTGTCCCCTATCAGGGGCTGGTGTATGGAATAGATTTTAAGAACCGGGAGATGGAAAAAGATGGTTGTTTGATCCTCTTCCTTCCAATTTGGGGCACTGCGCGTGCACCATGCAATGCGAAATGAGCCCAACATGGTAACGATCACGAAGGGGAATTGACACATGTATGTGCCTTTTTTTTGTTTTGTTTTTGCAGCCACAATGCAGCACCAAAAGCCAGAAAAATTCGGCATGTACACATGCCTGAAAAAGTAGGTATTGTTGCAACCGCTGCTGTAGCACCGGCCGGAAAAATTGATGTTTTCCAGGCAGAAAGTGTACTAAAACATTGCGGCTTGAACCCTAGTTGGTGGCAGAGAAGTCACGCAAGTCATCCGGCATGCAGAGATTAAATACAGCAGCATGGGGACCATGTTTTAGCCCAAGTCATCTCATCAGGCCTTTTTTAGTCAAAAGTATCCCCCACTGTCAGTCCCTTCGGTATCCACGCCTTATTCATCTTAATAAAGGTGAGGTAATCAACACTTTTTTGACCGAGGCGACTTCTCTTCTCAGTGACAATACCTCCTGCTGCGCTGAAGGTCCTTTCTGACAGGACACTTGAAGCGGGGCAGGCCAGAAGTTCTATCGCAAATTGGGATAGTTCAGGCCACAGGTCAAGCCTGCACACCCAGTCAAGGGGTTCATCGCTCCTCAGAGTGTCGATATCTGCAGTTAAGGCGAGGTAGTCTGCTACCTGTCGGTCGAGTCGTTCTCTGAGGGTGGACCCCGAAGGGCTGTGGCGATGTGTAGGACTTAAAGAGCTCCGCATGTCCTCCATCAACAACATGTCTGTAAAGCGTCCTGTCCTTGCCGGCGTGGTCTTGGTAGGAGGAGGATTACTTTCACCTCTTCCCCTGTAAGATTCCCGTTGTGCTGTGACATCACCCTTATACGCTGTGTAAAGCATACTTTTTAACTTGTTTTGGAACTGCTGCATCCTTTCTGACTTTCGGTAATTTTGTAACATTTCAGCCACTTTCTGCTGATACCGGGGGTCTAGTAGCGTGGCCACCCAGTACAGGTCATTCTACTTCAGCCTTTTTATACAAGGGTCCCTCAACAGGCATGACAGCATGAAAGACCCCATTTGCACAAGGTTGGATGCCGAACTACTCATGTCCCGTTCCTTGTCCTCACTGATCTCATTGAAGGTCTGTTCTTCCCCCCAGCCACATACAACACTACGGGTCCCAGATAGGTGACAACGAGCACCCTGGGATGCCTGCTGTGGTTGGTCTTCCTCCTCCTCAAATCCACATTCCTCCTCTGACTCCTCTTCCTCAGACTCCTCTTCCAGCATTGCCGCAGGTCCAGCAAGCGATGATGATAAGGCTGTTTCTCGTGGTGATGGTGACCACAACTCTTCCTCCTTACGCTCATCTACGGTCTGATCCAGCACTCTTCGCAGGGCATGCTCATAAAGAAAACAAAAGGGATGAGGTCGCTGATGGTGCCTTCGGTGTGACTGACTAGGTTTGTCACCTCCTCAAAAGGATGCATGAGCCTACAGGCATTGCGCATGAGCGTACAGTAACGTGGCAAAAAAATACCCAGCCCCGCAGAGGCTGTCCTAGCACCCCGGTCATACAAATACTCGTTGATGGCTTTTTCTTGTTGGAGCAGGCGGTCGAACATTAGGAGTGTTGAATTCCAATGTGTTGGGCTGTCTCAAATCAATCGCATCACTGGCATGTTTTTTCACCGCTGAATATCGGAAAAGTGTGCCATGGCCGTGTAGGAACGCCTGAAATGGCCACACACCTTCTTGGCCTGCTTGAGGACATCCTGTAACCTGGGTAATTATACACAAAGCATTTTACGATCAGATTCAACACATGTGCCATACACGGCACATGTGTCAACTTGTCTAAATTCAATGCCGCCAACAGATTGCTTCCATTGTCACACACCACTTTGCTGATCTCCAATTGGTGCGGGGTCAGCCACTAATCCACCTGTGCGTTCAGGGCGGACAGGAGTGCTGGTCCGGTGTGACTCTCTGCTTTCAGGCAAGTCAACCCCAAGACGGCCTGACACTGTCCTATCTGGGAAGTGGAATAGCCCCAGGAGAGCTAGGGGGGGGGGGGGAACAGTTGATGTGGAGCAAGATGCAGCAGCAGAAGAGGACTCAGCCGAGGAGGTTAGCGCGAAGAGGATGGAGTAGAGAAGGCGGCCGCAGGCCTGCCTGCAAGTCGTGGCGGTCAACAGGTTTATCCAATGCGCAGTGTATGTGATATACCTGCCCTGACTGTGCTTTGCAGACCAGGTATCAGTGGTCAGATGGACCCTTGCCCCAACACTGTGTGCCAGTCATGCCATGACTTCCTTTTCCACAATAGAGTACAGGTTAGGGGATTGCCTTTTGTGAAAAAAGATTTTAGCCGGGTACCTTCCACTGCGGTGTCCCAATAGCTACAAATTTTTTGAAGGCCTCAGACTCCACCAGCTTGTATGGTAAAAGCTGGCGGGCTAAGAGTTCCGACAAGCCAGCTGTCAGACGCCAGGCAAGGGGGTGACTCTGTGCCATTGGCTTCTTACGCTCAAACATTTCCTTGACAGACACCTGACTGTGGGCAGATGAGCAGGAACTGCTGAAGGTGAGAGGCGGAGTGCCGGGTGGTTGAGAGGGGGCAAGGAGGACAGCAGTGGTTGACGTGGCTGAAGATGCTGGACCAGGATGAGGATGGTGGCTTTCAGTTTGTGTGATGCTTGTATTCATGTGTTGATCCCATAGGCATTTGTGATGTGAGATCATGTGCCTTCGCAAAGCAGTTGTACCTAGGTGGGTGTTGGACTTCCTACGATTCAGTTTCTTTTGGCACAGGTTGCAAATGGCATCGCTGTTATCAGAGGCAGACACACAAGAAAAATGCCACACTGCTGAGCTTTGCATTGACGGCATTCTGGTGGTGGCAACAGCATGCTGTCTTGCTGGCCCCGGGTGCCGATACATGCTGTCTGACTGTGCCACTAACTCCTTGCGATGACCTCCCCCTGCTTCCAACTCGTCTCCTCCTCCTCTCTGTCTCCCCATCTAAACTTTCCCCCTGTTCTTCTTATTTTCGAGCGGGCACCCACGTGACATCCACGGACACATCGTCATCATTAACCACTTCACTTGTATCTGACAACTCAGCAAAGGAAGCAGCAGCGGGTACAACATCATCATCATCCCACCGTACTTCCATGTGTGTAATGCTGCCTGACTGAGACATATTCCTGTTATCTACATCCTCTGGCAATAATGGTTGCGCATCACTCATTTCTTCCAACTGATGTGTAAATAACTCCTCTGACAGATCAAGTAAAGCGGCTGTGGTGCTAGTGTTGGTGGTGGCGGCGGGCGGGCGAGTCGTAACTTGAGAGGTGCACGAAGCTGAGCTGGAGGAGGATGGTGCGTCAAGGTTCCAAGCGGAAGCTGTAGAAGATTGGGTGTCCTGTGTTAGCCAGTCAACTATGTTTCGGGTTCAGGGTATGTGGCCTCTGAACACTGGGCATTATTTTAGGGCCAAAGGAAATGACAGCACCACAACCACATAGCCCCTGAGGAAGCAAAGGAGCAAAACCCGGGTCGGGCTTTTGATGATTTTTATGTGCCGATAACAAACTGCGATTTTGTGAGTATAATAATAGCGGCAATGCTTTTTTACCTGAGATATTGCGCAAAGTGTTCTTTCCATTCTTTATGAAAAAGGTATCCTGGGAGTGGAAGCTGCCAGTTGATGGTTTTATGTGCTGAGAACAAGTTGGAATCTTGTGATGAGGTATTGCGCAATGTGTTCTTTACATTCTTTATGAAAAGTTATCCTGGGAGTAGAAATTGCCGATTGATGTTATGTGACAAAGTAACTACGACTATTCCAAGTGAGGAGATAGCATTACTGAAATCTGTGCCAGCGGTGTATAAGAAAGAGCAGACCTGAACCCTTTGATACTGCCTCTGCCTGTCATTTTATTTTTGATTAGTGGTACTATGCGTGCAAGGTACTGTGCCACTCGATGTGAGTGGTGGGCACAGTACAGTCAGTGGGCCTGACACACACTGGCAGGCAAATGCAATTATATTAAAAGGTAAAAATGAAATGACCTTTTTATCTGCAAGGTACTGTGCCACCCTATATGAGTGGTGGGCAGTGGGCACAGTACAGTCTGTGGGCCTGACACACACTGGCAGGCAAATGCAATTATATTAAAGGGTAAAAATTAAATGACTTTTTTTCTATCTGTAAGGTACTGTGCCACCCTATATGAGTGGTGTGCACATAGTACAGTCTGTGGGCCTGACACACACTGACAGGCAAATGAAATTATATTAAAGGGTAAAAATGTAATGACATTTTTATCTGCAAGGTACTGTGCCACCCTATATGAGTGGTGGGCAGTGGGCACAGTACAGTCTGTGGGCCTGACACTCACTGGCAGGCAACTGCAATTATATTGAAGGGTAAAAATTAAATGACATTTTTATCTGCAAGGTACTGTGCCACCCTATAAGAGTGGTGTGCACACAGTACAGTCTGTGGGCCTGCGGCCTCTCACACACGGGCAGGCAACTGCAATATATATAGAAAAAATAAATAAAAGCAGACTGTTGTACCAGCCCTAAAAAGGACTTTTTGGGGTGCTGTAAGGATGCTGTTACAGCAGATGAGTCTTTGAGGACTGGAGTGGACACAGAACACTGGCCTAGCTAACGCTTTCCCTATATTAATTCAGCAGCAGCAGCACTCTCCCTGCTCTAACTAACACTGCAGCTTCAGAATGAATCTAAGATGGATGCTGTCCTTGCTTTTTGACAGGAGGTGGGAGGGTCTGGGAGGGAGGTATGCTGATTGGCTGGAATGTGTCTGCTGACTGTGAGGTACAGGGTCAAAGTTTGCTCACTGATGATGTATAGAGGGCGGACCGAACATCGCATATGTTCGCCCGCCGCAGCGAACGTAAACAAGAGATATTCGCCAGTGAATAGTTCGGGACATCTCTACTCACCACCAAATTCATCGTTAGAAGTTTGCAAAAGAAGATCTAAACAAGCATTTTGGAAAGAAGTGCTTCAATAAAATTGTGGATTCAATAAAATTCCAGCAAATTCTGGAAGCAAACATCCTACCAACTGTAAAAAAAAGAAGAAGAAGAAGTTGAAAAGAGGATGGCATCTACATATGGATAATGATCCTAAACACACCTTATCAGTCCCCTGATATGAACGTCAATGAAAATCTGTGGATAGACCTCATAAGAGCAGTGCATGCAAGACAGCCTAGGAATCTCACAGAACTGGCAGACTTTTGTAAGGAAGGATTGGATTAAAATCCCTCAAACAAGAATGAAAAGATTCATGGCTGTCTACAAAAAACATTTACAAACTGTTATACTTGCCTAAGGGGGGGGGGGGGCTACTAGTTACTAACCATGCAGGGTGCCCAAAGTTTTGCTTCGGGTCCTTTTTCTTTTGGAAATGTAAAAGATGAAAATAAAAAATGGTGTCCAGAAATGTGTCCAGCCATGTCTCCGTTATAACCACTGTCTGTCATAGTCCTCTACAGACATTACTAATTCCAGTTCACTAGTTTTATTAGTCAGGCTTCTGGAATAGGTATACATACAATTAAGAGGTTTTGGATATTTTTTACCCTACACCTTTCCTTGTGAACTCCCTCCTTCTATTCCTCCCCTAGTTGCATTACCTCACCCTAGGTCAATAACTGCAATATGTTCCCCTCCTATAATGTAATTACCCTCCTGCCAGTCCCTAGTGTAAACACTCCTCCAACTTTCTAGCCATCTTCTATAGACCTTACCTATTAAGGTTTGACATCACCGTGTGAATTATTCCACTACTGTGATATTACTGTGACATCAATTTCTGCATCATTCCTGTATGCCATTTATGTTCTACTGCTAAAGGAAGACATGGTGGAGTAGGGTACCACTACAGCCTTTTTCTAAAGTGCCCTATAACTGCTTGGTAAACCCCTAGGGTGGGGACTGTACAATGTGTTCTAAGGGAGCTGTATTAATCCTTCTGTTGTGAGCTCCCTCTAGTGGTGGCAGCAGGAATAAAGAACTTTATCATTAGCACTATGTGATCAATCACACATTATTTCAATGTGGTATTATTTTTATGATTGTTTATTGCAATAATTCTTATTGGTTTGTGTGAACCTTTATTATATTACTTCAAGACTCAGTACAGCGATTTATACTTTGCAGCGCATTATACCTCCAAATTAGCCATTTTTCCCAAAACAATGAATTCACAATGTGATGCAGTAAATGACCCTATTTGCATTATTGCTGGTGTTTTCCTATATTTGTTTTTCTTCATAGAGCGGGGAAGGAGAGCTGTGAGGAGACACTTATATTTGACATGGATATGAAGAGGGATTTCGCAGCGGGGCTTAGCTTGATTTGCATGGCATTAATCGCCGGTTCTGTATAACAACTGCGTATGTGACAATAAACGAGAAAAGCGCGTCAGACGTGGGGGAGATAAACGCTCCTCTAAATATCCTGTAAATTATACAAGTTGGCTTTATTTTATCTTGGTAAGATAATGTTGTGACTGCAACTACTGAATAAATACATCGGCTGTCAGAGAGGCCGGCTATACTAGGAACAGCAAATAGTGAAATATGTATTATTGAAGCTGCACGTCGCAGCCTCATGTAAGTTTAATTGTGCATAATCATTGCCTGATGCTAGTCCGACCCGTGCATAATAATTGTATTGTTAGTTGCCAAATTTGCATGTTATTCGAAATGAGGAAACACAGACCATGTTATCCTGTAAACTAAAGTTGATATATATATTCCGCAGTGCTTTACATAAATTAGCCCTCTCTGTCTCCAATGGGGCTCACAATCTAAGTTCCCTATCAGTAAGTCTTTGGAGTGTGGGAGGAAACTGGAGAACCAAGTGAAGGAAACCTACACAAACACGCGGAGAACATACAAACTCCATGCAGATGTTGTCCTAGGTCAGTTTTGAACCTAGGACCCCAGCGCTGGGATACCAGTGATAACCACTGAGCCACTGTACAGGCCAAATGTGTCAGTCCATATGTTGGTGCCCCACACTGTACCCTAAGTCTGTATCTGCCCTGTCCCATATGGTATAATGTCTCATAGTGTAAAAAATAACCATATAGGGGCGATTTATCTTCTCCCTGCACCAGAAAAGTGCACTTAAAAAGTTGCAAACATATGTTTTTACCCTGCCCTGTACACTTTTCAGAAAGGGGCCTGACAAGGGTGGAAAGGGGGCATGGCCACTTAACTTCATTTAAACCAGTTTTCAGGCGCAAATGAAGCCAGAAATTTATAGCAGCTCAGAGCTGCCACAGATATCTATTTAGGTGCATGGACTTCTGGAGGATGTGCCTAATTTATGGTGCCTCCTACAGCGGCGCAGAACAAGCCTGTCTTGTTAAATCTTCCTTAAAGCAGCTCTGTCACCAGGATCAACCCTATGAAACTAGACTGGTAGGGCTTCCCATGCTGATTAAAACTATACTTTTTTTTTGTCGGTATGTTAAATACAGAGATATCTACCTTTTCATTCATATGCAAATTAGAAGTTTGAGCACCAGGAGGTGGGGCTGAATCCTTTGAGCACTGTTTGTAACACCCTCTGTGCTCTGCACACTCCCCTTGATTGACTAGGCTAGACACCAGCATGCTGAGGGCGGAGCTGTGTCCTAGCATGTATATATCATATCACTATGTACTATAGCTTCACTACACTGAGATCTGGTCAGAAAGCTAATCTATATGTTACTGCTTTATTCACAGGAACAATATATGATTATAAAGACACCAATAATATATGTTAGCTTCTAAGCATAGAAAAAACAGACTCTTCTATGTGGTATGCATGTAGAAATCCTAAATTTAAGTCCTGTGAGAGATTTACATAAACTTATTGTTCTGTTATTTTTTCTCTCTCTCTTTTAACTCATAATAAAGGCTATACTACAATAAATAATATGTACCAATAAACGGCCTTACAATATCGAGTTTTTTCTTTCTTAGAAAACTAAATCCTATTACTGGTATATTCACAGGCACAATATATGATTATAAAGAAACCAGCAATATTTATTAGCTTTTTAAGCCTCAGGTTAGCTAAGACACAGTAAATTATGATATCTACAGTGGAAGCCATGGGGGGGGGGGGGGGTCTTACTGTAAGTTTCAGGATACGTTAGGATTAGGAACATGCAGCTGGAAATATTTACAGTCAATTTTTTTCTCTTATTATATAGAATTATATCAATGTCATATGGCACCATAAACAACAGGGGCAGATATATTTTTGTGACACACAATACAATATGTTATGGGCATTGACAACTAATAATTGGCAAAGAAAGGACTGATCTCCCACCCTGTGTCCTAAATTACTTGAAGCTTAAAAAGCTAATAAATATTGCTGGTTTCTTTATAATCATATATTGTGCCTATGAATAAACCAGAAGTAGGTTTTAGTTTTCTAAGGAAAAAAAGATCTCAGCTGAATGTAATCATAAATTTCCTTAGCGATGCTTTATTCTGGAGAAAAAGTATATAATACATATGCAAATGTACAGTTAGGTTTGCTGAGGGCGGGCCCAAGCCACCCTGTGCATTCTTGCTCCTCCTGCTTCCTCTAAAAGCTCCCGCCTTTCCTTGATTGACAGAGCAAGGTTTTATTTTTATGGAGGAACCTGGCTCTGTTAATCACAAAGGAGAGGGAGGGGCTGGCATAAGGAGGAGGAGCAAGGATGCACAAAGTGGCTTGGGCCCATCTGCCCTCGGTGCACTTAAGTGTTCATTTGCATATGCATTAAAAGTACTTTTTTTCCAGAATCACGCAACAGATTGCTAATTGAAAGGTATCATTACTGTTATGGCACTGGATGTGGAACCACCCAGTCAACCAAGCAGTTTGCCTTAGGGCTAAACTCAAAGGCATTATTCTTATTCTGACAGCTCCCTGGTTTTCACCCATTGACCCTTATACTAGGATCTGGACTTTGCTGTAGGGGAGCCACCAGTTCACTGCCTCTTGGTATAGTCCTGGTGTGGGTGACAGCTGACCCATGGGGGTCAGAGACATCAGTGTAAGGCACAGAGGGATCAGGGAAAACATATAGTCAGAAACAGGCCAAGGTCAGGGTAGCCAGAGTTTGTGCGAATCCGACATACAGGTCTGAGGTCAGTGCATGGTAGAACTAGCTCAGCTGAATGTAATTTTTGCATCCCTGCTTTCTGTGTCTGTTAAGAAGATTAATAACCACTACTCCCATTTTTGTTTTTACTACCACTGTTCTCCTCTCCTTGCTCTGTGGGACGCTGTATGACCGCTTCTTATTGCTAATCAGCTTCACTATAAGGGTGCTGCCACACTTTGTGTTAGCTAGGACTGTGAGGAGTGAGGAAACATGTCCTATTGCTTCTGCTCCAAGGCCCTTAGGGACCATAGAACCAACTCATCTGAGAGACCACTACACTACAAATATAATGCAACGCTACAGCCATTATGACCAGCAGAGTGACCAGCAACCACAGCTATTCAGATTCTGCTGCAGGTGAGGAACTACTGCTTACACACGCATAGATCATAATCAGACTAACTCTGGACATCTACAGTCACAAGTGCCAGCACACAGCTGTTAGCCAGATTTACAGGAGAGAGACATCCGCAAGAGAGCATACCACAGGTGCCATTATCAGCCATCTTCTGAGAAACTGCAATGTGTACAAATTACTACCAGATGTCCTACTACTCCAATTTTGCAGTAAGTAAAGAGAGACTTTTATTCTTTTACTTTAGGACTGATTCCTGATATCACCATTTCACTGCAAAGCCTGATGGAGTACACTGTGACACATCGTCTCATCAGGGCCACTGCCACTACCATTCTATGCACTGGCTGCTCAAGGGCTTGCAGCAAGTATAGCAGTGATCACCTCCATGGCCCAGTGCTCACAGCAGAGCATAATATACTTTAAATCCAGCCTTCTATAGTCAGAAAGCTTCATGTCATCTGCCTATTTCTGGTTGCTGTGATAAGCTTTCTGTCTCTTAATCGATCTCTGCAGAAATCACTGGAGAAGTACACAGAGCGAGCTGTCATTATCAAGCATTGTTGCCCATAGACATGTGCCTATCGAGAAATCCAACTCTAATATCGACATATGCTTCTAAGAGATAACTACATTATTAACTACTTACAATGCAATTTCGAAGTAAAGTCAAATCACTCTTTCTACTATTAGTCTAGATGTATGACTGTGTAATATTGATGCATCAGACAATCCTTGGGCATCTATGAAATAGAAATAAAGGTACATGTGCAGGGCACTGGCCTGCAAAAGGATGCATGAGTGCGGTGAAGAGAGGAGTGGTGGCGGTGGTGATGAGGATGGCCGTAATCCTCATGGTGGCTAACCCTGCTCCAGTGCTCTCCCAGGTCGGGCATGCAGTGCTTGGAAGGACGCAACCCTCCTTCTTCTTTTTGGAGCACACTTTTGGACTTTTGGTCTCCTGCCTTGTGGTGTTTGGGGGTCCCTTGATGTTGGGTGAATGGGTAGGGAGGTGCAAAACAGTAGAGCAGGGGCCCAGATTGTGGAACCCAATTCCAAGTATTTTACAGAGTAGACTATTTCCAAAGGTTGTGTATAGGGATAGCTAGGGTGGAAGTCCTTCCTGAGTCTCTATAGATACATT
Organism: Bufotes viridis; assembly: GCA_033119425.1. Taxonomy (NCBI): domain Eukaryota; kingdom Metazoa; phylum Chordata; class Amphibia; order Anura; family Bufonidae; genus Bufotes; species Bufotes viridis. The sequence continues at coordinate 417,023,049 of CM065592.1, read as the reverse complement.
CAATCTTTCCAAATGACCAAAGGCATGCAATCACTTTCAATATTTCTCTGCAATGCCCAACAGCGAGCTGCAGTCCTATATCGGCTGTGCCTGAAGCAGTTAACTCTAACCACATGCAGTAAAGTCCACAGCCATATGCGAGCATTACCTTTACTAAATTTGTACAAGCACTGTCCCATGGACCTCAACCTACTGCAAAAATTCAATGCTTCTTTCTCCTAGAGGTTAGTTCTTAACAAAGTTGCTTTTTTTTTGGGCAGCTTCCACTTACAGGGATGGTGTCTTCTGCTTTAGCGTGTCTGGCTTACACACCAAAAGCAGCATGCACATCTTTCTTTTTGGCTGACTTGCCATTAACTACTATAGCCAAGGGAAAGTGGGGCTAAATTACTACCCAGCAACTATTACTAAGGATTGCCAGCTATTTCTCACCCATACCCAGCCTTTTGGAATACAGCATGCATAGATCATAGCATCACAGAAAACATTTTTACAGCTTTATAGTGAACCATAATATTAAACCTTTAGCAGTGAACTAGCAGATCACTGCACAAGCAGTCTTATCTATGGGCAGGTTATTATAGAGCAGGAGGGGCTGAGCAGATTGATATATACATATATAGTTTTTGGAAAAAGATTCAGAATAAATTGTATTTTATTAACTTAAATCTCTGCTCCTTCTGGGCTTACGAGTCCAGTGGGTGCTCCTTCTGGGCTTACGAGTCCAGTGGGTGGTCCTACTGTGTGATTGACAGCTATCTATGTGTACATGCTCATACATGAAAGGCTGCCAATCACTGAGCAAGAACAAACACTGGACTCATAAGCATAGAGACGTGACTTCAACTAATAAAATACACGTTTTACTGAATTTTTCCCTATAGAACTTTACGGTGCTCACAGATAGTTGTTAATATATGCATTCTATGAAGAACATCAATAAATATTCGTGAGAAGCCAATTTTTGCACACCATCTCAAACTAAAAAATATATTTAGATTACTGTTTTAAAATGTTTTACACAAAAGGTTCCAAAACCATCATGTTGATAACAGATCGCTCTTTGAAGCTCTGCCTGTTCCTTTTACCTGGTGGTGGAAGCTGTGAGTATCAATGTTCTGCATGCTTGAGAGCTCATCCAATTATAAGTTACAAGGTTCCTTCAATTACTGCCCTCCACTCATACGTAATAATAAATGTTCCTAACACAGAAAACGACGCATTACACAATTATTGAAGCCTCTTCAAGGCACTTTATATGTCCTAAGTAATATATCTACTTTCTAATAATGTCCAAGCTTATACTAAATCCCAAATATGATTTAGTATTGTTAGGATTTAAAAGCAAGGGTGCAAAAAGTAGGACTAGATCTATAGTGAGCTGCTTCTATATAGGCAGAGTACATGAGCACCTAAGAGCTGGTGGGGGAGGAGTACATATGATTATTGATTAATTAAAAAAATCACTGGAAAGCTATCATGCTAACCATAATGGACTGATATCATAGGGTTATTAGGAGGGCTTATTTTTGGGGCCCTTCACTACCTTGGTCTCCTAGTGGTCCTTTAAAACCAGTACTCCTTGTCCCCGGTGAGTACCTACCTATCTACCATCCTAGTTACATTCCTCCACTCGCATGAGCGTCATGCCTGCCGTTATAAGTGGTCTGGGTTCTAGAGGTAAGATAAAGGCACTAACTGAGTTTAATCCAAACCTGGGGACCAATAGTCCTGTCTAGGGCACAAAGAGAGCTTGACCTACCTCCTGAATACTACTGCCAAAATCGGGTAACTTTTTGGTGGTTTTTTATCTAGGGGTACATCAGGGTCTCTTCAAATGTGAAATGACATCTAGAAACCATCCCAGCAAAATCTGCCCTCCAAAAACCATGTAGCGTTCTTTCTCTTCTGAGCCTTGCGGTGTGGCCACACAGCTGTTTACGACCACATATAGAGAAAATAGTGGGGTGTATTTTCTCCTATTACCCCTTGTTAAAATGAAAAAATTGGGCCTAAAGGGTGACATTTTCTGGTAAAAAATATATATTTGTTTTTCATTTTCATGGCCCTATTTCTTGAAGATTGTAGTTTTTAACATGGGGTCACTATGAGGGTTTCCACTGTAGGGGTGCATCAGGAGGTTTTCAATGCAACATGGGCCCAGTAAAGTATGCCAGAAAAATCTGCCCCTCAAATGCCATATGATACCACTTCCCTTCTGAGCCCTGCCATATGCCCATACTGCAGTTTATACATATGGAGTGTTTCTGTAAACTGCACAATCAGGCAGGTAATAAATATTGAGGTTAGTTTGGTTGTAAAACCTTGCTTTTTTTTCAGGAAAATTGGTATAAAATGGAAAATTTGCAAAAGAAAGTGACATTTTGAAACGTCTCCTCTAAATTCGTGTGGGACACCTAAAGGGTTAACACAATTTGTAAAATCCGTTTAGAAAAACTTGAGGGTGTAGTCTCTAAAATGGGCTAATTTACATGTGGTTTCTATTACATAATCCCCTCAAAGTAACTTCAAAACTGAATTGTTCCTTTAAAAAATGGACATTTGTTTTGGTCATTTTCTTAATTTTTTTTAAATTTGAGTCTAAACTTCTAAGCCTTCTAATGTCCTAAAAAAATAAAATGACATTTACAAACTTAGTAGACATATGGGGAAAATTAAGCAATAGCAATTTTATGAGGCATCACTATCCGTCTTAAAAGATGAGAATGTCACACAACACAAAATATTCAAAGTTAATTTTTATTTTATATTCATTGCACCAATGTGTCCATATCTTGAAATAGTAAATATCATATTATTGGAGGTGTCAACTTTGAGTTAGTTTTTCCAGGTCACTTCACAGAATTACATCACTGTCCACAGAGGGGATCCATCGTAGTATATGTGTTACAGAAGATATTATTGACCCAAACTCCCCAATCTCCACAGGGAACGTACTGTTAAGAAAACACCAGCACTGGGCTCGAGTTTTCGACAAGATTTGATTGATTGCCTTTCTTGCCTTCTCAAACCTTAAATTCACGGTTGGATATTTTGGGAAAGTGATGCCAGAGTTTGTGGTCCACTCCCCTGAAAGCTAAATTGGTATTCACTTGAGCGCAGAGCAGGAATGTCACATAAGGACAATGACAACACCAGAGATCCTTCCTAGTCTTCCCCCGCCAGCCAGCTATCCGTAAAAAGTGGATATTAATTGAACACGACTGTTTTCAAGAAAATCAACATCTGCCCACAAGCAGAGGATCTGCTGATAGGAAATGCTCCTTGTGTGATTAGCTATCTGGTATGAGGAAAAACAAGACCTGCATTTAACTCTTTTAGGGCAAAGCCCATTTTAGCCTTCCAGGCCGAAAGAGTTTACCTGTGACGGACATGACAATCTTACACTTTTTTTGTGAAATTATGAAATAAAAATGTCACAGTACAGTTCACTGAGACACTGGTTGCTGTGTGTGCCTGCTATAGTTGCTCTGGTATACTGACTGCAGGCGTCCTGTGTAGGATGGTTGCCTTGTGAGATGTTAAGTTGCGTCGGCCTGTGTGTGAACTGTGCCTTGTGTAGGCTCCCCGTATCTATCACAATGTTTTCCTGACACTTGTGCCCTGCAGGCTGGCTGCCTGCACTTTGTGTACTGGCTGTGGGCTGTTGCCCTTCTTGCTGGGTAGTGTGATGCGTGCTTGCTGCGGCCTTGTGTGTGTACGTGGGCCTGTGTATATGATGCACTATTTTCCCTGTTTGTCTCTGTTCAGGTGTGTGGTTAATGTTCCTTGGTCTGGGTTTGGTGTACTAGCTGGTCAGATGATCTTGTTACCGGCTATATAATCCTGTGAGCTGTGGGCCTTGGGTCTTTGTCTTTAGCCTTGTTGGGTGCAGGTCCTATGCACGACACTCGGGATTATTACATCTGCCCTGTCTGTGTTGTCACCTAGTGAAACATCAAGGTCACTTTGTCATTGTCTCCTGCTTGGTCCCTGTTCGATGTTTTCTCGCATTCATTTTCTGTCTGTGAGTCTGTTATGCCTTTGGTGAGAGAGTTTTGGGGTTTTCTGGAGGGAGGACATCTTTGTCTATGCGTGCAACTCTGACTAGGGTCTAGTCCTCTGCCTGTTAAGTGTTTCAGTTATGTTTAGCTTCCTCTTTGTGTGCCTGGGTTCCAGTCTAGTTTCGTGTTTGTCTGGACCGCTGGTGCTTGCACCAACATCAGTCTCGTCAGGTAAGGGTCCAAGTGCCCTGGGACCATCCTGGAGGTGTCATCCGGTGAGCCCTCTAAATTCATCCTCACAGGGCTCACTTATTCTCTGCCCTCTGGGTTTGGCCCCAGGTCAAACCAGTGCACTTGGTCCAGTGGTATTACCTGCCACTATTCCCTTACCTGCTGGTCCAGCTTTCTGTCATGACCTTATCACATGTTAATAAAGTATTCGTTTTGGTCCTTGCCTTGTTGTCTGATCGCTTGCCTTGTTGTTGTGTGCCTGAGAGATGTTCTAGGGTTCCATATGACCCCAGGTAGAACATGACAAAAAAAAAATGAAATAAATTGAGCGGCAGTTCCCATGCCTGACCTGCAGCTCCATTCAATTCTGAGGTTCTGACTGTTACGGGATACCCATTCTTGTGATCTGTTAGGATCCCAGCGGTAGGAACCCAACTAAAATGGCATCACCCCTACTTTTTTGTAGCCCATAATTCTAGGCCAGGGTAAAATGTCAATATGGTTGGATAGAATGGATTTGGTATGATAATAAAGGAACTTGTCACCCATGAAGCTGTGGTGCAAATTGCAGCTCAGGAGGAGCTGAGCAGATTCATATATAGTTTTATGGGAAAAATCATGTAACTCTCTGCTCATTCTGGGTTGAGGAGTCCAGATAGAGGTCCTCCTCGGTGATCAACAAGTTTCTCTATATGTGTGTACAATGTGACAGGTTTCCCGTTGCAGTTCTGCTCATTAGTTGTTTAAGAGTCCAGTGCGTGGTTCTACTCAGCTTTCTATATATGATGTGCATACAGAGATAGCTGTCAATTATGGAGTAAGACTGGTGTACTGGTTGTGACCAATCCCATGAATGGTTTTGGCTGAGCCGAGAGCCATTGGCTCCCTGCTCCGCACTTACTTTTGTAAGCCACAGGCTACTTCACAAGACTTCGAAACTACTTTGCGGACTCTGACCCGGTTCAGGCAGTGCGATTGCATCGCAGCATCTGCGCCAGGATACAGAAAATCGGAAGGGATTATGGCGCTTGTTGTTGGAACGGGAAGAAGTGAGTTTCTAAGACCTAAATGAGGACAAGGTGCAACTGCTACATCTACCCTCAGTAGCTATACCCCTGTCTGCCTAGTCTTCTTTGTCTTGTGCTCTCAAGATATTCCAGATTATTTTCGATGATATGAGAATTTCTGGAGAAAGGAATTTTTACTGTACCAGGCAAGCTGTTGGAGAAGCCAGTGAAGAATGATGACATTTGAATCAATAGTTTATACGGAAATAAGTCCCAAAGAGTGGAGACAGGAAACGCAGTAATTGTATTAAGCACGTTCTGCTGCATTTCATGAAAGCCAATTACCAGTTAATTAAACTGCAGCAGAGCGCGTTGTGCGGAGCCGCTCATTGGATGCATCTGTTCTCTAACTTGCTATTTGCTAAGATAAACTTAATTTGAAGACAAATTTTAAATGTCTGGATTTTCAAGCAAAATTATGGAACAGTCTAATCAAATGAAAATAATGAGTACAGTGCCGGTCTTGAGTGTGTAAGAGGGTCGGAAACAGACTTGCTCCATATGACAAGAATGCAAAATATATATCTAATATTTATGCCATCCACATTGTTATCCAAGACATCCCTCTGAACTTGTCTTGTATGGAATTTTCCGTTATTTTTCAGTACCAACTGCAAACACGCTTTCGGCAGATGGGTATTGGCATAGTCTACCCCAATATATATACTGGGACACATAATCTAGTCATTTGATATTCATCATTGTGATTGTGAACTACATGTATATCCAGTGGTCCCTCAAGTTACAATATTAATTGGTTTCAGGACAACCATTGCAAGTTGAAAATATTGTAACTCGAGTGCATAACTCTATGGAAAACCAGTAATTGGTTCCAAAGCTCAAAAATGTCATTCCAGAATAAATAAAAGTAAAGTTTTAAGAAAAATAAGCAGATACCTAAGATATATAAAGTAAGTCCTTAAGTACAACAGAAAGGAATAGATGTAAATGACTTTCTATGGTGACGGCAGGGGCTTCTTCAGGGTCTTGCATAGTGTATAGATATACCAAAAAAAATAAAACGGAGTAACCACTCAACTGGTGTCCAAAGAAGATGTCTTCCATCCGGTCAATCGCCTGCTTGCTAGCAGAGATCTGCAGAGATCTCCTTCTCAGTATAGGGACGCACGATCGCTTATGCATTGCTTGACCCTATACTGTCTCATTGTATGCCGGCAGCAGAGTGCCAATTACACGATCTGCCTCTGGCATACCAGGATTTTTTAACATGTTGAAAGATTCTGATTACCCGATGAATGAGCATTTGCTCATTCATCGGGTAATGGGCGGCAGTATTACACTGACAATATTGGCATGGGGAATTCTTTTGCATCCATCCATTGCTCGTTCATTGGGTAATTAGCGGCAGTATAACACTGACAGATGACAGCTAACGAGCGTTCATACAAATGCTTATTAGCTATCATATTAACAATAATATGCCCATGTAATAGGGCCCTGAGTCTGAGACATTTCAAATTGAGTCTAGTCTCAATTTACGTTGGTCCAAAAAAGACCATTGTATGCTGAAAATATTGTATCCTGAGGCCATTGTATCTTGAGGAACCACTGTATTATGTATTCATATATTCCTTATTGAGCACTATATACTGTATACCAGTATCCTTCATTATGTCCTACATGTGGTAACATCTTTATGTATTATTTTGTCTTGTGCTGTTTCATATGTAAGGTTGTTTTATTTAGTACACTACTTATGCATCAGTGACTATTGGTACTGTCATCACACAGGTACTGTTGTATGTATTCTATTTTACATATCTGTATTGTAAGGGTATTTTTAAGTACTCATTGGTTCTGTCCTTTTAATTCTGTTCTCTTTTATTATTACCATTCTGTGTAATAATGTCCCTTGTAACCTAGTACCCATCCCCCATTGTGCTGTTAAGACCACATTCCTGAATGATCTCATGTGTGCTGCAGACTGGAGGAGGGGCTAACAGGTTTAAACTCTGTGACACACATATGTTCAGGGCACTCCATTGAAGACTTCAATTCAAGGTAGGATATAAGTATTGATTTGCCCTATGTCTTGTACACGCTGCGTTGTCGTCCATGTGCTACGACATGGCAACCGGAGTGCCACCCCATAGTTCATGTTGCATATTTAGGCTAGTGTTTATTAACTTTTTATTATTCTGTATGTGATTTGTCTGTGTTATTGTGTATTTAAACACATTTAGTAAATATATTTATTCGCTAAGCCTGTGTAAGCTTATTAATTCTCAAATCTTTTAAATTCACGTTACATTACAACATCATGGTATAACTGCTGAGGAATTGTAACAAAAATGGCAAATAATAAAAAAAATGGTCGAATATGACTTTTATTAGAGTCCATGCATCGTACTGTACTACGCATTCATGTGGTTGTGGAACCGTAATACTGTACCTATGTGCTCTCTAATACACAGACACACACAAGGAATGTTCCATTTTCTGGATGTTCGCTACCCTAGAAGTTCAGGAATGAATATGTTGCCACAAAAATGCCCAATAACAAGATCCCATATAATAGTAATGTTGTGTGAATAGACCGTTCAGGACCAAGCCAGTTTTAGCAGTGATGTTTTAGTCCCTCCTTACCCTGGCCTTTCAAGAGTCCTATCTTTTTCCCTTTAACATTGACATAGCCATACGAGGGATTTTTTAAGGGGTAAGTTGTATTTTTAAAAAATGTAATTCTCCATTTAATAAATAGCAAAACTGTAAAAACAAAATGTTCAGGTCGAATGGAAAAGAAATGCAATAATGGCATTGTTTTTGGCATTGTTTACGGCCTTCATTCATTAATGACATAAGGACAGGTGAGTACGATTACAGCAATACTAAATTTATATAGTCTTTTGTTATGTTTAAAATTGGATTAAAATGTGGTTTGTGTTGCCATATTTTTACATTTATAATTTTTTTTTAATTTTCTTCTGTCGTTGGAGTCAATTTTTTTGCAGGGTGATCTGTACCATTTTGATTTTTTTATCTTTTTTTTTACATTCTCTTTGGGGGACCAGGTGACCAAAAAATTGCACGGGGAATTTTTTTTATATCCATCCAAATAAATGGTTAACATTTTAACCATTTTTGGATACAGATTAATAAATTTTATTTCTTATATGATTAAAACGAGTTTAAAAAAAAAAGTTTAATAATTGTGTTGTTTTTTTCCGATTTTCAAAAACGTAACTTTCCTTTCGCTTTAGTCCCCCTATCGCATTGGAACCTGCAATCCCTTGTACAATACACTGCAATAAAGCAGTATTGTCATTTTACCAACATGCTACAGGATCTGACGTGAATGGTTACAGTATCTGTACAGCGCTGCAGGATAGGTTGGTGCTAAATAAACTGGAAGGAGATAAAATGAATAATTATGTATGTACTTTAAAGCAATAAAGCCAGAAAATCAGAAACGTGAATTCCGAGAGAATATTTTCTGTCTGTTTTATGGCATGATCTTCGGTTTTTCATTTCAGTCTAATTCCTTTAAGTCCTAAATCTACTTCTGAAGACGAAGATGACTTTGATGATAATTCAATTCAGTCTCTGAAATGAGCTTCTTACGGTTTCATTTTATTTGCTGTTCATTTGGAGCCTAAAAAGTCAATTTAGTTTCAACTGAAAACAGCATTCATCATTCATGTGGTAGCGGCAGTCGCCTCCTGTAATGCTATTCGTATTTTACCTAATAATAACATCTGTAATTAGCTTTGTAGGGCTAGCTCAGCTGAATGTAATGATACCTTTCAGTTAGAGATCCGCTGCTTCATTCTGGAGAAAAAGTACTTTTAATCCACATGTAAATGTGCAGTTAAGTGCACTGAGGGCGGACCCAGGACACTTTGTGCACACTTGCTCCTCCTACTTCCTCTGCCAGCCTCGCCGTCTCACTCCTCATTCACAGGGCCAGGCGAGATAACTAAGCAGGAGCCTGGCACTGTCAATCAAAAAGGATATGGGGGAGCTGGCAGAGGAAACACAGAGGGTGCACAGAGTGGCCTGGGTCCGTGCAGGGGTGCATCTAGCCTTTCTGCTGCCTGAGGCAAAAACTGACATGGTGCCCCCCTTCCCAATGCAAATTTCTTATCCTAACCCCTTTCCTCCAGCCCATGGCCCTTCGTCTGCCTCCCTCTTGCCCTACCTGGTTCTTCCTGAGGCGATCGCGTCACCTGGCCTCATTGGTGGTGCACCCTTGGGTCCGCCCTCAGTGCACTTAGCTGCTTATTTACATATGCGTTAAAACGGATCGCTAAGTAAAAAGTATCATTACATTCATCTGAGTTAGTTCTACAAGACTAGTGACTGACTATCTTTAAAATGATTATTAGGAAAGATACAGGGATCAAGTGATGCTTCCTCAGTCCCTTAGAAATGCTTGGTAACCTCTCCCCAAAATCCCAAAAGACTATGGCACAAGGACAGGTGTTTAAAAGCCTTAAAGAGGTTGTCTCACTTCATTAAGTTACATTTATCATGTAGAGAAAGTTAATACAAGGCACTTACTAATGTATTGTGATTGTCCATATTGCCTCGTTTGCTGGCTGGATTCATTTTTCCATCACATTATACACTGCTCGTTTCCATGGTTACAGACCACCATGCAATCCATCAGTGGTGGTCGTGCTTGCACACAATAGACAAAAGCGTCAGCCTCTCTGGTGGCCGGGACAATGGGAGAGCACACAGGCTGGTGCTTTATCCTATAGTGTGCAAGCCCGACCACCACTGATGGATGATGATAGAAAAATTAATCCAGAAAAGGAAGCAATATGGATAATAACAGTACATTAGTAAGTGCCTTGTATTAACTTTCTCTACATGATAAATGTCCCTTACTGAAGTGAGAGGACCCCTTTAAGTGATGAGTGCTTGCCTCCACGTGCATGCTATCTAGAGTACCTCTGTAAGATTGTGGGCACGATCATCGATGTTTCACAGTAGGGTTAGGTTGCCCTAATGATGTTTGGGGAAATTTATATTGTAACACCCCAAGAAATGTATTATTGCTTATAGAGTTGACTGTACCTTAACATCCTAAAGAACTCAATACTACCCTGAGAGCGGATTCTCACTCTTTGAGGAGCTGGTGCAAAACATACATGTTGAGGATGATTCCTAAAATAGGGCTAGGTTCCGGATGCGGTCACCCTTATCAGGGCAGGTTCTCTGTGGACAGGCAAAACAGGCTATTGCAAGACGCCCAGCTAGGACAAAATAGGGAGAGCTATCATCCCTAGGTTTATGCTAACACTGCCTTCTATCTGCAGTGACTCCGCTCCGGTCCCAAATGTTAACCTACATAACAATCTGGTTATATTTCTATAATGGAAAGATTGGAGGTGCTGCCAAGTACCCAGTTTTTTGGAGGCAATTTTAATGTTTGTTGTAGTCCTTTCTATACGGAGTGAACCTATTTACGATCTTTGAGGATTATCTTAGGAAATTTTATATTGTCTTTTTATATTGGAATTCTAATAAAAGTTACGTTTTCGCTAATATAATTCACTCCCTTGTTGATGGATTGGAATACGTTGGAGAACTTCCCCTCTGGAAATTGAGAGAGGTCAGCAATTTTGGTTATATAACAGGTTAGCAACAAATAGAGAACAGATGGAAGAGACTGCAGGACCTGACTACATAGGTTTTGTTTGTAGTCTGTAACTGGGAAACCACACAGGTCTGCATAGAAGCTGTAGGCACAAAAAAGTAGAGTTTTTATTTTAATTTCAGATACCTTTGAGCAATAAAATGATTGTAGAGCTGGATGTGGCCTTTACATGTGATATGATGTAGCTCACATAAAGAGATATAAGTTACAGTATGCCATGCTGCTCAGAATAAGGAAATTCTGGGTTTTTGAGCTTCTTCCACATTCTATTTTCGTCGGCGATGCAGCTGGACGGGATGGGGAAGCACAAGGTCCAATCAGTCAAATGAATTAATTGTGATTGGATTCCCTGAAGACATTGCTGATCAGTTCCTCTACCTCAGAGTTTCCACGTTAACCAGTTTGATGCCAATCTAACTTCTATTCAGTGTCTCCTCTGTTTGATGGATAGTTTCCTTTAGTATTATAATAGTGTTCTATATCCAGTGTGTTGTGAACGCAAATTCTATTGTGTCCTAATGGCACAAGGGATGTCATGATGTTACTGAAACAAGGATCCAATCAGATTACCAGCAGATAAAGGTGTTGGTTCATCTCAGACATTGATGGCATATCACTAGGACAGGGATGCTTGACCTGCGGCCCTCCAGATGTTGTAAAACTTCAACTCCCATAATGCCCTGCTGTAGGCTGATAGCTGTAGGCTGTCTTGGCATACTGGGAGTTGTAGTTTTGCAACGGCTGGAGGGCCGCAGGTTGGGCATCCCTGTCCTAGTGATATGCCATCAATGTCTGAGATGAACCAACACCTTTATCTGCTGGTAATCTGATTGGATCCTTGTTTCAGTAACATCATGACATCCCTTGTGCCATTAGGACACAATAGAATTTGCGTTCACAACACACTGGATATAGAACACTATTATAATACTAAAGGAAACTATCCATCAAACAGAGGAGACACTGAATAGAAGTTAGATTGGCATCAAACTGGTTAACGTGGAAACTCTGAGGTAGAGGAACTGATCAGCAATGTCTTCAGGGAATCCAATCACAATTAATTCATTTGTCCCATAGGTTCGGGTCCCACCTCCTGGAGCCATTCCTATCTCCAGATTGGGAAGGATGCCCAAAGTGAACGGAGAGCAGCCATGTATGTGCAGCCACCCTCCGTTCACCACTATAAGAGTTCCGAAAATAGCGGAGCTGTGTTCTCCATCCAGTGCATCTCCATCTGGTGGCACTGGTTTGGCTATTTCTAGCAGTCCCATAGCGGTGAATAGATAGGTGGCCAGTCTTGTGCAGTATACTGTCTACTCACCACTATGGGACTTCCAAAAACAGTCAAGTGCGCTCGCTCGTCTATTGTTGAAACTACTATATTGATGAATGAAGAGCACACCCCGTTCTAAAGATAGGAGATAGGGAGATAGGGACCCACACTTATCTGACACTGATGGCATTTCCTAGAGATATCTCAATATCTGGGAAGAGCCAAACCCTTCAATGCTCGGAAAAGAGTATGTGGGCAAAAAGGGATCCAAATATTTCTGAAGATTCATTGGTTCACGTTCTTTATTCATTTTATGCCAGTGTTGGTGTAAACTTAATCCCAAAAAGTTGCAGTTATGCAAAATGTTCACTGTTTTTGCATCATTCACTGAAACAGATTTAATAAGAACAAAGCCAGAGCCAAATAAATTACGATGTGTATGCTAACTCATTTAAAATTATCACTTTTTTAAAAGGCTGCCATATGAAGCGCTAATTTTAATAAATGCGACCCCAAATTGTTTTGCCCATGATGAAAGACTCCATGCCTAGGCTGAAAAGTGAGGCATTGATATGAGACAATATGGCTATGCTTGTCTGTATTAACCAATTTCACCTGATATCTATCAGACAGGTTCAACTCCACTGAAAAACATTGATGAAGAATCCAGATGAGGTTTATTCTAGGCTGAATTCTTATAATATGCACGAAACAGTAGGAGAAAAGATGATTTTCGCCAGGGTTCAGCTGGAGATGTTGATAGTACAAAGCACATGTGAAAATTAATTCGTAACGAATCAAATTTCTTGGTCTTAGCTAACTTTGCCAAAGTTACAGAATAGAATTTTCCAAAACTTCGCTCATCCTCTAACCAGAATTTCTGCCCATTCTTCTAGGCAAAACTGCTTTAGAGGTCCTTAATAATGTTGAGCGCGAATATTCGAATAGCGATTTTTTTTTAGCGAATATCGGCACTTCGCTAATTCGCGAATATTTCGAATATAGCGCTATAAATTCGCTATTTCGAATATTCGTTTTTTGTTTTTTTTTAATTTATATTTTTTTCTTTCCCACTTCCCAAAAGTAGTTCTTACCTGTCCTGAGGATTCCTGGCTTCCTGGCTGCTCCAGTCAGTGCCCGTTGCTGCTTCTGCCGACTTCCGTGCTCATGGAGCGTCCCCATCACCATGGGAACATCTCCATATACTAAAATGTACTGTCGGATTTGAGAATTATGTTGAAATCGCAATGCGATTAATTCAAGTTATATTAATCGCATTGCGATTACAACTTAGCAGTGCACTGCTATCTTACATATTAGGCTAGAATTAACGAATATGGAATAGAGCAGCAGTGCTAAGTAGAAATCGCAATGCGATTACTCCAAGTTACATTAATCGCATTGCGATTCCAATTAGCACTGCTATAATATATTCCATATTCCTTAACTTCGTTATATCTAGCAAGCTTACCCATTATAAACCCAGCTCGAAGTTGAAATCGCAATGAGATTAATATAACTTGAAGTAATCGCATTGCGATTTCAACAGACATGGTTTACTATGGTTGCTAAAACGAAGATGGAGAATACTTCGTTATCTTCGTTTTGAGGAATATGACGAATACATTCGTCATATTCGCTAATTCTACCAAGCCAACCATAGTAAACCAGGTCTAAGTAGAAATCGCAATGCGATTAATTCAAGTTATATTAATCGCATTGCGATTTCACCGTAATTCTCAAATCCGACAGTACATTTTAGTATTGAGACGTTCTTGGCTTGGTAGAATTAGCGAATATGACGAATGTATTCGTCATATTCCTCAAAACGAAGATAACGAAGTATTCTCCATCTTCGTTTTAGCAACCTAGCAATCAAATAGGAGGGTTGAATGACTATAGAGACAGCTGTGTTTAATTCGCTATGCGATTATATAATTTTTTATTTTTTAATAAATAGAATAATTATAATAATTATCAAGTAATATAATTATTCTATTAAAAATAGATAAGTAATATAATCGCATAGCGAATTAAACACAGTTGTCTCTATAGTCAACCTTCCTATTTGATTGCTAGAATTAGCGAAGTTGACGAATAGGTTGCTAAAACGAAGATGGAGAATACTTCGTTATCTTCGTTGTCTTCATTTTGAGGAATATGACGAATACATTCGTCATATTCGTCATCTTCGCTATAATTCTAGATATGAAACCAATAGGAAATTAGCCTAAGTTAAAATCGCAGTACGCGATTATTTAAATCGCATATTAATCGCGATAACTAGAATAATGACGAATATTCGATTTCGACGAATATGAAACGAATATTCTTTCGAATATTCGCGAATTTCGTTGAAATCGAATATGGCACCTGCCGCTCATCACTAGTCCTTAACTGTTATCGTTGGTATTTTTATTGAATCTCTGATGAATTCCCCAGTTGCTTAGTCTGTAAGTTTTTGTGGGAGGTCTTCTCTTCAGGTTTGTAGTTGAACCACATTCTTTCCATTTAATTCTAATGCAATTGATGTTTCATGGGATGTTCAAAGTTTGGAAAAGTTTTTTCGAACCCTGATCTATAGTCTTCAATGAATTTGACCTGTTTGGAGAGCTCCTTGGTCTTCATCTTGCTTGCTTCGTAGTGTTACAGACCCAGGGAAATTTCAGAACAGGTGTATTTATACTCATATCATGTGACATGAAATTTGCATCAAGACCTGACATTTGCAACTTCTTACATGTTCATCATGTAAGTGCATTAGGGAATGGTGTAAGGTGATATCTGTAAATCTTCATGTACATGTACTTGACAGAACTAGTAAATGGTATCAATATCACTGAGGAGCTTTATTTCTAAACCCTAACTTAGAAAGTGAAGATAAAACTAAGTTCAATCCAAGTATCATAAATAACAGCCGTGAGCCCCTGCAACTTGTCTGTACTAAAATGTTTCCACATTGTGTCACCTGGACGACAATAACACGCACTATGTAAGACATGCTCCAGTTCGTTATCCAGAGATCTCAAGGCTGTTTTAGAAGATGACATTTTCCATTGCTATATCGCAGATTCAACACTGTGCTGTTAGTGAACAAAATGTCTGAATAACAAACGTCACTGCTATACTTTACATTTGACACCGCACTGAAGTTTAATCTTGTGCTGTTACTTCACAGTATATATAATATTAACCATGTACAGTGACAACACTGTGTTTATGATTCCTGAACTGTGACATCACTGTGTTTATGATCCCTGAACTGTGACATCACTGTGTTTATTATCCTGTACTGTGACATCACTGTGATTATTATCCCTGTACAGTGACATCACTGTGTTTATCATACCTGTACTGTGACATCACTGTGTTTATTATCCTGTACTGTGACATCACTGTGTTTATTATCTCTGTACTGTGACATCACTGTGATTATTATCCCTGTACAGTGACATCACTGTGTTCATTATCCCTGTACAGTGACATCACTGTGTTCATTATCCCTGTACTGTGACATCACTGTGTTTTTTATCCCTGTACCGTGACATCACTGTGTTTATTATCTCTGTACTGTGATATCACTGTGTTTATGATTCCTGAACTGTGACATCACTGTGTTTATGATCCCTGAACTGTGACATCACTGTGATTATTATCTCTGTACTGTGACATCACTGTGTTTATGAATGATCCCTGAACTGTGACATCACTGTGATTATTATCCCTGTACTGTGACATCACTGTGATTATTATCTCTGTACTGTGACATCACTGTGTTTATGAATGATCCCTGAACTGTGACATCACTGTGATTATTATCCCTGTACTGTGACATCACTGTGGTATTATCCCTGTACTGTGACATCACTGTGTTTATTATCCCTGTACTGTGACATCACTGTGTTTATTATCCCTGTACTGTGACATCACTGTGTTTATTATCCCTGTACTGTGACATCACTGTGTTTATTATCCATGTTCTGTAACATCACTGTGTTTATTATCCTGTACTGTTACATCACTGTGGTTATTATCCCCGTACTGTGACATCACTGTATTTATTATCCCTGTACTGTGACATCACTGTGTTTATTATCCCTGTACTGTGACATCACTGTGTTTATTATTCCTGTACTGTGACATCACTGTGTTTATTATCCCCGTACAGTGACATCACTGTGTTTATTATCCCCGTACAGTGACATCACTGTGTTTATTATCCCTGTACTGTGACATCACTGTGTTTATTATCCCTGTACTGTGACATCACTGTGTTTATTATCCCTGTACTGTGACATCACTGTGTTTATTATCCCTGAACTGTGACATCACTGTGATTATTATCTCTGTACTGTGACATCACTGTGTTTATGAATGATCCCTGAACTGTGACATCACTGTGATTATTATCCCTGTACTGTGACATCACTGTGGTTATTATCCCTGTACTGTGACATCACTGTGTTTATTATCCCTGTACTGTGACATCACTGTGTTTATTATCCCTGTACTGTGACATCACTGTGTTTATTATCCCTGTACTGTGAGATCATTGTGTTTATTATCCATGTTCTGTAACATCACTGTGTTTATTATCCTGTACTGTGACATCACTGTGGTTATTATCCCCGTACTGTGACATCACTGTATTTATTATCCCTGTACTGTGACATCACTGTGTTTATTATCCCTGTACTGTGACATCACTGTGTTTATTATCTCTGTACTGTGACATCACTGTGTTTATTATCTCTGTACTGTGACATCACTGTGTTTATTATCCCTGTACTGTGACATCACTGTGTTTATTATCCCTGTAAAGTAACATCACTGTTTATTATCTCTGTACTGTGATATTACTGTGTTTATTATAACTGTACTGTGACATCACTGTGTTTGTACTTTGACATCACTGTGTTTATTATCCCTGTACTGTGACATCACTGTGTTTATTATCCCTGTACTGTGACATCACTGTGCTTATTATCTCTGTACTGTGACATCACTGTGTTTATTATCTCTGTACTGTGACATCACTGTGTTTATTATCTCTGTACTGTGACATCACTGTGTTTATTATCTCTGTACTGTGACATCCCTGTATTTATTATCCCTGTACTGTGACATCACTGTGTTTTTTATCCCTGTACCGTGACATCACTGTGATTATTATCTCTGTACTGTGACATCACTGTGTTTATTATCTCTGTACTGTGACATCACTGTGTTTATTATCCCTGTACTGTGACATCACTGTGTTTATTATCTCTGTACTGTGACATCACTGTGTTTATTATCTCTGTACTGTGACATCACTGTGTTTATTATCTCTGTACTGTGACATCACTGTAATTAATACAAGAAAATTTAGACAAGCACATCCGTAGTCGCAGGTGTACATCCATAAAGCTAACATGCAGAAAGCAAACAAAAAAGGTATGGCAGCACAACATCTCACATACAAACAATAAAACTGTTATTATACCTACTATAAATAAAAAAACATAGAAGCTCTTTGCGCACATTTTTGATCAAACGTGTGTCGGGCTCATCTACCAGGCGTCAGGGTGGCTTCTGCAGATAGGTACCTAACAGAACTGTCTCTCCTGGGCTTGACTAAGCTTACAATATTCAGGGCAGTGAAGCCTACAATATTCAGGGCAGTGTAGGAACCAGCTACATATACACTCTGCTCAGAAGCCCCAGGCAGATGGGCGGGGAGTGCTCAATCTAAAAGAGGTAGCTACCCTCAATATACACTACATGAAAATTTAGACAAGCATATCCATAGTCACAGGTGCACATCTGAGTAGAGTACCATATTTTTTGCCCCATAAGACGCACTTTTTCCCCACCAAAGTGGGGGAAAAATGCAACTGCGTCTTATGGGGTAAATACTAATGAAGCGCTTCCATTATGGAAGCACTTCATTAGTACCGGAGGACCGGGAAGCGGTGAAGGCTCTGTACTCACCGATTCCTGGTCCTCGGCTTGGCTATCGGCTGTGCAGGGCTGCGCACAGCGTGAGGGTGCTCTGTGACCTCACACTGTGTGGCGCGATACACAGCCTACAGCAGTATGAAGAGGATAGCGATGGTGAGGAGCGCTGGCGTCCAGGAGCAGGAGAGGTAAGTCAGTTTATTTTATTTGTGCTGGGGGCTGATGGCTGACATATAGGGGCTGATATATGGGGGCTACTGGCTGACATATAGGGGCTGATATATGGGGGCTGATGGCTGACATATAGGGGCTGATATATGGGGGCTGATGGCTGACATATAGGGGCTGATGGCTGAATATATGGGGGCTGATGGCTGAATATATGGGGGCTGATGGCTAAATATATGGGGCTAATGGCTGAATATATGGTGGCTGATGGCTGACATATGGTGGCTGATGGCTGACATATGGGGGCTGCTGGCTGACATATGGGGGCTGCTAGATGGCTGAAGGTTGGGGGGTTGATCTGAGGCATTGGGGGTCTGATCTGAGGTCTGATTGACATTGGGGGCATGATTGGGGCTGTAAGCTTAGGTTTGATTAACATTGGGGGTCTTATTGCTGGTCAGACCTGAGGTGTAATGAAAAATACTTTTTTCTTATTGTTCTCCTCTAAAACCTAGGTGCGTCTTATAGGGCGAAAAATACGGTATAAATGTAGCTGGTTCCTACACTGCCCTAAAAATTGGAGGCTTAGTCAAGCCCAGGAGAGACAGTTCTGTTAGTGTTAGGGACCCATATGCAGAAGCCACCTTGACACCTGGTACATGGGCCGACACACGTTTGATCAAAAATGTGCGCAAAGAGCTTCCATTTATTTCATTTATAGTAGGCATAATACCACTTTAAGTTAGAATAATCCCTATTTTCCAGTATTCCCATATTGTTTGTATGTGAGATGTTGTGCTGCCATACCTTTTTTGTTTGCTTTCTTCATGTTAGCTTTATAAATGTCCACCTGCGACTATGGATGTGCTTGTCTAAAATTTCTTGTATTAATTACAGTGATGTCACAGTACAGGGATATTAAACACAGTGATGTCACAGTACAAAGATAATCAATATAGTGATGTCACAGTACAGAGATAATAAACACAGTGATGTCACAGTACAGAGATAATAAACACAGTGATGTCACAGTACAGGGATAATAAACACAGTGATGTCACAGTACAGGGATAATAAACACAGTGATGTCACAGTACAGGGATAATAAACACAGTGATGTCACAGTTCAGGGATAATAAACACAGTGATGTCACAGTACAGGGATATTAAACACAGTGATGTCACAGTACAAAGATAATCAATATAGTGATGTCACAGTACAGAGATAATAAACACAGTGATGTCACAGTACAGAGATAATAAACACAGTGATGTCACAGTACAGGGATAATAAACACAGTGATGTCACAGTACAGAGATAATAAACACAGTGATGTCACAGTACAGGGATAATAAACACAGTGATGTCACAGTTCAGGGATAATAAACACAGTGATGTCACAGTACAGGGATAATAAACACAGTGATGTCACAGTACAGGGATAATAAACACAGTGATGTCACAGTACAGAGATAATGACACAGTGATGTCACAGTACAGCGATAATAAACACAGTGATGTCACAGAACAGCGATAATAAACACAGTGATGTCACAGTACAGAGATAATAATCACAGTGATGTCACAGTTCAGGGATAATAAACACAGTGATGTCACAGTACAGAGATAATAAACACAGTGATGTCACAGTACAGGGATAATAAACACAGTGATGTCACAGTACAGAGATAATAAACACAGTGATGTCACAGTACAGGAATAATAAACACAGCGATGTCACAGTACAGAGATAATAAACACAGTGATGTCACAGTACAGGGATAATAAACACAGTGATGTCACAGTACAGAGATAATAATCACAGTGATGTCACAGTACAGGGATAATAAACACAGTGATGTCACAGTACAGGGATAATAAACACAGTGATGTCACAGTACAGGGATAATAAACACAGTGATGTCACAGTACAGAGATAATAATCACAGTGATGTCACAGTACAGGAATAATAAACACAGTGATGTCACAGTACAGGGATAATAAACACAGTGATGTCACAGTACAGCGATAATAAACACAGTGATGTCACAGTACAGAGATAATAAACACAGTGATGTCACAGTACAGGAATAATAAACACAGCGATGTCACAGTACAGAGATAATAAACACAGTGATGTCACAGTACAGGGATAATAAACACAGTGATGTCACAGTACAGAGATAATAATCACAGTGATGTCACAGTACAGGGATAATAAACACAGTGATGTCACAGTACAGGGATAATAAACACAGTGATGTCACAGTACAGCGATAATAAACACAGTGATGTCACAGTACAGAGATAATAAACACAGTGATGTCACAGTACAGGAATAATAAACACAGTGATGTCACAGTACAGGGATAATAAACACAGTGATGTCACAGTACAGAGATAATAAACACGGTGATGTCACAGTACAGGGATAATAAACACAGTGATGTCACAGTACAGGGATAATAATCACAGTGATGTCACAGTACAGAGATAATAAACACGGTGATGTCATAGTACAGGGATAATAAACACAGTGATGTCACAGTACAGAGATAATAAACACGGTGATGTCACAGTACAGGGATAATAAACACAGTGATGTCACAGTACAGAGATAATAAACACGGTGATGTCACAGTACAGGGATAATAAACACAGTGATGTCACAGTACAGAGATAATAAACACTATGATGTCACAGTACAGGAATAATAAACACAGTGATGTCACAGTACAGGGATAATAAACACAGTGATGTCACAGTACAGAGATAATAAACACAGTGATGTCACAGTACAGAGATAATAAACACGGTGATGTCACAGTACAGAGATAATAAACACGGTGATGTCACAGTACAGAGATAATAAACACGGTGATGTCACAGTACAGGGATAATAAACACAGTGATGTCACAGTACAGAGATAATAAACACAGTGATGTCACAGTACAGGAATAATAAACACAGTGATGTCACAGTACAGGGATAATAAACACAGTGATGTCACAGTACAGGGATAATAAACACAGTGATGTCACAGTACAGAGATAATAAACACAGTGATGTCACAGTACAGAGATAATAAACACGGTGATGTCACAGTACAGAGATAATAAACACAGTGATGTCACAGTACAGAGATAATAAACACAGTGATGTCACAGTACAGGGATAATAAACACAGTGATGTCACAGTACAGGGATAATAAACACAGTGATGTCACAGTACAGGGATAATAAACACAGTGATGTCACAGTACAGGGATAATAAACACAGTGATGTCACAGTACAGGGATAATAAACACAGTGATGTCACAGTACAGGGATAATAATCACAGTGATTTCACAGTACAAAGATAATAATTTAGAATAATCCCTATTTACCAGTTTGATTGTTGTATGTGAGATGTTGTGCTGCTTTACCTTTTTTGATCACTGTAATTAATATCTCTCATACTGTGACGTGACTGTGTATGTTATCTCTGCATTGTGACATCACTAAATTCATTTTCCATGCAGCTTAATATCACTGTGTTCATTACAACCTCCTCACATAAGAGGATATTATACTATAACTTACATGTAAAATTGTGGGGTATTGTTACATATTTTGTATTTGGGCCTAAAAAAGATTGAAAGAGAGGGTTGGTGGTGTCAAGACTGAGAATGAGAGGTGTAGAGAATTATTCACAGAAAGAGACAGAGGCAAATTCAGAATATGAATCTTTGTGGTCTAATTAATTCTTCTATTTGATGCCCAGCAGTATATCACCCAGTGGATAAATCATGGATGTTCACTGGACAGCAGGGAACACGCAGGTGGTGGCCTTTTCATCAGCAACTGGCAGAATCTGTGATTTTCGTCTACACCTGCACAGTACTACCATCCAAGTAATCACTAAATGACACATAAAAGTGACTCAAAATGTTCCAGCGGCTCATCAGCAGATCCCTCCCGTCCCTCCATAATCAGCAGCTAAACTCTGATGCCAACTGATGTGTCGTAATATTTCTTGTGCATTTATCACCCACATTTCACAATAAATATAACCGTCCGGGTCAGAGCCATGTATGAAATCCCGTTTAGTTAGAAAAGTCACTTAGCCTCTGCTGGAACCTCCATAGATCTTCTGCTGGGGAATCCGACAGCAAGTGTTCAATTTTCCTGCAGCGCCATCACAGTGAAAATGAAGTATTACATTGTTCTGTGGTCATCAATTGGCCCTCTGTGAAATGTATGAGAAATAAAGAGAAACCCTATAGCTGTTCAATCCTCTGTCTAGTTGTTGAAGGTTGTGAAAGTGAACCCTCCACCTATCATCTAATTAGGGTTTATCCCATGATTAATGTAAAAAATAAAAATCCAACATTATATGTGGCATCCTTCTTCTAGAAGTTGCGTATACTGCAAAGTACAAAAGTATATTGTCAAGATGTCAGGGGCGTAGCTAGAAATGACTGGGCCCCCCCCCCTCTCGGATCTCCCATGTGTGCTTTGCAGATCCGTGGATCCACAAAACACAGACACCGGCAATGTGCAGACCGCACATCGCCAACACTATATAGAAAATGTCTTTTCTTGTCCGCAATTGCGGACAAAATAGGACATGTTCTATTTTTTCAGGAACGCAATTGCGGACCCGGAAGTGCGGATCTGTAATTGCGGATGCGGGCAGGACATAGTGTGTCCCCATAGAAATGAATGGGTCCGCAATTCCATTCTGCAAAATGTGGAATTGCGGACGTGTGTATGGACCTTTACCCCTACACCATGCAGTACAGAATGCATTATAAAATCCATACACCATGCCGTACAATATACACAATAACCCCACATTGTAGGTGTTATACTGTATATTGTACGGCATGGTGTATGGATTATAATGTATATTGTACGGCTTGGTGTATGGATTATTCTGTATATTGTACCACATGGTGCAGGGATTATACTGGGATTATACTGATTGGAGGACACATGGTATATACAGGGTCGCATTTAGTTCAATGGTGTTCATGAGTAAGGACCGTAATGTTTTTTAAGGTCTGAAATGCATTGTTCGTTGAGTCTTTTCCTGTTCTGAAGATTTTAACCTGATGGAATAAATTTGCAACTTTTAAGAAGCTGGATTTTTCTGTTTTCTCATTTGAAGTTCCACAGTCCAGTCCAGACTGCATCCGTGCTTCTTTGCTAGTCACTACAGGTGAGAGCTGCTTCTGTTGGTTTGTCCGTGATTCGGTTTTGGACTGCGTGCTCCACCTGGTGACACATTGATTATCCAAGGTTTATCATCTTCGTGCGGTCCGGCTATGGCATATGGGGCACTAAGATCCTTTGATGAAATGCAGGATCGTGTGCTGAAAATGGACGCTATTTTTAATATGCCGGATCGTGATTCACAGGAAACATTGGACATAAAAATTACCATGACTACACTGGAAAAGTTATTAACAAAAGAAATGAGAACGTGGTGGGACTTTACATCCCTGCAAAAATATGTGGAAAAGGGGATGGTCCCGCGCGGATTGAGGATCCGTAAGAAACCCACGGTCAATTACTCTGAAAATTTTATGAAGGAGTGGGAGGAGGTACTGACTAGTGTTGAGCGCGAATATTCGAAAAGCGAATTTTTTTAGCGAATATCGGCACTTCGCTAATTCGCGAATATTTCGAATATAGCGCTATAAATTCGCTATTTCGAATATTCGTTTTTTTTTTTTTTTTTTTTTAGTTATATTTTTTTCTTTCCTACTTCCCAAAAGTAGTTCTTACCTGTCCTGAGGATTCCTGGCTTCCTGGCTGCTCTAGTCAGTGCCCGTTGCCGCTTCTGCCGACTTCCGTGCTCATGTGGAGCGTCCCCATCCATGGGAGAATCTCCATATACTAAAATGTACTGTCGGATTTGAGGAATTACGTTGAAATCGCAATGCGATTAATTCAAGTTATATTAATCGCATTGCGATTACAACTTAGCACTGCTATCTTACATAGGCTAGAATTAACGAATATGGAGTATAGCTAATGCTATGCACTAGCAGTGCTAAGTTGAAATCGCAATGCGAATACTTTAAGTTAAATTAATCGCATTGCGATTTCAACTTAGCACTGCTGCTATATTCCATATTCGTTAACTTCGTTAATTCTAGCAAGCTGACCCATTATAAACCCAGCTCTAAGTTGAAATCGCAATGCGATTAATATAACTTGAATTAATCGCATTGCGATTTCAACGTAATTACTCAAATCCGACAGTACATTTTAGTATATGGAGACGTTCCCATGGTGATGGGGACGCTCCATGAGCACAGAAGTTATGGTTGGCTTGGTAGAATTAGCGAATAGCGAATATGACGAATGTATTCGTCATATTCCTCAAAACGAAGATAACGAAGTATTCTACATCTTCGTTTTAGCTACCTATTCGTCTCGTCATCGTCAACTTCGCTATTCAGCTAATTCTAGCAGCAATCAAATAGGAAGGATGACTTACCAGACAGCTGTGTTAAATTCGCTATGCGATTTTTTTTTTTTAATACAATAATTATATTACTTGATAAAATTATTATAAGTATTCTATTTATTAAAAAAAAAAAAAAAACGCATAGCGAATTTAACACAGCTGTCTCACTCTCTATAGTCAACCTTCCTATTTGATTGCTAGAATTAGCGAAGTTGACGAATAGGTAGCTAAAACGAAGATGTAGAATACTTCGTTATCTTCGTTTTGAGGAATAGACGAATACATTCGTCATATTCGTCATCCTCGCTAATTCTAGATAAGAAACCAATAGGAAAGTAGCCTTAAGTACAAATCGCAATATGCGATTATTTAAATCGCATGTTAATCGCGATAACTAGAAAAAATGACGAATATTCGATTTCGACGAATATGAAACGAATATTCATTCGAATATTCGCGAATTTCGTCGAAATCGAATATGGCACCTGCCGCTCATCACTAGTACTGACGAATTGTTCGATCCATTTGATGCAACTGATTATAAAATACGAGCATGAAAAGCTATCAGAATATCAGGAGGATATAAAAAAGACTCAAGACCTCCTGCGTCCCTTTAAAGAAAAACCGGTTTTCATTGAGTTGGATGAAAAGCTGAAAAATAATCTGATTAAATTAGAGGAACATCTTACAGAATTTAAACAGAGTAAATTCTCTCGTGACTTGATGGATTACAAAACCAATACGGTTTATTCCTGGCCGGAGGCCAGGCAGGAAACACCCCGCTCTATATTAAAGAAAAAGTCACGATCCAAACATAACCGTGCACGTAGAGTTTCATTTAGTTCCACTGAAATGGAGTCTTCGGATTCGGCTAATGACACAGGAACCGCTACTGCACGGGACTGCTCCAATTCTGTCCTGAGTGAATTGCAACCTAAAAAAGCTGGTTCAAAAAAACGGCGAGCGGGTCGAAAGCACAGGAATAAGTCGAAGATACCCGTCGCGATACAAACAGAACTAAGGGACACACGTGAAATACAGGTTGTTAACCTTTCGGCCATTACTTTATCAGAGGACATTGTGAAAGTTTTGGGAAGGGGTCTTTCTTTTTCTCCAATGTGTCATTTTGACCTGTATAACACTATCATTGATGTAAATAGACTAGCTAGAAATATGACTGTGAAAAAACATTTCTCTGCAATGAATGAAAAGAATGGGGATAATGGGGATAAAACTGTGCAGTCTCACAATTTTGATGACATACATTGTTCTATGGGGTTTGAGGAATTGACACACATCTCTAATCTAATCTACAACATCCTCAGCTAACTTCACAATTACTAATAAGGATTTCTATCCTGTCCAGTCCAGATCCTTGGCACTTGATAGGTTCCAGGATCTTGTTGGTAAGGATTTATGTGATCTGCACAGGAATATGTCCAGTCGAGAGTTTCTGGGTGGCATGCATAATAATATGTCTAAGAATGAAATTAGTGCTTTAAAAAGCTTCGTGCATAACTCAAATGTGGTGGTCAAAAAGGCGGATAAGGGGTGCGGTTGTAGTGCTTGACAAGGAGGTGTACTATTCCCAGATCATGGGCTTGCTTAGTGACCAATTTACCTACCTTTGTCTTGCCCACAACCCGCTCCCCTTATATCAAAAGTCACTCCAGAGTATCTTGCAAAAAGGCTTATCCCATGGTTTCATCAATGAGAAAGAACTGGAGTTTATCTTTATAAAACACCCGATTGTTGCGATCTTCCATGCCCTGCCTAAAATTCATAAACCGGGTTTCCCCACCCATGAGACCTATTGTGGCTGGCATCGGCTCATATGCTGAGCGGTTCTGTGGGTGGGTTGATTCCCTACTTCAGCCTCTGATTATTCAAATCCCAGGTTTCATTAGGGACAGCAGGAGAGTTTTGCAAACCTTTTCTGATTTTAGGTGGCAAGATGGCTTTATTTGGATTACGGCCGATGTGGCCTCTTTGTATACCAACATACCACACCAGCAGGCTGTCACGGCCCTTCGATGGTTCCTGCAGACGTATAGTAATTATACATTGTCACTCCGGGAGTTTTTGTGTATTGCAGTGGATTTTCTCCTAAAGCACAATTTTTTTATGTTTAGTGATGAGTACTATTTACAGGTTTCCGGAGTGTCAATGGGAGCGAAATTCTCCCCATCTATAGCCAACATATATATGGCTTGGTGGGAGAAGGATTTTCTGTTCAATGATAGTAATCCGTTTGCAGGATCCATCGAATGGTACGGAAGATATATTGATGACCTGTTGTTGGTGTGGTCTGGTGACGTATCATCCATCTCCACCTTTGATCAGTATCTAAATTCATGTTATGGGTCCCTCTCCTTCACTTTACATTGGGAGCCGGAATCCATCTGCTTTCTAGATTTGAAGCTGATAGGGGACAATATTCGTAAATGTGTACTTACATCCTCATATAGAAAGGACACTGCAGGTAACACCATACTTTTAGCAACATCATGTCACCCACCGCATGTGGTTCGTAATATCCCCAGAGGGAAATCATCAGAGCGAGAAGAAATTGCTCTGATGATGATTCCTTTCTTAGGGAAGCAGATGGCATATGTGATAGGCTCAGCCGGAGACAATACTCAAGGGGTCAATCAAACAGGCAATATCACAAGTACATTCCATGGATAGAAATTCTCTGGTTTTTCCTGGAAGTCAGAATAAAAGTGAATGTGGTAAAGATAAAATAAAAGAAAGCAAACAGGTCCCCTTTGTAACCCAGTACAGCAGGGAATATAAGCTAATATGTGGTATTATTAAACGCCATCTCCCGGTTTTGAGTTTTGACCAGGATTGGGCCCCCATTGTGGAGGAAGGAGTAAGGTGTATAGCAAAAGAGCCCCAACCCTGGGTCAAATGTTAAGCCCTAGCCTATATAGGAACACCCCAAAGATGAAACCTACTTGGCTTAGTCAAAAGGGCAATTATAAATGTGGGCACAAGCAATGCATTTGTTGTAAATATATGGTGACAAGTAAAACTTTTTTCTCCACTTCTAGACAACTGACATTTGATCTGAAGTGTTACCTCAATTGTAACACCACGTACGCTGTATATCTAATTACATGTACAGCCTGCAACTTACAGTATGTGGGCTGTACAAGTAATGCGATCAAAATGAGAATCCGCAAACATATTTCGGACATACCACATTATAAAACACGGAATGTATCTGCAGCCAGTCTCCATTTTGCAATTGTGCATCATGGAGATGTATCTTGCCTTACTGTCCAAGGAGTGGAGAGAGTTTTTCTACCAAGCAGGGGCGGGGACCATAAGAAAAAGCTTTTTAGTCGTGAATCCTTCTGGATACACGAATTAAATACCTGCATACCTGATGGTCTTAACAAAAAATATGATTTAATTCTACAGTACTGAAAACCACTCCTTTTGCTAAAATGTTTTAGATACCTTTATTATTGATATTTTTTACTGTGATGTTTGTGTATGTCATTACCAGTAAGGGTTAAATGTTCCTTCCTGGATGGTGGTGGTTTTTTCTCCACTCAACTAATTGAACTGAGGTTGACACCTGTGAACCATGTGACTGGCTCCAGTCGGCCGATTGGAGGACACATGGTATATACAGGGTCGCATTTAGTTCAATGGTGTTCATGAGTAAGGACCGTAATGTTTTTTAAGGTCTGAAATGCATTGTTCGTTGAGTCTTTTCCTGTTCTGAAGATTTTAACCTGATGGAATAAATTTGCAACTTTTAAGAAGCTGGATTTTCCTGTTTTCTCAGGGATTATACTGTATACTGTAGTCATCTATAGTGCCAGGTGCGGACACAAACAGCAGAGGGCCCCTGTGCAAAAAAATTTCCTGGATCCCCTCCCCCATGCCATATTCTCAACCTAACCTATTCTAACATTACATACAGCAATACAAAACATACAGGGTAGGGCTATTTTCACACCTGTGGCAGTACGATCCGGCCACCTAATCCGGCAGAAAATGCAAGGAATCGACTGGACACAAACCACAGCATACAGCGGTTTATGTCCCGCTGATTCTCTGCATTTTTACCAGATTGTGGCCGGATCTCTGCCGTACCCCATTATAGTTAATGGGGCTGGCGGGCATTCTGTCTCCATCCAGCAGAGCCGGATCCAGTGAATTCTCTGCTGGAACAGCCTGCCAGGATCACTAACGCAGATGTGAAAGTAGCCTCATACAGCGCCACATACCTCTTGTATCCAGTGACGTCTCCTTTGATGTACAGTAGATGTTCTTCTTCATCATCTTCTCCATTCAGACCAGACCACCGTGATAATTTCTTTCAGCCATCTCATGTCTCTGCAGAGTTTGACAGACAGCTTAGTTTCCTACTTTTCCACCATCCTCCAATTAACATCCCATCATGCACGCCCAATATTGAGAAGCTGTGCTCCCCAAAACTATACTGCAAAAAGAACTGTGCTAAGCTGATGCTGTGCGAGGGTGCCCCCACAGTAATGGTGCTCCCAAAGTCCCAACAATAGTGATTATTTATTTGTCAGAGTGCATTTAGGAGTAATAGTGCTCCTACTGTGCCCCCAACAGTAATTGTGTCCCACAAGTAATAATGCTCCCATAGTCCCCCAGTTGTAATAAAGCCCACCATAATGCCCCTATAGTAATAATTCTCTTTATAATGTGTGACAGTAGACTCCCCCCCCTTATAATGTGCACCAGTACAAAAAATGCTCTGTTGTGTGTCAGTAAAAAAATAAATACCTCCTCTTAGTGCCCCCAGTAGAGCCAATGTCCCCAGAGTGCCCTCATGTGTTCCAATGACCCATACTGTGTGCCACTACAAAAAACACGTAGTGCCACCAGTTGAGCTTAGGTGCCCATAGTGACCTTATAATTTGTGCCAGTATAAAATACTCCTATATAGTGCCCTCAGAAGATGCCCCCATAGTGCTCCTTCCCCGTCTCCATAGTGCCCTCCATAATGTGGCACTATGAAATGCCCCTATAGACTTCCCCACATAGATGCCCCTATAATGCTCCTTTCCTCTCTTCCCCATAGTGGCTCCAAAATGTGTGCCAGTAGTAAATGCCCCTATATAATGCCCTCATAGTGCTCTTGTCCCCCACTTCCCATAGTGCCCCCCTATAATGCCAGTTGTGGTAAGGTGCAAGGTGTCATATGCGATGGCAGGTACGTGTCACCGAGGTTGCTGGCCTCGGTGAGGTGAGAGCCGGGTTTTTGTCTGCAGCAGCTAGTGCTGTTTGATTCTTTTAAATAGCATGGCTGCAAAGCCGATCCGGGCCGGCTCTTACTGGGAGCAGCTAAAGAGTAGGGTGGGTGGCTGCTCCCCACGGTCCAGTCCGAGTTTTGGGCTGGGTATAAAACACAGCCATCAGCTGTGTCTGGGGTGATTATCCTGGAGCCTGCTAACAGGGCTGAGGAGTTCTCTGTGCTGGAGGACGGAGCTCAGCAAGGTGGTGTTTCCCTGCAACCTGAAGGAGGAATCGCCTGCGGCTGAACCGACTGCTAGGTGTGAACCCGCACTTAAACCACCCAAGGTGACTGGACCCTGTGTTGGCCTGTTTTTGGTTTTGCCACATGATTTCTGTTGTGTGTGAACTGTCACCAAGAGACTGTTTTCATTTCTGGTGTGCAAGTGTGAATAAAACACTGTTTGATGCACAATCTGGACTCCTTGTTTTGCCTCTAAACTGCACCCGCACCGCTGTCTACCAGAGCGACTCCCCACATTTGGTGTCGGATGCGGGCATGCGCAGTGAGGCTGGCGTGAACGCCGAACTTTGTTTTTGCTGAGCAAAAGTGGATGTCCTATATTAGGCCGGCAAAGTTACAGCCTGTGATCCCTGACAAAATGGAGGCGGTTGTAAAAGCCCTTGTGGAGGCTAACTTGCAGCAGCGGGAGGCCAACAAGCAGCAGCAGGAGACCAACCAGCTACTACTTCAGCAGGTGATGGCTTTACAAGCTGCAGGAGCGTCCCACCATGTCCATGATGCCCGGAAGCGGTCCGTGCGGCGATCCCAAAAATGACCCCCTCGGACGGCGTTGAGACCTATCTGGCGGTCTTTGAAAAGGTGGCCGTGAGGGAAAAGTTACCCCGTGACCAGTGGGCAGAGGTCGTCGCTCCGTTCCTGGCGTCTGGACCCCAGCAAGTATTTTTGACCTCCCAGGTGACCAAGCAGCTGACTACCCGACTGTGAAAGGTGAGATCCTGGCAAGACTGGGGGTGAATGTTTTGGTCCGGGCCCAGCGGGTGCATCAGTGGGAGTTTAACCCGGCTGAACCCGCCAGGCCACAATACTATGACTTGCTACAACGGTTGCAAAAATGGCTGCAGCCAGACATACTGACTCCCACTGCTATGCTCGACCGTCTGTTAGCCGATGTCTTCTGGAGGGCCTTGCCTTACCCTCTCCAGCACTGGATCGGCCAGGTATCGCCCACCAATGCCCTGGAGATGGTCGACCTGGTGGAGCGATGCGAGGCCACCAGAAACCTGCAGGGGAGTCTTGCTGGGAAGGGGTCAGTCAAACCCGGAGGCCTCTGCCCCAGTTCCGGCGTCCGGCGACAGAGCGGCCTGCACGGAATATACCCCCTGCGAGTCCGCCTCCCGTGGTATGCTGGAGGTGTCAGGAGCCAGGCCACATCAGGGCCGACTGTCCGCATCGGGATGAGCCGATGGAGGTGAACTACGGGGTCGCCACTCCTTGTATGCACGGAAGCTGTGCGCAACTGGCACCCGTGAGGTGCAAGACCATAACCACCTGTGTCAGGTAGAGGTGGGAGATTCGCTGGCGGTGGCTCTGCTGGACTCCGGGAGTTTAGTCTCCCTGGTAAGGGCTGCCCTTGTACGGCCTGTGGAGTATACTGGCCGTAAAGTCGGGGTCCTATGCATCCACGGAGACCTGAAAGACTACCCCACTGCACTAGTGACTTTGTCCACAGCGGCTGGTAGGTGGACCCACGAGGTGGCTGTCGCTACTAAACTCCCACATGAACTAATACTTGGGAGGGACTTCCCGGTTTTCCGGCGCTGTGGCCGGCAATAAAGGTATCTGAGGGACCCGAGACAGGGGTGACCCTAGTAGAGTGGCCTGATACCGCTGGAAGGCCAGAACCCTGGGAGCCCGAGTCTGAAGGGCCGGCGGTAGGGGTGACCACTGCTCCAGCGGTAGAGGGGAGACAACCCCACTGAGTGTAATGGTGGGAGACACGGAGGACTTGCCACCGGGACCTGAGTTGGCAGACCTCAATGTCTCCGGGGAAAATTTTGGGACCGCACAACACCGGGACCAAACCCTAACCAGGGCCTGGGAGAATGTGCTGGAAATTGATGGTAAACCCCAGAAACCAGGGGCTGAATTAATGTTCCCACGATTTATTGTTCTACAGGATATGTTGTATCGGGTGAACCAAGTCCGAGGTGAACCTGTTGAACAGTTGGTGGTGCCCACAGCGTATCGCAAGCTTGTCATGGAGCTTGCCCACCAACATGTTCTTGGGGGACACCTGGGGTGGCAGAAAACCCAGGACCGCATACTGCAGCGGTTTTATTGGCCCAGTGTGTTCAAGGAGGTAGAAAATTATTGTAAGTCCTGTCCAACCTGTCAGATAACTAGCCCCCAGCCTCATTTCCGTAGTCCTCTGGTACCTCTGCCAATTATTGAAGTACCGTTTGAGCGAATCGCTATGGATTTAATTGGGCCTGTACCAAAGTCTGCCAGGGGCCACCAACACATTCTGGTAGTTCTCGACTATGCCACTCGGTATCCGGAGGCGGTGCCTCTGCGACATACCTCAGCTAGGCTCATTGCCAAAGAGTTAATGGAGATGTTTTCCCGTGTGGGCCTGCCAAAGAGGTTCTGACAGACCAAGGGACCCCTTTTATGTCCAAAGTAATGAAGGAACTGTGTAAATTGTTGCGTATAAAGCAGTTACGGACGTCCGTTTACCATCCGCAAACAGACGGTCTTGTTGAGAGGTTTAACCAAACTCTAAAAATATGTTAAAAAGGGTGGTGTCTAGAGATGGGAAGGACTGGGACCTGCTTCTGCCCTATCTCATGTTCGCAGTGCGAGAGGTACCCCAGGCCTCTACTGGGTTCTCGCCCTTCGAACTGCTTTATGGCAGACACCCTCGGGGCCTGTTGGATATCGCCAAGGAAGCATGGGAACAACAGCCTGTCCCCCACAAAAGTGTCATTGAGTATGTCACCCAGATGCAGGAACGGATAGAAAGGGTGTTGCCGCTGGTCCGGGGAGCATATGGAGGCAGCGCAACAAGCCCAGAGTAGGGTGTATAATCGTCAGGCTCGGGTGCGGGGCTTCCATCCGGGAGATCGGGTTTTGGTTCTGGTACCCACCCTTGACAGCAAGTTCCTAGCTAGGTGGCAGGGCCCCTATGAGGTGATCGAGAAGGTAGGGAAGTAAATTACAAAGTACACCAGCCAGGGCGGCGCAAGCCGAGCAGGTGTACCACGTGAATTTACTTAAGCCGTGGAAAGATAGGGACACAGCCGACGACCACAGCCCCCGGCCAGGGCTTCTAGAGTGAAAAGGGTCCAGCCCCACAGTTCGAGGCCTGTGAAGCAGTAACCACGGTAAAAATTGCAGACAGCCTGTCTTCCAAACAAGTTCAGGAAGTCAGGGAGTTCATCAGTCGGAACACGGATGTGTTCTCGGACCTCCCTGGCCGCACGTCTCTCATCCAACATGACATCGTCACTGAGCCTCAGGCCAAGATCCGGTTAAAACCATACCGGGTACCCGAGGCTCGGCGACGAGCCATCGCGGAGGAAGTGCAAGTAATGTTGAAGCTTCGATGTCATTGAGGAGTCGAAAAGTGAGTGGGCCAGTCCCATAGTCCTGATACCCAAGCCGGATGGGACGTTGCGGTTCTGCAACGATTTTCACAAATTAAATGAAGTGTCCAAGTTTGGCGCGTATCCCATGCCCGAGTAGGCGAGCTGGTTGAAAGTTTAGGACAAGCCCGTTATTTTTCTGTGCTGGACCTCACTAAAGGGTACTGGCAGGTACCCTTAGCGAGTCGGCTAAGGAAAAACCGCATTTGTTACCCCGCAGGGCCTGTATCACTACAAGGTGTTACCCTTTGGCCTGCATGGCGCCCCCGCCACTTTCCAAAGGTTAATGGACATAGTGCTGCGACCACATCGTCGGTGCGCCTCGGCCTACTTAGATGATGTAGTCATCCACAGCACCGACTGGGAAAGCCATTTACCCAAGGTGCAGGCGGTAGTGGATGCCCTGAGGAAAGCCGGACTGACCGCTAACCCAAAGAAGTGCTCCATAGGGTTAGAGGAGACAAAATATCTGGGATATATAATTGGGCGGGAGTCATCAAACCTCAGGTAACTAAGGTAGAGGCCATTCGTAACTGGCCCCAACCGGTCACCACCAGGCAGGTAAAGTCGTTCCTGGGGATTGTAGGTTACTACATGAGGTTTGTGCCCCACTTTGCCACAATAGCAGCGCCATTGACAGACCTGTTGAAGGGGCGAAAGTCTGGGAGGGTTAGCTGGAGTGAGAAGGCGGAGGAGGCTTTCTCCGCGTTGAAGTCGGCCCTGTGTGGGTCCCGGTTTTGGTGACACCCGACTTCAACAAGGAGTTTGTCGTACAGACCGGCGCCTCGGAGGTAGGCCTCGGTCGCGGTACTGTCGCAGGAGGTCAACGGGGAAGAACATCCCGTTGTCTTCCTGAGCCGTAAGCTCAGTCCCGCCGAGTCCAGATATAGTATAGTGGAGAGGGAGTGCCTGGCTATCAAGTGGGCACTCGAATCTCTCCGCTACTACCTGTTAGGGAGGAGGTTCCGTCTGGTGACCGACCATTCCCCCTCAAATGGATGAGTCAGGCCAAGGAGAGGAATGCTCGGGTCACCAGGTGGTTCCTATCTCTTCAAAATTTCAAGTTTTCCGTGGAACACAGGGCAGGCCGCTTGCAGGGCAACGCAGATGCCCTGTCCGCGTCCACTGCCTCACGTGTGTTCACCCCCTCAGGGTTGAACAAAGGGGGTATGTGGTAAGGTGCAAGGTGTCATATGCGATGGCAGGTACGTGTCACCGAGGTTGCTGGCCTCGGTGAGGTGAGAGCCGGGTTTTTGTCTGCAGCAGCTAGTGCTGTTTGATTCTTTTAAATAGCATGGCTGCAAAGCCGATCCGGGCCGGCTCTTACTGGGAGCAGCTAAAGAGTAGGGTGGGTGGCTGCTCCCCACGGTCCAGTCCGAGTTTTGGGCTGGGTATAAAACACAGCCATCAGCTGTGTCTGGGGTGATTATCCTGGAGCCTGCTAACAGGGCTGAGGAGTTCTCTGTGCTGGAGGACGGAGCTCAGCAAGGTGGTGTTTCCCTGCAACCTGAAGGAGGAATCGCCTGCGGCTGAACCGACTGCTAGGTGTGAACCCGCACTTAAACCACCCAAGGTGACTGGACCCTGTGTTGGCCTGTTTTTGGTTTTGCCACATGATTTCTGTTGTGTGTGAACTGTCACCAAGAGACTGTTTTCATTTCTGGTGTGCAAGTGTGAATAAAACACTGTTTGATGCACAATCTGGACTCCTTGTTTTGCCTCTAAACTGCACCCGCACCGCTGTCTACCAGAGCGACTCCCCACACAGTATATAGGGCCCCCAGTAGATGAACCTTCCCCTCTTCTCCATAGTGCCCCCCATAATGTGCCAGTATATAGGGCCCCCATAGTGCTTCCCCTCTTCTCCATAGTGCCCCTGTATTGTGCCAGTATATAGGGGCCCCATAATGCTTCCCCTCTTCTCCATAGTGCCCCCGTATTGTGCCAGTATATAGGGCCCCATAGTGCTTCCCCTCTTCTCCATAGTGCCGACCCCCCTGCCCATATTGTGCCAGTATATAGGGCCCCCACCCCCCTTCTTGACAAAGTATACTATAAATAATAAAAACAAAAAAACTCACATACTTACCTTATGCTGCTGTCAGCGATGCAATGCAGGCTTCTTCCGGCCTGGTCATCTCCACTTCTAATCTGCTGGCGGCTGCTGCCACATGAATAAAAAAAAAAAAAAACTCAGTCGGCGGCATGGGCCCCCCAGTGGCGTAGGGCCCCATAGCCATTGCTATGGCTGCTATGGCGATCCCTACGCCACTGCATCATGTCATGTATGCATTTACTCTGCATTCCTGTAAGCGCATGATGATCATATGCCATATCTCATAGCCACCACTAGATGGGGCTGGTGTCACCCTCTATATAAGAGGAGGAGTGAGTCTGCATAGTGCAGAGACAGTGAGTAGTGCAGAGGGAGAGTCTAGTCTGAACCAGTCTGAGTCAAGGAACCAACAAAGCGTGAAGATATAGAGCTGACATTTTCCATATTCTGCTCAGGGTAGATCCATAACATCTCTAAAGCGGACCAGATGATAGGAGCAAGACCTGCAGAGGTGAGCAGTCTACAAAAAACGTATTTGACTCCACGGCACCCGTGTTCAGGAGAAGCCTCCGGTGCCTGAGCACACACCAAATACAATTTGGTGCACCGGTATGTACCTCCACATACCAAGGCGGAAACATGGATAAGCAACCTGTCAAAGAATGGAGCAGAGGTGATTGCCTGCCATTAGGAAGAACTGCCCTGTTGGTTGCATTTCATTGCCTTAAATGAAAGTATTACACCCCACTTCTAGCAGCTGAAGTCAGTTAGTAAAAAACATCTAAAGAGACACCGGTTTGGCCTATGGTTATTGGTGCAGCTGTGAGACCGGTACCATCTGAGGATTCTGTATTTCTGCATAACATCAGCTGGTCCATAACAAGTAAGACCTTTCCTAAATTTTCAGCATCTGAATCATTTGCTGTTAACTTGGACTCTTTATTTCTATCCTAAATTTTCACCGGAGGGTGCTGGCTTCACAACAACACGGACCCTGCCTTGCACCGTAAAACATCAACATCAAGGGCACCTCAACCGCCATAAGACCTGAGAACCACAAAACCAGAGAGTCCCCCGAAGGGAAGGACCATTGCGACCTTCCCATCACTGCACGGCCTAGGGAGCTTTAGAAAACCATGTGTACGACTACTACACCGATCCGGCCACCCACACTCACGCGCGCCTTTGTGGCCCAGTCACTGCACATATAGTACATGACAGTCTCTGACAAAACCAGCCCTGTACGTGACATGGATTCAGCCCATTCATTGCTTCAATTGCTCTACTAGATTCTCTAGGGCTGGCAGCTTGTGGCATTTAATTTCTCAGGAATGTATCCTTTGTAAGGGGGAATCTCCTTTCTTTTGCAGCTCTCTCCCTATCACAGCTCCTTTCTCAGGGGTGTGTCATAGCTTCTAACCATAGATGTGGCTGTGGCAGTTATTGGGTAGAACTGAGCATATCTGACCACCACAGACCGAGAAAAAAGGCAAAAAAGCAAACAGCGGGTGGCTCTATACAGATATATTTTATTGAGTAACTCAGTGGCTATACATAATATTTAATTATGTGCAATGACAAAAGTATTCAGATCCAGGTTATTTGAAAAATGTAAAATATTTTTCATGGGAAAACTTTTTTAACTGTGAATTCGTCAATACTGTATTAATAAATGGGCTGTCTAAATCAGACAACCCTTTAAAGGGGATATCTAGAATTAGTGTGGCTTTCAACAGATATACACATTTAGTTGGTTACCTTATGTATGTTTTCCTCATGCTTTTTTTTACTTTAATTTGGCCTCTCCTGACCTATTTTCACCATTTATTAAACCGACTACAAAAATGCAAAAAATGCAAAAAATAGCATGACTCAATACCAACATCTCAGAAAAACCACTTAGGGGACATGCATAATGTATCATAAAAAATTCTTTATTGAAAATACAGAAACATACATATTAAAATTAATATAGTACAACACCGAGAAAGCAGGCGCGAAACGTACGGCGTTACTTGGAGGCTCACTTACTTTTTTGACCAGCTGCTGCCCAAATTCAGGTATTTTAGGTCCGATTTTCTTGCACCTTACATATATCTGACCTATTGGTTAGGATTCTTTTTTGCACATGTACTTTTGGACCCCTTACCTTTTGGTATTGATAAAAATGTTTTGACTGCATAGGCTGATATTATCTGCTGTATGACCTCCATGGTACACGAGCTACTGTTTTGTTGGTCATCACCTTGTTGGCTGTCGGTGTTGTACTATATTAATTTTATTATGTATGTTTCTGTATTTTCAATAAAGAATGTCCCCTAAGCTATTTTCACCATGTAAACCAATCACTCTGGTTTGTTTCCATCCTGTATGTGCAGAGAACTCCTGACTGAGGAGCCAGATCAGAGGATGGGAGTGGTAGTGGCCCTGATGATGATGTGTCACAGTGAACTCCCACAGGCCATTGCTCCCTGGGGTCGGTGCAGTGAAAGAGGTGCATATTGTGTTCCCCCAGGGCACTCCCTGTAGATGTGAGGCTCCCAGCCTGATGGTAGATTGGGGTTTCCCTAATGTTAAATATCCTTGTGGGTGCAAGGCAGGGCTTGAAATGGGGAAATGACCAGCTTGTGGTGTTAGGCGTCAGTAACCAGGCCATATTAACCAAACAAAGTATCTCTTTACTGTACACAGTGCAAATTCTTCCCAGATATCCAAGCATGAGCTAAGCAAGTAGTTGGCAGCAAAGGCTCTCTGATTACTCTTTATCTTGCTAAAGTCTCTGGGACTGGGATCTCTGGCTAACAAATGCAATCCAATCTGGCAACTGTGGCTGTAGTGTCCAGTAATCTGAAGTGTAGAGGGTGTCTTAACATGTTATCCCTCTCTGGCAGCAAGTTGTCACTCTCACACTGTAGCCATGCAAATCCTCCTTCAGATTGTCCTCTCTTTCATCCCCTGTAGCTTGTGGAAGTGCCAAAGGCTCCAGGGTTTGAAGCTGGAGTCTGGAGGAGAGGTGCACACTGAGACTGCTACCTACCTACTCCCTCTCTATAGTAAGACTGATTAGAAAACTCTGGAACTAGGGGTGGGGCCAGCACAAACCCCAAGCTCCAGAGAGGGCTGGGCCAAGATGGTAAACTCTGGTCATGCCTGCATGCTTAGACATATTAGGTGTACTGTGCAAAGATTAAATAACATTACAAGCCAAACATTTGCAGATACCCCCTTGCACTGGGGTACTGCATATGTATCACTTCCTTTCCCTGTATCCAACCAGACCCATCATGCACTTCTCCTTTTTCAAACTTACAGCAACCTTGATAAAGGATTGTTTTACTGGATGTTAATGCACATCTGAAAACACCTTTAATTCATAATAAATAGAGTTGAGCAAAGTGAGCTTTGCTTCATAGATCCGAAGTCTCTTCGGGCAGAACTTTGTTTGAATCCTGTATGGAGATCCGTGTCCGTACAGCTTTTAATTCGTTATCTCCGAAGTCTCGCAAGACTTAGGCAAATAAGTTTGGACTTTGATTTTTAAACTTGAAAAAACTTTTTATAAAACTTGATTCCGAAGTCAACTTTGGTACCGGCTGGTACCTTAGTACCGAAGCCGACTTCGGAATCAAGTTTTATAAAAAGTTTTTTCAAGTTTAAAAATCTAAGTCCGAAGTTGTTCACGAATTTCACCTCGCCGGATCTCCGAAAAGGATCTCCATACAGCATTCAAACGAAGCTTTGACCGAAATGACATCGGATCTATGATCTGAAGATCGGGTCGCTCAACCCTAATGATAAACCTACTCAATGGTTTCTTGCGCAGAAATGCTGATGGATGTAGTAGCCTGGTTTACTGTAGTAGAAAGGTGCATGCTGTAGAGGAAATAACTTGTAACCTCCAAAAATCGCAGCAGGGTATTCCTTAATTTAGTTTTTAATTAAACTGTAAACCACAGCGTACTAAATGAAGAAATGGTCCTGATCTCCTTTTGCAGACACTTGTGTCTATTATTCTTTTGCTGTAGGTGTAAAGACTTCCAGTACATTACCGTCTCCTTATCCAGCATTCATGTTGTCAAGGAAAAGCCTCTATTTATATCTTGCTTGGGGTTTTCATGTCCTTGGTAAAAAAAAAAAAAACTCAAAAAAACTAACAACCGCTGAAGTGGATTCCAACGACAAGTACTTCATGCCACAGAAGGTTTTTGTTTGCCAAAAACACTGCAAATACGGAATGGGCATGTAAGCAATGGCATATATCGGTATGATCAGTGGCAATGTGCATGTTTATTAGAATTGCTTAAAAAGATTATAAATTACAGGATAATTATGTAGCAATATTATAATTTCAAATGTAACTTTTAAAATATTTTTTTTTTCTTTGTTTTTTATTTGTATTAGGGTGATTCATCCACTTTTTTGTTGTCTTGGATTGCTTTCTCTATTACATGATCCTTTCGACCTTCTCTGTGCTAATACACTCTGCACCTTGGTCTTGAGGTCAAAGCCTTTCAAAATATAGTGTGTAAAATGATAACAGCGCCAAACAGTGTCTCTATACCGCCAAATAAACCAAGTCAATGCATAGGACCGGAGAGCTCAATTGTCCGCAAGTGTCTG
Source organism: Bufotes viridis (assembly GCA_033119425.1). Classification (NCBI taxonomy): domain Eukaryota; kingdom Metazoa; phylum Chordata; class Amphibia; order Anura; family Bufonidae; genus Bufotes; species Bufotes viridis. The sequence continues at coordinate 416,982,704 of CM065592.1, read as the reverse complement.
GTTCAACTGCACAGGGGCCCGGGGCGGACCCCTCCAGATTTATTATAATTTACAACAGTTTCTGGTGTTCATAATACAGAATCTGTTAGTCCACAGTTGGCTCAGCTCCTCCCGCTAAGCCCCATCCAATTTTTTTGCCACATTTGAAAAGTAGTGAGAATTCTGGAAATGATAGTGTAGATATGGCGTGCACCATTTACACAATAAAAGTGGTGCAAAAACACAATGATGCATCTGCCCCTTCATTTTAAAACCTCCATATTTGTTCTAACTAGTGTTGAGCAAATGGAATTTCAGGAAAAATTCGTTTCGCCTCAAAGCTGAATTCCATGGTGCTTCGTGGTAACAAATCGATTTTCCCTGAAATGGTAAAAAAAATCATACTTACCTCATCCATTTGAGTGCGAAGAGGCCACCGCATTCATCTTGCTTTAAGATCCCACCCGAAATCTCTTGCGAGGTGACGTATATCATCATCGCGTTCCCTTTCATTGCACCCGTTATTTACAAAGAAATACGATTTGTGACGAAGTAATTCATCACAAAGGAAAATTTTTTGTAACTGAATCTAATTTTTGAAAACTTCGCTAATCTCTAGGTTTAATTCTGGAATCTTCACTGATTCCTCAGGTATCCTGTATTATGGCTCCATATACTGTAAGCTATAACTGGTGCAGAAGTAATATAGTAATATAGCACCTCTAGAGGTCTAAGGAGACATGTGGAGGTCTTTTCTGAAATATTCATATGGAATCCGACTTGCATGCTCTATAACATGCCCTAATACAGCGATAGACCCTCTAAAATGCATTGCTGGAGGTCCAATATGGAGGTGTCATAAGCCTCGGAGGAGATACAAGCATCACCACCAATACACTTAGAGGGGTTGTCCAGGATTAGGAAAACATGGCTGCTTTCTTTCAAAAACAACACTGCCCCGTCAATGAGTTATTTATGGTAGTGAATGAAAGTAAATTAAATTGAGCTGAAATAGGACAACCAACCTGTGGACAGGAAGAGAGAAGCCATGTTCATGTAATCCTGCAGATCCCTTTACGGGAGCTCTCCATATGACCCACAAAGAGGAATAACATTTTTCCATTTCTATCCCATAAATAATTTTAAAAATTTTTTCACAGTTTCTCATGAATTACTTATTCAGCAAAAATCAAGCCCTCATGTGGCAGCTTGTTATAGAAAAATGTATGGCTCTTTAAAGGCGGGAAGGACAAAACCAAAATGCTTTTATTGGTTTTATAAAAGGGGTTTTCTGGGAACTTAGGCCTCATGCACACGACCGTATGTATTTTGCGGTCCGCAAAAACCGGATCCGCAAAAAATACGGATGACATTCGTGTGCATTCCATATTTTGCGGAACGGAACAGCCGACCCCTAATAGAGCAGTACTATCCTTGTCCGTAATGTGGACAATGTGGACAATAATAGGACTTGTTCTATTTTTTTGCGGAATGGAAATACGGACATAGGGAAACGGAATGCACACGGAGTACCTTTGTTTTTTTTTGCGGACCCATTGAAGTGAATGGTTCCGTATCTGGTCCGCAAAAAAAACGTAACGGAATGAAAATACGTTCGTGTGCATGAGGCCTTATATTGATGACCTATCCTGTGGATAGTACAACGAATAGGCCATACAGGCTTAGTAGCCAGCTTGACCCTGTAAAAGTCTTAGTTTTTAGGGTATCTGTAAGAAATCACTTAGGGCCAGAAAAGGCAATTTAGATAAAATTCTATTACAAGAAGAAACCAAGTGGGTCTACAGGTTGGACAGTTTGAGCCCTCAAGGACTCAATGAAGGTTTTACCTTCTCTTCTTTAGATCAATTCTGATGATTAATATGATCATTTGGATGATATTTTATGTCTATCATATGTGAGCAGTAGGGATACTGCAACGCTATACATTATCATCAATGAATTGAGCTATGTATCCATAATTAATAAAATTCAGAAATCTGGTTCCTGCTTATGTATTTATAGACAAGTGAGAGTGTCCCTTTTGGTTTTTCCCGTAATTCATTCGTTTTGACAATGTGAGAATATCATCCTCCTTTTTTCTATGTACCGTACTCATCTCTAAGTTTCCTGGGGGTGGCCACCTACCGAACTGGAGGCTTGCCATGGTTTGTGCTTAGACACTATCCTTTGAGTCCCTTTGCTGAGAATCTTTATTATAAAATATAAGAACACTGATATTGGCAAAAGATGCCTGGACTTATTTTGATGTGCTTCTTTTGACACCCTAGATGAGTAATTGATGCACATAGAGGAGTTCTGGCACTCCAGGGAAGAATTAGCACTATTTTGTATTATGTATTATTTCTTCAATTTGAAATAATGGCTCTTGCTCAGCTTCCCTGGAGTCTTTGAGCCTTAGAATCTGTTATTCTTTCCAGAATGATATGTTACGACATTTTTTTTATATGCTCGTCCTCAGTTTGGTAGGATATGCTTTTTTTTTACACAATTTCTCTGCTAGCCCGTTGGCAAGACATTGCAGCAGCCATTCAAGTGTTTAGGGCTCTATGCATAGCCAGTGGCCAGCACCAGGGCTCACCTTTAATCTCAGGATCGGTGAGGGTCCCAACAGTAAAACCCAATTGGGTCATGAAGAAATTGCAAACGTTATAATTTTTGGAGTTCAGAGATGCAAAAACAAAGGATCAAAAATGGGGTTTTTACTTCTAGGATATTGTATTTCAATATGTTTTCCGTCCGTTAAAACAGCCGGATCTGTTATGCTTGCCCATAGACTTCTATTATGACAGATCAAACCAGAATGCCCTTAAAGGCTTTTGTTTTGCATTTCGTCTATGATTTCCATTATATTCCATTATAACGGAACCTATAACAGAATTCCTAACCCACCCGAACACCGAACCCGGTGAAGTTGGAGTTCGCTCATCCCTAGTCTCAACACATCCAACCTTTGGTTAAATTGGTTTTGTGGGCTGAAACCTTGCTGGCTGATTCTTAGTAGGGGTCATCAATGTTTTATTAGTGGGGTATGATGCTCGGGATCTCTACCGCTCAATAGAACAAAGGAATTTCGCCGATCAAAGGAGAGGTCCTCAATGTTTTAGTCCCGAAAAACCCCTGTGAGATCCACTCTTCAGTATACAAGAATCAATGCAATTCTGTATGTTAGGAAACCTGTATGTGTTATTTCTAGAGTAAAATACATCATTATGGGTTGAATATCATTAAAATTTTCCTTGTTTTTTCAGGCTACAGTTTTATGTCTAATGATTTTGTTCTTCAGCTTAACCTTTCTCTACAAGCTCATTGACATTTGCTTTCTATCCTTCATTTGCTCATGTTTCACATACACTTTACCTAGGTAATCATCAATTGTGCTGCTATTATTCCCCCTGATTTCATGTCATAATGAGGTCAGGAATATAGGGATCTGCTTTTGGCCACGTTTCTCGGTGACATTTACATGATTTAAATATAAATGAGTACACTTGACCTTTATAGCAGAATATGACAACAAACTTTGACCTTGAGCTTGACCTTGTAATAGGTGATTAATGTAAAATGTCATACTTTCTAATTATGGGCTTTGGCTTCTGAGATTTGGAAATTCTATGAGCCATTTGACATGGAGAAGACACATGACATTGTTTCATCTTGCAAAGCTATAATGGGCCATAAACAAATATTAAAATCCTGGAATATCCCTTTAAGGGGTTTAAGGAACACTCCTAATACATTATGTTACTGTATGCCTACTACAGGGTCTGTGTGGGAGGAGCATGACACAAGCTGCCATCCTGCCCCTGCTCTGTCCCTCCACATTGGCAGTGGCCTGCTTGCTGGCAAGGCCTCTCTTCCATTGCCCATAGAGCATGAACCAGCTTCCTCTAGCTCTTAAAAGGCCAGTGTCCACCTCAATCTTTACCATCCAATGAGTGGCAACCCTGGGGTACTTTAGGCCCTTTTCCCAGTGGGAGGGTGCCTGAGAAATAGATGTCTTAGTGTACTAAGTTCCTGCAAAACTATTCCATTCTACTGTTTGCCTGTGTATCAACCTCTGCCTGTTTACCATATTCTGACCCTTTGCTGCCTGACCTAACCTGTGCCTGTTACCCATACTGCTACTACACTGCCAGCCCTGACCTCGGACTTATTCTTGTATTGCCCATACTCTGCCATCTCTTACCTCGGCCTGTCTCTGACTACAATTCTCCCCTGCACCCGTGTCTGTGACCCTCATGAATCTGCTGTCAACCACACAGAGACTACTTTAGGAGGTAGTGGTGTGGTAGTTCCCCTGCAGCGAAGTCTAGATCCCTGTATAGAAGTTAAAGGGTAAATACCAGGGGACTGGCAGGATGGCGCTAATAGGAATTACCCTAAGCCAAATCTTTTGGTTAACACAGTAGTTCCACACCACCACCGTGCCATGTGAATTTTTGTGTCGTGCACAGCCCCCTCAGTGTCTGTGCTAAGCCTGCCTGGAGTGTTCCACATTTGCAGAAACTAATTTATTATACAGATATACACCTAAATTAGGTGTATTTCAGGCGCAGAAGGTGGCACAATTGTTAGTTGCACCGCTGTCCACTCACACCAGGTCTAAAATTCTGTGCATGACGTGGACAGGGAAGGGGGAAAGGCCAGCAGGCCTGTCTCATTTACCATTTTCTACGCCTGTTAGGTGTGGAAAAAGGTCTAAATGTAAGACAGCTCGGAAGCTCTCTTACATTTAGAACTGGTGCTGGATGCACCTAAGTTATGGAGAGGCCGGCGCCTCTTCATGACTTCAACGGATCCTCCACCAGAACAGGGTCTAAAACGCCGGTCTTAATAAATGACCCCCTCAGATTTTCTTTCCCAGTATTTAAGACATTCAAATAACTCACCCATTTGTCAAAACCTTCTCACTGCAAAATCAGATGTGACAGCTCAGTCGGCACTCACTGTGTTATTTATGAGATTTCCTAAAATAACTTTTTTTATTGATCAAGGTCAATTATATGAACGTGGCTGAAAGAATAAATTGCATGTAACATGATAAACGTACGCCCCCGCCTCATGCTCCCAGATGAATTTACATATCAGCATGATGCCTGTCATTTTTTTACCTTTGAAACTATGTGACAAGCATGACATAATTCTGATGAACATTGTGACCTGCCTTCTGATGGATCTTCTTCATGATGCTATTCCGTTTAATCATAGTTCATAGCCTGAGGTTAACGGGTTCTTTAATAATGTCTCTCTGATGCATTTCTGATATAACGCTAGTAATACAAATGCATACCAGATAGCAATAAGCGCTGCTATGTGCTAAGTCTTAACGAGTCTGGGCATATTTGCAACTTTTCTATTGCCTCTTGCGCAAAACTTTGCAAAGAATCCTATCGTTTTGTGTTGAAGCTCATATGCAGACCTACATGTCTCTGTAGTTACTGACAGACCCTGCAGCCATGTGTTACTCCGGTACCCCTGTCCTGTCTTCTTACTAACACTGAAACAGTAGAAAAGTGGACAGTTTTTGTTTGAAGTCTGTTTCCCTGGAGATATATAGGCTTGTCTGGAGATATGAACACAGAAATATTCCCAATGTTATATGTTATATTCCCTTTTTTCATTATATTAATGACTATCAGTACAATTTCTAACTATTATTAAAAGGGGCTTGACATATTTATGACCTATTGTCAGGATAGGTTATTAACATCAGATCAGTGGGGGTCACACTCTTGGCATCCCGACAGATCAGTTATTCCCTGCAGCCTCCATGGAATTAGTGCAGTGACCCAGTGGTTCATTGCTAAAATAGCAAGTGGTTCACTGCAATAGTATCAAATGGTTCCCTATTAAATAAAAATGTTCTAATGAGGTTTGGTTAATTGCTGAAAGGGTTAATGCTACAATGCAGTATGCTTCTAACTGTGCACTTGCAGAAATACAAATGGTTATGTGTTTGTATGATGAACTTTGTTATCCAAAATGGCTGTATATGGGACGGAAGTAGTTAACTGGAAGCCGTAGTGATAGTTGTGGCCTCACTTTCCTCTGGTTAGTTGTTGGGAAGAAAGCCAAGACCGCCTACGTGTACAATGGCTGCTGAGAATATTGAAGCAGACTTTATCCAGGAAAACACCATCCCTGTGTGATTTAAAGCAGCTAGAAAATCAACTGTACTAAGAGAAAACCTTTAAGGGAAAGAAAAGTTTAATTTTCTACAGATGGTTACAGATGGTTGAGGACCATTTAAAGGGACAGTGCATGAACAAGAAAGTCAGTAAAGTAAACACGTTTATGGGTTTAGATTTTTCTGCATGTGGTCTGGGTTATATTGTCTCAGGCACCCGCCACACAACTAAGATGGAGTGGCCATTTTGTCTAGGACTGCACCTCATAGTTGGACACTGTAAAAATATAGAGAAAGGGCATGAGAAGATCATTATACTGCTTACTCCCTATACACAACCTTTTGGGATACATCTGCCATGTGATATACTTAAACTGTGCCTACTATTTACATTTGCACGGTGCTACTACTTTGCAGGACCACCTTTTGCTGCAATTACAGCTGCTAGTCTTATGTGGTATGTCTTTACCAACCTTGCACATCTAGAGGCTGAAATGTTTGCTCATATTTTTGCAAAATAGCTCAAGCTAAGTCAGATTGGATGGGGAGCATCTGTGAACAGCAACTTTCAAGTCTTGCCACAGATTGTCAATGGGATTTAGGTCTGGACTTTGGACCATTGTAACACATGAATATGCTTTGATCTAAAAGATTCCATGTTTAGGATTGTTGTCCTGCTCGAAGGTGAACCTCTGCCCCAGTGTCAAGTCTTTTGCAGACTCTACCAGGTTTTACTGCAGAATTACTCTGCATTTAGCTCCATACATTTTCCCATCAACTCTAACCAGTTTTCCTGTCCCTGCTGAAGAAAAGCATCTCCACAGCTTGTTGCTGCTGCCACCATGTTTTACAGTGTGGATGGTGTGTTTGGGGTGATGTGCAGTGTTATTTTGTCCATCATACATAGCGTTTTGTATTTAGGCCAAAAAGTTAAACTTTGGTCTCATCTGACCAAAGCAACTTCCTCCACATGTTTTTTTTGTGTCCAGTACATGTCTTGTGGCAAACTTCAAATGGCACTTCTTATGGCTTGCTTTAAAACATGTCTTTCTTCTTGCCACAATTCCATAAGGGCCAGATTTGTGGAGTACACAACTAATAGTTATCCTGTGGACAGTTCCTCTGACCATGGGCCTCTTGGTAGTAGTGCTGTCCTTACCTGCGCCGTCAGTTTAGGTGGACGGCCATGTCTTGGTAGGTTTGCAGTTGTGCCATTTTCCTTCCATTTTCGGATGATGGATTGAACAGTGGGTCATAAGATGTTCAGAGCTTGGGAAATTTTTTAGAACCTAACCCTGCTTTATACTTATACTCACAACTTTATCCCTGACCCATCTGGTGTGTTCCTTGTTTTTCATTATGCTGTTCGATCACTAATGTTCTCTGACAAACCTCTGAGGCCCTCACAGAACAGCTGTAGTAATACTGATACACACAGGTGGACTCTATTAACTAATTAGGTGACTTCTGAAGGCAATAGGTTACACTGTCTTTTATTTAAGGGTATCAGAGTATAGGGGGCTGAATACAAATGCACAGAACAATTTTCAGATTTTTATTTATTAAAAATTTTAAAAGCCATGTATCATTTTCTTTTCACTTTACATACTTGCCACTTTGTGTTGGACAATCACATAAAATCCCAATAAAATACATTGAAAGTGGTATTCCCATCACATACAATGGGGGCATATCGCTAGGATATGCCCCCATTGTCTGATAGGTATGGGTCCTATCTCTGGGACCTGCATCTACAACGAGAACGGAGCGGGGAGAGCTGTGGCTGGAGGACCCCGGGTTTCCAGGGGTCCGTCCACCACCAAGCGCTTCTCCCATACAAGTGAATGGGAGCGCACAGCACATGCGCGGCCCCTGCTCCCATTTATTTCTATGGGGCAGACGGAAATAAAATTTTCGGCGGCTCCATTGAAATGAATGAGGATACTGTAACGGTCCTTGGCTCACCTGAGTCAGAGGACAGCCGGCTGGTGGTTGGAGTCCAGTGGCAAAGACCCACAGAAGCAGGAGGCAGGTAGCGTGGTCGATCAGTCCGGGTCGGCAGTAGAGATGGCAGCGAGGTAACAGCAGGAGTAGACAGAGGCGTGGTCGGTGGAAGGCAAAGGGTCAATGCAGGCGGCAGTTCAGCGAGGTCAAACGGTCCGGGTCGGCAACAAAGGTAAACAGCAGTAGTCGTGGAGGAGCAGAGAGGAAGCTTGCTACAGGCTTGGAGGCACAATAACCAGCAGAGGTCTGATGCTAGAGGCTGGGCTTATAAAGGGGAAGTAACAGGTGCACGGAATCAAGACTGATGAACAAGAGTAGGCTGGAGCAAGATAGATCAAAGAGTTCAGCAGGAGGAAAAGTCCAGAAGGGCTGGTAGTCTAGTGGCTAGAGCTCCCGCCTGGGACATGACTGGTCACAGGTTCGATTCCCGACAGTACTCCCCCCCTTCCAAGGTGACCTCCGGGCACCATGGGGGCAGGCTTACCAGGGTGCTGTTGGTGAAACTCTTTTACCAGTCTGGGGGCGTGGACATTTTCTTCAGGCTCCCAGTAGTTATCCTCGGGAGGGTAGCCCTCCCACCCAATAAGATATTGCAATTTTCCTCGGTGGATCCTGGAGTCGAGGATCTTCTCGACAACGAACTCTTCCTCACCTTGTACCCTCACGGGTGGTGGAGGGGGCGAGTGGCGGCCAGTGAAGGTATTCTTCACGTATGGCTTGAGGAGGGAGCAATGGAAGACAGGGTGCACCCTAATGGAATCCGGAAGGTCAAGCCGGAACGTGACCTCATTAATTTGTGCGGTGACCTGGAACGGACCCATGTATTTTGGGGCTAACTTTTTGGAGGGGACCTTCAGTCTGAGGTTCCTGGTGGACAGCCATACCTTGTCTCCTACATGGAAGCCCGGGGTGGGTTTGCGGCGTCTGTCTGCTCCCTGTTTAAAGCGCCTCTGGGCGAGCTGGAGGTTGTCTATTATGTCCTTTTGTGCCTCCTGTAGGGTTGTTAGGCGCTCGGCCACTGCTGGGAGGGTGGAGGCGACGGGAAGGTGGGGAATGAACACGGGGTGCGAGCCTGTGTTAGCAAAGAAAGGGCTGTGCTTGGTTGAGCTGTGCTCAGCATTGTTGTAGGCGAACTCGGCTGTGGGGAGATGGTCAAGCCAGTCATCCTGCAGGTGGGAGCTGAAACAGCGTAGGTACTTCTCTAAGGTCTGGTTATTTCTTTCCGTCTGCCCGTTTGACTGAGGGTGGAAAGCGGAGGAAAGGTTCACTTTAACCCCGAGCGCTAGGCAGAAGTGCTTCCAGAACTTTGAGGTAAATTGTACGCCTCGGTCTGAGACCACGTCGTCCGGAATCCCATGCAGCCTGAAGACCTCTTTGAGGACAAGATCAGCCGTCTGTTTGGCCGTGGGTAGGCCCTTGTAGGGGATGAAATGGGCCATTTTGGTGAGGCGGTCGACCACGACCAGGATGGTGTTCATCCCTTTTGAAGGAGGAAGGTCTACCACAAAGTCCATGGAGATCGAGCCCCAGGGGCGAGAGGGAATTGGGAGGGGTTGTAACAGACCCACGGGAGAGGAACGAGGAGTCTTATTGCGGGCACAGACCGTGCACGAGGAGATGTACTTCTTGGTGTCCTCCTTGTATGTTGACCACCAGAAGGAGCGGGAGAGAAGCTCCTGGGTCTTTCTTGTGCCCAGATGGCTGGCCAGCTTGGAGTCATGGTTAAGTTTGAACACTTCGAGTCGTGCGATTTCTGGTACATAAAGTTGTAGGTCCTGATGAAACCAATGACCATTTTTAAACGTGAGGCTGACATTCCTTGTGGGGTGGGTGAGGAAGGGGTCATTTTCGTATCCTTCTTTGTGACCAAGAGTTCTTTAGAGTAGGTGGCCCCCACAACACTTTTCTCGGATAGGATGTTGTCTTGGCCCTTATTACTCTGTGAGGGCTCCGAAAACATTCTGGAGAGGGCGTCAGCCTTGCCGTTTTTTGATCCGGGGCGATATGTGATGAGAAAGTTGAAGCGGGAAAAGAATAGGCTCCATCTGGCCTGTCTGGCTGTGAGTCTCTTAGCGCTGCGGATGAACTTGAGGTTTTTGTGGTCGGTTAGTACGATTATGGGGTTGGCAGCTCCCTCCAGCAGGTGTCTCCACTCGGAGAAGGCTTCCTTGATCGCCAGTAGTTCTTTGTTCCCGATGTCGTAGTTCTTCTCGGAGGGGGACATCTGGCGAGAGAAATATGCGCACGGGTGTAGTAGCATCTTCTCCCCTGTCCGTTGTGACAGAACTGCCCCTACCGCGGAGTCAGATGCATCCACTTCGATAGTAAAAGGCAACTCGGGGTTCGGGTGGACTAGGATTGGAGCAGCAGTGAAGAGGAGCTTTAGCTTCGTGAAGGCCTCCTGGGCCTCGGGTGTCCAGGAGAAGGGGACTGCCTTTTTGGTGAGTTGGGTGATCGGTGCGATGACCTTGGAGAAGTCCCGGATAAACTTCCGATAGAAGTTGGCGAAGCCAATAAATCTTTGTACCTCCTTCACGTTTCTTGGAATGGGCCAGTCCAACACGGCTTGGACCTTCCCTGGGTCCATACTTAGGCCCTCTGGGGAGATGATGTACCCGAGGAACTGAGTGGTGGTTCGCTCAAACTCACATTTCTCGAGTTTGATATAAAGAGAGTTCTGGCGGAGTCTCTGCAATACCCTGCGGACATGTTCGCGGTGCTGTTCGAGGTCTTCTGAGAAGATCAAGATGTCGTCCAGGTAAACGACTACAAACAGATCCAGCATGTCCCTGAGGACATCATTAATGAAGTGCTGGAAGGTGGCGGGAGCATTACAAAGTCCGAAAGGCATGACCAGGTACTCGAGTGACCATAACGTGTCCGGAAGGCGGTCTTCCATTCGTCCCCAGGGCAGATTCGGACAAGGTTGTAGGCCCCTCGAAGGTCAAGTTTGGTGAAGATTTTCGCTACCCGGAGTCTCTCGAGGAGTTCAGAAATCAGCGGGAGCGGGTACCGGTTCTTAACGGTTATGTCGTTTAGCTTCCTGTAGTCAATGCAGGGACGCAAGGATGAGTCTTTTTCTCCACAAAGAAAAAGGGGCTCCTGCTGGGGAGGTAGAGGGCCGGATGAACCCTTTCTTTAGGTCCTCGTCCAGGTATTCTTTCAGAGCCTTGAGTTCAGGCTCTGAGAGGGAATAGATACTGCGAAAGGGTATTTCGGCCCCGGGCAACAGTTCTATTGGGCAGTCGTAGGGTCGGTGTGGCGGCAGCTTGTCTGCGTTTTTCTTGTCGCAGACATCTTGGAACTCACGATATTGAGGGGGTAGTAGATTCCTGACGGATACTTCAGAGATAGTCGTGTCTTCGGATGGAAGGACGGGTTTGTGGGAGCAATTGAGCGAACAAAACTCGGACGGAAACCGTAAGCAGCGGGTTTCCCAATCCACCGAGGGGTTGTGGGTGGCCAACCATGGAATGCCCAGGATCACCGGGAACTTTGGGGAAGTGATCAGAGAGAAGTGGATCTTTTCTTAGTGATTGGGTTCTATGAGGAGCTGTAGTTCAATGGTCTTGTGAGTAGCCGGCCCTGAGGAGAGCGGGGATCCGTCGACGGTTTCCAGGTCAACTGGAGCTGCCTTGACTGTCAATGGAATGTTCTGTTCACGAGCGAAGGTTAGATCCATGAAGTTGCCTCCTGCCCCGGAGTCTAACATCGCTGAACAGGAGAGTTGTTGCCCCTCAATGTCGAAGAGGATGGGGATGATGAAATGAGATCCATGAGCTGCCGTGTTGTTATTTTCAGGGGCTGCTGGTGGGGCTGGAGTCAGTGGTTGCTCCTTTAGCTCCGTGACGGCAATAGTCTTTCGGATCTTATTGGGACAATTAATGGCAAAATGACCCGGCTCCCCACAGTAGAGGCAGAGGTTTTCGGCCAGCCGTCTCTCCTTCTCAGCTGTGGATAGAGACCTGCGTAGTGCGTCGACCTGCATAGGTTCAGTTGCTGGCTGGAGGTCGCGTTGGGCGGTAGAGGAGAAGGAGTAAGTGGGCCTGTGGTCCAAGGACCAGAGTCGTTCTTTCTTTTTCTCAGACAGCCTTTGGTCTATCCGGATGCATAACTGAATGAAGTCATCCAGACTGTCCGGGGCCTCAACTCTGGCGAGTTCATCTTTTATTAATTCTGACAGGCCTCGCCGGAAATGGCTCCTCTGTGCAGCTGGGTTCCAGGTGGTGTCCGTGACCCAGCAGCGAAATTCGGCGGTGTATTCAGCAACGGAGCGTCTCCCTTGCCGTAAACTATGTAGTCGCGCCTCAGCTGTTGCACAGCGGTTGGGGTCATCGAAGACTTGGCTCATGGCGGCAATAAAATTGTTTAGGTCGTCCAGGAGCTGACTGTTAGTCTCCACGTATGGTGATGCCCATGCTAGTGCTTCATCCGTCAGGAGATTAACCATGAATAGCACCTTCTTTCTCTCGGTAATGAAGGGGCCCGGGTACATCTGAAAATAGATGCGGCATTGGTTTAGAAACCCCCGATACTGGCGTCTGTTGCCGCCGAATTTTGATGGGAGTGGCATGCGAGTATCTGCGGCCGTGCTCCGGACGTCCAGGAGTTGCCTCTGAAGTTCAATAATCTCCCTCTGTTGGCTTCGGACAACGCCTTGGAGCTGGGCAAATTCCTCCTGGTACGTAGTACCGAATTCCTGCAGTTCGGTAACCTGCTTGCGCAGAGTGGCCATTGCGGACTCCATGGTAGGGCTGGTTATTCTGTAACGGTCCTTGGCTCACCTGAGTCAGAGGACAGCCGGCTGGTGGTTGGAGTCCAGTGGCAAAGACCCACAGAAGCAGGAGGCAGGTAGCGTGGTCGATCAGTCCGGGTCGGCAGTAGAGATGGCAGCGAGGTAACAGCAGGAGTAGACAGAGGCGTGGTCGGTGGAAGGCAAAGGGTCAATGCAGGCGGCAGTTCAGTGAGGTCAAACGGTCCGGGTCGGCAACAAAGGTAAACAGCAGTAGTCGTGGAGGAGCAGAGAGGAAGCTTTCTACAGGCTTGGAGGCACAATAACCAGCAGAGGTCTGGTGCTAGAGGCTGGGCTTATAAAGGGGAAGTAACAGGTGCACGGAATCAAGACTGATAAACAAGAGTAGGCTGGAGCAAGATAGATCAAAGAGTTCAGCAGGAGGAAAAGTCCAGAAGGGCTGGTAGTCTAGTGGCTAGAGCTCCCGCCTGGGACATGACTGGTCACAGGTTCGATTCCCAACAGATACCTTCAAAGCTCTGGAAATGTTTCAGATTGCCTGACCTTTATCTTCATTAAATTAATGATGGACTGTTGTGTCTCTTTACTTAGTTGAGAAGTTCTTGCCATAAGGTGGATTAGAACAGTAGTAGAATCGGGCTAAACACTGTATGGAACTGTGTACCAACCCTTCAACACAACTTAGGGTCTGAAACACGTTATGAAGGCAAGAAATTCCACAAACTAACTCTTGACAAAGCATACCTGTTACCTGAAAACCACTCTTGGTGACTACTTCATGAAGCTGATTGAGAGAACGTCAAGACTGTGCAAAGCTGTCATCATACCAAAAGGGGGCGGCTCTGAAGCTTTGACTATATTCTGGTTTGTTGAACATTTTTGGCTTACTACTTAATTCCATATGTGTTCTTTATGTTCGTTTTCATGTCTTCAATAAGAATCTACAAAGAAAAACTGTGGAATGAAAAGGTGTGTCCAAACTTTCGACTACTCCTCCATTTAATGGATTACTAGGTATCCAACCGCACTAGAGAAGAACTTCGACAAGAAATTCGATTCGTTCAAAATTACTTTGTAACGAATCGCATTCCATTGTATAGAGTGGGCGCAATAATGGGGAACGGCGATAGTGTCACGGCCCCCCCCTCATTTAACCCCTTAGATACTGTGTTCATCGCTGATCACAGCATCTGAGAGTCACAGTCAATCTATAAGGGGGTTCTTCAGGGGTTAAAAAATATATATTAAAAATATATACACTCACCTCACCAATTTGATCATGGAGAGACCGCTGCAGCCATTTTGATTGAAGAAGACGCGTCAATTCTCGCACGCACAGACTTGTAACGTTACCACGTCATCGCACTGGGCATGTCACTGGGCGGTGACGTCATCACTGAATAATGCGTGAGAATTGGTGCGATTTCTTTAATCAAAGATTTTTACTGCCATTTCAGGAAAAATTAATTAGTTACCACAAAGCACCAGGAAATTCGGATTCGTGGTAAATCGATCAAATTGAAATTATTTAACTACGATTTATAGTTTAGAACACTAAACAGCACCCCTATATACACTCACCTAAAGAATTATTAGGAACACCTGTTCTATTTCTCATTACTGCAATTATATTGTCAACCAATCACATGGCAGTTGCTTCAGTGCATTTAGGGGTGTGGTCCTGGTCAAGACAATCTCCTGAACTCCAAACTGAACGTCAGAATGGGAAGGAAAGGTGATTTAAGCAATTTTGAGCGTGGCATGGTTGTTGGTGCCAGACGGGCCGGTCTGAGTATTTCACAATCTGCTCAGTTACTGGGATTTTCACGCACAACCATTTCTAGGGTTTACAAAGAATGGTGTGAAAAGGGAAAAATATCCAGTATGCGGCAGTCCCTGTGGGCGAAAATGCTTTGTGGATGCTAGAGGTCAAAGGAGAATGGGCCGACTGATTCAAGCTGATAGAAGAGCAACGTTGACTGAAATAACCACTCGTTACAACCGAGGTATGCAGCAAAGCATTTATGAAGCCACAACACGCACAACCTTGAGGCGGATGGGCTACAACAGCAGAAGACCCCGCCGGGTACCACTCATCTCCACTACAAATATGAAAAGAGGCTACAATTTGCACGAGCTCACCAAAATTGGACTGTTGAAGACTGGAAAAATGTTGCCTGGTCGGATGAGTCTTGTTTTCTGTTGAGACATTCAAATGGTAGAGTCCGAATTTGGCGTAAACAGAATGAGAACATGTATCCATCATGCCTTGTTACCACTGTGCAGGCTGGTGGTGGTGGTGTAATGGTGTGGGGGATGTTTTCTGGGCACACTATAGGCCCCTTAGTGCCAATTGGGCATCGTTTAAATGCCACTGGCTACCTGAGCATTGTTTCTGACCATGTCCATCCCTTCATGACCACCATGTACCCATCCTCTGATGGCTACTTCCAGCAGGATAATGCACCATGTCACAAAGCTCGAATCATTTCAAATTGGTTTCTTGAACATGACGATGAGTTCACTGTACTAAAATG
This sequence comes from Bufotes viridis, assembly GCA_033119425.1. Classification (NCBI taxonomy): domain Eukaryota; kingdom Metazoa; phylum Chordata; class Amphibia; order Anura; family Bufonidae; genus Bufotes; species Bufotes viridis. Next base: position 416,967,283 of record CM065592.1, on the reverse strand, counting down.
GCCCCCACAGTCACCAGATCTCAACCCAATAGAGCATCTTTGGGATGTGGTGGAACGGGAGCTTCGTGCCCTGGATGTGCATCCCTCAAATCTCAATCAACTGCAAGATGCTATCCTATCAATATGGGCCAACATTTCTAAAGAATGCTACCAGCACCTTGTTGAATCAATGCCACGTAGAATTAAGGCATTTCTGAAGGCAAAAGGGGGTCCAACACCGTATTAGTATAGTGTTCCTAATAATTCTTTAGGTGAGTGTATGTGTGACAAGCCCAAACCTCTGCTCTTGGTTACAATAGGAATAGCAGTCTTGGGAGCAAATAGATACTTCAATGGGTGCAATTATGTTTTTAAGGCTACTTTCACACTAGCCTTTTAGTTTTCTGGTTTTGAGATCCGTCATAGGGGCTTAATACCGGAAAAAAACTCTTCAGTTTTGTCCCCATTCATTGTCAATGGGGACAAAACTGAACTGAACAGAACGGAGTGCTCCAAAATGCATTCCGTTCCGTTTAGTTGAGTTCCCACACCGGAGAGCAAACCGCAGCAAGTTGTAGTTTGCTTTCCTTCCTGGGATGCGGAGCAAGATGGATCCGGCATGACCCCCAATGCAAGTCAATGGGGATGGATCCGTTTTCTTTGCCACTATCTGTCACAATATAAAACGGATCTGTCCCCCATTGACTTTCAATGGAGTTCATGATGGATCCATCTTGGCAATGTTAAATATAATACAACCGGATCCGTTCATAACCAATGCAGATGGTTGTATTATCAGTAACGGAATTGTTTTTGCTGAACCCTGCCGGATCCAGCAAAAACGCTAGTGTGAAAGTAGCCTAAAAGGTAACTTTTATTTATACCTGACAGTGTTTCTGAGAAAAACACATATTTTTAATCCCTTACAGTCACACTAAATAATATGAAATGTCAAAAAAAAATTATAAAGTAAACAGTCATTTTAAATCATCCTATAAACTTGGATTCTAGATTCTAGGAAAACATTTAAAGAATTTCAGTGGAAAAATAAGAACTGCCTTAAGAAAAAAGTGAGAGATACACAAAGGAAGCCTAGACAATGCCGGCTGCCGATGACTCATGGCAGCAGGGAGTACTTTGGGTCACGATACTCTATTTGCTAAAAACAATTTGAAGGTTCTCAGAACTTGCACTTCCCTCTCAAATAAAGTTACAAGTTGTCAGCCTTTGTGCTCTGGGGTTTCTTTACCCGCTTAAATTTTACATGAGAATATAAGCAATTACCTCTTGTCATACTTGAAGTATTACATAAGTAGAATCACATAAAACTCTTCGGGTCTCTCCAGACATGTCGTAGACGCAAGGTGATCTATTATTTTACATTTCTGCTAATAATGTACTACTAGAGGGAAATTATAGTCTAGGATCTCAGATGTTTCTGCTACACCATGTGATTTTCTATTCCTGGAAATTTTCTCCAAAGAGAAATGCTTGAGGATGGTAAAATAAGTAAAGATCTAGGTAGGTGGATAGACAGACAGACAGACAGACAGATAGATAGGAGATAGATAGATATATAGATAGTGTCAGGGGTAGAGTAACGGGTATCAAGATAGAGCGGAGGTGCACCCCCTGAGCTGCCACCCGGTCCCCTGTCCCTGCCTACTTGCACCACCCGCCCTAGGTGACGGAGCGCAACTGGACGACGGTCCCTAACCTACTAAGTGCAAGCAGAGAGAAAGAAACAGCAGGGAAGAGGACAGCCACAGGGAAGTAACAATAAGCGGACAAGAGGTAGAACAAAAGCGGAAGGCGAGGCAGGTCAACTAGCCGAGGTCAGTCCAGGAGGTCAAGTCAGAACAAGAAAGAGGCAAAGACAAATCCGTAAACAAACCAAGGTCAAAATCCGAGAGGTAGCGTCAAGGTACAGGGAGCAGGCAGAAGAGATGTCAAGAGATGGATCGAGGTTCAATTCCAGAGGTATCTAAATCACAATAAAGTACACAGCCTATAGGACGAAAATTACAGGCAACTTGTAGCCAGCAAGCCGCCTGTATTTATAGTGGGGAGTGAGAGTCATGTGACATGGCCAGCGTCACATGACCGACAGACCGACAAGTCGAGCACTGAGTGATCAGCTCGGCGCTCAAGGCAGACCTAGGAGCCTCCCAGCTAGCAAAGCTGCCCTGGGAACGAGGCCAAACACAGGTCCTCACTCCTGAAGCTAAGCAGCAGGTCTGCAGCTGATGGGAGACCAAATGCACCTCTGGTGCCCTGAGAGAGAGAGATAGATAGATATTGTAGATCGTTAATATGTAGAAGGAGTTTGTAAACATTCAGAATTCTTAAGTTGTCTAATTTAAAATGAATTTTCTCAACATGTTAGGCTACTTTCACACTTGCGTTATTTTCTTCTGGCATAGACTTCCGTCAAAAGGGTTCTATGCCGGAAAAGAACTGATCAGGCATATCCCCATGCAATCTGAATGGATAGAAATCCGTTCAGTTTGCATCAGTATGCCTTCTGTTCAGTCACTGTCAGGCGTTTTGGCCGGACATAATACCGCAGCATGCTGCGGTATTATGTTCGTCCAAAATGCCTGATCAGTCGCCGGAATTAATTCACATTGACTTGTATTAGTGCCGGATCCGGCATTGCGAAACAACTGAAGGACGAAAACTGTGAAAAAGAGTGCAGGACAGATCCTTCCATCCGGAGGATCCGCAGAGGGACGGATCTATTCTTGCAATACATTTGTAGACGGATCAGCATCTGGATCCGTCTACAAATGTTGTGAGTTGTGACACTAAACGGCGGATCCGGCAGGTAGCTCCAACGACAGAACTGCCTGCCGGATCACACGAACGCAAGTGTGAAAGTAGCCTTAGCAACATCATTATCACTGCTGGTTTTTATTAAAAGAAATTGCTCTTTAACTCTTTCACTGAAGGGAACTGAGATGCTTTAGTTACCCCGGTGGATGGATAATGTTCAGTATCTAGGGCATGGTTAACACCTGCATTTGTTAAAAAAAACTGAAAAAATAGCAATGTTTTTTCTGTGAAAAATAGGAAACCTAACTGACCCCATTATACTCTGTGATGTCTGCTGGGTGCTGTTGGTGTCTGTCACACAAATGAAACGGATTGTGTCAGGGTCTGTTCAGGAAAAAAACTGATGGTTTTGTCTGTCTTCATTTCAATGGGGCTGCAAAAGATGTGAACAGCGCATTTCCATTCTGCGGCCCCGCAAAAAAGATAGAGCATCTCCTATTCTTGCCCGCAATTGCAGACAAGAATAGGCATTTCTATCATAGGGCTGGCCGTTACGCAAAATGCGGAATGCACACGGCTGTTATCCGTGTTTTGGGGATCCAAAATTTGCGGACCACAAAACAGGTATGGTTGTCTGAATGAGCCCTAAGGGTGTAACAACCACGAAACCCACCATACATACAGGGCAGATGCGGCGGCAGGGGACATCAGGAGATGAGCGCTTCCATTGCGCTCATCTCCGTGCAGCGGCAGAAGAGGGAGAGGCGTGTCCTCTCCCTGTTCCTCTGATAGGCTGCCAGCACATCAGAGGGCGGTGCATGCGGCGCGATGATGTCATCGCGCCGCCGGAGCGGTACAGCTTGAGACACAGGCCGGAAGAGGCCTGCATCGCATCGCTGGAGGTAAGTATAAGTGTTCTTTTTTTTTTGGGGCTACTGGCACTTAAGGAGGACTAATGGCACTTAAGGGGGGTGCTACTGGCACATAAGGTGGACAGCTACTGGCACATAAGGGGGACAGCTACTGGCACATAAGGGGGACGGCTACTGGCACATAAGGGGTGACGGCTACTGGCACATAAGGGGGGGCTACTGGCACAAAAGGGGGCTACTGGCACATAAGGGGGCTACTGGCACATAAGAGCAGCTACTGGCACATGAGGGGGGCCTAATTACACATGAGGGGGGCTTAATGGCACATAAGGGGGACTACTGGCACATAAGGGGGGGCTACTGCCACATAAGGGGGACAGCTACTGGCACATAAAGGGGGACGGCTACTGGCACATAAGGGGACTACTGGCACATAAGGGGGGACTAATGGCACAAAGGAGGGGCTACTGGCACATGAGGGGGGACTAATGGCACATGAGGGGGGACTAATGGCACATGAGGGGGGCCTAATGGCACATAAGGGGGGCCTAATGGCACATAAGGGGGGGCTACTGGCACATAAGGAGGACTACTGGCACATAAGGGGGACTACTGGCACTTAAGGGGGACAGCTACTGGCACATAAGGGGGACAGGCTACTGGCACATAAGGGGACTACTGGCACATAAGGGGGCTACTGGCACATAAGGGGAGGCTACTGGCACATAAGGGGAGACGGCTACTGGCACATAAGGAGAGGGGCGGCTACTGGCACATAAGGGGGGGACTAATGGCACATAAGGGGGGCTACTGGCACATAAGTGGACTACTGGCACATAAGAGGGACTACTGGCATGTAAGGGGGGCTACTGGCACATAAGGGGGGGGGCGGCTAGTGGCACAAAAGCAGGGACTACTGGCACATAAGGGGGACTACTGGCACATAAGGGGGGAGGCTACTGGCACATAAGGAGGGACGGCTACTGGCACATAAGGAGGGACGGCTACTGGCACATAAGGAGGGATGGCTACTGGCACATAAGGAGGGACGGCTACTGGCACATAAGGAGGGACGGCTACTGGCACCTAAGGGGGGACGGCTACTGGCACCTAAGGGGGACGGCTACTGGCACATAAGGAGGGACGGCTACTGGCACATAAGGAGGGACGGCTACTGGCACATAAGGAGGGATGGCTACTGGCACATAAGGGGGGACGGCTACTGGCACATAAGGGGGACGGCTACTGGCACATAAGGGGGACTACTGGCACATATGGGAGGCTACTGGCACATAATAAGGGGGCTACTGGCACATGGGGGAAGTACAAGAGAGGCACTTATTACTGGCACATGGGGGAGAGGCACAAGAGAGGCACTTATTACTGGCACATGTGGTGGCATGGAGAGGCACGTGTTACTGGCACATTATTATGGGGCACTATGGGGGCTTCTACTGAGGCCACAAAGAATGGGCATTTTATATGGGGGGCTCTGTGTGGTACTAGTATTACCAGGGGTATTATCTGTTTCTGCAGTGTAGTATTGGGGAGCACAGCGGCCCAGTATTGGGGGTAGTAGGATGATTTGTCCAGAAGATGGGAGGATGATGGAAAAGTAGTAAACTAAGATTTTTTTTGTTAAACTGCAGAGATGGAAAATGGCGACAACATGGTGGTCTGGTCTGAAGGTCTGAAAGGAGAAGACGAGGACAGAAAACATCTACATCAAAGAAGACGTCACTGGACGTAATAGGTAAGTGCCCTGTATTTCTGTCGTGATGGGATCAGAGGCATAACGATGGCGGTGTGACCAGGTAGTGGAGGCGGGATATAGGTGTGGCTGGAGGTAGGGTATGGGTGGGGCCTGGAGGGGGGCCCTTGATTTATTTTGCCCGGGGTCCCTGAGGGTTCTCAGTCCGCCCCTGGTGGGAAGAATACTCTGCAGCTGTTGGGGGAGGCAGCCGAACTACGTGTCCCAGCTCTCCTTGGAGCAGTGAGCAGGTGACAAGTAACTGGCACTTGAATAAGTAACTGACATTTTGTCACTGGAACTGACACTAGTCACTGGAAGTGCCTTGGACTTTTTTCCTTTGGTAGATAGATAGATAGATAGATAGATAGATAGATAGAATATAAATAGATGTGAGATAGATCTAAGATAGATTATCTATCTATCTATCTATCTATCTATCTTATATCTATCTATCTATCAAATCTAATTTATATCTATATATCTTTTATTTTATCTATATCTATCTATCTATCTATCTATCTATCTATCTATCTATATCCATCTGTCTAGCTATTTTTCTCACACATAATACTATTACCATAAATTCTATGCCATTCATAATAGTACATTTCCCCACATTACGGCAGTCAGCGTTGTTGACCTCGATGAGATATGTGCCGCACACGTTACTTTAGATTTCATTATGTTCTTGCAGCTGCTCTCTAACATGACCTTTTCTGTAATAGAAAATTGTCTCTGCGTCCTCATTGTCCTACAGCCGCTAATTATTGCAACCTGGAGCCTATAGAGGAAGCTCAGTATATGTTTATGTTCACAGATTTGCCTTTCGCTGTTAATAAGCGGTAACTGACGACAGCGGGCTATTGTCTTAACTGGCGATTAAATGGCGTTAGGCACAGTGGGGGAAATATAACGCTTCTTATAAGGTATGAGGACTTGTGTATGAGGACAGTGTGTGCTCTGACCTTGTGGATGCTGCTTAGTAAATGGATGCCTTGGAGAAAGGAACAATGGAACAATAGATATATAGATGAAAGGTATCAACCCAGGAATGATATTTGTCAACATGTTGTATAAATTCACCATAGGGAATACTCATTATCTGGAATTTTATTTTAATGAAATGAAAGTGCGTGTCCAGGGGTATGGGCATGGTACATGTAGCAGCTACTCCCTGGTGCTGAGGAAGCCCAAAGGTCCCTGTGCTATATAAGAAGACACCAGTATATGGGAGGATACCTGTTATAGATTTTGGGGCTCGGGGAAATGCTAGACAGAATACAAGGAGGAGGAAGAGGGGTGTGCTGCTGCAGTATCACACAGTGTGCATCCGAGACTGCATGCTGTGAGAGGGAAAGGGGGAGAACCAAGTAGGAGGCTTCTACCCAGCTCAGAGCAAACACATCTCATTCATCACACAAGAACAAGCCATCTCACTCAGCTGTAATACCAGGACCAACCCACGGAACGAGTGGCGCTGTTTCTGAGATATAATTACTATAATAACTAGAATCTTAGTACAATTTTTCTTGTATGTATTTTTCTTGATGACATCAATGCTGTGTCCATTGGAGAGCAGTGGTGTCTAATTTGCCACATGTTGTGCTTGCACACTATAGAAAAAAGTGCCACCTCTTATCCAATCCAGTACTGAGCCACGCCCCCTGCACTGATCACATGACGGTGACATCACCCCAGGTCCTTAGTGTTGTCCAGGGTTCGGGTTCATCGAAGAATCCACTTATGGATTCCAAAAGCTTAGATAACCCCAACCTGAACTTTGGACGCCGAACTTAAAATACAAGTTCGCTCAACACAAGACAAAACCCATTTAAGTATATCTTGTCTGGGATTTAAATGTTTTTTCTTGTCAATTTGCCTGTGAAATTAGAAGTCTGCTCTAGGGACTGAATAAATGTTGGGGTATTTGTGTTGAATGACTACAGAAGTGACAGGTCAAAGCTATCTCAGCAACAAACTCTGCTGTGGTCAGGGTAAGTCATCATGGTGGTCTGGGATAGGTGGAGAAGTAAAAGAGAATGTCTATAACTAAAGAAAGCATCACCACATGCTTGTATTCCACAAAAAGGATATAGCAACTCCTAGTGCAGTACATTCCTAAAATTAATTTATTTATACAAGCAGAACAAAGAAATATTGTTCAGCCGAAATTAAAGGAGCACTTCCATCTCTGCCACACATGGGTGTCTGACGTTACGTAAACAGCCAAACAAACTCAGCAATGCTGTTCCTGTAACTCTGATAGAAATGAATGGGAGTTACTGATATTGCACAGCACTGCTGTTTCCATAGCTCCCATTCACTTACATGGCCTTTGATGAAACAATATAGCACAGCCTGAATTTCCCCTTGCAGATTACAGATCTTTGGAGGTCCCAGCACCTGGGCACAGGTAATCAGCAGGGAATTTTTCATAGCAGACAACCCCCCAGTAATTGCACATTCTCCATTAAAGGGGTTCTCCGGGAATTAAGAAAATGAAAATACGTAAATATTACTTTATAATAAATACATTCCTAAATACCTTTCATTATTTGTCTAGGGAGCAAGGATTAGGAGAAACAAAATGGCCGCTGTCCTATTAGTAGACACAAAACCTGTCCTAATCACACAGGAGGACAAGTTACTGCACAACACTGAGGTAAAAAGCTGCCTCATCCTCCCCTCTGCTCTGCTTGTCAGAGATTATGATCCTTAATACAGTTTAATATGATATTTAGCTGAATCTTTGTGGTAGTGAAGTTCATGAGGAGACATGAAGTACAGAAAGGATGGACAGGACAGGCTGTGGTAATGGAGACTGCATACAAGTGCTGTTGCTCATCTGCTAATGAACTCAATTCCAACAGAGATTCAGCTAAAAATCTTATCATCTGTATTCAGGATCATAATCCCTGACAAGCAGATCAGAGAGGAGAACGAGGCAGCTCTTTATCTCAGTGTTGTGAAGTAACTTATCCTCCTGTGTGAGTAGGACAGGTTTTGTATGTACTAGGACAGCAGCCATTTTGTTTTTCCTAATGATTGTTCCCCAGACAAAACGAGCCATTATAACTAATATAAGGTATTTGAGAATATATTTATGTTTAAATAATATCTAAGTATTTTCATTTTCTTAATTCCCGGAAAACCCCTTTAAACACTACGGTAAGCATGGTACTATCACTAGTCCCAGTGTCGGGACCCAGAACAGCCTGTACCATGAGACTGCTGATGAACATTACTGTTTAAATGCAATTACTGAAGATGTTCTGTGTAAGTCATTCCCTATGAGCTCGTTATGAATCATATCAAACTGAAAACATATGCAAAATGTATCAACCTATTAGGATCGCAGGAGGTTAGAGCAGTAAAGAGCAACGTTACCGAAAAGATGCAATGAATCCATCCTGTTACAGTAACCCATGGATGTATAAATGCCAAGAATCATGAAGTAAAAAACAGCGCCATACATATCCATGCACTCTGCTTGGTATTGCGGTTCAACCCCATAGACTCAAATAGAGATGAGCTGCAATACCAGACACCACCCATGGACAAGAGTGGCGCTCTGTTTCTGGGGAAAAAAAAGTTAAATAATTTTTGTAACATTTTACATGGAGCTTTATGTAGTAGCTTTGTGACTACTGCTTTAATTATTGAGCAACGGTGTGTGACAACCAGACAGCAAAATCCTCATGATCAGGTACCTCTCTAAAAAAGTCAAATTCAATTTTAAAAGGGTTTTACCATCTTAAATGTTTATGGAACATCCACAAATAGACCATCAATGTCTGATAGATGCAGGTTCCACCTCTGAGAACTCCACCTATCTACAGAACCAAGGTCTCCCATCCACCTTCTGCTCTGAATGGAGAGGTTGCCATGCACGTGTGACTCCCTCTCTTCATTTCTATGAGAGGTCTTAAAAGAGATGAGGAAGCCTGAAAATAGGTCAGAAGTTAGAACTATCTAAGTTTCAAATACCCCTTTAAGTAGATGGTAAATTTGAGTTCTCCATGTTACAAGAAGTGAAAAGGAATGGAGAACATCATCCAAGACCAAGCGTGAACTTGCAGATGTGTGGCGAGTGGTCATAAAAACATAACGACATGATTATGCACTTCTTCCATTTCGGTGTTTAGAGCTGTTGTCCAGGTTTGTTCCATAATTTCTCTGAATGGTGTCCCGCTTGGCCAAGATCTGTCTGTGATTATAATAAATGCTATCATTGTGACGTGAAGATCTTCCTCCTCATCTCCTGCATATCTGGAAGATGAAAGAAAAAAATACAGTACAAACTTTCCTAAATATAGGACATGGAGGGAGATAGGGACACCGATGATAAGGTCCCTGTGACATTGTCTAGGATATGACTGTGTAATTAGGTGGCATGTATGGTGCATATTACACATTGTGTCACAGGACCCTTAGTGTGACCTGCAAGTGTTTCATGACTCTTTTTTAGTGAAGAGGAGGACTGAACAAACTTCTGTGAAGTATGTTCTCATGAAGTATGGACTCATGCAAACTGACTCTGAAACCCATGTGCCATGCATAACTAGTGACTTGAATTTCATCATTAATTAAGATCGTGTGGTTGACTTGACATAGATGTTATCAGTTCAAAATACCATTAAAAAAATTGCATTGTTATGTACTGCACCCAGTATAGCTACTTATGAATGTCACAGCCAGGGTTAACAATCCTGAATCAGCCCTTGTGCGAAGCTAGGTAGTGGCTGGCTCCACCACTAGCTGTAGGTTGTTCTTGTGAGAGTTCAGAGAGAGAGAAAAAGAGAGAGAGAGGAAGCTGTTGCTTCATGCGTCCTCTCCTTAGGCCTAGAAAGTTTCAGAGACTAACAGATCTCTGTAAGTTCGACAGAAAAAGAGAAAGAGAAGAAAAAGAGTGAAAAAAAGGAGTACTTACAATCTACATAGCCAAGCATAGGAGTCATCAAGGTAACCTACTACTATAGCCATTCAGACTTTGCTGCTGTGAGGGACACCGTTAAGACATTCTTCACACCTGGACACATCCTGGCCAGACATGCCTTTAAGACCCTGTATCTCGCAGTGGGCACTACAGCCTTTAATGCTAAGGTACTGTGGCCAGCCAGGGATTCTACTAAGATAGTGTACAAAAGGGGCCATAACTCTCATACTTGCCTAAATGTATAAATCGCTATCTGGTAGAGAATTTCACTGTGTACAGTTGGAACTGTGTCTGCTATAGCTGGATGTAAAGAGAGACGTTTATTCTTCTACTTCTGGCTTGGTTTTCTGACTCCTACACCATACGCTGACCATTGAGCTCCACGCAGCCTGCCTTGCACCGATACAGACACTTAATATCACGGGCACCCAACTACTATCAGGCAGGAGCCCCGGAACCAGAGTATGCCTCAAGAGAAGAAAGGCTGCCCTGTCCTTTCACTGCAAGGGTCCTAGGAGTGAAGAGAGCCACTGTGATTGACTGTGACAGCTAGAGCAACTACCACTCCCATCCTTCTCTCCGGCTCCTCTCTGAAATCATTGAGCCCCCCTTCTATGAATCAGAATGAACAGCTGCTCTGTACATGCACCTTCCCTTCTGGTGGACTTGAACTTACATATAGTACATGTATGACTATTCATCTGAACAGCCGCTTCAGGGGAAATGCCCGACTAGTTGCAAGATCCCCTCCCGAAATCTGTTCATGCTGGCTGACGCATTCTTGAAGTGGTTGTCTCTGGTGAGACAACCCTTTAGAGCTAATCTGTTTTCTGCAATAACAGAAAGAAAGACCCCAGAAAAACAGATGCACTGTGTTATGCCCAGTGATGCACATAGAAATCATAGGGCCCCATATAAAAATGTATAGGCCTCAACCCCCCCATTGAGAGGTCCAATAAATGTTTCAAACATAGGCAGAGCTCTGTTAATGCTGATGCAATATGTGAGCAGATGGAGTGCATGCCCTGTTGTTAACTCCGCTTAGGTTAAAAATGCTACAGCACACTTTTTAGGGGGGGCACAGGTTGAGCTAAGCTTTAGCTACCTGCAGCTACCACTAGGGGGAGCTCAGTGATGTGGATTGATACAGCTACTATTAAGCTCAATGTTAGCTGTAAAAATATCTTTGTAGCAAGCTCCCTTTAGTGACAGCTACTGGAGAATTAAAGGGGTATTCCCATCTGAGACAATGGGGCCATTTCACTAGGATATGTCATAATTGTCTGATAGGTGTGGATCGCACCACTGGGACCTGCACCTATATTGAGAACGGAGCAGGGAAGGTGGTGGCTAGAGGACCACCAAGCACTCTCCCCATAGAAGTGAATCCCAATAATTTCTATGGGGCAACGGAAATAGCCGAGCCAGCATTCAGCTATTTTCGGCAGCCCCATACAAACGAACGGAGAGCAGCTGCGCATGCGCAGTGTGCCTCCATCATTTTCAGGGCTCCTTTCTCACCCACACATATCAGACAATGAAAGCATATCCTACCAGTATTACCCCATTATCTGAGATGTTAAAACCCCTTTTATTATGTGCAAAAGCAGGTGCCCCCCTCTCTAACCCAATGGCTACTAGTTGACACAAGAAGTTACTTATTATCCAATTGAAATCTTTCTGCGACCCCATTCATTTCTATGCTAGCACCGCTACGTTGTGATCCCACTGCGACAGCTGTCAAATCCTTATGGTGATCACCGCTAGTAATCAAATGCTAGTAATCAGTTAATTTAATAAAAAACAAATACACAAATCTGTTAATGAAGTCAATAAACATTTTTTTAGGAGGTATTATTTTTGACCCATGTACATGAAGAGCAGCGTGCACCGAAGGCGTAAAACTCACTAGTATGGAGCCCTGTGTAGTACCTCAGAGCGGGCACTACCATTCCTACACCCTGCTACTGTCTCTAATGGGTAACAAATAATGCCATCTGTGTGTTTATTTCCATGTACTCTGATATTGTGCCTTAATTACATTGCCATGTAACTTATGTATTTTATTACATGCACTGTGCCTGGTTATCCAGCAGGTGACAGTGTATCTGGCAGAGAGAGATCTTCAGTTAGAATGAAACTTACCATTCCATTCTCCCCCTGTTTTGGCAGAAGTGGGCTTGTCCAGTTTCCTACCAAGGCAGAGGTTGCAGGAAGCTATAGTCAGTCTAGAGTAGATAGTGGAGCTGGAAAGACACAAGAGGTGGCACAATGAGGGGAATGGCCTCCCTCCTGCAGCAGGAGTCTCCAAAGGGAAGCAGCTCACAGAGCACCATGACTTCTTACAGTTCATAGACTGAGTATTACGAGGGGGTTAACAGACAAAGGCACCCCGCTCAAAGGTACCAGAACTGCTACAAAGTGTAGCTACCAGACTGAAGCCAGAGTTTAGCACAGCAGAGAAAGAGAAAGTAAGGTATCCATGTTTGCTGCCAGTTTACCCCAAAATCTGTTGGAGCCAGGAGAAAGACCAAATATTGTCTTGATGCAAGTTTATTCAAGTAAAGCTATTGAACTTTTACCAAGTCTGGACCCTTACTCCACCAATTATCACTCTCCCCTTTATTGCTTCGAAGCCTAACCCTGAGGAGCGACGGTATCCAGGTAGGAGCAACATCACACACACAGAACTAGCAAGGTGGCATCACCACTCAGCATTCCTAAAACCTCGGATGCGATGAACCCGGGGGGTTGCCCATGTTAACATGTCTACCCTCCAGAAGAGGGTAGACATCTGTGCAAGAATATCCTCCCATAGAAACATAGAGAGTAAGGCCTCTGTACATATGGCATCAGCTGGAGAATGGAGTAGGAGGAGGCGATATAGTAAGAACCCCCTGCACCTCCCTGGTAGTTTTGTTACAGCTGTATGGAGGTTGCACGGCTGAGCAAGCCATGATGCAGTGAAATGCAGCAAGGCCACAAAGACTACAGTGGCAACACCTTGCAGTTTGCAGTAAAACTGCACGACTGTTATCAAACTGCAGCGAGTGCCTTCTGTCATTAGTGGTCTGTAGCTCCTGGCACAACGTGTGACAGCAACCTTATTCCACTCATTCTAGAAGGTGAAATTGCTTCCTAACGAGGTGACCACCACATTGAGTAGCTGCCTGTTTATTGTACCCATCGTATAAGAGAGGTATAATTGGCATATGACAGAATATAATACAGTTTATTAGTGGAAGATAAAACATTCACAATCACATACTTCATTTACATAACTGAATGTTTCTTTCATGGCCTTGACCCGATGTAATTTCAGTAATGTTCCCATACATTCATGTGCGTTGATAAAATTACTTTCTTCATCTCTCAGTAGATTGGTAAATACACTGGTTGCTTGTATAATGGGCTCCTCTGTGTATACAGGTCCTTATTCTATGTATTGCATATGTATTTGTGGGCTGAGTAGACTTCATCGAGGGGCTTTCAACCATTTAAAGGGAATGTATCATGAGAAAATGACCTATGGTTAAATCAAGTTTTTATGCTATATTATGCTGTCATGTCATTTTAATGCTTCTCCGTCCTGTCCTTAAAGGCTATGGACACCTTTGGAGGCAATTTTTGTTTATGATCGCATTTCATTTATTTTTGCCAAAAAATTCTATTTTCACTTGGCCTTTATTAAAAATATTGAGCTGTTCTTTCACAAAGGGTTAACTGTTTTTCTAACTTTGTGTACTTTCACTTTCAGTTTGTGGTTTGTGAAGGAGTGGAGTGAGGGACGAGGGAGGTTTGCCCGCAACATAATTGGCTAAACCACCCGAGGTACATCATTTTACCAGCTATGGTATGTGAAGGAGCTCCTTCACAGACCATAGCTGTAAAAATTAGGTACCCCGGGTGGTTCAGCCAATTATGTTGTGGGCAAACCTCCCTCCCTTCTCTGCATCCCTCCCCTCCTTGCGTCCCTCCCTCCACTCCTTCACAGACGCAAGCTGTAATATTTTGGCATCCTGTCTGCTTCACAAGGCAATCTGGTTCGCACATGCACGGTGGCCCATAAATCGAAGGTACCCCCCCTCCGTGCGTTCACAGGCGCTGGATGTAAATTTACGGTACCCAGGTTGGTTGTGCGCAGGTGCAAACATGCCTCCTTTTCAGCCGATCAGGTGCTGATCTCTAAGCTCACACCTCCTTTTCAAGCTTCTGATGTGGCTACATCACTACCGGAAGTGACGAGGGTACCAGATTTTAACAGGTACCATAATTTCATCGAACACCAGTCATCTAAAAACCCTCTTCTCTAAACTACTAAGAGGTCATAAGAACTAATTTAAGCCACGTTCCTATCAGTAAAATTAGGATTGAGCTTTGATGAGTGCTTATAATGTCAGAGAGCACAGATAAGAAGCCATCTGCTTCTGAGATGACGGAAAAGACAAAAAATCCACAGGCAGCTAGTAGAGAATGTCAGCTCTGTACAGAAAAAAGGATTCCCAATTGAAAAAATGATTTTTAGCTCAAAATAGGTACAATGAAAGACTTTTAAAAAATTGTCCATAAAGGTGTACATGGCCTTTAAATACTGTCCCTCCCATGCCCTCAGGGATCCCATCAACATTTTTATAGGGGAGCCATAGTTCTAGACAACCCCACATATGGTTGCCGTCATTACTTGTGGAATGTTAATTTTTACGTATTTTATATTCTGTTTTAACCATCAAAAGTTACATTTTATCAGTTTGATACTTGGCTATATTCATATCCATTCAACCCTCTTTATTTAATTCTCAGTGATAACTTTTTAAGATAAACATATTATGTTACAATTTCTAGTGATTCTTTCAAATGTCACTATATAGAGAAAATAAATAAAATTCTGCATTTTTTGCACTTGTTATTAAGCCTATTAATATGATATGTTGAGACTTCTTGTTCTGTACAGGTCACTTTTCATTAGTCTTCTCATTTTCATAACAGACAGGATTGCAATGACAGATAACACCTGCATATAGATAGCACAGAATCCACCATTCACAACAGGTGATGGTCACCTCTTATCTACTTCCCCTCCCTGCACAATGACATCTGCGCAGGTCACAGAGCATCTGTCTAGAAAACCTTCCTAGAAGTCAAATGGTCTCCTCCAGTCTATTGTTTCTATGGCCCATGGTGGTTGCTGCAATGCATCTCTGCATGCTCTAAACAGCATCTAAGGCAAGGTGACCACCCCCATAATCATAGTAATAAAATTAAATTCAAATCTACTATCAGAAATAAAAACATATAAAAAAAGGAAGTCTCTTACTATCTGATTTTAACTTGCAAAAATACAGGTTATACATTACATTTAATCTCAGATTTTTAACAGTAATGAACATCAGTTATGAAAATTTCCTTTAGAGGTGTTGGGTTGCTGTGAGGGGGAAAGGTAGCATCCCTTGGCAGCAGAAGTGTTGGTGCAGTGTAGCAGTGCAGGAAATAATAAGACTATGTTAATAGCATAATGTTTTCTTTTTAACGGAAGAATCAACTTTGAGTGGATGCAACACGGATGACACCAGTATTTTGCGGATACATAATTTTCTTCTCGCAAAAATATACAATGTTGTGCCTTTTCATAAGTATGTCTGCTTTCATTGCCTTTAAGAGTCATGCTCCATATTCTCCATCTTGTATGTCTTATGTAGGCCAAAGTGAATTCATAGAAAGGTTACCACTCATTAGTGTCTGACCTTGCAGATGTATGCAGACTTGAGAGGAGTAACTTTTGCCTCATTGCTAAAGTATGGCAGAGATAAGAGTTTTTCCTTGAAACACATCTGGTATATGTTATTCTATTTTCTTTTTATTGATGTCCATTAATGAGGCAGAAGTATAATGTCTGTTCAATCATATAATGGATCTTATTTAGTTTTTAGCATGTGCTAATCAATAAGTTACATATATTGTTTTATATTGCCACATATTATAACAAGGCATTGATGCATATATTATCTCGTGTATGTTTCACTAGGAGAATATGTATATTCCTGGGATATAGCCAAACGGTAATTAATGAGATCTTATTCAGGGAGGCCGTGTTATTCGCAGAGATAAGCACCTGGGAAACACAAAACCCATACATTTGCTATCTACATAGTAGATTTATGACATCAAAACTGTCATACTAGCTTCAGGAAATCTAGATTTTAATTGGTTCAGATGTCAGAATGTATCTCTCCTCTCTGATTTGAGTTGCAGAGGTCAAATGTATATAACACAAAATGATGTCAGAAATTAACTCTTTATAGGATGGTGCTTATAGCTTGTGCAATAGTGCCACCTAGCCGTAAGTGGGCATCCTTACACCGGTCACAGCAAAGCATTTTGGGTAATATATGACCTCATAGGTTATTACTATAAGTGCACACCCTCCAATATGATTGGGAGACTGTTATCAAGGAGGGTGTATTCTTTTGATAAGGTTGGGAATAATTACCCATGCAGATGGTAGGCAGGAGGTCCGATCAAAAGAAAAAAAAACTACTAAGAACAAAAGACTCAACAGACACGTGGCCAGGAGAAGCAAAGCTTTGGATTTTATCCTGGATTACTGGAAACCCTCTAGAGCACGGATGCCCAACAAGCGGCCCTCCAGCTGTTGTAAAACTACAACTCCCACAATGCCCTGCTGTAGACTGATAGCTGTAGACTGTCCATGCATGCTGGGAGTTGTAGTTTTGCAACATCTGGAGGGCCGCAGGTTGGGCATCCCTGCTCTAGAGAGTTGATTGAAGGCTCTGCTCATCATTTGACCCTTGGTAACGTATATATTGTTTATTTCCTGTGGTATTGATAAATAGGGGGACGTACACAGGGACGAGACGCCATATCGATGTGCGGTCTGAGGTCATATACTTTGGCCGACCTGCTTTATATGTCCTGGTCTCCTCTTGAAGCTGCAGCCATACGTCGTAGCTTGGATTTGACGTGAACTCACGGTCTAAGTATAACTTGATTTTGGCATTTGTGCATATTATTTGTATACTGGCCCAGCGTTCCCTGATGACTCATGGGCTTTGCCTGATTGTAGGTGCGCTTATTTGAAGAAACGCGTTGGAACGCTTTTTGCTGCACCATCACTTTATGTGTTTGCCTGCTTTCATTGCTTCCCCCTTCTTTTGTACCATATATATGGTGGGGATCTATGTACACCTGGCATATTTTGTATGGGACCGGACCTCGACCCCTATCTAGACTAGGGTCAGTTGACCAGGGTGAGGTTCCGGCACACGGCCACCCCTTGCGGGGCTTTTTGGACCCTGTGATTTTCTGACTAGGGGTTTTTAGGCCAAGTAGGGGCGGATCAGGGACTTCTGTGTTACTGGCCAGGTTTAGTCCCGGTCCCTACTGACCTTGTGTGCGTTTTTATGCGTCGGATATATATGTTGTTAGTCTAGTGGGGCTTTCTTGTTATTAACATTACATAATAAACTATAAACTTTTAATTGAAATGTTGCTTCCTTAGTTTAGTTTGTTTTTCATTGATTGAGCAACAGTCAGTACCCATACTACCTTTGGGTCCACTGCCTTTTCAAGTTGTTGTATTGATAAATTACTTATGATATATAGCCAAATGTCCCATATTGTGTGGATATGTAGTGTTATGCACCTGGTCAATGTTGATCATTCTCTTAGCAAAGATGCATTGATAGATTGATAAAATGAAGATCAGACATTGATACCTAGTCCCTTGGGAACTTTGATATTCCCTAGCCTGATACCGAACTGAGGAATTTATAGTTGGTGCAATACTGCCATATACGCAAAAAATTGGTCAGAGGTGACAGAGAAAGGGTTGATACCTCTCATTTTCTTTAATTGGGATTATTGCATATTATTGCATTAATTGGTGATATTCATGATTGATCGGAAGTGAAATTTCATTTCCCGCGTTGATTTTGATTATTACAGAGTGTTGGTGTTTTTTGTCGTGTGTCAGCACTATGTTGTGGCTCATATTGGCATCACATTTCATTGTCTATCTTTTGCAATATTATTGATTTGTATTCAGCATTTTTGTATAATAAATTCCCATATATTTTTGCATAGACAATGGTAACTTGTTCTTTACTAATTGCACACGCAATAATTAAGATTCTTGGTAAACAAACTCAGAGGTGTTAATTTATGTCCACCTCTCCTCAGCAGGATCAATAACTTTTGATAATTTTCATTTGATTCATTCTATTTATATAAAGCCCTTTTTGCTTTATAAATCTTTCGACAACAAACAGTCATGTGCATGAGGCATAAGTGAGAGAGAGAGAGTTCAAGTCCAGACTGTGTGGAGGAAGGAAGCACATGCCAGAGCTCCTACTCTGGCTCTTCTGTGAGATCCTTACTCTTGGAGGATTGCCAGAGTCAAGATACAGCTTTCCCAAAAGCTACAGTGGATGAAGTCAGCAGAGTGACCAGCAAAATTCAGCTTCACAGATTCTGCTGCCGGTGAGGGAAAACAGGTCAGACACCCATCACATAGAGCAGGGATGCCCAACCTGTGGCCCTCTAGCTGTTGCAAAGCTACACCTCCCAGCATGTCTGGACAGCATACAGCTACCAGGGCATGCTGGCAGTTGTAGTTTTGCAACAGCTGGAAGGACGCAGGTTGAACATTCCTGACATAGAGTAACCACCAGGCCATACTAACATCAAGACTATACCTCAGTGGCAAGTGCTATTGAATTGCTAGCTAACGTACCTCCTCATCTGGGGACAGAATCTGCATTTTGTATTTAATACTGCTGGATATACCCCAAGTTATATTCTGCACTGAGTGAAGAGAGACTGTTATATGTTCACTTCTGGCCTGATTCTTCATATCAGCTTTCTAGTGCACCGATCCCCAGGGAGCAACGGTCTAAGAGAGTACACAATGACACAACACCTCGTCAGGGCCTCTACCACTCCTATCCTCCACAACGGCTCCTCAGGGGCTCGTTACAGTTACTTTCCTCTCCACATTGAGAACACACTCACACTTAGATAAACCAAGTATACATGTGTATGGGGGAGTTGGGAAACATAGCTATTAACTAAACAAGTGTTTGGCTGACAACAACTGAAAGCCTACAGAAAAAGTGGGGCCACAGAGCATCAAAGCACGTTTCACATAAAAATCACGTACCTTCTGTTGCCTCTCTAACCATAGAGATCCAAACTGTGCCTGAATGTGACATCAGCACAAGAGCATGAAGTGTGAATATTAATATGTCTCTGATCCTTTGGAATCCATTGGGTCTGGTAAAACTATTCTTACCTCTGAATGAATTGAAGACTGTTTGGCAATGTTTGTACTTGAATAGTAAAACTGTGTCCTTGTTATTCCTGTTGGATGAAATGAAACAATGAAACTGGTCTGTGGACGGCTTTGTTCATTTTATCTGATAGACTGAGCAAAGAAGACGGGTCTAAAATCTGTTCCAGGTATTGCCTCATTTAGAACAAGGACTTGGTTGTAAATGTCTGTACAAGAGAGTTAGCATTGTCTGCATAGTTTGTCTTGGTATTCTGGTTTATTGCGGATCTGAGAATTGGCCACTTCAAGGTCTGACGGAATAACAGAAAAACAAGATATGCACAGTGACCATCATGGATTGCATAATCTAGCTACATTCCTTAAGGGGGTGAAGCTCTTTGGTTAGGGCCCTTTCACACTTGCGTTTGGAAGATCCGGCATAGAGTTCCGTCGTCGGGTCTCTATGCCGGAAGAATACTGATTAGGATTATCCCCATGCATTCTGAATGGAGAGAAATCCATTTAGGATGCATCAGGATGTCTTCAGTTCAGTCACTGAATGTTTTTTGGATGGAGAAAATACCGCAGCATGCTGCAGTATTCTTTCCGTCCTGGGATGCGGATCCATCATGACCCCCAATGCAAGTCAATGGGGACGGATCCGTTTTCTCTGGCACAATCTGCCACAATAGAAAGCTGATCCATCCTCCATTGACTTTCAACGGAGTTCAAAATGGATCCGTTTTTGGCAATGTTAAAAAATAGTTGTTGCAAGTTTTCTGTTCTTTGCATTTACCTATTTTGCTAAAAATATTTGCCTAATTATCCTTATTCCCTTAATAAATTTACTTAATTATTTTATTATTTTTAAAGTTGTGTAGGTAGTCTCTCTTTAACTGCTTAATTACCCAGGACGAGAATGCTCGTCCTAAAATGCCGGTACTTGTGCCCCAGGATGAGGATTCTCGTCCTGTGGTCCTTGCCCTCCCCCACATGCGGTGCTGCAATCAGCGGCAGGGGTCCGGCTGTTACTGACAGCCGGACCCCTGCTGCATCCACCAGCACCGGTGATAACTCCGATGCTGGTGGATTAACCCCTCATATGCCACGGTCAGCACTGACCGCAGCATATGGGAGGGTCGCGCTCCCACTCCTGAGCCATTGTGACGCCGACCTGACGGTTGTAGTGTACTGCATTGAAACTGGGATCAGACCCTGAAATGTTAAAGTCCCATAGTGGGACAAAAATAAAAAAGTGAAATAAATGTGTTTTTAACAATAAAAAAAAATAAAGTTAGAAAAAATGCCCTTTTCCCATAAAAAGGGACATACAAAATTGTAAAAAATAGAAAAAACAAAACAAAAGTAGACATATTATGTATCGCTGTGTCCATAACAACCTGCTCTATAAAAATATCACATGAGACACCCCGTTTGGTCAACACTGTAAAAAATAAAAATAAAAACTGTGCCAATAAAAGCCATTTTTATCACCTTACATCACAAAAAGTTATAATACCAAGTGATTAAAAAGTCATATGTGATCCAAAATGGTACCAATCAAACCATCGCCTCATCCCGCAAAAAATGAGACCCTACCTAAGACAATTGCCAAAAAAATAAAAAAGATGGCTCTCATAAAATATAGAAAAATATGATTGTTTTTCTTTTAAAAATACTTTTATTGTGTAAAACCAAAATAAATATAAAAAATAGACAAATTATGTATCGTCGCGTCCGTAACAACCTGCTCTATAAAAATATCACATGGTTTACCCTGTCAGGTTAAAACTTTAAAAAAATAAAATAAAAACCGTGCCAAAAAGTGTAATACCAAATGATCAAAAAGTTGCATCTACCCTTATAATAGTACTAATCAAACCGTCACCTCATGCTGCAAAACCTGAGGGACTACATAAGATAATCACCCGAAAAATAAAAAAAATGTGGCTTTCAGAATAAAGAGACACAAAAACAAGATTTTTTTCAAAAATGCTTTATTATGCAAAACTGAAACAAAATAAAAATAAAAGTAGACATATTTGATATTGTCATGTCCATAACAACCTGCACTATAAAAATAGCACATGATCTAACCATTCAGGTGAACACTGTAAAAAACTAAAAATAAAAACTGTGCCAGAACAGCCATTTTTTGGTTACCTTGCCTCACAAAAAACTTAATATAGAGTGATCAAAAATCATATGTACCCCAAAATAGTGCCAATAAAACTGTCACCTTATTCTGTAATTTCCAAAATAGTACCAATCAAACCATCACCTCATCCCACAAAAAATGAGACCCTACCTAAGCCAATTGCCAAAAAAAATAAAAAAGATGGCTTTCATAAAATGGAGATAGAAAAACATGATTGTTTTTCTTTTAAAAATACTTTTTTTGTGTAAAACCAAAATAAATATAAAAAATAGACAAATTATGTATCGTCGAGTCCGTAACAACCTGCTCTATAAAAATATCACATGCTTTACCCTGTCAGATGAAAACTTTAAAAAATAAAATAAAAACCGTGCCAAACAAAAATCTCTTTTTTTGTCACCTTACATCACAAAAAGTGTAATACCAAATGATCAAAAAGTTGCATGTACCCTATAATAGTACTAATCAAACCGTCACCTCATGCCGCAAAACCTGAGGCACTACAAAAGATAATCACCCGAAAAATAAGAAAAATGTGGCTTTCAGAATAAAGAGACACAAAAACAAGATTTTTTTCAAAAATAGATTTGATATTGTCATGTCCATAACAACCTGCACTATAA
Source organism: Bufotes viridis (assembly GCA_033119425.1). Lineage (NCBI taxonomy): Eukaryota > Metazoa > Chordata > Amphibia > Anura > Bufonidae > Bufotes > Bufotes viridis. The sequence continues at coordinate 416,944,901 of CM065592.1, read as the reverse complement.
AAATAGCACATGATCTAACCTTTCAGGTGAACACTGTAAAAAACTAAAAATAAAAACTGTGCCAGAACAGCCATTTTTTGGTTACCTTGCCTCACAAAAAACTTAATATAGAGTGATCAAAAATCATATGTACCCCAAAATAGTGCCAATAAAACTGTCACCGTATTCTGTAATTTCCAAAATCGGGTCATTTTTTGGAGTTTCGACTCTAGGGGTGCATCAGGGGGTTTTTAAATTTCATATGGCAACCTAAAATTATCTCAGTGAAATCTGTCCTCCAAAATCCATATGGCGCTCCTTTCCTTCTACGCCCTGCCGTGTGCCCATACAGCGGGTTATGTTCACATGCGGGGTGTTTCTGTAAACTGCAGAATCAGGGTAATAAATATTGTGTTCTGTTTGGCTGTTAATCCTTGATATGTTACAGGAAAAAATGAATTAAAAGGAAAAATCTGCCAAAAGATAGAAATTTAAAAATGTAAACTCCTTTTTCCTTTAATTCTTGTGGAACACCTAAAGGATTAACAAAACTTGTAAAATCAGTTTTGAATAACTTGAGGGGTGTAGTTTCTACAATTGGGTCATTTATGGGTGGTTTCCACTATGTAAGCCCCACAAAGTGACTTCATAACTGAAGCGGTCCTTTAAAAAGTGGGTTTCGGAAATTTTCTTAAAAATTTGAAAATTTGCTTCTAAAATAAAGCCTTATAAGATCCTAAACAATAAAATTACATTTACAAAATGATGCAAACATGAAAGTGGACATATTGGGAAATGTAAAGTAATCTCTCTTATGATGTATCACTATCTGCCCTAACAGCAGAGAATTGCAAATTTTGAAAATTTCCCACTATCATGAAGTACAATGTGTCGCGAGAAAACAATCTCAGAATGGTTTGGATAAGTAAGGCCACTTTCACACTTGCGTTGTGAAGATCCGCCGTGCACTTCCGTCGCCGGAATGCACGCCGGATCCGGCACAACGCAAGTGAACTGAAAGCATTTGAAGACTGATCAGTCTTCAAAATGCTTTCAGTGTTACTATGGCAGCCAGGACGCTACTAGCGTCCTGGTTGCCATAGTAGCAGTGGGGAGCGGGGGAGCGGCATACTTACATTCCGTGCAGCTCCTGGGGCGCTCTAAATGACGTCAGAGCGCCCCGCGCGCATGGATCACGTGATCCATGCAATCACGTGATCTATGCACTGGGGCGCCCTGGCGTCATCCTGGAGCGTCCCGGGAGCCGCACGGAATGTAAGTATGCCGCTCCCTATCTTACTATGGCAACCAGGACTTTAGCGTCCTGGCTGCCATAGTAACCATTGACAAAGCTAAGCGTCGGATCCGGCGATGCGCCAAACGACGTTTAGCTTAAGGCCGGATTCGGATTAATGCACTTCAATGGGCATTAATTCCGGATCCGGCGTTACGGCATGTCTTCCGGATTTTTGGACGGAGACAAATCCGCAGCATGCTGCGCTTTTGTCAACGTCCAAAAAACGTTGACATACTGAACAGAAGACATCCTGATGCATCCTGAACGGATTTCTCTCCATTCAGGATGCATGGGGATAATCCTGATCAGTAGCTTTCCGTCCTAGAGACCCGAGGACGGATCTCTAGGACGGAAAGCTAAAACGCTAGTGTGAAAGAGGCCTAAAAGGATTTTGAAGTTATTACCACATAAAGTGACACATGTCAAATTCCAAAAAGAAACGCCAGGTCCTTAAGGTGAAAAATGGCAAGGTCCTTAAGGGGTTAAAGAGTATCTGGACCTGAAATGGTGTATTTGTTAACAAGTTGCCTAATTTGTTAGCAATATAGATTGACATGAAAAGGGTTCCTATGGTCATGCAGTCGCACACAAACAACGGTTTTGGAATGCCCGAGAAGATATGTGAGATGGTCAAGGGTCCACATTCTCTTAGACATAAAGTGTACATACACACATACAGTTGTGTTCAAAATTATTCAATCCCCACTGAAATTGAATGTTTTGGCCAGTTTGACATTGATTTTGATCATTTCAGTCATCTTGTTGACAATTAAATCGCAGAGGCACTTGTAAGTCAGACAAATATAACATAACATTTATAATGAAATAACCACAAATGTCTTTTCTGTGCTCACATCATTATCAGTTTTATTCAACCTCCAAGTGACATTCAATCTTAGTACTTAGTACAACATCCTTTTCCAGTTATAACAGCTTTTAACCACTTCAGCCCCCCTAGCTTAAACACCCTTAATGACCAGGCCACTTTTTACAATTCCGCACTACACTACTTTACCCGTTTATTGCTCCGTCATGCAACTTACCACCCAAATGAATTTTACCTCCTTTTCTTCTCAATAATAGAGCTTTCATTTGGTGGTATTTCATTGCTGCTGACATTTTTACTTTTTTTGCTATTAATCAAAAATTACCGAAATTTTTACAAAAAAATGACATTTTTCACTTTCTGTTGTAAAATTTAAAAAAAAACTACATTTCTATATAAATTTTTCTCTAAATTTATTGTTCTACATGTCTTTGATAAAAAAAGTCCAATAAGTGTATATTTATTGGTTTGGGTAAAAGTTATAGCGTTTACAAACTATGGTGCAAAAAGTGAATTTCGGCATTTTGAAGCAGCTCTGACTTTCTGAGCGCCTGTCATGTTTCTTCAGGTGCTAGAATGTCAGGATGGTATAAATACCCCCAAATCACACCATTTTAGAAAGAAGACACCCCAAAGTATTCGCGGGGGCATGGTGAGTTCATGTATCATTTCATTTTTTTCACAAGTTAGCGGAAAATGACACTTTCTGAGAAAAAAAATAAATAAAAAGTTTCAATTTCTGCTAACTTCTGGCAAAAAAAAAGAAATCTCAGATGGACTCACTATGCCCCTCAGTGAATACCTCAGGGTGTCTACTTTCGAAAAGGGTCATTTGTGGGGTGTGTTTACTGTTCTGGCATTTTGGGCGGGGCTAAATTGTGAGCCGCCATGTAAAATCTAAAGGTACTCGTTGGAATTTGGGCCCTTTGCACCCAGGCTGCAAAAAGTGTCACACATGTGGTATCGCCGTACTCAGGAGAAGTAGGGCAATGTGTTTTGGGGTGTATTTTTACATATACCCATGTTGGGTGAGAGAAATATCTCTGTAAACTGACAACTTTGTATAAAAATTTTTAAAAGTTGTCGTTTACAGAGATATTTTTCACACACAGTATAGGTATATATAAAATACACCCCAAAACACATTACCCTACTTCTCCTGAGTACGGCGATACCACATGTGTGCCACTTTTGCAGCCTGTGCGCAAAGGCCCTAAAACCAATGAGTACCTTTAAGATTTCTGAGGCCATTTTTACGCATTTGGATTCCAGACTTCTTCTCACGCTTTAGGGGCCTCTAAAATGCCAGGACAGTATAAATACCCACATGTGACCCCATTTTGGAAAGAAGACACCCCAAGGTATTCTGTGAGGGGTATGGTGAGTTCATGTAAAATTTTATTTTTGTCACAAGTTAGTGGAATATGAGACTTTGTAAAAAAAAAAAAAAACTATTTCTGCTGACTTGTGGCAAAAAATAAAAATTCTGTGGACTCACCATGCCCCTCACGGAATACCTTGGGGTGTCTTCTTTCCAAAATGGGGTCACATGTGAGGTATTTATACTCACCTGGCATTTTAGGGGCCCCTAAAGTGTGAGAATCAAATGCATAAAAATGCCCTGTGAAATCCTAAAGGTACTCATTGGTTTTAGGGCCCTTTGCGCATCTTGGCTGCAAAAAGTGTCACTCATGTGGTATCGCCGTACTCAGGAGAAGTAGGGCAATGTGTTTTGGGGTGTATTTTTATATATACCCATGCTGCGTGTGAGAAATATCGCTGTAAGCGACAACTTTTACATTTTTTATTCAAAGTTGTCAGTTTACAGAGATATTTCTCTCACCCAGCATGGGTATATGTAAAATACACCCAAACACATCGCCCTACTTCTCCTGAGTACGGCGATACCACATGTGTGACACTTTTTGCAGCCAAGATGCTAAAGGCCTAAATCAATGAGTACCTTTTAGGAGGGCATTTTTACGCATTTTTCTTCTCACGCTTTAGGGCCCCTAAAATGCCAGGGCAGTATAATACCTCACATGTGACCCCATTTTGGAAGAAGACACCCCAAGGTATTCCATGAGGGGCATGGCGAGTTCATAGAATATTTTTTTTTGGCACAAGTTAGTGGAAATTGATTTTTATTGTTTTTCTCACAAAGTCTCCCTTTCCGCTAACTTTTGACAAAAGTTTAATTTTCATGAACTCATTATGCACCTCAGCGAATACCTTGGGGTGTCTTCTTTCCAAAATGGGGTCACATGTGGGGTATTTATACTGCCCTGGCATTTAGGGCCCTAAAGCGTGAGAAGAAAAATGCGTAAAAATACCCTCCTAAAAGGTACTCGTTGGAATTTGGGCCCTTTGCGCATCTTGGCTGCAAAAGTGTCACTCATGTAGTATCGCCGTACTCAGGAGAAGTATGGCGATGTGTTTTAGGGTGTATTTTACATATACCCATGCTGGGTGAGAGAAATATCTCTGTATATTGACAACTTTGAATAAAAAATGTAAAAAGTTGTCCTTTACAGCGATATTTCTACACCCAGCATGGGTATATGTAAAAATACACCCCAAAACACATTGCCCTACTTCTCCTGAGTACGGCGATACCACATGAGTGACACTTTTGCAGCCAAGATGCGCAAAGGCCCTAAAACCAATGAGTACCTTTAGGATTTTACAGGCCATTTTTACGCATTTGGATTCTCACGCTTTAGCACCCTAAAATGCCAGGGCAGTATAAATACCCCACAAGTGACCCCATTGTGGAAAGAAGACACCCCAAGGTATTCCGTGAGGGCATGGCGAGTTCACAGAAAAAAAAATTTGGCACAAGTTAGCGGAAATTGTTTTTTTTTTTTTTTTTTACAGTCTCATATTCCACTAACTTGTGACAAAAAATTAAATTTTGCATGAACTCACCATACCCCTCACGGAATACCTTGGGGTGTCTTCTTTCTAAAATGGGGTCACATGTGGGGTTTTTGTACTGCTCTGGCATTTGAGGGTCTCCGCAATCATTACACGTATGGCCAGCATTAGGAGTTTCTGCGATTCTCCTTATATTGAGCATACGGGTAATGAGATTTTTTTTTTTCCGTTCAGCCTCTGCGCTGAAAAAAAAAAAAAATGAACGCACAGATTTCTTCATTCGCATCGATCAATGTGGATGAATAAATCTCTGCCAAAATCAGTGACTGCGGTGGGCTGGGCGCTAGCTACCTAACAAGTAGCTAGCTAACTGGCGGTGATAAGGGACCCTTATGCCCCATTCACACGTCCGCAATTCTGTTTGCGGAACGGAATTGCGGACCCATTCATTTCTATGGGGACAGACTTTGTCCCGCTCAGATCCGGAATTACGGATCCGCGCTTCCGGGTCTGCACCTCCGTTCCGCAAAAATATAGAACATGTCCTATTCTTGTCCGCAATTGCGGACAAGAAAAAGCATTTTCTATATAGTTCTGGCAATGTGCGGATCTGCAAAATGCGGAAAGCACATTGCCGGTGTCCGTGTTTTGAGGATCTGCGGATCGGATCCGCGGATCCGTGAATCCGCGGATCTGTGAATCCACGGATCCGCAAAACACATATGGACGTCTGAATGGAGCCTTACAAGGGGTGTGATCAATGACAGGGGGGTGATCAGGGGGTCTAGATGGGGTGATCAAGGGGTTAATAGGTGAGGGGGGTGGGGGGTTAGTGTAGTGTTTGGTGCAACTTTACTGTGTTACCTGGTCCTCTGGTGGTCGATCCCAGAAAATGGGACCACCAGAGGACCAGGTAGCAGCTATATCAGACGCTGTTCATAAAACAGCGTCTGATATAGCTGTTTGATGCGATTTATATCGCATCTACAGCCTGCCAGCGATTGATCATCGCTGGCAGGCTGTAGTACAACTCTTCAGACGCCAGACGCTGTTCACAGGAAGTCTCGCGAGATGACGCCCCGGCGCGTCCGATCAGAAGAACAGGACCGCCCGCAGGACGCAATCCTGCGTACGGCGGTCCTGAAGCGGTTAAACGTGAAGCATAGCTTGACACAAGTGTCTTGCAGCGATCTATGGGTATCTTCGCCCATTCTTCATGGGCAAAAGCCTTCAGTTCAGTCACATTCTTAGGCTTGCGCGCTGCAACTGCTTTCTTTAAGTCCCCCCAGAGGTTCTCAATCGGATTTAAGTCTGGTGACTGCGATGGCCACTTCAAAATGTTCCAGCCTTTAATCTGCAACCATGCTCTAGTGGACTTGGAGGTATGCTTGGGATCATTGTCCTGTTAAAAGGTCCAACGTCTCCCAAGCCTCAGGTTTGTGACGGACTGCATCACATTTTCATCCAATATCTCCTGGTACTGAAGAGAATTCATGGTACCTTGCACACGCTGAAGCTTCCCTGTACCTGTAGAAGCAAAACAGCCCCAAAGCATGATTGACCCCGCCATGCTTCACAGTAGGCAAGGTGTTCTTTTCTTCATAGGCCTTGTTCTTCCTCCTCCAAACATAGCGTTGATCCATGGGCCGAAACAGTTCTAATTTTGTTTCATCAGTCCACAGAACACTATCCCAAAACTTTTGTGGTTTGTCCACATGACTTTTGGCATACTGCAGTCGACTCTTCTTATTCTTTAGAGACAGCAAGGGGTGCGCCTGGGAGTTCTGGCATGGAGGCCTTCATTACGCAGTGTGCGCCTTATTGTCTGAGCTGAAACTTCAGTACCCGCATCTGACAAATCTTTTTCAGTTCCTCAGCAGTCACAGGGGACTTTTCTCCACTTTGCGCTTCAGGTAGCGCACAGCAGTCGAAGTCAGCATCTTCTTTCTGCCACGACCAGGTAGCGTTTCAACAGTGCCCTTTGCCTTGAATTTGCGAATGATGCTTCCTATGGTCTCTTGGTATGTTTAACATCTTTGCAATCTTCTTATAGCCATTGCCCTTCCTGTGAAGAGAAATCACCTCTTCTCTTGTCTTCCTGGACCATTCTCTTGACTTCGCCATGTCTGTAAACACACCAGTAAATGTCTAGAAGGAGCTGAGTATCACAGTCATTTTACATCTGCCTAATTGGTGCTTATTATGCTTGATTTCTGCTCCTTGACATCCACAGGGGTTATCAATACCTGATCGAAAACACTTGAATGAACCTCTGTTCTTAAGAGTGGTCGTCTTTAAGGGGTTGAATAATTGTGTAAATGAAGAAATAACAAAAAAAACATTTAATGCTGTATTACAAAAACAATTGATGTCATTTTAGTTGCATTTGGTTCTTTAAAAAGTCCCTGTAAGATTTCATTCTGAACACAATTACAAATGTACACTAAATTCCCTAAAACCCTTTCCAGCATTGGGGGTTGAATAATTTTGAACACAACTGTACATAAACACACACGTACAGTATATACCCTTACAATACATGCAGACTAAGGCCTCATGCACACGACCGTTGGTGTTTTGCGGTCCTCAAAACCGCGGATCCCAAAAACACGGAAGCTGCTCCGCTGCGGCCCATTATAGAAATGCCTATTCTTGTCCGCAAAACGGACAAGAATAGGACATGCTCTATTTTTTTTGCGGGGGCATGGAACAACAGATGCAGACAGCACACAGAGTGCTGTCCGCATCTTTTGCGGCCCCATTGAAGTGAATGGGTCCGCGCCCGAGCCGCAAAAATATGCGGCTCGGACGCGGACCAAAACAACGGCCGTGTGCATGAGTCCTAATGCAATTTTGTGTTTGAGGAATGAATATTTGCATTGTGAATGAACCTCTATGAAGCATGATGATTAAGCAGGTACGTATAATTCATCGATCACGTTGAGGACGTTTCCCCCGGTAAACAATACCTTACTGATTACTCCAGTCATTACAGCGCACAAGCAGCATATTCTATATTTGCTTCTGGAAGAGATTTTGTATTTGCTTTTTAATAATTTTACGGCCCCTCTACAAATAACGATCAGACTATAAAGACTCGTGATGTAATTACACTTTACCATCCAGCGTAGATTTTATATTTCATGTGTTTTTTTTTAAAGTTTCTTCATTTTCATTGTTGTTGTTCTGCAGTTCACTAATGTGTAAAATAGATATTCCGGAGTTCACTGCGTCTCTCGGGATTAAAACCATAATTCTCGGAGACTGTCATGTTAATGCATTTATGTTTATTGCCTATGCCTCGTGCCGTTATCTTCCAGTTGTGCCTTGATTAATGTGAATCATATTTTTCAGCGATAGTGATGTCGTTATCACACGTTGTAGTAAATCATGTAGATGTAACATCAGGATCTATACGTTTTTTGTGGATGATTGTTGGTAAATGTAGAAAAATGTGGTGGTAATGTTAATATCAGATGATGCGACCGAGCGTGGGGATGCTGCTCATCACTATATAAAGGGTTAATGGCCTGTAAGGTTCCCGAAAAAACTGATTGTACAGTACTAATTACTAGTAATACTGCAACACAGTGACACATGATGGTGCCATGCTGCGCCATATGCTATGACCCTGTCTAATAGTATTGCCATATGGAGCACATATAACAGCATACAGTGCACACGTGATACTGATAAAAATACTGCTCTCCAGGACCACCAGCATTTTTAGTGCCGAAGTACTGGCCCTGCATCATTCCCTTTTCTGTCTAGTCCAGGGATGGGCAAACTGTGGCTCTCCAGCTGTTGCAAAACTACAACTCCCAGCATGCAAAGACTGCTTACAGCTATCAGCCTACAGCAGGGCATGGTGTAGTTTTACAACAGCTGGAGAGCCGCAGTTTGCCCATCCCTGGTCTAGTCTAAATTGTGAGTATCCTCCTGTAAGACATGAGTGTCCTCCTTTGGGAATGTATTTTTGCAACTGCAATTATTGGCTCCATTATGGATCCATCAATTTTTTGGGCATAATTCTGAATTTCTGACACCCATGATCTCAACAAGACTTGTATTGTGGCCATTTTTCAGTTGTTTTTTTTCTGTGTGCTACCTGGTGTGGCCATCTCTTAGCCTCACAACCAGCTACCACCCTAGCAGCTTCAAAATGTGAATATGTAGGCCTCAAGTTCATACCTCTGAGAGGCGTCTGTCCTGTACTTACCTGCTTGCACTACCTTACCGATGCAGGCCTCGCTATGGTGGTCCAGCTGACATCCTTCAGTTACAGTGACAACCACCCCTGATGACACTGGGGCTGGTCTGCCTATCAGGGAGCAGAGACCCAGTGCCAATGAGGCACGTCTCCGGTGTCATGTGCCTCGTGTTGGTGGGGTATTTAAACAGGAAACTACCGGCCACTGTTGCCTGTGATTGGTCTTCATTGCCACACTAGCGTTTGTACATTATGGAACTCCTGGATCTTGACTTCTGCTTTGACTTTGCCTCTGACTGACAATTATATTTCTGATGTTACCTCTTGGCATGGACCCTGCCTGTTATTTGATTCTGTGATTGTATCCTGTTTTGGCTCTGATGTTTCACCTTCTGGTTCTGTCTTTGTCAGTCGATATTTTTCCCTCTTTTCGTTTAGGCCTCTGAATTTAGTTAAGCTAGGACCTGTTGTCCAGTTGGGGGCCGCCATTTAGGGTAGATTGTTCAAGTAGGTAGAGAAAGTGGTCTGGGTTGAGCTCAGGGCTGCACTGTTCCCTACCTGATGTGACAGGGTCAAGGTGTAGACCAGAGCTTACTCAGACTCATTGCCACATTCAGGTCTTTTTCAGATCTTTATAGCTCTAATTGTATATGAATATATAGTATTTTATTGAAGTTTTAGAATTTCCTCAAATGTTTACGAAGAGTTTTTTTTAAATAATTATAATAATTTTTATTTAATGTTGTGCAGCAAAAAATCGCACCAATGCCGCATCACAAACGTAGCATACGCAAATGCGTTTTTTTCCTGCATCAGACATGTTGACCTATTATGAAGAAACATATGTAAGCATTCGTGATTTAAGGACTGCTTCATTAAGCTTTTAAGAATATTGTCAGATTTTATGAGATGATTATTGGATTTTTAGATACAGTATGTCCGCCTGCTTTGATATATAAAGCAAGAACACATATATAAGAGGATTGTACAATTATACTCTAAGCCAGCCACAAAATAATTTAGGATATAATGATGCACCATTAAGAAGGATCCAGTCCGGTTATTATGGACGACCGTGACCCCTATAAAGGAGGGGTGATGTATGGGGGTTGTCAACCACTGAGGAAGGGGGGAACTTGCAAACCCCGAAACGCGTCTGGTGACATATCCCCCAAGCTTTAAGGAATAAACTACACCAGCTTTCACCCATATACCAGGATAATCAAAGTGGGGTTTTATGAATGAATTAACATCCGCGTGAATATAACGGCACAGCACGAAAAGAGGACCGACACATCCACGGGCCCACGTGCAGGAGAAGCCGTGAGCGTGGCAATTCTGAACTGACGGGACTCCCGACACCGGAGTGCGGACAAGTGATCTACCGAACACTACACAGGGAGTTACCTCACCCCATGATCTTGAAGTCCTGGTAAGACTGTTCCTTTTATGTATCGGATAGAGATACAGCTAGCGATTGCTTTCAGCACATAAGCAGCGGGACGCCGCTGCCTTAGTGTTAGAGCAGAACGGCGATCTCTCCATATTACCTAGTTCATCTCACTAATCAATACTTTGGGCTGGTATTAGTGGATTTTTTCGCCTAAACAGTCACATTTATTAAGATAGAACTAATTTTATTATATTATATATTGCCAGTATAATGTTTTGGTGGACAGACTTTTAGATGCAGTTTTTCACTAATTTGGCGACATTCAATGAATTTAGGGTGTTTTTTATGCTACAATATAAATTACAAATTTTCTGCTGAAAATAATACCTGTTATTTTATTGATCATTGCTATCGGAGATTGCAGGTGTTTTATTATCTATCTGGATCATAGCCTCATACGAACTTATGTTATACTAATGCGACTTTTTCTTGTCAATTCGTTTGTGCTGTGGTACACTTTTTGTGGAAAAGTCCTTTGAATGGTGACTGCCTGAAAGCTACACAGATTTAATACACTATTGTTCCACAGTCCACATTTGCGACGATATAATTATTAATTGTGGTCGGATCGGCTATCAGAAAGGTGTACCTAACCTATCTAACCCTATCTACAACAAGCAGTAGAATTGTGCCATAACTGCTGCGGTAGGGCAGCCTAAAGGGGGCCACCCTAATATGAAGTGACTGTAAGATGGTGTGGGTGGGTGGGTGAAATCAGCTGAATCGGCGTCAGCCTGGGCCCACAGGAGCCTGTAAATAGCCTAGTAACCAGCCAGCCTGGGCCCACAGGTGCATATAACTAGCCTTGTAATCAGCCTCCCCTCCCACAAATACAACAAAGGTCTTTGCTTAATACTTAACAGTGTACATCTAATGAGGACTAAATAACGTTGTCGCTTTTATGAACTGCGTTGAACAGTTTTCCGCTGCTACGTAGGAAGTCTTCATTATAATACATATGCTGCTAGTGTATTTATTTGCACATTTAAATTTGTCTCCCGAATATTCTGTGGAAAAATTGTTTTGTGGTTTTATTGGTTGTGTTTTAATAAATACGTATGATTTCTGCGAGTGCCCCACTTTTCTTCCTTATTTCCTTTCTTTTGTACTGTGGAGTGAGTGACTCCATTTTGTGAGGTGCACCTCTCTTTGATACCTGAATACTCTTGTGTGACATTACTGCGCCTTGTTCTATAACATTCAGGTCTTTGCCAGTGCTAGATGGCACTAGAGTAAACTTCTCCTTCTCAGGATTTTGAAGTTATTATTACCACATAAAGTGACACATGTCAAATTCCCCTCCCCTAAAAACGCCAGGTCCTTAAGGTGAAAAATGGCAAGGTCCTTAAGTTGCTGAATTTCTTAGCAATACAGATTGACATGAAAAGGGTTCCTATGGTCATGCAGTCGCACGCAAGCCACGGTTTTGGAATGCCCAAGAAGCTCATATATGTGAGATGGTCAGGGGTCGACATTCTCTTAGACATAAAGTGTACATACACACATACATAAACACACACGTACAGTATATACCCTTACCATACATGCAGACTAATGCAATTTTGTATTTGAGGAATGAATATTTGCATTGTGACTGAACCTCTGTGAAGCATGATGATTAAGCAGGTACGTATAATTCATCGATCAGGTTGAGGACGTTTCCCCCGGTAAACAATACCTTACTGATTACTCCAGTCATTACAGCGCACAAGCAGCATATTCTATATTTGCTTCTGGAAGAGATTTTGTATTTTCTTTTTAATAATTTTACGGCTCCTCTACTAATAACTATCAGGCTATAAAGACTTGTGATGTAATTACACTTAACCATCCAGCGTAGAATTTATATTTAATCGATTTTTTTTTTCAAAAAGTTTCTCAATTTCCATTGTTGTTGTTCTGCAGTTCACTAATGTGTAAAATAGATATTCCGGAGTTCACTGCTTCTCTCGGGATTAAAACCATAATTCTCGGAGACTGTCATGTTAATGCATTTATGTTTATCTCAGGAAACGGCATCTATACGTGTCCATTTACGATATATTAGCACTACACACATTGCTCACTTTGAGATTTCCACCCATAGCTGGAAGGGTAGCAGGTGTCTTTTGAAGGGACATTGAACCTTGTTGCTTGCATTGGAAGAATTGCCCAAAAAACCCTAACCATGTATCCAGTGAATATGACGCTGTTTTCTCCCAGAAGGTTATGTAGGAAGTGGTTTTCCATACTCCTCGTTGCCTTCTACTGAGCTTTTCATTGCAGGACCCTTCTAACAAACAGCCGCACATTATAGGACACTGTTACTAGGAGAAGGCCCACCAATCTTTGTGCCTATGGTCCTCCACCAACATTGATCCAGCCTTGCACCCGGTCACTACCAACACCAAGCCTAGGCATATTGCTGATGCTGATCATTGGATTCTAGGAGGTGAGCCAAATTAATTTAAAGAACTGTGTAATTTATAGTAAATCGGGCTGAGGAGGCCATGCCTGTTTCTGCTGAGCCTCACTCACTTTTTGTAAAAAGTTGTGTGCACCCAACTTGTGCTTGCACAAAAATTTGTGGCTTTTTTACACCAAAATATTGGGCAAACACCATGATAAATTCCCCCTGAGGCATCCAAAAACTGTTCCAGCCCTTCATACAATTAAAGAGGACTTGCCACCTGACACATCTGATTCCATAACACTGCTACTTGCATACTTTGCATAAAGTACCAATACTGGAGCTTCCTTTCTAGAAGTCTGCATTGTGCTGTTTGTCCATTATTCCTCCTGAAAGCGTTTGACAAAATCAACAACTTGGCGTAACTCTTCCCCTTGTCAATAAGTTGTGTCCCTACAAAGTCTGGTACTGGCCATAACAGAGTCAGACTAAGGGCTCATGCACACGAATGCGCCCTGTGTCCATATTTTTGTCCGCAATCTGCAATATACAGAGCGGTGCGGAGCGGAGGCATGGAGTGAAAGCCCACAGACGCACTACGGAGCATGTTCTTTTTTTTGCGGTGTGGACAGAATGTTGTGGATCGTGGACCCATTCAAGTTTGTGGTCCACGGCACGTGTTCGAGTGCATGAGCCCTAAGTAGATACACCCCTTGTTGCAAGGAATGCTAATGCTGAATTGTTATTTATACGATTCCAAGAGGGATAACAGAGGAACTGGGCTCTAAGAAGCTCCAGAAATGTTTGCTAGAACAGAGATGTCAGGAGAGCAGCAGACACAACGTAATACGCAATATGCAATGCGACACTAAGTACTACTTCGTAATATAAAAGACTAATGTAAAGAAAGACAATTTACATCCCATTTACCACTTCAAGTCCCGGGGAAAGAATCCTCTGATGCAAAATGATGTAGTGACTCGGGTCTTATAATATGGACACTGGATAATCTCAAAGCCTTAAGAGAAATTGCCATGTTTAATTCATGAGTCAGTCGCCTTTTGTATTGTAAGAAATCCGACTATCTGTCACCGTGTTACCAGCTGCTTCCGTAAGTACAAAGTCAGCCTGTCCCCGCGCCCCCATAGGAGATATCATTTTGGAATTACATGAACGCATTTATATTTGGTGTAATATAGAACAAACTGTACATTGAAAACGTGACTATAGAGAACTGAAGATAGAATCCAAGACGTCTCTTGCATTGACTTTATAAAAACGCTATTTTAAGTGCATTTGCTCATTCATTCCAGGCTTGATGTATTCATTTATTCTACTTCTAAAAGAGATGCCGTTCCCATAGGCTTTCCACAGGAGTGCAGTCCTGTCTGAAGAACAAAGAACATAAAGTGCATTATACATTTGAAGAAATATCACCATTAAAAATGTCTCCTACTACCCGCGGAAACATACCTGGATATAGGACGGAATATAAAATGGTACGTCTATATATCCCATCTAGGTTAGGAAGATACTACATGGAGGAGAGTCTAAAGGTATAAAATACATCTTTACCTTCTTCATAGACTCCATGAAACATAAAAACTACACTACTGCCAGGCTCGGACTGGCCCACAGGGGTACATGTGAATCCCCGGTGGGCCCCTGAGAAAGGTGGGTCCCTAGTCTCCCACCCCCTGCACAAGTGGCACATAACACAGTAGACTTACTGCACTACATACATATATTCAATGTACAGCACCTCAACCAGCCTATGTTTATATAAAAGAAACTCCCCAGTTTATTATTATAGACACGATCAGAGCTGGGATGACTTCTAGGTACAGAGGAAAGCCACCAGTGTCCTCTTCTCCCCAGGACCTACCTTCTCAGAGTGGCTGCAGGGACCCCCATATTCAATCAACAAGAAGCATCTTGCTGCTGTGTGAGCAGGTAATATTTCAATGTATCCATACGGTGGGCCCCCAAAATGAATTTTACTGGTGAGCCTTACGCACCCCAGTCCGACACTGTCGATCTCATAGGGTCCTGTAGCAAAACTTAGTATGGACCTCCCCTGCCCCACCCAGCTTTTCGGTCTATGTGCGCCAATCACTCCAAGGCAATGCAGAATGCACAGTGCAACGCCACAGATTTCTGATGAATTAACTTTTTTTTTTCATGAAGAAATCTTAAGTAAAAAAAACTGTAATAAAATAGTCACACCTGGACTTGTCAGAAAGTGGAACCAGGTGCTTCATAAATACAGTACATGAATACATTGAGAAATATGAGCACCATATGCTATAGAAAAATGTGTGTACCCGGCTCACCCTCCCTTGTGCTCCCAGGATCTGTGCTGCACGGACTCCACTTGTAAATGTGCAAAACTAAAATGGAAAATAGTCCAGCATCTCAGAATCCATAAATCGGGGCTTTATTCAAGAAAATACATATATTTGACCTGTGGTTGTAAAAAGATCAAAACAACTCCTACGCGTTTCAGACAACTTCCGTTTCCTTACTCATGGCAGTTTGTCTGGTACAATGTTTCATGTCTTAAAATACTAGACGCTCCCCCCCACACTCCAAAGTGTAGTTAATTACATATGTGATACACCTGGATCAGCCCTGAGGGAAGGATCCGAAGCTGGACTCTTGCACCAGATCCCATTAGTCTTTAGCTACGCCCCTGCTGCCATGGGTAAGGACTTGGAGGCTGTTTGAAACGCGTTTGGCATGCAATCAGTTGTTATGTATGTATTTTCTTGAATGAAGCCATGATTTATGAATTCCAAGACGCTGGACTATTTTCAACTTAAGTTTTCCACATTTACAAGTGGAGTCCATACAGCACAGATCCTGGGAGCTGGGAACGAACGTTTTTCATCTATAGCTTCATAACTATGGTGCTCATTCTGGACACCATATTTCTCAATGCATTCTCACAGACAACTGGCATAAATACATTGATGAATCTGCTTTCCTGCTATTACAAAGCTGGCCGCCAGCAGCCACCACTAGGGGGAGCTCAGTGCATAAGAATTTATGAAGTTACGATAGAATGAACTAGAAGCTATAATAATCTGTTTGCACCGAGCTCCAACTAGTGGTGGCTGCAACAGTGTTTTCACATAGGGAAAAGAAAGAGTTCGGCACCGGTCCCCGCTCCACCATGTTGCTGTCTTGTGGTTTGCCTCCATTTAAGTTACATTACTGACTACTACTTTTAGGGTAATACTTACTATAAGGGTTGCCTGGATTACAAAATCTATTGTCAAATAGGATAGGATATCTCTGGAAGACCATGTGTTACACAGATCCATTACCCCATGTAATGCTTCATGTCACCTGAGGTGGTGCTGCACGGGAAATTAAACACTTTCTGCCGGTTTCTCCTGCAAATAACCTTTGATCAATGGAGGGCCCGGCAGGAGGACACCTTGTGGTCAGTTTAGGTTTGTGGAACCATTCTTAAAAGGGAAGATTACTCAAAGTGGACTAACTTACACTGACTATGAACAGATAATACTTCCCTACTCATCACAGTTACCATACATTCACCGCTCCCTCTTTCCTGATTTACTACCCTACCACTAAGGCCCCTTTCACACCAGTGAGTATTCAGTGCGGGTGCAATGCGTGATGCGAACGCATTGCGCCCGCACTGAATCCGGACTCATTCATTTCAATGGGTCTCTGTACATGAGCGATGGTTTTCACGCATCACTTGTGCATTGCATGAAAATCACAGCGTGTTCTATATTCTGCGTTTTTCACGCAATGCTTGCCCCATAGAAGCGAATGGGGCTGCGTGAAAATCGCATCTCATCGGCAAGCAATTGTTGTTTGTAAACATTCGGTTTTTTATCACGCACGTTACATCGTATTGCACCCGCGCAATAAAAACTGAACGCAATCGCAGGCAAAACTGAATGGACTTGCTGGCAAAATCTCGCATTCTTCACTGAATGCATCCGGACCTAATCCGCTCATGCGCGTCTGCAAGGGGCCTAATTGTACCGCCCTTATAAGCAATGAGCTTCTCTTTATCGATCAACAACCTCTGGATCTCACCTTATAAATGGGTTCGAATTAAATTCTCACCCTAGCTAATTACATAAAAATGTGAGCCGCCAGGTGGTGTTGTGTTCATATCATGCAACGACGCCTGGCGACACATAGAAGATGCAAATGTAACAGTGCTAATAGTGTTCATGTCATTCATGATCAGTTCACATTTATTCATCTGTAACTAATCAGAAAATCATCACATAAAACTAATATTAATCACCCCAAAAATAGAAGAGAAATCTGAGACACCATCTAGATGATAAACAATCTTCAAATAAGTCGTAAGAACTTCAGCGGAAAATCTGGCACAAGTTACTAATTACTGTCATTCCATGCAGAAAGTGGTGAATGCCAGGAAAACATCAGAAAGGTGCCATATAGTGCAGTACGGATTTAGGAGAGCTGATGCAATTTTCTGCCAAACAGAATGTAAACGGCACAAATCAGTGAATGACAGTTTGTTTTTCTTTCCCTTTTGAGTGGGGTTTGGACTCAGGAGACGATTATCGAGGGACTCGTTTATTTCTATTAACAATTTTGCTGCAAAATTTCCATTTGTGTCGTACTTGGCCATACAGACTGTTATAAGGAAATAGGGGGTCATTCATTAAAAAGGTTCTCCAGGCTTTTTAATATCGATGACCAATGCTTGCTGGCGTAGATTTAGACCATTTTCTACACCTAAAACAGGCATAGAAAATGACAAATGAGACGGGCCTGCCGGCCTGCCCCCTTTTTTAGGCGTGGAATTAGCAAGGAAATAACCTTTGCACCATAATCTGCAACAGATATGTAAGACAAAAAGTGGTGTATATCACTTAGTAAATGACCCCCATAATCCTTAAAGGGGTTATCCCGTAATGAATGTAAAAAATGAAAATCAGACATTATATAGTACACAACGATCTCCAGAGATCTCCTCATTCATTGCCCCAATTGCTCTGCCTGACTTATTTCAGGCTGGCTGCTCATAGGGGTAGGGTAGAGTGGGGGGGGGGGGGGAGGTGTCATTTCTGCTGCCTCCTGACGAAGCTCAAGGAGCGAAACCTGGGTCGGGCAAAGGAAAAAGACACTGGGATTTTACATTGCGATTTTAAGGTGCATGTTTGAATTATTTGAATGAAAAGAAGTTGGGAACACTAGCAGACCCACCGGGTGTTGGTTGCAGTTAAGTCCACCGTTGAGCCCTGTGTGCCGGCGTGTGAACGTGGACCTACACCACGAGGAATCCAACAAACTGCGGAGGACTCCTCTGATACGCCTCTTGTCAGTAAAGTGCCGTGTAAGTACAATCTGTGCACTACGGGGCGGCATAATTATACGGATTTACACTATTGCATTCTTCCACCAATTTGCAGGATATCCACTAATAGGACATCTGCAGACCTCGAAACTTTTCTGAAGGGAGAAAAAAAACTGTTTTATATCACCTACTTATACATGTGCGGTCCGAACCTTATATGTACAGAGAGGAGGATACGGCAGCTCTTTACCTTGATGTTGTGAAGTAACTTGTCCTCCTAGGTGATTAGAACTGGTTTTGTGTTTATTAATACGTTGGCCGCCTTTTTATTTCTCTCCTAATGATTCCTTCCAAAACGAGCCACTATAACTAATAACAGGTATTTGGGAATATATTTATAATAAAGTAATATTTAAGTATTTTCATTTTTTAATTCCTGGAGAACCCCATCAAGAATTTCTCAAAAATTCTTCTGCCAAATGAATTTGAAGTTTTGGCAATTTTTTTGGACAAATCGTGTGAAAACGGTGCCCAGCTCTGAAAATTGGCGGAAAAACAAAAGGAACGAAGAACATTAGTAAGTTTTACTGCAATAACTGCATTACTATACGCATTGAGTGGATGATATCAGTGTCACCTCTCAGTCTGACACTGTTCCTTGGAGACAGGGGTCAAAGCAATCCTCCCGCTCTTTCACCCTAGGAAAACCTTTCAGTTGCAGGCAACAAAACTCCATGTGCTATGGAAGATACTCAAGATAGTCATCCTGTTGATGACTTGTGTGAGAAGTCTTCAACACTGCCATGAGGAAGACGTTCAGGCATAGGTGGGGGACCCCATGCATAGATGTGTTGTTGATGGTGGTAGTAGATGTAGTAGCACTTGTAGCCACTGTGATGGTGGTAAGGGCAGTGGTAAGGACAGTGGCACTCGGGGCAAATAGAGAGCAGGGAATCGGAAGTGGGACCAAGGAGCCTACAATGCCCACAACACAGTCCGATAAAAGTGGCAGGGAGGGTAGGGACTATGATGATGATGTATGTTGGACAGGACCTGGCAGCCAATTTGGGGTGCTGAGGAGGAAGAGGAGACATCAAAAGAAAAGGTTGGTGGCCAGTTTGGTAGTAATGAGTGGAGGCAATGTATGGTCAATGCTGCCAAAAGAACTGACAGGGCCAGGTCTGCTTCTATTGTGGTCAGCTTGGTGACTGGTGATGCTGCTTATGCTGTGTGTGCAGGCTGAAAATGTGCCAGACCTAGGCCAAGCTTGCCTGCCACTACTACTTCTCTGGGAGTAACTTCTATATGGCAGTTTTTCTCCACAAGGCCGGCATACAAGACCACACCCGCGTGCAAGATCTTCCTGATTAAAGTAATCTTCATTTGCAAGGGTTTATATTTATTCCTTGATCTGTATTTACTCTAGGGTTTGGTTTGGGGTCTGAATTTATTTGTGTTATTAAAGAGGTTGGTGATGGCTGCAGAAATGAGGGGCCAAAGATGTCCAGGAAGCAAACTGTAGTGGTCATGAGAAGGCATCAATGTGGTCTGGGCCAGATGGAGAAGAGAAAGAAAAAAAAGTAGACTAGACTAGACTTAATTGACAACGGGATATTCTCTTTCTCCTTGTCAGGATTTGTCTCGACATAGTCTGATAATTTCAGCAATGGTTGGACATTGTTAACATGTAGGGACACAGTCCTTTGATAAGAGAAGCAGACACCCAGTTGTCATTACTAGCGCAGAAAGGTATTGATATTCCATACAGGAAGAAGGGCAGCGCTAACCACCTAAATAGCGTACTCCACCCCAGAGCCTGGGAATATAAAGGCCTCATGCACCCAAAATCAATAACCAAAGCCAGCCTAGACGTCCAGAATAAATACCTGCTCCTCGACTATCTAACCCCAACTCCTTTTCTGCAGACTACATGTCTACTAAAAGGGATTGTGTCACAAAAAAAAATTCTGCAATTTTTAAACCAGCACCTGGATCTGAATACTATTATAACCTGATGTAATAAAAATGTATTATAGCTACCGAGTTATTCAATAAATTGTATCTGTATAGCGCCAGATGCTGGTTGTTTTTTTTTTTCTTATTTCTCTGTCCACCTCTCTGCGGTGGACACACTTGCTATGTTCCATCATTTGAGTGCCTCCTGAACTGTTAGCCCCCTTTCACACGAGCGAGTATTCCGTGTGGGTGCAATGCGCGATGCGAACGCATTGCGCCCGCGCGGAATCCGGACCCATTGATATCACTGGGTCTGTGTACATGAGCGTTGGTTTTCACGCATCACTTGTGCGTTGAGTGAATATCGCAGCATGTTCTATATTCTGCGATTTTCATGCAACTCTGGCCCCCTAGAAGTGAATGGGGCTGAGTGAAAATCAAGCAAGTGCGGGTGCGATGTGTTTTTCAGGGATGGTTGCTAAGAGATGTTGTTTGTAAACATTCAGTTTTTTATCACGCGCGTGTAAAACGCATTAAATCGCATTGCACCCGTGCAATAAAAACCGAACAACTGAACGCGATCGCCTACAAAACTGAATGTACTTGCTTGCAAAATCGCGCAGTTTTCACTGAACGCTTCCGCAACGCATCCGGACCTAATCTGCTCACGCTCGTCTGCAAGGGGCCTTATAGGGAGAGTGCTACCGCAGAAAAGACCCACCCCTGAGAAAGGACACACCCTCTGAGCTGCCAGCTAAAAATAAATCTAGCAGAGTTGTGAGGTACAGGGCTGGTTCTAGCTTTGTTAGAAAGCAATTGTAATATACTATATAATGTCTGACTTTCACTTTATACATTAATAAAAGGATAATCCCTTTAATCACTCACTGCCTCTGCAGCATCTTTCATGTCAGAGGCAGTGCACCTACATAGACGAGCCGAGATCACTAATTATTCATATCCCCACATCATCCCATAAGTCTAGAAAACACTCAGTGACAACAGTATAATACACAGGGTTTAGAAGACCTGCAGTTGTCACCAACTTCATTCCTGAGATGTTGCTACGCAATGGTTCAAGCTCATTCAACATCACGAATACAGACGAGACGTTTTTCGCCTTATTCACCTCCCGGAGCGAGTCCACAACGGAGCTCCCAGCCTGACCTCCCAGCACTGCCAGGGATCACATAGCATTATATTGATTTATGATGCTATGTAACCCTTAGGCCCCTTTCACACGAGCGAGTTTTCCGCGCGGGTGCAATGCGTGACGTGAACGCATAGCATCCGCACTGAATCCTGACCCATTCATTTCAATGGGTCTGTGTACATGAGCGTTTTTTTTCACGCATCACTTGTGCGTTGCGTGAAAATCGCAGCATGTTCTATATTCTGCGTTTTTCACGCAGCCCTAGTCCCATAGAAGTGAATGGGGCTGCGTGAAAAGCGCATTGCATCCGCAAGCAGAGTGCGAGTGCGTTGCGTTTTCACTGATGGTTGCTAGGAGATGTTGTTTGTAAACCTTCAGTTTTTATCAGCAGCGTGAAAACGCATCAAAACGCATTGCACCCGCGCGGAAAAAACTGAACAACTGAACGCAATCGCAGGCAAAACTGAATGGCTTTGCCTGTGAAATCGCACAGTTTTCACTGAACGCATCCATAACGCATCCGGACCTAATCCGGACACGCTCGTGTGAAAGAGGCCTTAGGCCCCTTTCACACGGCGTGTCGGATAAATCGGATGCGTTGCGGATGCGTTCAGTGAAACTGTCGATTCACAGTCAAAGCTATTCAGTTTTGCCTGCGATGCGTTCAGTATTCAGTTTTTCGCGCAGTGCAATGCGTTTTGATGCGTTTTTCACAGCGTGATAAAAACTGAAGGTTTACAAACAGCATCTCCTAGCAACCATCAGTGAAAACGCAACGCACCCGCACCTGCTTGCGGATGCAATGCGTTTTCACGCAGCCCCATTCACTCCTATGGGGCTAGGGCTGCGTGAAAACGCAGAATATAGAACATGCTGCGATTTTCACGCAACGCACATGTGATGCGTGAAAACGCTCATGTACACAGACCCATTGAAATGAATGGGTCAGGATTTAGTCGCGGTGCTATGCGTTCACATCACGCATCACCCGCTGAGCTTCGCCGTGTGAAAGGGGCCTAAACTGCATTCACACGGCGTGATTTCGGCGGGTGCAATGCGTGATGTGAACGCATTGCACCGCACTGAATCCTGACCCATTCATTTCTATGGGGCTGTGTACATGGCGTTTTTCACGCATCACTTCTGCAACGCGTGTAAATCGCAGCATGCTCTATCTTATGCGTTATACACGCATCCGCAGCCCATAGAAGTGAATGGGGCTGCGTTAAGCGCATTGCATCCGCAAGCAAGTGCGGGTGCGTTGCGTTTTCACTGATGGTTGCTAGGAGATGTTGTTTGTAAACCTTCAGTTTTTATCACGCAGCGTGAAAAGCGCATCAAAGCGCATTGCACCCGCGGAAAAAACTGAACAACTGAAGCGCAATCGCAGGCAAAACTGAATGGCTTTGCCTGTGAAAGCGCTCAGTTTTCACTGAGCGCATCCGCAACGCATCCGCACCGCATCCGGACACGCTCGTGTAGACCCAGCCTAAGGCCTCTTGCACACGGCGTGTCGGATTAGGTCCGGATGCGTTGCGGATGCGTTCAGTGAAAACTGTGCGATTTCACGAGACAAAGCCATTCAGTTTTGCCTGCGATTGCGTTCAGTTGTTCAGTTTTTCGCGCGGGTGCAATGCGTTTTGATGCGTTTTTCACGCGCGTGATAAAAACTGAAGGTTTACAAACAACATCTCCTAGCAACCATCAGTGAAAACGCATACGCACCCGCGCGCTTGCGGATGCAATGCGTTTTTCACGCAGCCCCATTCACTTCTATGGGGCTAGGGCTGCGTGAAAAACGCAAAATATAGAACATGCTGCGATTTTCACGCAACGCACAAGTGATGCGTGAAAAAAAACGCTCATGTACACGGACCCATTGAAATGAATGGGTCAGGATTCAGTGCGGATGCTATGCGTTCACGTCACGCATTGCACCCGCGCGGAAAACTCGCTCGTGTGAAAGGGGCCTAAGGGTTACATAGCATCATAAATCAATATAATGCTATGTGAATTCTGTCAGTGCAGGAAGGTCGGGCCGGGAGCTCCGTTGCGGACTCGCTCCGGGAGGAACGCTCGTCTGCAAGGGGCCTTAATGTTTAACATCAGGAGTTGTCAGGAATTACTGAGGATGCATCTTCCACCATTACAATAGTAATAACTCTATATATCAGGTGTGTAAATGCCAGTTACATAAATGTCATGGAAACTAAAAAGGTCAACAATACATTTACTCACCTAGAAAGCTTAATTATATCAACATCACAATCACAATCGTGGTTCTCTTTAAATCAGCGAAAAGGTTAAACATATGTCACGTAGCAAGTGGAAGAAATTAATCAACGCTCGATGACTTGCAAATACCGCGCCCTTTCAAGATCCTACATACGGCAAAGAAACTGTGATATAAAATGCACTTGGTTCTGAGTATCAAAAGCAGAAAGTCAATAAGATGTGAGACTTGCTGCAACTTCTAAAGAGTTTAATAACCGAGGGACGGGGAATTATTTATTCTTTAACTCTGTCCTGACCAGGGAGAAGCCGATAATTCCCAATACACTAGATCAGGGGTCAGCAACCTGCGGCACTCCAGCTGCTGTGAAACTACGACTCCCAGCATTCACTCTTGCTTGACTGTTCTTGTAGCTCTCATATAAGTAAAAAGGAGGATTCTGGGAGTTGTGGTTTTAGAGCAGCTGGGGTGCCGGAGGTTGCTGGTCCCTGCAATAGATCAGTGTTCTCCAACCAGTTGGTCAGGAGCCACATATATATATCTCATGACTGTAGGCAGGTGTCGATACTACTGCACAATGGAGGCACCATGGATGTCACTGTAGTAGTACTAGGTATCACAGTAAGGATACTTGCACCTATGTAGTAAGGTATCCGGATGGCTGTTCCGGCAGCTGCTGGAGTTCACTGTATCTTGCATAGGTGGATAGGGCCGTGCACTGCTGGAACCCATTGACTATAATTGACTATAATGGGATCCAGTGGGATTCGGCCTGTTTCCAGCATGAGCACCGGGTTTTGGCGCGCATCGTCCTTTGCCCGGTGGAAACCCAACCCTCATGCTGGTAACCAGATGGAGCCCCATTATAGTCAATGAGCTCCGGCTAGGCCGTATCTGGTGAACTCCGGCAGGGGGGAAACTAGCCTAGTAACCATATCAATGGTAGTCTACTCATGGATATGTAACAATGCCAGTTGTGCACAAGACTGCAGACAGTTTTTTCCTGAGAGCATTGTTTTGGAGTGCAGCTTCATTTTCTTTCTTCCATAAAAGTCAATGGGTCATCTCCATACTACAGGTTCCTATGATTGACCTAGCCCTGTCAATCAAAGTAGACAGGTCACGTCAGTTGCAGAGAGAGCTGAGCCTCTAGGTGTAACGGTAACGCCCCCGTTGCTCCTAGAGGCTCATTTGCATATATCAAAACCTCATTTTTCTCAGCAATGCGGGCACATATGAACATTGGACCAACACAGATGCCTTCAGCTGCCAAGCACACATGTAACATGTAAATTTTCTGATAGATTCCCTTATTTTTTTAGAATGAAGCAATGGATCGCTAAGTGAACAGTATCTTTACATTCAGCTGAGCTAGCTCTACAAGACATAGGGGTCATTTATCAAACTGGTGTGAAGTAGAACTGGCTTAGTTGCCGATAGCAACCAATCAAGTCTTTGACAGCTCCTTTGGAAAATGAAAGGAGGAATTTGATTGGTTGCTATGGGCAACTAAGACAGTTCTACTTTACACCAGTTTGATAAATAGCCCCCATAGTGCCTGGTTTATCAGTGACTTTCCTGGTGACTGACTGTCTTATATCTTGCTTGGTGGTGTGAACTAGCACCAAGTGGGCATGACATGTTGTTATGGGTTCTCCGCTACGTAGACGTTTGAAACCTGTCTGTACTGTCGTCTACTGAGCAGGTGATGGGAGATCCTGTTCTGGATTAAATCTCTATTTCTGATTATCTGCTTTTCATCAAAAATGCATTTCTTTATCTGAGCAACAAATACATGACTCCATTATTCTACATTTCAGAATTGAAAAAAGATTTTGCCACATGCCCAGGAAGCTGCTATGAATAGATTTGTCTAATCGGCTAGCAGGGATTATTTGGAGGATTATGTTGTTTCTCTGGAATTAAAAAAAAAAAGTTTTGTTTTGAGATTTTCTTTCTATCATAATGTGGATACAGATTATCAGATTACATAATCTCCACCAGAACTGCAATGTTCTTTAGCTCCTTTATAATCTGAAGTCACTGGGACTGGCGCCGGGCAGCGCTGTGGGTGCCTTGTCGAGGTTTTTGGGTATGTGCACTCGGGTCAGACATCAGTAAGGCTTTTAGGCATATCGGGCTGAAAAATGTACAATATAACCCAGACTGATACATAGGGCCCGTGCTCATCCGGATGAAAACTTGAGCCTCTGTGTCAGGAGTGCACCTAACCTTTCTGCTGTCTGAGGCGAAAACTAAAACGGCCCCCCCCCCCCACCATGCCAATTTCTTTACCTAGCCCCTTTGACACAATGAAGCGCTCATTGCTCATGGCCCTTTCGCTGCCCACCACTTGTCCCTACCTGGTGCTGCCTCACCTGGCCTTATTGGTGGTGCACCCTTGCTCTGTGTGTACATATAGAACTGCGGGGCATGGCATCTCTAGGGGTCCAGGATACAGACCTGTGGACGCTCTGTGTGCCCCATTATTGTGCCTTCATGAGGTGCCACATTGCTTGTAAGTAAGACCCCATTCACAGTGGTGTTGGCATTTTGGCAGGCTATTCCATCCCAACTGTTGACCGGACAAAAACCCGATGCATGCAGCGGTATTTGTCCGGCTGAAACCCGGCATTTTGGCAGAAACACCGCCAGATCAGGTCGTATCTGGCATTGCCGGATACGGTGAGCTCCGGTAGCCTGATCCTCTGTCAGTTTGATCAACCAAGAGGACGCTAGACAGTGGGGTGCCATCTATGGATCCTTCATCAGGGGGCCCTCGGCAAACGCATTCTTCTTCGAAGTCAATCAAACTTGTGCGTGGCCCTCACCATTGAAGTGTAAGGGAGTCATAGCACAGGCAAAGGAAACAGCATGAATTGGCAAAGTGTTGGGATTGTTCACGGACCCTCACCTACAAACACTGTACTCAAGACGGGAGGAGCTTTTATCTGTTTACATTAAAGGGGTTGTCCAGGATTCCAAAAACAGCGCCACTCCTGTCCATGGGTGGCATCTGGTAATGCAGCAAGTCTCCGTTGAAGTCGAAGGAGCAGAGCTGTAACACAGCGCACAGCCTGCGGACGGGGGTGATGCTGTTTTCGGAAGAAAGCAGCCATGTTTTTCTAATTCTGGACAACCCCTTTTACTGTATCGCTAGTTTGCCTCCTGATAGTTATGTTTTAATTAGCATAAACCGCCACTCGCTTTTGTAAAGTTATAAAACTTCTAATAATATCCTAACCACCAAAATGTCATCGGGACCCATTTATTACTTACTAAGTTGTGTGAAGTGATGAGAGACCGGATCCAGCTAATGTTTACTGAGGCGAATATGTTACCTGCGCCTCATTAAAATAATGGGCTACCTCCTAAATCACAGTCACCTTTGTGAACCAATTCCGTCACAGAATCCTCATTAGAAAGTGTATTCTGTTCACCAAAATATTCAAGCTCCTTAACAATTTGACAAAAAAAAAAAAAAAAAAGAATTTAGAATTTGAGTTTGTTAAAATGATGCTCAAAGGAGAATTAAAGGGGATGTGTCACGATGCATACTCTACATTTTTCAAACCAGCCCCTGGATCTGAATACTTTTGTAATTGCATGTCATTCAAAATTTAGAATAGCCGGTGAGATAATCAATAAAATGTATCTGTATAGCGCTACCTGCTGTTTGTTCCTTTCCTTATTATTTTGTCCATCTCACTCAGCTGGTCACACACGCTCAGTTTAAATCTTTAACTGCCACCAGCCTGATGTTTTGTTAGAAACTGTGACAATTACAGGGGAAGAGCTGCAGCAGAAAGCACACACCCCCTGAGCTGCCAGACTGAAGATAATCTAGCAGAGAAATTGCAGCAATGAATGTGGAGATCTCTGGATCCATGTGAGGTACAGGGCTGGTTCTAACTTTCTTAGGAAGGTATTATCATGTGCTATACGATGTATATATTTTCATTTTTTACATCAATCATGGCATAACCCCTTTAAGAGCAATATTTATTTTTAGACGCACAGAATACTCTGTAGAGTTTATACTGCCCTAGGCACGATTAGTGCTCACGCCCCCTATTCGTTTGGCTAATGCCGCCTATTGATTGAGAGTATACAGTTGCTACATAAAAGGATTTTGAACACGTGATAAAAACGCATTTGATTTTACTGTGATTTCTGTGGTTTTGTGATGTGGTTTTTAGCCATGTAATTTATCCAAGTGAAACGCAGTTATGTGGAAAAAATACACAACAAATAAGGACACAAAAAAGCAGAAAAACCGATAAGACCGAGGGAGGTTCTAGACGCCCTTTTAAATGCAATTTTTACTGTGTGGTCAAAAACATCTCGTCTGAATATACCCTTACACAGCAGCCAGAATAATATAAACCTAATGCACAAGCCCAAAGGCATCCTCAGCAATGGAGGGGGGGAACAGCTCTGACTGAACACATGAAAGTCATCATATCAAAAGGCAATTTGGAGCCAGTAGAATTTGGGAATATCAATTTATGACATTGTGTGACACTCTAAGGCCACTTTCACATCTGCGGCATGGATTCCAGGAAGCTGTTTCGGCAAAGAACAGCCTGTCTGAATTCTCCGGGTCCGGCACCGCCAGATGCAGACAGAATGCCCGCCGGCTCCATTAAGTATAATTGAGTCCGGCGAAGATTTTGCCACATACCGGCAAAAATTATGAGAATCGGTCAGACAAAAATCGCTGCACGCTGCAGTTTGTGTCTGGCCAATTCACGGCATTCTCTGCCAGATCAGGCAGCCGGATCTCCGTGCTGCAGATGTGAAAGTAGCGTAAACAGGACTGAATTTGTCCCGATGATTTATGGTCCATTACAAGATCTAAAGTATCTTCTCCATAGATAGTGGGGAGCACCAGGTCTGTGAGATAACATCAATTTAGAGACCATAACCTTAAGTTCACACCTGAGCGTTTTACAGCGCGTTCAACGCGCATTTCCTATTTGCAAAAACGCGCTGAAATACGCGCAACAAAAACGCGCGTAAAACGCGCGTTTCAAGAACGCTCAGGCCTGAACCCAGGGTAAAACTTTCATACCGCTGATCTGCAAGCTAATTAAAGGGAACCTCTCACCTGCTTTTAACCCCCCCCCCCCACACACACACCCACACACCCACCCAAAAGCCAAATCATCTTATACTTATCATTATCGAGTTGATGACACCCAAATTGCCTTTGTGAGATGTCCTCTTACTACGCAATTCATTGCCAAAATGTTCCCACCCTATATATATTTTGTGTTACCAGAGAGGGACGAGCGAGAGTAGTGGATCATCACAGTGCAAATGCAATGTAGGGACACATGGGGGCATAGTCCTATTAATGATTGTATATGTAATTATTAATAGGACTAAATTACAAAATAAAAACTGTATTGATATGAGGGCATTTTCACTTAGGCGTACACCCATACTGTAAGTGAAAATGCCCAAAGTGTCAATATTTTGTGTGGCCGCCATTATTTCCCAGCACTGCCTTAATTCTCTTGGGCATAGAGTTCACTAGAACTTCACAGGTTGTCACTGGAATCCTCTTCCACTCCTCCATGATGACATCACGGAGCTGGTGGATGTTAGAGACCTTGCGTTCCTCCATCTTCCATTTGAGGATGCCACACAGATGCTCAATAGGGTTGAGGTCTGGAGATATGCTTGGCCAGTCCAGCGCCTTTACCCTCAGTTTCTATAGCAAGGCAGTGGTTGGCTTGGAAGTGTGTTTGGTGTCGTCATCACATTGGAATACTGCCCTGCGGCCCAGTTTCTGAGGGGAGGGGATCATGCTCTGCTTCCAGGGTCGGCGCTTCCTATAACGCTGGGTTCACACTTGAGCGTACTTGATATGCGCGTTTTACGCGCGTTTTTGTCGCGCGCATTACAGCGCGTTTGTGGAAATAGGAAACGCGCATCGTAAGCACGTTCGTGTGATTGACCACTCTGGTGTCAATCACAATACACGCGACAATACGCCCCAAAGAAGCTCCTGTACTTCTTTGGGCGTAGGGCGTTTTACAGCGCGTTCGTGCGCGCTGTAAAACGCCCAGGTGAGAACCATGCCCATAGGGAAACATGGGTTTTCGCCTGTTGAGCGTTTTACAGCGCGTAGGAACGCGCTGTAAAACGCTCAGGTGTGAACCCAGGATAAGGGAAAGGTGGCCGCTCTATATAGAGCCTCAGACGGCTGCAGCACTGCCCGGGCTGGTGCGTCCATGAGGGCGCACCGCCCGGGCCTAGCAAGAGGAGAGGGGCTGACAGGAGGGAAGGGTTCAGCGCTCCCTCCTGTCACTCCATTGTAGGGTGGCCGAGCCCTGTATGGTCCGCGGGTACAGGGAGCATCTGTCTCCTGTACCCGCCCGGACTGACAGGAAATGCTCACACAGTGTGCGCTTCCTGCCAGTCCGCCCGGGTACAGAAAACAAAAGCTCCTGCACCTGCGAACCATACAGGGCTCGGCCACGCTACACTAGAGGGAGGAAGAGAGTGACAAGGGAGAGGGGGGCGAACTTGGAAGAGAGTGACAAGGGAGGGAGGGGAACTTGGAAGAGAGTGACAACGGAGGGGGGGACAAACTTGGAAGAGAGTGACAAGGGAGAGAGGTCAACTTGGAAGAGAGTGACAAGGGAGAGGGGGGAACTTGGAAGAGAGTGACAAGGGAGGGAGGGGGAAGGGGAGATTGACATCCATTACAGACACTCAGTGCACCCCTTACAGACAGATTCACACAATGCATTTCTTACACACATTCAGAAACACACAATACATACCTTATACACAAACACAAACTGCTTTCTATCCCTTATTCAGAAACTGCTTTCTATCCCTTACACGAAAACACACTGCAATCCACTACACACACTGCATCACCTACACACACTGCATCACCTACACACACTGCTATCCCTATACACTACATCCCATAAGCACACACATTAGATTCTCTACAGCAACACAGAACACATCCCCTACACACTTCACCCACTGTGAACAAACTCATGGGTGGAACATGTAGGTGGACTTATGGGTGGGCCTTATGGGCATACTCACTGTCAGGCCCTGGGGCCCAGACCTTGAGCAGTGTCAAGGGCCCTAAAAAATGGAGTTGCTTCCTGTTCTGCTAGAACATAGATTTTTGTGACCACAGTTACAAACAGCCTCCGAAGAGCCTGTTCTACACCAGACCAGTGGAGCCAGACGTCAGCCAGAGCCATCATCATCCTCATCTGGTTGTAAGTAAGCAATCTAGTATATTATTCGTGGCGCTAGTCTCTAATTTACCTCACTTTAAAGGGACACTATAGTCCCCGGAACCACTGCAGATTAATGTAGTGGCTCTGGTCTTTATAGCCTTTCCCTGAAGGCTTTTTAATGTAAACACGCACTGTGTGCAGCACTGGCGTTAGTTAATATGGCAGATCATATGGGTGGGGCATTGTGATGTCACATGGGGGGAGTAGAAAACTTTTCTTTTGCCTAGGGTGGCAAAAATCCTTGCGCCGGCCCTGTCTGCTTCAGTATGTCACAGTACATGTTGGCATTCATGGTTCCCTAAATGAACTGTAGCTCCCCACAGCCAGCAGCACTCATGCAGCCCCAAACCATGACACTCCCACCACCATGCTTGACTGTGTAGGCAAGTCCCACTTGTCTTTGTACTCCTCACCTGGTTGCCATCACACACACTTGACACCATCTGAACCAAATAAGTTTATCTTGGTCTCATCAGACCACAGGACATGGTTCCAGTAATCCATGTCCTTAGTCTGCTTGTCTTCAGTTTGTGGGCTTTCTTGTGCATCATCTTTTGAAAAGGCTTCCTTCTGGGACAACCAATTTGATGCAGTGTGCGGCGTATAGTCTGAGCACTGACAGGCTGATCCTCACCCCTTTAATCTCTGCAGTAATGCTGACAGCACTCATACAACCTCTGGATATGACACTGAGCGCATGCACTCAACTTGGTCAACCATGACGAGGCCTGTTCTGAGTGGAACCATTTTTGTTGCACCGCTGTATGGTCTTGGCTACCATGCTGCAGCTCAGTTTCAGGGCATTGGCAAACTTCTTATAACCTAGACCATCTTAATGTAGAGCAACAAATTTTTTTTTTCAGATCCTCAGAGAGTTCTTTGCCATAAGGTACCGTGTTGAACTTCCAGTGACCAGTATGAGAGATTGTGAGAGCGAGAACACCAAATGTAACACACCCGCTCCCCATTCACACCTAAGACCTTGTAACACTAACGAGTCACATCACACTGGGGACGTAAAATGGCTAATTGGTACTCACTTTGGTTGCCAGCGATTTAGACATTAATGTCTGTGTGTTGAGTTATTTTGAGGGCACCAAATGTACACTGTTATACAAGCTGTACACTGACTACTGTACATCGCATCAAAATGTCAGATCTTCAGTGTTGTCCCATGAAAACTTATAATAAAATATTTACAAAAATGTGTGGGGTGCACTCACTTTTGTGAGATACTGTATGTACACTTTTAGGGGTAATTTTTTTATGATTGCATTTTACTCATTTTGGCCTAAAATGATTTTTTCAATTGGTTTCTTTAATAAAAAATATTGAGCTGTTCCGTCACAAAGGATTAACTGTTTGTCTTGCTGAAAAACCTTATCTCTAAATTACTAAAAGGTCATAAACACTTCTTTAAGACACATTCTTATCAGTAAGATAAGAAGTGACCTATAATCCGTGTTTAGGAGGTCAGAGATCAGAAACAAGGAGCCGTCAGCTGAGCTGCCTGACGAAACAGAGTGCTACTAGATCCTGCTACTAGAGAAACTCAAGACTGCACAGAGACAGGGGTTCAACATTTTTAATAAAGACCAATTAAAAAAAAGATTTTTGGCTCAAAACGAGTACAATGCAATAATAAAAAAAGATGTACATAGCCTTTAAAGATTCAAGGAGGTAATGTAAGAATGCCATCAGAGGAACGTGGTCCACATCATTAGTGGACTGGAGAAAATATAACCCATTTTGGTGGGGGAAATTTAGAAACATTTGACCTAAGAACATTTATGAGAAATTAGTAAAAAGGATCCTTATTCATTTCATACATCACCCTTGTAAAAAAACATCCTTGAATGCACCTCTCTAACAGGAGCCATATATTCCAGGGACGGGTGGCTAAACGTAACTCTGGCTTTTCAGTATTCACTGCTGTATATAAAGTGCTGCTCGCTGTCATGGTGCTGGAATATGCACAGAATTCATTCCCCTAGCTTTCCCTGAAGAGTCGCCAGAACCTTTCATTACACACATTGTCATCTCCTCCGGTATAACTGTGAAAAATCCCAATCCGTTCCCTGAGGCACATTCCCAAATTCCTTCATGTCACTACAACCATTGTCATTGTTATAAGTGAATGCAAGCTCACGGCCCCAGATGCTAACAGTCATGAGGCGAGAAGTTTTCTATATTATATATTATCTGACAAGTGGAAACTTTCCACTTGCTGTAATCATATAGAACAGTTCCATTTCGCTATGGAACTGCTCAGGGCCTGTGTACAGTTACCTGTTTCTCGATGCGTCCTTCTCAGCATATTTATGTCATATGTAATAAAAGCGTAAATCGGTCGACTGTCTCCATATCTGGCCCATTTACGGTGTAGAACACTGATTGTGCGGTAAATGCTCCTCTATGACGCTCTCAAAGCATGCTGATGCAAATTGTGGCAATTCTTCTACTGAAATGTATACATGGGCGAGTCAAAATAGCAATGTTTGCAGCATTCATGATAAACATCAGTGCAACAATTTTCCATGCTTAGTATAAACCAAGCACATAGTACAGATGTTAGATTAGGGCTCTCTCCTTCACCACAAAGGAAAACGCATTTTTTTAAAAAAATTTTTATAGAGGGGTTAAATGTTAGATTTCTGAAACAAGCAGAAAAACAAACAAACAAACAATAAAACTAAAAACCTAAAACTAAAACCTTGCAGCGCTGGGGTCCTGGGACCAATGACGGTATCTGCATGGCGTTTGTATGTTCTCCCTGTGTTTGCATGGGTTTCTTCCCACCTCCAAAGACATTATGATGGGAAACTTGATTGTGAGCCCCACTGGGGACAGCGTGATGCTCATATCTGTAAAGTGCTGCGGAACATAGTAGCGCTGTATAAGTATATAAAAATAAAGCAACATTGTGTATTCATAACATACAATAAATCAGGCCTCCTACCACAAATTAAGATCAGTATAGATGATTTCAACATTGTTACATAAACACGTTGTATATAAAAAAATCCAACTACTAATAAATACACATAAAAACAAAATGGTACGTAAACCCCAAAAAAGTATTCCTTACCAGACCTAGATAAGACCACTCTCTGCACCGATAAATTGTGCCATGGTGTTCAGATTTTGCAAAAAAAACATCAGATAAGGGTACTTTCACATTTGCGGCATAGCTATCCGGCAGGCTGTTCCGGCGGGTGAACAGCCTGCCGGATCCGCCATGCCGCACGTACCCGTGCACTGCCGCTCCGTCCCCATTGACTATAATGAGGGGGCGGAGCTACGGCACAGCACGGCAGTGCACGGCCGGAGATCGCCGGACTAAAAGTACTCCAGGTCCGACTTTTTAGTCCGACGATATCTGCCGTGCTGCGCCGTAGCTCTGCCCGCCCCCATTATAGTCAATGGGGACGGAGCGGCAGCACGGCAGTGCATGGGTACGTGCGGCATGGCGGATCCGGCAGGCTGTTCACCCGCTGGAACAGTGTGCCGGATAGCTATGCCGCAAATGTGAAAGTACCCTAACTAGTCTCATACAGTGTTTGTATAGTGCCAACTAAAGTCCACAAAAGTAGCATGAAGGGGTTCACACATAGGCTTTACTGCAATTTTGTCCTTTGATGGTTAAATCTAGTGTTGAGCAAAGCGAAGCATTCGAAGTGGAGCTATTCAGTAAAATGTATCTGCATAGCGCCACCTGGGGTTTGTTGTTTTCCTTATTTTCTGCCCGTCTCACTGAGCTGGTCAAATGTGCTAAGTTTAAATATTCAACTGCTACCATATATTTTGTTAGAAGCTGGGGCAGTTATAGGGAGAGCGCTGCAGCAGAAAGGAGACACCCCCCCGAGCTGCCACACTGAAATGAATCTAACAGGGCAATTAGAGCAGTGAATAAGGAGATCTCTGGATCCACATGAGGTACAGGGCTGGTTCTAACTTTGCTAGAAAGGTAATTCCATGTACTATAGGGTGTCTGCTTTTAACTTTTTACATCAATTATGGCATAACCCCTTTAGAACGTCAACTTTCCAGACACGAATATAACCTAAGATAATCCTGGTACTACTACTACTACCTCCATTATCTAACAATCTTCACCCCCCCACCACCAAGAATATAGACAAAGCATCATCCATTTATAGTCTAAGCTCACACGGCAGGTGTGTCTCCTGTCGTAAATTTTCCATTTCGGCCGGTTTGCTTTTTTTAACCGTACCGATTTAGTTTTTTTTACCGCCAGTATAATACACCTATGTACTATTCCCGATTGAGCACATCTACTCCGTGTAGATTTAATAACTCAGTTAACACCCAGTATAGCAGCTTTCCTGTTGGACTGTGATTTAATACAGAATGATGACATCTGTGGTTCAAGTTTTTGACAGTTCACAACTGAGAAGAGCAACACCCTGAAACTCTGTGAAAAGTGTGAATAATATGGTCAGAGCTAACGAACAGTGATACGGAAACCATGAAGCCTCATCTCACAGAGGTGAATCACTGAATCGTTCGAGAAACTGTTTCCAAAGTGTAAAATGAAAAGATTTTTTCTAGAAGTAAATAACTTTAAATCTGAGTAATCCCTAAGGACACAAGACAGATCATCTAAGTCACGAACAGAAAAAAATGATATTGCGGTATGTTCTCACGTAGTGAGGTGGATCCGCTAAATTTCTTGTCTTGTGCCGCATGCACGGGAGGCACTGGTGCAGCAGGGCAGGAAAACAGGTGCCAAGTTAAGTGATGTAGCAGTGCTGATGATGGAGTAGAACTAAAAATGTTGCAGAGCTGATATGCGGAACTGATGATGTAGCAGTGCTGATGATGTAGCAGAGCTGATGAGATACCAGAACTAATGTCATGGAACTGATGGTGTGGTAGAGCTGAAGATGTAACTGAGCTGATGGCGTAGCCAAACTGAAAATTTATCAGAGTGAATGGTGTAGTGAGGCTGTGGCAGAGATGATGGGTGTAGCAAAACTGAAGATGTAGCAGTGCTGATGGTATAGCCAAACTAAAGATGTGGCAGAGCTGATGGTGCAGTAAACTAGAAAATGCAGCTAAGCTGGTGGCTGAATAAGGCCCCTTTCACATGGGCGAGTTTTCCGCGCAGGTGCAATGCGTGAGGAGGACGCATTGCACCCGCACTGAATCCGGACCCATTCATTTCTATGAGGCTGTGCACACGAGCGGTGATTTTCACGCATCACTTCTGCGTTGCGTGAAAATCGCAGCATGTTCTATATTGTGCGTTTTTCACGCAACGCAGGCCCCATAGAAGTGAATGGGGCTGCGGGAAAATCGCAAGCATCCGCAAGCAAGTGCGGATGCGTTGCGATTTTCCCGCATGGTTGCTTAGCAACGGGACCCTATCTTTATTATTTTCCCTTATAACATGGTTATAAGGGGAAATAATAGCAGTCTTAATAAAGAATGCATTGGAAAATGAAGTGGAAGGGGTTAAAAATAATAAAAGTTAACTTACCTTAGCCACTTGATCGCGTAGTTGCGATCTGTCCTCTCTTTCCCTGCATCAGCTAAGATCTACAGGACCTGTGATGACGTCACATAACATGGTCCAATCACATGGTCAGTGATGAAGTCCAGCTTCGGGTCTGGGTACCAAAAATGGCGATTTTTCTCACGCGCATGCAAAACGCATTACAAACGTTTGCACCCGCGCAGGAAAATCGCGCATATTCCCGCCACGCACCCGTCTCTTATCCGGGCAGCAGTTGGAGTACTGGGGATAACTGAACTAACTTGAATAGTCAGGTTCTGTCCTGCCACGTGAGCCAGGTTTAAATGACCTGGAAGGATGATATCATCACTGCCTGCTGAGAGGTCTTGGCCACCTGAGGTGTAGGAGAGAAAACTGATCCGGGCCGAGGAGGTGAGCAGAGCAGCATGCAGTGCTGAATTTGGGGCAGGTGAGTGACAGTACCCCCCTTCTTATGGCCTCTCCAAGAAGAGTCTAACAGAAAAGGGAGAGAATCCATGACATGGAACTTCTTGATAAGAATAGGATCATTCATGTACTTTTTAGGGACCCATCTTCTTTCTTCTGGAAGGTATTCCTACCAGTCAATCAATTAACGCAACCTCTGATAACCCTTTTTGAAATTCAGGTGAAACCAAGACAGGTGATGTCTTCTTGATTTCAGTGGAGAATGTATTGCCCTCCTCACAATAAGGGTATGTTCAGATGACGACAATTGTCGCGCGACAAAAAGTCGCACTATTGTCGCGCGACAATTTTTATAATGGGAGTCTATGGTGTCGCAGTGCAACATGCGACATGCTGCGACTGCGACACGACAGTCGACAAAAATCCTTACGGGATGGACTTTTTGCGACTGTTGTGTCGCAGTCGCAACATGTTGCATGTTGCACGTGCGACACCACCATAAACACCCATTATAAAAATTGTCGCGCGACATTAATGTGACATCAATGTCGCGCTACAAATGTTGCAGTGTAGTGGTTCCCAAATTGTCGCGCGACTTTTTGTCGCGCGACAATTGTCGTCGTCTGAACATACCCTTATCCTTCCAAATTTCTTTTTCAGTTACATGCTAGATTCTACCTTGTGATGAAGGAAGTATTCTTGATTAGGCCTCATGTTTTTGTTTCTCTTCATTAGCTATTTGTAATGGTGTGGTTCCTGCGATACCCAAGGACCAATCTGTACGGCTCAATAAACCAGTTACGACCCTACAGTTTGAGTTAAGGTAGGCTACTCAGCTGGACCTAGGATATCTGTGACCTAAGCTATGGTACGATGGAGCAGAACATAGTTAAAGAAGACAATGGAGGACAAGCAGAACCAGGTAAGCGGCACCAACGTAACGCCCAATCAGTAGTCAGGGAAGATGGGTCGCAACAGGTAGGGTCAAATTCAGGTTTACAAAACACAGGCCAAACAAGTACATATGGTAAAAAGAGCAAGCAGTTCCTTTAAAATTGAGCCTTTGATTTTGGTTGGCCAGGTGGCATATCTACAGTACCTGGATGGTGGCAAGTAGAAGGATGAAGACTACTCGTTGGAGCTCAGACAGTTGAGTACATTACAATTTTGCTTTGAGGTTGTTTTACGCTTTTAAGATGGTTGAATTATTAAATCATTTTTTTTTTACAATTCAAGGATCGAGGATTTGTTGGACTCTACAACTACAGCTACTTCTGCAGAGGCTGAACAGACACAAACCGTATCCTCTGTAGTAAAGCATCTCAAGGACAGGTTATTTACAGACTCTACATACTTATAGTTCACATTCTTCATGTAAGGTATGTGGCACCTCCTCGCCGAGCACACGGTTCCCCTTCCGCCTGCTATAGCGTTCTGCTGCTGCTTTACATGAAATGGTTCTGTCTGAACCATCACAACCAGTATTCGGGTCCCGTCCTGTTATTTATTGCACAATCTAATCACTTATCATAAGGAACAGTGAACCTGAATTTTCTTTAATAAATAAAACAAAATGCGGTTAGGTTAAAAGGGTTTTCTAGGATATTTTAACCGATGACCTCTGGATAGGTCATCAGTATCTGATGGTTGGTGGTCCGACACTTGAGACCACTGCCGATCAGCTGTTTGAGAAGGCACTGACGCTCATGGTAGCGCCACAGCCTTCTCTCAGCTCGCCAAGCACAGCGACATACGTTGTATAGTGTCTGTGCTTGGTATTGCAGCTTAGCCCCATTTACTTCAGTAGGGCTGAGCTGCGCCTAGGCCATCTGACCGATGAACATGACTTGATTGGCTTAGGCAAGGCTGCTTGAAGGGCGTGGCACTACTGCGCCTTCTCAAACAGCTGATCAGTGGGGGTCGACCGCCACCCATCAGATACTGATGACCTATCCAGTGGATAAGTCATCAGTTAAAAACCTCGGACAATCTATTAATACAGGGAAGAATTGACGTTTGCTACATCACAGGCGCTAATGATATGGACTGGATTTTCCCATTATAATTAATGAACAATTATTTGCCCTGCTGTTGGCTAAGCTGTGTCCCCTAGGAGGTTGTTATATGGCATATGGACATGAGAGAGGGTTGAGCCCCTACTTAGGACCCCCCATTATAAGGCAGAACAGAGAGCTGCTCTGTAAGAGTTGCTTCCGTTCTGGCAGAATTAAGTCATTCACGTTTTTACTCATCTGATGACCGCTATATAATAAACTATTGTAATTTAAAACGGCTGGCCAAGAAAGGCTATCCTGGCCAACCCAACTGTCAGCCATGGTGGCTACAATATGAAAGATTAATATGTTTGATGTATTGTTTAGTATGCCATGATACCTAGGTGATAAATTGAGAACTCCACGATTAGGCTCCATGGTCACAACTATAGAAGGAGCATAGGCTCGTATGCAGGCCAGGGAGCCTAAAAGACCCCAAACTGAGCCACTGCAGTGTAAACGTTATGATAGTTGGGACCCAGGAAGTTCATCTTGTCCCTCTGTATGAGGAACCGAGAGGATGAAAGGCAAGAAGCATACATTGATACTTACCAACATAGTTCTGCTCCAGGACATGAGAAGATGGCTTCCATTTCCCAGCCCTGGAAAAAGGTTATGTTTGTTTTATGGTTTAAAGGTAAATGATCGGCACTCAATATCTGGGACTCACATATATGAATTTATTGTAGACAAATGTATCAAGAGAAATAAAAATAAATGCAATAAAATTAAATCAAAATTAAAAACCCCATATAGTTAAAATAGTACTAGATGTGGTATTGGATCCTGCTCAGTAATACAACACTGTCTGTGTATCTTTGCATAGTTCTGTGGATTCTTATGAGGCCCAAAGTCCGCAGGAACTTTATTTCAAAGTGTCCTACACAGTTCCAGTAAAAACTTTTTCCAAGAGTAAAATCCAAATATATCTCACTGGTATCCCAACTTAAATGATGATCGGAAATCTGCAGCTGTCTCTACCGTGCGCTCAGAGAATAAATGAATAGTGTTACCTTATTTCAGGCGTTCTGTTCGGTGTTCCTCCTTCGGTCCTGACCGCGGCGTCCCACGTGTCAGGCCGATGCACGTAGGAGTCTCACCTGGTTAGTTTCCTCTGTCTCGCGCACTCTGGTAGTCACCGTTCTGGTGTTTTTCCACTTTGCTGCAGCTAATGCTGTCCTTGGGAATGATGGATGCTGGAGCACTCCGTGTCCGACTTAGTGTGTATAGTCCGGTGTAGCTATGGGGGTCCTCCAAACCAAACGCGTTTCAGGGCTCTGACTGTCCCCTTCCTCAGTGGTAGAAACTACTGCATTTATTTTTATTTCTCTTGATACATTTGTCTACAATAAATTATTATTATTTCTCTTGATACATTTGTCTACAATAAATTCATATATGTGAGTCCCAGATATTGAGTGCCGATCATTTACCTTTAAACCATTTTTTACTACATGTCTGGGTGAGACAGTCTTGATCTGAGCACCTTCCATTCAGTCAGCTAGTGATCCATCCATTATCTACTATTATGTTTGTTTTATACCAACAAGTTTCTTAAAGAGGAACCATAATGCCCTCCAAAAACCGCAGCAACCGTCTTCTCCACAGATTCCGGTGCTTTTTTTTTTAAACCTATATCCCCTTTTTGCTAAGCAAAAAGCGCCAGTAGTTTTGGTTTCCAATCAGCATCAACGGCATCAGAGCCCTGGTTCACTCCTCACCGAGAATCACGCTCCTTTGACTATCCTGAGTAGCATAACGGGAGCTGACACTAGTGGAATAAATTGCTCAGGAACAGGCAAGGGGGCTTAGGACAAAAACAGCCCAGTAATCTGTGGAGTCAGGAAATAGATGGCCACCATTGTTGGACGATG
Organism: Bufotes viridis; assembly: GCA_033119425.1. Lineage (NCBI taxonomy): Eukaryota > Metazoa > Chordata > Amphibia > Anura > Bufonidae > Bufotes > Bufotes viridis. Next base: position 416,904,077 of record CM065592.1, on the reverse strand, counting down.
TGGTCTTCTTTCAGTAAAGATTGTCCCAAAACTTAACTAACTGCTGAGATTTGTCCCTCACAAAAATGTCATGCAACAGTGACCTTTCCACCCTAGACTTTTTGGAGTGCAACTAAAGCAAAACTAGTGACATTAGCTACAATATCCCAGATAAGGTTATCTACCTCAAACCTATGGTGAGTTGAAAGCGCACAACCACCAAGGTTTAGGCTTCATGAAAATGTCCATATTTGAAATCCACATCAGACAGATCTTGAATATGGTGACCATGGAATTCTATGGACCCATTTCCAATGCATTTTTCAAGAAGGCATCACATGGTGGAACACAAAGCGCACAACGGGCCCGTAGCACAGTATGTGACCCACCGTATGGCCATGTGCATGAGTTCTAATGCTTCCTCAGGATGTCTGATAACCAAGACACAAACCAGTGTCCCATATCTCCAATGTGATGGATTAGGACGGTGCGGAGTGAGAACATCCAGGCTCGGTAACAAGCGGCTGATAAAGGTGGTATGTAATCTCGAAGGCTATTTTGGGAATATTTCTCCTGACAACAACTTTGCAGTACTGGGATATTATCAGCATCGTTCTCACTGCTTTAAAGACAATCTCTATTGAAATGATGGGCTGAATAGTCTTGTGAACGTGTCCGGATAATTCTGCTCTGCTACGTGACCACAAGCTCCTTGTAGATTAACTGATGCTAATTTTACATATCTTCTCTTTCAGGAGCCTCTTCGCCTGCTGCTCCTTACACCTCGCGTGCTTCTTCAGTGATCAATTATTTTGACATCATGCTTAGCTGAGAATGAAAATCATATTATTCCACCTTGTAGTCTGAAACAACTAAAAGACAAAACGAAGCCATGAAGTCTACAAGATGCAGCTATTGTGCTACACATGCCATCATATTCCTTGCAATTTGACAAAGAAAAAAAGGAGGCGTTGTTGGAATGGAATAATACTTTGTATGAATGTAATGATATATGTAAGTGAATCCAATATTAGAGAGAAAACTGAAAGGAGGCTCTAGTACCCTGTTGGGTCATCTGCGGCTTGGATACAAGATGAGATACGGTTGGGCATGGAGGGGGTATCCTACGGTACATTTGCCCACAAATGATGCAGCTGGGCCTGTAGATCCTGCACACTTGTAGGTTGCTAAAGCTGGCGTCCAGCTGGTCCCATAAATGCTCGATGTGATAAATCTGGTGACCGGGCAGCCGAGAAAGTGTTGTAATCTGGTGGAGACATTCCTGGGAAACCTTTGCTGTGTGTGGGCGAGAATTATCCTGCTAAAAAATGCCAGATGGAAGTTCTGCCATGGGAGGAACACGTGGTGGCAGGGTGTCCTGCACATATCACTGAGCTGTTAGTGTCCCTCTTATCACTACTAGTGGTGACCGACTGTGGCAGGAGATGGCTCCCCAGATCATCCACAGACAGGCCAGGATTTCTAATGGTAAGGGTACGATAACACGGCAATGAAAAATAGCCGTTTTCAGAACCAATTAAAGCGAACCTGTCACCTGCTTTTTACCTCTTAAGCTGTTAACTGTACCTTATAGATCATTGTAACCTTGTTTCCAAACAGGTGTTCTTCGTTTTTCTGGGGTTTATATTCCTGAAAAAATCACTTTATAATCTCCTGCTCTGCTGCGTCTGAAGTCACCAGACAAGTCAAGGAGGCAGACCCTCCTTGACTGCTGGATGCGACTCCCCGCCTAACCCCGCCTCTCATCCCTATGATTGACACTAGCTCTTCTGCCCGGGACCGCTGGTCTCGCGGCGCATGCGCCGTCTGCCTTCATAGCAGCGCGATCCCGAGCCTCGCGCTGAGTGATCTGCATTTCACCAGCGGCCCGGCTAGAGAGGAGAGAAGTGCGCAAGCGCGATCTAGCAAGGGGATCGCGCTTCACTCAGCGCGAGGCTCGGGATCGCGCTGCTATGAAGGCAGACGGCGCATGCGCCGCCGAGACCAGCGCGGTCCCGGGCAGAAGAGCTAGTGTCAATCATAGGGATGAGAGGCGGGGTTAGGGCGGGGGAGTCGCATCCAGCAGTCAAGGAGGGTCTGCCTCCTTGACTTGTCTGGTGACTTCAGACGCAGCAGAGCAGGAGATTATAAAGTGATTTTTTCAGGAATATAAACCCCAGAAAAACGAAGAACACCTGTTTGGAAACAAGGTTACAATGATCTATAAGGTACAGTTAACAGCTTAAGAGGTAAAAAGCAGGTGACAGGTTCGCTTTAAAGTCTATGGGGTTATTTACATGGATGTTTTTTTTGTCCAATTGTAGCTGCACTGGGTTTCTCAGGCACAAATACAGGAGCTACAATTTCATTGTTAAAGGGGTTCTGCAGTTATTTTAAACTGATGATCTATCCTCTGGGTAGATCATCAGCATCTGAGAGGCAGGGGTCCGACACCCGGGACCCCCGCCGATCAGCTGTTTGAGAAGGCAGCGGCACTGGCAGTAGCGCCGCGGCCTTCTCGTTGTTTACCACAGGCGCAGTGACGTCACAACTAGTATCACTGGCCTGGGCGTGGCTAAGCTTCAGTCAATTGACCAGAGCTTAGCCCCGCCCAGGCCAGTGATACTATTCGTGATGTCACTGAGCCTGCGGTAAACAGCGAGAAGGCCGCAGCGCTACTGCCAGTGCCGCTGCCTTCTCGAACTGATGATCGGCGGGGGTCCCGGGTGTCGGATCCCTGCCAATCAGATGCTGATGATCTAATTAGAGGATAGATCATCAGTTAAAAGTAACTGCAGAACCCATTTAAAAGATTTTTGCACGAAGGACAATGGGGGAGATTTATCAAAACTGGTGCAAAGTAGAACTGGCTTAGTTCCCAATAGCAACCAATCAGATTTCACTTTTATTACTCCCGGAAGACACACGGAAACACAACCTACAAAATTTGCGGACACACGGAAAGGATGTGAAAAAAAAGGAAGACGGATCCGCGATTTGCGGACAGCAAAAAACAACTGTTGTGTGCATGTAGCCTAAAGCTGCTTTTACACAGCGACTGGGAGCCAAAACCAGAAGCGGAGTCTGCGCAGAGAGGTATAATGGAAAGGCTTGCACCTGTTCTGTGTTTTTGGCTTATAATCATTGATGAATAGTGTGTGAAAGTGGCCTAATTCACAGACCTGCTGGGATCTCTTGTAGCCACTCACAATAGTAGATTAGACTCCTAACGGTGTATTTGAAAATGGCCTTTTACACATGACATACACTTACAGGGGTTGTCCAACAAAACTAGTTTTCAAACCAGCACCTCAATCTGAATACTTTTGTAATTGCATGTAATTAAAAATTTTGCATAACCAGTGAGTTGTTCAATAAAACGTATCTGTATAGCGCCACCTTCTGTTTGTTCTTTTTCTTATTTCTTTGACCTGCTCACTGAGAAGGCCGCACATGCTCAGTTTCATCCTTCAACTGCCTCCTGAGCTGTGATAGGGAGAGCATGGACACGCCCCCTGAGCTGTGATAGGGAGAGCATGGACACGCCCCCTGAGCTGCAGCAGAAAAGACTCTCCCCTCGAGCTGTCAGCTTGATATCAATCTAGCAGATCAATAAATGGGGAGATCTCTGGATCCATGTGAGGTTCAGGGCTGGTTTTAGCTGTGTTAGAAAGATTATCATGTACTATGTGATGTCTGGTTCTCATTTTTTACCTTAATTGTGGGATAATCCCTTTAAAGGCTACCTGTACATTGTTGATTATGAGTATTTTTCCATGGGGATTTTTGTGTTTAAAAACAGCAACAAAAATAGACAAATCTCATGTACACTACTTTTTTTTTTTCGACGCTTTTAAAATCCACAGCCTGTCAATTGTTTGCGATTTTTTTGTGTGTGGATTTTACCCTTTGCAATGCAAGGTTGAGAACAGCAGCAAAAAACACAACAGATGTTTTTTGTATGGAAACACAAAAGAATTTGTGCAAATTTTCAGTTTTTAAGGATTCATGCACATGACCGTTGGTGTTCTTCTGGTCAGTAAATTGCGGATCCACAAAACACGGATACTAGTTGTGTGCATTCCACACAGACATACGGATGGGGACAGCACACGTTTTTTTTTTAAGGAACCGACGCGGCTCTTCCTGTGGTTTTGACATGGTTTTTCATCCTTCACCCTAGGTACACACCTAAGTGTTTTACAGCGCGTTCAAACGCGCTGTAAAACGCACAACATGTGAAAAGCCATGCTTCCCTATGGGCATGGTTCACATTTGGGCGTTTTACAGCGCGTTTGAACGCGCTGTAAAACGCCCAACGCCCAAACAAGTACATGAGCTTCTTTGGGGCGTTTTAACGCGCCTATGGACAATGTTGCCATAGGGGAGAATCACTAAATCGCGCGTATGACGCGCGTTTCTTAGTTACAAAAACGCGCGTAAAACACGCGTCATACGCGCGATTCAGAAACGCCTAGGTGTGTTCCCAGCCTCAATGAGCATGCTGAAAGCAGAGTCCATATCAAGAACGGTCAACAATCATGTGCATGAGGCCTTAGGAAAAGATCTGCTTCCGTTCTGTGTTTAGAGCTGCACCTGGTGTTGGCTCAAAATCACGGATGGCAATCACTGAGGCCCCATTCAGACGAGCGAGTATCTCGCTGTGGACTCGCAGCAAGGCACCCGGCCTGAACTCCCAGCACTGCCGGGGTCACATAGCATCATAAATCAATATGCTATGTAACCCTTACAGTTCTGGAATGTATTGGATAACACTGACATAATGCTGTCCGTGTCATCTAATACATTCCAGAACTGTAAGGGTTACATAGCATTATAAATCAATATATTGCTATGTGACCACGGCAGTGCTGGGAGTTCAGGCCGGGTGCTCGCTGCGAGTCCACAGTGAGACACTCGCTCGTCTGGAAGGGGCCTGACTGTGAATAAGGCATTAGTCAGGTCTCTGGCGGTTCACTTTCAATTAGACTCGCCTAATTAGTATGCACATGAAAGAAAGAAAAAAAAAGGTTGCAAATGTGCTGTGAAAAGTCACATGTCAACCTGAAAGTGCGACTTTCAATGCAAAAATAGTCACACTTCACATACTGGAAAGCCGCTGTCAGATTTTAATATTGGGACAGGACAGCAGTATCTTAGCTGTTCTGCAGTATCTCAGGCACTAACCCTGAGAATTGTAGAGCGGAGGGAGCTGGAAACCGCAGCTCATGGAAGTGAAGGGGAGCAGCGCTGCCGTTACCATTTCTGTTCACTATACAATGAAGATTCAGACACCCATAACAAGGCGGGCAGGTGTAATGACCAAGACAGCATAATACGGATCTATGACTCTCAGTCCTCGGGATTGGGGGCTGTTACATATACCCTAAAATGCCCCCCTATTACAGCAGCCTCAATAAGGCCCAATATTGAGCGCTCTCCGTTACCCAATCCTCAAAGCTTTCTAGTCCAAATAACAGAAAAAGCAGCTCTTATGTGAGGGGGGTGCACGCAGAGCATAAAAGGGGCTGTCTGGTTTGCTATACTGATTACCTATCCTCAGGATACTTCACCAATATTAGATCAGTGGGGGTGCCGGGAGACAAACCCCCACCGATCTGACATTGATTACCCATCCTGAGGATAGGTTATCAGTATAGTAAACCAGACAACCCCTTTAAAGGGGTATACGGTTACCATAAGTGTAACTTGTGTTTTAGACTAAATTCATCATCAATAATTACCTAATTGATGTAAATTTCACATATTTACTGTTCAGCAGTTGTAAAGTTTTCTTCCTCTGTCACCCACTGCGTTTCCTCATTAATTACCATGGCAGCGACCTGTAGGTCTGAGCCTTTGTTAGGTCGAGCATGCTCAGTGTGTTGCTATCCATTCTCTAGCTAAAAGTCTTGTGAAACAAAGGGCGTGTTAGTGTGCTGGTGAATACTGAGTAGAGGGGGCGTGACCGGACTGTATATCAGGCAGCCAATCAATAAACATCAACACTCACAGCAGGAAAGCTAGGGATTGTGGGGATTGTAGTTTTTGAAGTTTTGTGAGGGAAGATCAGGCGCCATGATACTCTCAGTGTGTTTCAGGCTCACACAGGAGCTAGACAATGGAGTGGAAGGTAAACTGAAGCTCTGCTTATATGTACCGGTATGGCTTCTGGTTGGGGCACAGCTTGCAGCCTTAATGCAGTTTATCAAAAATTAAGTTACTTTACCGGAATACCCCTTTAAAGGGTATTCCCATATGAAGATTCATGGCATGTGCATGCTTATTGGAATAGAAGTGAACAGAGAAACCCGCATCCACAGCCATGTCTCCCGTCACAGTGGCATAAGATGGGGCCTAGTTCTTGAGATAAGTGTGGGTCCCAGAGGTGGGATGCACAACTATTAGACACTTATGGCATATCCTGTGGACAGGCCCGATCTAACATCTGAGAGATGCCACCTGCAGGAATCGGGTCAAAGAAGATGGCCCCGTTTTAGCCACCGTCCAGTTACCGACAGTAATTACTGAATGCGCCGTTAAAGGGTTATTCCCATCCGGACCCTTATGGCATATTCACAGGATATGCCACACATTCCCACGTGAGAATAACCCTTTAAGGACCTTCCGTGTACAGCGTGCCATTAAAACTTACATGATGGACCAGATCGCAAGAATTAATGGACCTGGTACAATAAGTGACTTTGTAGGTCCATTTTGCTAATTATAAAAATCCGTTTGGCACGACACTTCAAGGTTTTCATCTCTGGAACAAGACGATGTCAGTCACTTGCGGTCACTTTTTATTAAACATTTTTAATCTCTCTCTCCATTTGTGGCTTATCGTACACACGACTTATTCCCTTGTAAAGGAGCAGCATCAGCCTTTATGTAAAAAGACATGATAAAATGGTTCTATGTCGGAGCCTGCGACAGCGAGTCACACGCCTGGACCTCATTCTTCAATAGGAGGATAGGATTTATCAAACCCACAGCTCAGAACAGGGGACGCCCTTTGCGGTGACGCCCTTTGCTGTGAATGCCTCCCTAGGAGGGGATTCGCCTGGCTCAGTTTGGATCATCTGCGAGACACATCGTTAACCTGGATTGAAAAAGCGGACCAGTCGTATTATTGCAGAGGGAGCAAGACCTGTAGATTTTTAACCAAACATACATAAAATAAAACGTGATCTATGGACAGGATTCAGACGTTTGCTGGAACCATTTCGACTAGTTCTTTTTCGGTTGTGAGGCAATGTAGATTGCTATGAGGCAATAGATGGCCCCTCCGACTGTCAATGCCATAGTGGTTCTGTAGAGCAGTTTATCAGGAAATCCTCGCTTTAAGTGGACAGGGATCCCATCTGGTTTCTTAGAGGGAAAAAAAAATGTAATAAAATTAAGTAAAAATGAAAACTGACTGATATTTAAAAAAAAATATCATACAAATCACAATTACAGGGAATAAGGGTGCCATTTATTAGGACTGACATTTTAGACACTGGTCCTAATAACCCCTATAGCTGGTGGTGGATCCACCGAAATTATGAAGAGGCCCCGGCCGCTCCATAACTTCGGTGCATCCAGCGCCAGTCTAAATGTAAGCCAGCTTCCTAGCCGTCCTACATTGAAACCATTTCAACACCTTAGGGTACGTTCACACGACGACAAAAAGTCGCACTTTTGTCGCGCTACAATTTTTATAATGGGAGTCTATGGTGTCGCATTGCGACATGCTGCGACTGCGACAGTCGCAAAAAATCCATTCAAGATGGGTTTTTCCGCGACTGTCGCGTCGCAGTCGCAGCATGTCGCAATGCGACACCATAGACTCCCATTATAAAAATTGTAGCGCGACAATAGTGCGACTTTTTGTCGTCGTGTGAACGTACCCTAAAACAGGCGTAGAAAATGATAAATGAGACAGGTCTACCAGCCAGTCCCTTTACCTTTTTTTTTTTAGACCTGGCGTGAGCGGGAAAAAGTGCACCAGAAATACACCTAATATAGGCGTATTTCAGGATAATAAATGACCCCCCCCCCCCATTTATTATAATTATTTAATAATAATAATTTCTGGAATTGTAAGGACCATTTCTTAATCCTTCCGATTCCGAGAACTTACCTGGAAGAGCTTTTGTAGCTCTGGCACTCTGTTTTTACCGAGGTATTCAGAACCCGCTTCGCTGGGAAGTCTTGTTGGAGTGGCGAAAATGGGGGCAGGAGCCTCTGGGTAAGCGAATGGTCTCAGCCCCTGTAAATGCAACAAAAGAAAAAAAAAAAAAGGTCACTGGAGTACTGATTACCTTAAATCCCTATAGAAACACATTTAGGAATTCTGCGATTTTTACCTGAGTATTAAATGGTTCCACAAGAAGACTACAATCTCAGCATTGCCACAAATTGGCATCACACCAGCCACAATCATTGTGTCATCACAACGCAGGAAATGTAATGACCCCCAGCGCTGCGAGTCAAGTCTCCAACTGAAAGATCAACCACAGGACAGGCCAGTCCAACCTCCGTGCTGTATGCAGCTGGAACAGGGCACCCTTCTATAGGGTCCTTCTATACCTGCCTGGGTCTTTGATTTCATCGTAGCATGCCCCATCGGCTCTATTACAGACATGGTGCCGCGCCACTTGCTCTGCAGCAGGGAGCCAAAGGGAGTCCGTGATGCCCCTCAGCCACCTGCAGGCCTGATATATTATAGTAAAAGTATCCGGCAGCCAAAAACAATATGGAGGGCGATTATCAAAGGCTAAACACAGTTGCTACAAATGACATTTTGTTGCAGCTTCTTTTAAAGGGAGTCGGACCGCTTGTTTCGAACTATTAAAGGGGTTGTGTCACTTGAGCAAATGGCACTCATCATGTATAGAAAGTTAATACAAGGCACTTACTAATGTATTGGGATTGTCCATATTGCCTCCTTTGCTGTCTGCATTAATTTTTCCATTGCATGATACATTGCTCGTGTCCACGGTTATGACCACCGCTGCAGCGCAGATACAAGGTGGTCGGGACGGGAGCTGCTGCACGCGCGTGCCTATGTGAGCTCCCACGGTCCCAGTCACCGGAGGGGCTGGAACTTTTTCACAGGGTGGTCGTAACTAGAGGTGAGCGAAATCTATATTTTTAAATTTGTTCACACTTCGTTTGGTGATAAAAGCAGAATAGCGTTATTGATTCCGTTACCACGGACCATAGCGCAATTCTATGACGGAATGCCTTTAGAGGTATTCCGTTATTCATTCCGTCATAATAGAAGTCTATGGGCTGAAAAACGGATCCATCCCGAGAGGACTCCCCTGCATAACGGAAACGGGCCGAAACTGTTATGCAGCCTATAGACTTCTATTGTAACGGAATGCCTCTATGGGCTGCATAACGGATTCGGCCCGTTTCCGTTATGCAGGGGAGTCCTCTCGGGATGGATAAGTTTTTCAGCCCATAGACTTCTATTATGACGGAATGAATAACGGAATACCTCTAAAGGCATTCCGTCATGCATTCCGTCATAGAATTGCGCTATGGTCCGTGGTAACAGAATCAATAACGCAAATCTGCTTTTATCACCAAACGAAGTGTGAACGAATTTCATAAGCGGAAATTCTCCTTGAAATCTGTGGCATGTTAAGCAGACAATATTTGTCTAAATATGCAAATTAGTAACAAGGCGTCTGTTAACTGATCTCACCCGACCCTGAAATCTCGCACCAGAATTTCATCGCATCCTCCGTAAGTTCTCTCTATGGCAGGAAAGAGATGCTGCACCGAGCACGATCCGAAATTCTGGTACACGGCACAGGCCTGAAACTACTATAAATTTACAGCAGAAACTGGCGTGAATTACACAGCAAATCGATGCTAGCTCACGGACGGCGCTGATTTGCTTTGCTGGTGCGTGGTCTGCCAAAAGTTATTCATAAATCTGACTCATTTGGCAAACATCCTATTAAATACGGAATATGAAGAGCCGTTCTTATGTCAGCTCTTAATTTCCCCGCTGTAAGCTTAAACTGGAAAACGGTTTTAATAAAAAATATATAGAGCAAAGAAAAAAAACTTTTATTTCTCTCCCCAGTATGAAGGTCAGATCTGTGACAAGTGGCAGGAAATGAAGCTCGAGCCGATCTATGACAGGCAGGCTTTTTTGGGGTTTCGTTCCCTTATCAGCTGACATGCTGGAGTCGCCCACCAGGGATGGAAGGGACCGTGGACTGTTAGGAGTAAAAATAACTAACATTCAGAACTGTCACCGGCCTGTCACATGCACTTGTCAGCAGCCAGAGCCGGCCTATATCTGCCACCTCCCTTATCACATGAAGGTGTCTCATGACAAAGCCTTCCCGGTGACCTGGAGATCACTAAGAAGTCCTGGAGTGAGAATGGAGGCTGCAGAGTAGTGGAGTCGTCTCTTGCTGCAGAGCTGGTCACGGCTGGTGACCACCGGCCTTCGGGAGCAGACATCATCCCGATCTTCACTACCCTCTCCCATAGGCCCGACCTAAAAATAAGCCTTTTAAGCTGACACACAATCCTTGATTTCCAAAGATGCACGGGTTTCCTGTATTTCTGCCAAGCAGATCCGGAATGCCTCCGTGTGACCTATTCCCCCAGCAATGGGACACTTATCCCCTATCCTGTCAACAGGACTGATGTGTTAGTGGGAAGCACTTAAAGGGGTGGTCCAGCCGGTAATATTGATGACTTATCATCAGGATCGGTCATCAGTATCTGGTGGGTGGGGGTCCGACACCCGACACCCCCGTCAAACATCTCCATGCGAGCGCCACTTCATGGTCATTACACTACGTATCATCTTCTGCGGAGCAGCTGCATAGCGCAATTACAAGCACGCGCTCTATTCACCGATCCAGAATATTAACGGCTGGACAACCCCTAGCAGGCAGAAAAAATAAATCAAAAAATGTGAAATTTTCTCCCTGCATCATCCCTTAGGATCCTACTGATGCAGGGGCATACGTCCATGTATAGCGTTGTCTTTGGCAATATCTCACTACACAGAAGATTAGGGGGGTCATTTTCTAAGATCGGCGCGTCACACACCAGTAAAAACCAGGCTGGAGGAAGATCTGACCAATTTACTGAGAGGCGTCTGTGTGCCAAAGCTATTCCAGTCAGTAGTATTATGCAGCAGTTTTCTGTGATCTGGCCCAACTCCTCATGCCCACTTTTTGGGTCTAGAAAGTCACATTTTGTTGCAAAATGACACTTGTGACAATATTTGCAAAAAACACACAGAAAAAAAATAACTGGAGTAGACATATAATAAATGCTCCCAATATCCGCAGTTGTAGGGAACAGTCAGGAATTACTCCTGCTCTCTCCCGCCTCGTCTCCTGTATGCGGCTGGCACAGACTTACAGTCTTGCACCAGAAGGGGGCACAATGTGGTGCAACCTGAGGGTGAGGGTCAGTGACCAGACAACTGTTTGCGATCAGCAGCGATTTTCTAGGGGAACCTGTTGCCCTCTTTGCACCTAACCTGATACAGGGCCAGGCGATGGAGATGTAATCTTGCCTGCGCCGTCCCTTCACATACTGGCATTTGTCCAGTACAGCTCTGATTCTCAGCCATTAATGTGCACGAACGAGTAACGGATCCCGTTATAGTTAATGGTTGGGGATGAGCGAATCGACTTCGGATGCTTCATTCGCAAACCATCGTTTTAATACTGTATGGAGTGGGAGCTCCGTGCAGTATTAGAATGTATTGGCTCCAATGAGCCGAAGTTATTACTTCACGAGGCTTCGTGTGATAACGTCGGAAATTATTTTCAACTGTAAAAAAAAAAAACTTTATACCAAACCCGAGTTCAATACAAAGTTTTTTTTACAGTAGAAATTAATTTCCGAAGAAGTTATCACCCGAAGCCTGGCGAAGTAATAACTTTGGCTCACCGGAGCCAATACATTCTAATACTGTACAGAGCGCTCGCTCCGTACAGTAGTCTAACAAAGCTTTATGCGAATCGGCTTCGGATGAAGCTTCCAAAGTCGATTCGCTCATCCCTATTAATGGCAATAGCTCTGATGTGAACGAGCCCCAACTCAGGTGACGCATGGCCTGTATTAGAGCTGCAGATCAGCATTACGATTGTCGGGAGGGAAGCGTTCCTTCCTGGCAATCGCCTGCTCATCACGAAAGAAGATCGGTGGCACTTTTACACAGGCAGAAGGCTGTGTGTAATGATCTGGCCGACCCTTCGTCAGTGTCATACAGGCCTATGCCTTGATTTGATAGGGAAAGGTTACTGGTGACAGACTACCTTTAAAGCGATTCTCACCAGGAAATTCATTGATAGACGAGGCACTCGTAGGGCTAGCTCCGCTCAATGTAAGGATAGCATTCACTCAGCGATCCAGTCTTCATTCTGAGGAAAGTTCAGGGCGGGCCCCAGTCACTCTGTGCACCCTTGCTCCACCTACTTCCTCTGCCAGCTCCCCTCTATACATGACTGATAGGATCAGGTTCCTGCATAGTCTTCTCGCCTGTACCTGTCAATCAGGAAGGAAGGGCAGGGGCTGGCAGAGGAAGCAGAACATGACAGAACTGAGGATCAGAAGGGAGGGGGTAGCTCACGAATACAGACAATGGTAAGGCCTCTTTCACACTAGTGTTTTAGCTTTCTGTCCTAGAGATCCGTCCTCGGGTCTCTAGGACGGAAAGCTACTGATCAGGATTATCCCCATGCATCCTGAATGGAGAGAAATCCGTTCAGGATGCATCAGGATGTCCTCAGTTCAGTACTGACACGTTTTTTGGCCGCAGCAAAATCCGCAGCATGCTGTGGATTTTGCTCCGGCCAAAAATCCTGAAAGCATGCCGGAAGGACGGATCCGGAATTAATGCCCATTGAAAGGCATTAGTCCGGTTCTGGCCTTTAGCTAAAAGTCGTTTCCGCGCATCGCCGGATCCGACGTTTAGCTTTTTGTCAATGGTTACTATGGCAGCCAGGACGCTAAAGCGTCCTGGTTGCCATAGTAAAGAGTAAGGGGGGCGGCATACTTACATTCCGTGCGGCTCCCGGGACGCTCCAGGATGACGTCAGGGCGCCCCAGTGCATAGATCACGTGATCGCATGGATCACGTGATCCATGCGCGCGGGGCGCTCTGACGTCATTCAGGAGCGCCCCGGGAGCCGCACGGAATGTAAGTATGCCGCTCCCCCGCTCCCCACTGCTACTATGGCAACCAGGACGCTAGTAGCGTCCTGGCTGCCATAGTAACACTGAAAGCATTTTGAAGACTGATCAGTCTTCAAATGCTTTCAGTTCACTTGCGTTGTGCCGGATCCGGCGTGCACTTCCGGCGACAGAAGTGCACGCCGGATCTTCACAACGCAAGTGTGAAAGAGGCCTAGGAAAATGACATTCGCTACAGATTACATCATGTACCTTTCTAGCAGGTCAGAGAATAACATTGTTTGCAGCAGTTCTTCTTTAAAGGGAACCTGTCACCAGGATTTTGGGTATAGAGCTGGGGACACGGGCTGCTAGATGGCCGCTAGCACATCCGCAATATCCAGTCCCCATAGCTTTGTGTGCTTTTATTGTGTAAAAAAACTGATTTGATACATATACAAATTAACCTGAGATGAGTCCTGTCCCTGAGATGAGTCACGTACAGGACTCATCTCAGGTTCATTTGCATATGTATCAAATCTTTTTTTTTACACAATAAAAGCACACAGAGCTATGGGGACTGGATATTGCGGATGTTCTAGCGGCCATCTAGCAGCCCATGTCCCCAGCTCTATACCCAAAATCCCAGTGACAGGTTCCCTTTAAGGCTATCTGCACATGTTGAAGATTGCGCTCGGAAAAACTGCAGCGTGGTACGGTACCAGCAGAGTGTATGAGATCATACATCGCCCATGTAAGCTTTGCATGCGAGGCCTGTTTCACACTTGCATTTAGGTTTCAGCTTTGAGATCCGGTGTGCCGTTATTTTTCCTACCCTCGTCATTTCCGGTTCCTTCGGAAGTGACGTATGCGGGTGAGAGAGGAAGTGTTTCACAGCCCAGTAAGTTTTCACTACCCTCGGGCGCATGCCCAATTGTGCGCGAGTTTTCCCTACCCTATGTGCGTTCAGTTAGTGGCGCTCTCTTGCGGCGAATTCTACTCAGCCACTCAGTAAGCGAGTGGCGTGACACACCTCCTCTCTCACCCGTATATGTCACTTCTGACGGAACCGGAACGAGGGTAGGAAAAACTCACAGGTAGGGAAAAATAACGGACCACCGGCAGAGGACCAAAACTGTTCCGTTTGATGTTCTCACATCTAGATGCATCCGTTCAGTTAGGATGCAGATGTGTTACGTTGAAATGGAACAAACCGAATCCGGCACTAAAATCATTTCAATGGGTGACGGATCCGTTTTTTTCTGATAAAAACAAAAACAAAACCCGGATCTGGCATCATTGACTTACACTGATTTTGCGGCAAGGTCTGGTTTGTTCCGTTTTGCACAATGGACAAAAAAAAGAAAAACGCAGCTTGTGTCCGGTTACAAAACTGAAGTGACGCATCCGTATCAGTTCTGTCCCAATTGACAATGAATGGGGAGAAAACGGAACCGTTTTGGCCCGGTATTGAGATCCTCTGCCGCATCTTAAAACCGGAATACCGCAATGAAAGTGTGAAGGTAGCCTTGGTTGTTTGTGTGTTTCTTTTGTCTGGATTTCAATGGAAGGGTGAGATCTGCGGAAAGTCCGCAAGAAAATCTGCAAGTAACACACGTGGATTTCGATGCGGAAATGCACAGAAATCCACATGGAAATTTGTGTGGAATTTCTGCAAGTCTGCACAGCTGTGCAAAGGCAAACAAACACCTCTACTCGCAGAAAAACTTTCAATTATTAACTCCACAAACCCACACCGTATACGCAATAAAATATATCATTTTATTATAATCCATTGAAAAATTACAACACACATAGTAACAATAAAATTGGATCCCCGCTAATGGTGAGTAAAAACGACCCTTCTACCCACAAGTCAGCATCAATCACATCCACAATTCAGTAGTGAAAAGAAATAGACGAGGGAAAACTCAATGTTATACAAAGTAGTTTTCAATGTTATAGCACCAAAACCCATCAGACCTCATAGAAGCCAAAAAACCTCACATCCACAATAGTTACTGCGTCAATAGGAGGAATTGAGCAGTCTAAGTAAGGCTACTTTCACACTTGCGTTCGTGTGATCCGGCAGGCAGTTCTGTCGTCAGAGCTGCCTGTCGGATCCGCCCTTCAGTGACAACTGACAGCATTTGTAGACGGATCCGGGTGCAGATCTGTCTACAAGTGCATTGCAAGAACGGATCCGTCTCTCCACTTGTCATGCGGATGGACAGATCTGTCCTTCAGTTGTTTCGCAATGCCGGATCCGGCACTAATGCAAGTCAATGGGAATTAATGCCGCATCCGGCGACTGATCAGGCATTTTGGACGGACATAATACCGCAGCATGCTGCGGTATTATGTCTGGCCAAAACGCCTGACAGTGACTGAACGGCAGGCATACTGATGAAAACTGAACTGATTTCTCTCCATTCAGAATGCATGGGGATATGCCTGACCAGTTCTTTTCCAGCATAGAGCCCTTTTGACGGAACTCTATGCCGGAAAAGAATAACGCAAGTGTGAGAGTAGCCTAATGCAGGACAAAGTGCAATAGTGCGGATGAAGATACCGACCAGTGTGCAAAGGCAGCCTAAAACCTGAATCGCAGGTCAATTTTCTATCGCTTTTTTTCTCTCTCACTGCATTGCTGAGATTTTTAATTTATAAGAGTACGGCCATATGACGAATTTGTCTCGCAACAAAAAGGTACAGCTACACTGCGACGTGTCATGTGACTTGTCTGTGGTGTCTCACGGAGACACGCTGCAACTGTGACAACAGTCACACAAAAATCCACATTTGTGCAGTCGCAGTGCTACACCGCAGACTGCCATCACAATAATGTCACAAGGCGAATGTCGTGCAGCCCTCGGCTAAATCTCAGGCTCATTGCTGCTGCTATGCCACATGCAAACCCACAGCGGAAAATTCTGCTATACTTCAGTGTCCGGTGGGATGCACGTGCTCTCCGGCAACCTCCCACATCCCCGCGCAAAAAATTTTAGAATAAAGTGCAATAAGAGGTAACAGGAGGCAGAGTCTCCATAAACCTAATCAGAAAACCTGCCGGGTCTCCTCTACAGGTGGGCATTACAAACAGCAGCTCCAAGGTTAAAGAGAGGTGACCCCAAAGTGAGATGCTGTACCAACTGGGGTGATGGGCACATATGTTACTGATCGTGGGGAGGGGAATGCATTTCTCCTGCAGCAGCCATTGAAAAGAAAGGAGAAACCTCAGTATTGGGGGCCGGGGGGGGGGGGGGGGTGTTAATAAAAACTAATGCAAGAAATCAATGGCGCCTGATCAATGACAGCTCACACATTCCATGTGGTCTTGGATTGGTTGCTATGGGCGACTACAGCACTAATATGTATGTATATATAGATATAGCCCTACTGGTAAGCAGAGGGGATCCACTAGATCTGGTCTCGTGCAGGATCTATAGGGGGAATACTTAGAATGCTGATTTCAATAAACTTTATTCATAAAAGACTCCTCAAGCCTAACCCAAAAGCAGCCACCCTGTGACAGAGCCCTTTCCTCTCGTCGGTGAAGGTCAGTGCTGTCTCCCGCCGTGCCCGCTGCTTCCCCGGCCTCCCCGCCGCCTCCTCACCTGAGGATTGTAGGCCTCCTCCGCCGCGGCTCCAACCAGCTTCTGTGTGAAGCCGTTGAACTTATAATACATGTTGGCGACCTCAGTCAGTCTCCGGACGCTGATCTTTTCCGCCGGGAAGGACCCCACAAGCTGAATCGTCGCGCATTGATGACGTCAGCGGCTGCCCTCACCCTGCCTGTGGTGATTTGCGCGTTGAGATTCATTTTCCGACATCATTTCAACACCAGCATATTTTTCCAATGATTTGTATTTATCATACATATCATTTTGATATCTAGTTCTCTATTATTAGTTCTATGTAGTGAAGTTGATGGGACAGGCGGTCCTGGGGCAGCCCTCTGGTGTCACCTTGTGTGTGAGGCGGCAGTTACTGGGTCACCCTGAGGACGGCCGCTGATTAGCTTACAGCTCTTGTGGAACAGGATGAGGATTGTAATGGTGGAGTCTTACTGCCCTTATCATTTTAAAACATTTTTTTTTAACTTTTTAACAATTTTAACCCATTTTGCATGCAAATAATTTTGTCCTTCAAGGGTTTTTTTCATTAAGCCAACTTATGCCCTATTCAGAGGGGTCCCCAGTGTAAGACCCCAGATGATCGTGAGAATTAATTCCCCTATTTGAATGAAAGGGCGGTCAGTTTCCAAAGGAGCTGTCCAAAATGAAAGGTGGAATCTGTGCTCGTGATACCTAGTATAGGGGTATAAGTGTCTGATAGTAAGGGGTCAGACCACTGGGGGCACCTGCCGATCAGACACTTAGGGCTCTTTCACACGATCGGATACTGTGCGTGGAATCCGCTGCGTGAAGGAGTGCCAAGCCGTGCTCTGGACAGTAGAGACACGGAGCATTAACACGATAACATGCTATCTTTCCTACAAAATCACGGTGACAACTTTTGTAGTAAAAAGATCCCAGAGAGGCACGGAGCATTATCAACCATGTTACTACTCCGTGTCTCTGCTGTCCGGAATGGGGCTTGGCTCTCTTTCACACAGCGGATTCCAAGCACGGCCTCCGCTCATGTGGAAGAGCCCTTAGGGTGGTTTCCCACAAGCTAGCAAACATTAGCAAACCCAAAATCACTTTTATTTGGAGAAATTTTGTTTTATATTTTAAATGTAAACTATTTATTATTATATATATCTTTTATATTTTTTATAAAGCCCCAGAGGGTTTTTCCTTTTTGTTTTTCACTCCCTGCCTCTCTGGGGCTATAACCTTTTTATGTTTCCATTCACATAGCCGTATGAGGGCTTTTTTTTGTGGGACAAGTTGCTCTGTCTAATTCCACCATTTAATATTGCATATGATGGCGTGGGAGCTGGAAAAAAACAAAACATGGGTTATATGGGTTTTGTTTTTCTGGCGTTCCTTATGTGGTAAAACTGACCGGTTACTTTCATTCTCCAGGTCAGTACGATTATGGAGATACCACATATGGATAGTTTTTCTTGCAATTTAATACAAAAAAAATAAAGACTTAAAAAATGTTTTTTTTTTCTTTTCATTGCCATATTCTGACCCCTCTAACTTTTTTGTAGTTAGGTGTATGGAGCTAATTTTTTGTGGGGTGATCTGTACTTTTTCATTGACACAATTCCGGGTGTGTAAGACTTTTTGATCACTTGTTTTTCATTTTTTTGTGGGAGGTGAAACGACCCAAAAAAAAGCCAAAACAGCCATTTTGCCTTTTTTTCTGTTTCGCTGTTTGCCGTATGGAAAAAAAATAGTTTTTATATTTTAATTACGGGTTATTTGCATGCGGCGATACCATTGATGTGTACGTTTTTTTTTTATTGTTTACATTTTTTTTACTTACATTTGGGGAAAGGGGGATGATTTCAATTTTTATATATTTTTTTTACATTTTTTTAAAAAAAAATTCTCGCTTTTACACTATCTTACAGTTTCAACAAGCAATCATTAGATTTCTTCTTTCATACACGTCAATGCGTTAGCATTGGAGTGTATGAGAACGACAATGTATTCCTGTGGAGCCCTGCCACTAATGTGCCGCAGCTTCAGTTCATTCCGGAGGACTAAAACTGCCACACAATGCAACCGACTCCCTCGATCTCCGCCGGGGCACACCCCCGAATCATGCGCTTCTGGGTTTTAGCACATTCAGATGCCGTGGTCACATTTGAACCCGCATCTAAAGGGTTAAAAGACCGCGATAGGCATTAAAGCCTATCCCGGGTGTCTGCTGTATAATTCCCGGTCAGCGCCGTACATGTACTGCGCTGGTCGGGAAGGGGTTAATGTCAACCTTTTATTATTTTTATTTCTACTCCCATTAGGGACCTCAGATGCGCTCTGTATACCAAACCATTATAGCATGGCAGACCTATTGCTGTTGGTTAGGTCCCTGGCTGCCATAGCAGCTCATGGACGCCCTGTGGATATATCGCAGGGCACTGATAGGGATACAGGAGATGGGGAATATACCTGTCAGGAGTTCCACCAGTATAAGCCCCACACAGTATAATATCTCCCCATACAGGAGCAACATGGAGACACTACTGTGTACTGTATGGGGCAACAAGGAGACACTATACTGATTTGGGGGAGGGTATAATGTCACTTTGTGGCCGCCCCATGCAGTATAATGTCACTTTGTGGCCCCCCCATGCAGTATAATGTCACTTTGTGGCCCGCCCCATGCAGTGTAATGTCACTTTGTGGCCCGCCCCATGCAGTATAATGTCACTTTGTGGCCGGCCCCATGCAGTGTAATGTCACTTTGTGATCCGCCCCATGCAATGTAATGTCACTTTGTGGCCCGCCCCATGCAGTATAATGTCACTTTGTAGCCGCCCCATTCAGTGTAATGTCACTTTGTGGCCCGCCCCATGCAGTATAATCTCACTTTGTGGCCCGCCCCATGCAGTGTAATGTCACTTTGTGGCCCACCCCATGCAGTGTAATGTCACTTTGTGGCCCGCCCCATGCAGTGTAATGTCACTTTGTGGCCCGCCCCATGCAGTGTAATGTCACTTTGTGGCCCGCCCCATGCAGTGTAATGTCACTTTGTGGCCCGCCCCATGCAGTATAATGTTACTGTGTGGCCCGCCCCATGCAGTATAATGTCACTTTGTGGCTCGTCCCATGCAGTATAATGTCACTTTGTGGCCCGCCTTATGCAGTATAATGTTACTTTGTGGCCCGCCCCATGCAGTATAATGTCACTTTGTGGTCGGCCCCATGCAGTGTAATGTCACTTTGTGGCCCGCCCCATGCAGTGTAATGTCACTTTGTGGCCCCCCCCATGCAGTGTAATGTCACTTTGTGGCCCGCCCCATGCAGTATAATGTCACTTTGTGGCCCGCCCCATGCAGTATAATGTCACTTTGTGGCCCGCCCCATGCAGTATAATGTCACTTTGTGGCCGCCCCATGCAGTATAATGTCACTTTGTGGCCCGCCCCATGCAGTGTAATGTCACTTTGTGGCCCGCCCCATGCAGTGTAATGTCACTTTGTGGCCCGCCCCATGCAGTGTAATGTCACTTTGTGGCCCGCCCCATGCAGTGTAATGTCACTTTGTGGCCCGCCCCATGCAGTATAATGTCACTTTGTGGCCCGCCCCATGCAGTATAATCTCACTTTGTGGCCGGCCCCATGCAGTATAATGTCACTTTGTGGCCCGCCCCATGCAGTATAATGTCACTTTGTGGCCCGCCTCATGCAGTGTAATGTTACTTTGTGGCCCGCCACATGCAGTGTAATGTCACTTTGTGGCCCGCCCCATGCAGTGTAATGTCACTTTGTGGCCCGCCTCATGCAGTGTAATGTCACTTTGTGATCCGCCCCATGCAGTATAATGTCACTTTGTGGCCCGCCCCATGCAGTGTAATGTCACTTTGTGGCCTGCCTCATGCAGTGTAATGTCACTTTGTGGCCCGCCTCATGCAGTGTAATGTCACTTTGTGGCCCGCCTCATGCAGTATTATCTCACTTTGTGGCCCGCCTCATGCAGTATAATGTCACTTTGTGGCCCGCCCCATGCAGTATTATCTCACTTTGTGGCCCGCCCCATGCAGTATAATGTCACTTTGTGGCCCGCCCCATGCAGTGTAATGTCACTTTGTGGCCCGCCCCATGCAGTGTAATGTCACTTTGTGGCCCGCCCCATGCAGTGTAATGTCACTTTGTGGCCCGCCCCATGCAGTATAATGTCACTTTGTGGCCCGCCCCATGCAGTATAATGTCACTTTGTGGCCCGCCCCATGCAGTATAATGTCACTTTGTGGCCCGCCCCATGCAGTATAATGTCACTTTGTGGCCCGCCCCATGCAGTATAATGTCACTTTGTGGCCCGCCCCATGCAGTATAATGTCACTTTGTGGCCCGCCCCATGCAGTATAATGTCACTTTGTGGCCCGCCCCATGCAGTATAATGTCACTTTGTGGCCCGCCCCATGCAGTATAATGTCACTTTGTGGCCCGCCCCATGCAGTATAATGTCACTTTGTGGCCCGCCCCATGCAGTATAATGTCACTTTGTGGCCCGCCCCATGCAGTATAATGTCACTTTGTGGCCCGCCCCATGCAGTATAATGTCACTTTGTGGCCCGCCCCATGCAGTGTAATGTCACTTTGTGGCCCGCCCCATGCAGTATAATGTCACTTTGTGGCCCGCCCCATGCAGTATAATGTCACTTTGTGGCCCGCCCCATGCAGTATAATGTCACTTTGTGGCCCGCCCCATGCAGTATAATGTCACTTTGTGGCCCGCCCCATGCAGTATAATGTCACTTTGTGGCCCGCCCCATGCAGTGTAATGTCACTTTGTGGCCCGCCCCATGCAGTATAATGTCACTTTGTGGCCCGCCCCATGCAGTATAATGTCACTTTGTGGCCCGCCCCATGCAGTGTAATGTCACTTTGTGGCCCGCCCCATGCAGTGTAATGTCACTTTGTGGCCCGCCCCATGCAGTATAATGTCACTTTGTGGCCCGCCCCATGCAGTATAATGTCACTTTGTGGCCCGCCCCATGCAGTATAATGTCACTTTGTGACCCGCCCCATGCAGTATAATGTCTCTTTGTGGCCCGCCCCATGCAGTATAATCTCACTTTGTGGCCGGCCCCATGCAGTGTAATGTCACTTTGTGGCCCGCCTCATGCAGTGTAATGTCACTTTGTGGCCCGCCACATGCAGTATAATCTCACTTTGTGGCCGGCCCCATGCAGTATAATGTCACTTTGTGGCCCGCCCCATGCAGTATAATGTCACTTTGTGGCCCGCCCCATGCAGTATAATGTCACTTTGTGGCCCGCCCCATGCAGTATAATGTCACTTTGTGGCCCGCCCCATGCAGTGTAATGTCACTTTGTGGCCCGCCCCATGCAGTATAATGTCACTTTGTGGCCCGCCCCATGCAGTGTAATGTCACTTTGTGGCCCGCCCCATGCAGTGTAATGTCACTTTGTGGCCCGCCCCATGCAGTATAATGTCACTTTGTGGCCCGCCCCATGCAGTATAATGTCACTTTGTGGCCCGCCCCATGCAGTATAATGTCACTTTGTGGCCCGCCCCATGCAGTATAATGTCACTTTGTGGCCCGCCCCATGCAGTATAATGTCACTTTGTGGCCCGCCCCATGCAGTATAATGTCACTTTGTGGCCCGCCCCATGCAGTATAATGTCACTTTGTGGCCCGCCCCATGCAGTATAATGTCACTTTGTGGCCCGCCCCATGCAGTATAATGTCACTTTGTGGCCCGCCCCATGCAGTGTAATGTCACTTTGTGGCCCGCCCCATGCAGTGTAATGTCACTTTGTGGCCCGCCCCATGCAGTATAATGTCACTTTGTGGCCCGCCCCATGCAGTATAATGTCACTTTGTGGCCCGCCCCATGCAGTATAATGTCACTTTGTGGCCCGCCCCATGCAGTATAATGTCACTTTGTGGCCCGCCCCATGCAGTGTAATGTCACTTTGTGGCCCGCCCCATGCAGTGTAATGTCACTTTGTGGCCCGCCCCATGCAGTGTAATGTCACTTTGTGGCCCGCCCCATGCAGTATAATGTCACTTTGTGGCCCGCCCCATGCAGTATAATGTCACTTTGTGGCCCGCCCCATGCAGTATAATGTCACTTTGTGGCCCGCCCCATGCAGTATAATGTCACTTTGTGGCCCGCCCCATGCAGTATAATGTCACTTTGTGGCCCGCCCCATGCAGTGTAATTTCACTTTGTGGCCCGCCCCATGCAGTGTAATGTCACTTTGTGGCCCGCCCCATGCAGTATTATCTCACTTTGTGGCCCGCCCCATGCAGTATAATGTCACTTTGTGGCCCGCCCCATGCAGTATAATTTCACTTTGTGGCCCGCCCCATGCAGTATAATGTCACTTTGTGGCCGCCCCATGCAGTATAATGTTACTTTGTGGCCCGCCCCATGCAGTGTAATGTCACTTTGTGGCCCGCCCCATGCAGTATAATGTCACTTTTTGGCCCGCCCCATGCAGTGTAATGTCAGTTTGTGGCCCGCCCCATGCAGTATAATGTCACTTTGTGGCCCGCCCCATGCAGTATAATGTCACTTTGTGGCCCGCCCCATGCAGTGTAATGTCACTTTGTGGCCCGCCCCATGCAGTGTAATGTCACTTTGTGGCCCGCCCCATGCAGTATAATGTCACTTTGTGGCCCGCCCCATGCAGTATAATGTCACTTTGTGGCCCGCCCCATGCAGTGTAATGTCACTTTGTGGCCCGCCCCATGCAGTATAATGTCACTTTGTGGCCCGCCCCATGCAGTATAATGTCACTTTGTGGCCCGCCCCATGCAGTATAATGTCACTTTGTGGCCCGCCCCATGCAGTATAATGTCACTTTGTGGCCCGCCCCATGCAGTATAATGTCACTTTGTGGCCCGCCCCATGCAGTGTAATGTCACTTTGTGGCCCGCCCCATGCAGTATAATGTCACTTTGTGGCCCGCCCCATGCAGTATAATGTCACTTTGTGGCCCGCCCCATGCAGTATAATGTCACTTTGTGGCCCGCCCCATGCAGTGTAATGTCACTTTGTGGCCCGCCCCATGCAGTGTAATGTCACTTTGTGGCCCGCCCCATGCAGTGTAATGTCACTTTGTGGCCCGCCCCATGCAGTATAATGTCACTTTGTGGCCCGCCCATGCAGTATAATGTCACTTTGTGGCCCGCCCCATGCAGTATAATGTCACTTTGTGGCCCGCCCCATGCAGTATAATGTCACTTTGTGGCCCGCCCCATGCAGTATAATGTCACTTTGTGGCCCGCCCCATGCAGTATAATGTCACTTTGTGGCCCGCCCCATGCAGTATAATGTCACTTTGTGGCCCGCCCCATGCAGTGTAATGTCACTTTGTGGCCCGCCCCATGCAGTGTAATGTCACTTTGTGGCCCGCCCCATGCAGTATAATGTCACTTTGTGGCCCGCCCCATGCAGTATAATGTCACTTTGTGGCCCGCCCCATGCAGTATAATGTCACTTTGTGGCCCGCCCCATGCAGTATAATGTCACTTTGTGGCCGGCCCCATGCAGTGTAATGTCACTTTGTGGCCCGCCCCATGCAGTATAATGTCACTTTGTGGCCGGCCCCATGCAGTATAATGTCACTTTGTGGCCGGCCCCATGCAGTGTAATGTCACTTTGTGGCCCGCCCCATGCAGTATAATGTTACTGTGTGGCCCGCCCCATGCAGTATAATGTTACTTTGTGGCCCGCCCCATGCAGTATAATGTCACTTTGTGGCCCGCCCATGCAGTATAATCTCACTTTGTGGCCCGCCCCATGCAGTATAATGTCACTTTGTGGCCGGCCCCATGCAGTATAATGTCACTTTGTGGCCCGCCCCATGCAGTATAATGTCACTTTGTGATCCGCCCCATGCAGTATAATGTCACTTTGTGATCCGCCCCATGCAGTGTAATGTCACTTTGTGGCCCGCCCCATGCAGTGTAATGTCACTTTGTGGCCCGCCCCATGCAGTGTAATGTCACTTTGTGGCCGCCCCATGCAGTATAATCTCACTTTGTGGCCCGCCTCATGCAGTATAATGTCACTTTGTGGCCTGCCCCATGTAGTATAATGTTACTTTGTGGCCTGCCTCATGCAGTGTAATGTCACTTTGTGGCCGGCCCCATGCAGTGTAATGTCACTTTGTGGCCCGCCCCATTCAGTGTAATGTCACTTTGTGGCCCGCCCCATGCAGTATAATGTCACTTTGTGGCCCGCCCCATGCAGTATAATGTCACTTTGTGGCCGTCCCATGCAGTATAATGTCACTTTGTGGCCGCCCCATGCAGTATAATCTCACTTTGTGGCCCGCCCCATGCAGTATAATCTCACTTTGTGGCCCGCCCCATGCAGTGTAATGTCACTTTGTGGCCTGCCTCATGCAGTGTAATGTCACTTTGTGGCCCGCCCCATGCAGTATAATGTCACTTTGTGGCCTGTCCCATGCAGTATAATGTCACTTTGTGGCCCGCCCCATACAGTATAATCTCACTTTGTGGCCTGCCCCATGCAGTATAATGTCACTTTGTGGCCTGTCCCATGCAGTATAATGTCACTTTGTGGCCCGCCCCATGCAGTATAATGTCACTTTGTGGCCCGCCCCATGCAGTATAATGTCACTTTGTGGCCCGCCCCATGCAGTATAATCTCACTTTGTGGCCCGCCCCATGCAGTATAATCTCACTTTGTGGCCCAGGAGGAGGAGAGCGCTCGCAGGCCCTGTCTATCAAGTGGAGAGGGGGGGTGTTTACAGTCTGAGTATGCGGCGGCTACCAGCAACTAACTGGTAGTGAAGTCATTCGCATAATATAAAAGTACGATTTTTACAGAAATTACATCACAGAGAAAGGTAAGAGGGATATGTATGGACTCAGCTGTCATTAGCAAATAGCTAATGTCCGCAACTGAAAATTGCTAAATGGGGGGTGACAGAAGCCCTTTAAAGTCCAATCCAATGCAAACAAAGTAGAATAATATGATAATAATAATGTAGCATAAAGAAATGTAGAACAATGCCTGAAAAGGATAAAATGCAATAGTATAGATGCCGGACATGTATGTGGGCCTGTGTCAAAAAGACCGCCCCATGCGTATCGCCGGGGAAACCCAGCTTCCTCAGGGGTAAAAGCCTGTATGTATCATTGTCCTATAAATACCCATATAATTAGGTGCTTTAAGGTAATTAAACATGTAAAGTACAATCACCTGTATAGACATATTAGATGAAAGAGTGAGGATGTGCTCCAGGGGTCCCAGGTTGCAAGCCGCGCCTGCGCAAGATGGCCGAGCACCGGAAATGACCTAGAGAATTGAGCCGCGAACAGGAAATACATATTTCGGACTTTGCGTTCCAAGTAGAAGTAAGTCAATAGGCCATTAACGGAAATACCATGCGTCCCAATTATGGAACGAACAGACGTAATAAATACAGCAAAATGAATATACATGATTGAAAAAATATGTTACAGATGATACAATGTCCTGAATAAGAAATATGAAGTTCATATTAGAAATATACATAAAATAATCAATCAGAATAGAAGCATGTATAAAAATACAATAGAACAATGAGAGTTTGAGAAAAGTTTGAGTACACGGCAATTAAATAGAAAACTGATAATAAATAAAAAATAATACAATTTATTAACCAAGACATAATTGACGTAACCAGAATAATTAATTAATTAAAAATGGTAAATTCATAATAATGTGATTAAGAATAATTGTAGACATAAATATCTACTGATGTGCAAACAGTGCTATATATATATAGTGAATCCATAAATAATGATATAAGAAACAATGTATCAAGTGTCAACAGTGTGATATGCCTGGCGAAGCACAGCACAAAAATTACCTGGGACGCCAGGAGCTAACACTAGAGTTGAGCGAACTTCTGTTTTAAGTTCGGCGTCCAAAATTCGGGTTCGGGTTATCCAAGCATCCCGCTATGGATTCCGCTACCACGGACCATAGCGGCATTTGGAATCCGGGGTGAAGGACCTGGGGTGACGTCACCGTCATGTGATCAGTGCAGGCTACCACTTCTTATCTAATCAAGTACTGAGCCACGCCCCCTGCACTGATCACATGACAGTGACGTCACCCCAGTTCCTCCGTGTTGTCCAACGTTCGGGTTCATTGAAGAATCCCCTTATGGATTCCAAATGCTGTTAGGGTCCGTGGCAGTGGAATCCATAACGGGATGCTTCGATAACCCGAACTTTGGACGCCGAACTTAAAACAGAAGTTCGCTCAACTCTAGCTAACACCAAAAAGGGAGAGAAGAAAAAACAAGATATATAGGTATAGGGTTTATGGGAAGCTGCCGAGAGCAATGGGAAAGGGTAATGAATAATGCAATGAATGGAACTCCAGCAAATCCATTATGGAGAATCTGGATGGGAGGTTGAGACAATATCCGTGGAAGTGCAAAAAGGGGCAAACTCTAGCACGTTGGGACAAAGAAGAAAATCATTGATTTCTAGATATTTATGTCTACATTTATTCTTAGTCACATTATTATGAATTTACCATTTTTAATTATTTAATTATTCTTGTTACGTCAATCATGTCTTGGTTAATAAATTGTATTATTATTATCATTCACTGATCGACAATCATGGTTTATCATTTTTTATTTACACTGAACAACAATATAAACTCAACACTTTCGGTTTTGCTCCCATTTTGCCTGAGATGAACTCAAAGATCTGCAACATTTACTACATACACAAAAGACCCATTACTCTCAAATATTGTTCACAAATCTGTCTAAATCTGTGTTAGTGAGCACTTCTCCTTTGCCAAGATAATCCATCCCACCTCACAGCTGTGGCATATGAAGGTGCTGATTAGACAGCATGAATATTGCACAGGTGTGCCTTAGACTGCCCACAATAAAAGGCCTTTCTGAAATGTGCAGTTTGATCACACAGCATAATGCCACAGATGTCGCAACGTTTGAGAGAGCGTGCAATTGGCATGTTGACTGCAGGAATGTCTACCAGAGCTGTTGCCCGTGCAATGAATGTTCATTTCTCTACTATAAGCCGTCTCCAAAGGCGTTACAGAGAATTTGGCAATACATCCAACCGGCCTCAGAACCGCAGACCACGTGTAACCAAACCAGCCCAGGACCTCCATATCCAGCATCCTGTCTGCCATCTGCCCTGAACAGTGAAAACCGGGACTCATCTGTGAACAGAACGCCTCGCCAACGTGCCAGACGCCATCGTATGTTAGCATTTGCCCAGTCGGGTCCAGACCCCGATGAGGACGACGAGCATGCAGATGAGCTTCCCTGAGATGGTTTCTGACAGTTTGTGCAGAAATTCTTTGGTTATGCAAACTGATTGTTGCTGCAGCTGTCCGTGCGTCTGGTCTCAGACAATCATAGAGGTGAATATGCTGGATGTGGAGGACGTTATTACTGCTGGGGGCCACTACGGGGGAAATTATTACAGCTGGGGGCCACTATACCGATATGTAGCCTTAAGGCTACATTCACACGTCCGTAAGTGTTTTGCGGATCCGCAAAGCATGGGCACCGGCAATGTGCAATTTGCGGACCGCACATAGCCAGCACTATAATAGAAAATGCCTTTTCTTGTCCGCAATTTTGGACAAGAATAGGACATGTTCTATTTTTTTCAGGAACGGCATTGCGGATCCTGAAAGAACGGATCCCGAAAAAACGGATGCGCATCCTGAAAATGTGGATCTGCATCAGTTTCAGCCCCATTGAAAATAAATGGGTATACCACTCACCAACGGCGAGAATTAAAGCTAATGGATTGGTGTCGGATTCCTTTCCTTTGCATAGGGGCACCAGGCAAGGGTGCCCGCTGTCGCCATTGCTTTTCGCAGTTGCTGTTGAGCCCCTGGCATGTTTACTGCGCACATCGACGAGATGGCAAGGATTCCCCCTAGGTCAAAGAGAAGAAAGGGTCTCCCTGTACGCTGATGATATCCTATTATACGTAGGTGACCTGTGCCATTCCATAGATCATGTCATGGGAGAGATTACTGAATTTGGCCGATACTCAGGATTTAAAATAAACTGGGATAAATTCACGATTTTACCACTGGATCCACTTCCGTCTACTTTAACGGTTGGTGATCTGCCCCTACAGGTGTCGGACAAATTCACATATTTGGGAGTGGTGGTCACTAGGTCTCCCTCGGATTTTATAAAATTAAATATAGAACCTCTACTTGCTTCTCTCGTTTCTAAAGCAAATATATGGTGTAAGTTACCATTATCGGTAGTTGGCCGTAGTAATCTCATAAAAATGATTTTTATGCCTCAATTATTATATTTCCTTCATAACTCCCCAATTTGGATTCCTCAGCGAATCTTTTAAAATTCAAGGAATCTTTAGGTCCCTGATTTGGAGGAAAAAACAGCCCAGGATTAGCCTAGCGACTCTTCAACGAAGTAAGGAGGCGGGAGGCCTATCTTTGCCTAATCCGTGGGGCTATTTCATGGCTGCACAACTACAACATTTTAACGGATGGCTTCTGACTGACGGGCTGGACTCTTCAGCGATTATGGTTGCATCTTCTGCTAAGCAGAGGACTCCACTTGCCTCCGTGGAATTGGAATCTGTCTGTTCGAGTCGTCTGCCTACTCTCGCATTAATGTCAAAAATTTGGATTAAACTTAAGGATATGGCAGGATTTCAAGGGTTCTGCGATATTACTCCCTTATGGCGTAACCCACAATTACCGGAGATGTTTCGTCTGGAGGGATTCTCACCATGGGAGAGGGGAGGCCTGTTGTTCCTGGGACAACTTCGAGAGGGCGGAGTTTTTAAGTCTTTTGTACAGCTGCAGAAAGAATTTAGTAATATACCTAATCACCGATTTTACCAATACCTGCAGCTGCGACATGCAGTCCAAACGCAGCTTTCTCACAACACTCTGGTTGCCGAGTCCCCCTTACTTTTTAGACAATTACTGAAGGGCTTTTACTCTAGGGGGTTGATATCTATGCTTTATAAGTATGTGGATGATATGATCTCCTCTTCGGCTCCTCTTAAAGCTAAGGCCCAATGGGAAAAAGATCTAGGTGGGTTGTCCCAGGGGCAATGGTCGGAAATTCTTTCTCTCACTCCAGTTAGCGAGTCCCAGCGCTTTCCCAGTTATACCTCATACATAGGGTGTATAGAACCCCACAGTTCCTATTTAAAATTGGAATCCGAGCAGACTCCAACTGCCCTAGATGTCAGACGGATAATGCGACTTTACTACATATGGTGTGGGATTGTCCTCGGTCACGTGTATTCTGGGCTGACGTTAGAGATATCGTACTGACTGTAACCCAAATTACTATTCCTGATGATCCAAAAATTTGCATATTGGGATTATTAGATTCATTGGAACCTGAGAATAAACTTGCTTTGTGTATCCAGCGATTGCTATTCCACGCTAGAGTATTGATAGATAAATATTGGATCAGAAACACCCCTCCCGCACAACATGAATATATTACTCGAATGAACATGGTCCTGAGACTGGAAAAGGGAGTATATACCAAGCGTAAGTGTCTTAAAAAGTTTTTTGATATTTGGCAGGGGTGGGTAGACTCGCCACACTTAGTATCAAGGATTCTTGCCCAGGAATGTGCCCGAGACCAGCTGTCACTTTTACGATCCCTAACTAGCGGTTCTGCGTAGTGATTGTCTTGTGTTGTGCATCTAATATATTATCTATCTGATCCCATGTATTTCTGGTGTCTTACTGGGGAAGCTGTCCGACTGTGTCTGTTTTCTGGACTGAATAGCCCTTCTCTTAATCCTAATACTGCTCAGATTTATATGTTTATGTTGGGTTAGGGAGGGAGGGGATAGTTCTTGTCCTTTTTATTTTTATAACAATTTATAAAATTGTTTTTGTGTATTGGTACACTATGTCACTTGGTTCTTATGCCTGCGACTGTTGTTCATCTAACTGGTGTCTGCGTACACCGTCATACAGTTTATATTTTGACACAAATTACAGACTTGTGAATGGAAAAGGGGTATTCCCACCTGGAACAGGATATGCCATCAATGTCAGATAGATGTGGTTCCCATGGTAACCATGGAAACGAGCAGTGTATAATGTGATGGAAAAATGAATCCAGCCAGCAAATGAGGCAATATGGACAATCACAGTACATTAGTAAGTGCCTTGTATTAACTTTCTCTACATGATAAATAGGGATGTCCCGGTATCGGGACCGATACCGGCATTTTCACGAGTACTTGTACTCGTGAAAATAACGCTGATACCACTGCAGATACCGGAAGTTCTGGTTCGGCAGCTCCTATACACTATTGAAGTAAACCTAATCTCTATTAATGTGGTCAGAATTACTAACTATTGATGCGCAGTCTCCCTCAGGTTAGGCGCTCAGTCCTTCCATTCTCCTCCTGCCCCGCCTGCCTTCTTCATTCATAAAAGTGGGCGGAGCGGGCAGGCGGGACATGAGGCGCATGGAGGAACTGAGAGCTCAAGCTGCCCGATTCCTCCAAGCACCTCACGTCCCTCCTGCGTGTTCCGCCCACTTTATGAATGTAGAAGGCGCGCGGGGCAGGAGGAGCATGGAGGGATTGAGCGCCTAACCTGAGGGAGACTGCGCATCAATAGTTAGTAATTCCGGCCACGTTAATAGAGATTAAGTTTACGTTAATAGTGTATAGGAGCTGCGGGGCCGGTGTATGAAAGAGTCAAGCTACACCGGCCCCTGCGAGTGTAAACTGCCCCCCCACACACACTATGATGGCACTTATGGGGGTCTGTGGATGACACTAATGGGGGATCTGTGGATGACACGTATATAGCATAATATGCTATATATGTGTCATCCAGAGATCCCCCATAGTGTCATCCAGAGATCTCCCATTAGTGTCATCCAGAGACCCCCATTAGTGTCATCCAGAGAGCTCCCCCATTAGTGTCATCCAGAGATCCCCATTAGTGTCATCCAGAGAGCTCCCCATTAGTGTCATCCAGAGATCTCCCCATTAGTGTCATCCACAGATCCCCCATAACAGCGTCATCCACAGATCCCCTATTACAGTGTCATCTACAGATCCCCATAACAGTGTGTCATCCACAGATCCCCCATAACAGCGTCATCCACAGATCCCCCATAACAGTGTCATCCACAGATCCCCCATAACAGTGTGTCATCCACAGATCCCCCATAACAGCGTCATCCACAGATCCCTCATAACAGTGTCATCCACAGATCCCCCATAACAGTGTGTCATCCACAGATCCCCCATAACAGCGTCATCCACAGATCCCCCATAACAGCGTCATCCACAGATCCCCCATAACAGTGTCATCCACAGGTCCCCCATAACAGTGTCATCCACAGATCCCCCATTACAGTGTCATCCACAGATCCCCCCATAACAGTGCGTCCTCCTCAGATCCCCCCATAACAGTGTCACCCACAGACCCCCATAACAGTGTCCTCCACAGATCCCCCATAACAGTGTGTCCTCCACAGATCCCCCATAACAGTGTGTCTTCCACAGATCCCCCATAACAATGTGTCATCCACAGATCCTTCATAACAGTGTCCTCCACAGATCCCCCATAACAGTGTGTCCTCCACAGATCCCCCATTACAGTGTCATCCACAGATCCCCCCATAACAGTGCGTCCTCCTCAGATCCCCCCATAACAGTGTCACCCACAGACCCCCATAACAGTGTCCTCCACAGATCCCCCATAACAGTGTGTCCTCCACAGATCCCCCATAACAGTGTGTCTTCCACAGATCCCCCATAACAATGTGTCATCCACAGATCCTTCATAACAGTGTCCTCCACAGATCCCCCATAACAGTGTGTCCTCCACAGATCCCCCATAACAGTGTCATCCACAGATCCCCCATAACATTGTCATCCACAGATCCCCCATAACTTTGTCATCCACAGATCCCCATAACAGTGTCATCCACAGGTTCCCCATAACAGTGTCACCCACAGATCCCCCATAACAGTGTGTCCTCCACAGATCCCCCATAACAGTGTGTCTTCCACAGATCCCCCATAACAGTGTGTCCTCCACAGATCCCCCATAACAGTGTCATCCACAGATCCCCCATAACATTGTCATCCACAGATCCCCCATAACTTTGTCATCCACAGATCCCCATAACAGTGTCATCCACAGATCCCCCATAACAGTGTCAAAAGAAAAGCCGTTGTCCATAGCAACCAAATTCCAGCTTTAATTTTTTTCATTGCTATCAGCAACTGCGCCGCTGTTTATACGAGGTATCGGTAATTGGTATCGGCGAGTACTTAAATAAAAGTATCGGTACTCGTACTCGGTCTTAAAAAAATAGTATCAGGACATCCCTAATGATAAATGTCACTTGCTGAAGTGAGACAGCTCTTTAAAGGTGGGTTACCATCACGTTTTATACCTCTGTTTGATGTATACATTTGAAAGAAAAAAGGATACGAAGACGCAGCACACCACGTTCTTGCATCCTGCACAGTCTAGTAAAAAAAAATTATATGTTTTTTTTTTTTTTTTTACATTGGAACTCTACAGTAAACAGGTGTCACTGTATGGCATCAGTCTGAGGTATCCGTTTGGTGCATATTTTTTTTTTGGTATACGATAAACGGATAGGAAAAACGTGATGTGAACCCGTTTAAGTCAATAGAGACACGTTTAGTGATTGCAATGTTAATGTCAAAATTAAAAAACAAACAATGTTTTTTTGTTTTTTTTGCCGGAATCCGTATCTTTTGTGCTGAAACATAGAGCACAAATACAGGCGGCAGTAACTAACCTTGTACATAACAACTCAATGACTAACACTCTTCCTTTGATATCAGCCAGATGTTCCCACACACTCAAGTCTTATTCATGTTATTCAACCTTTTTAACCCCTTTACATCCAACACTGTAAGTAGTAGGAGAAAGAAAGTCTCAGATACGTAGCTAAGTTAAGTGGTGCTGCAGGTCTAGGTGTGAAGTAGGTCCAATTCACATTCAAAAGTCGCTGCAGCAGGAAAAACTCCTTCCATACAAGAGCCTTTAGCGCAGGCATGTCCAAACTCCGGCCCTCCAGATGTTGCAAAACTACAACTCCTATCATTCCTGGACAACCTACAGCTATCAACCTACAGAAGGGCATGATGGGAGTTGTAGTTCTGCAACACCTGGAGGGCCAGAATTTGGACATGCCTGCTTTAGCGCATTTGAGGTTAAAGCTTCCAGTAGATCAGATAGGGACACCTCTCATCCACCGCAGTCCTACGGGATGTCAAGATGGTGCACTGATAGTGAAGCACTGATGACCCAGAAGTATACAGCAAGATTTATTATACTCACAGACAACTTCTTGGTAAAGGCATGTGGAAATGCGTGCGCCAAGCACGACCCGGGTTTCGCTTTCGCGCTTCGTCAGGGGCAGCTGTGCAGCCACATGTGGAGGTGGTTTAAAACATAAAACGTGAGTATTGCAACATAAGACTTATAGCTAAAAAGAAAGCAAATGGGGCATACATATCAAATTAGAAATATACACAGTATCATAGATGCAATAAATACATAAATATAATAAAAAATGATAAAATGAGACCAAAGAGACAAAAAAACGATTATTATCCTGCACTATTCCATTTATCACGCCTTCACTTACTTGACACTTTACTCCTTCATTCATAAAGTCTTACTCACGTATAGCAGTATCACGGGGCTTTCAACCAATACAAGATGTCACTATTTCCGTTCATTGCCGTGCATCAGGATGCTCTGGCCAAACAGGGATTACACACTTTGATTCATAGTCTCCCTCCTTCTTATAGTTAAACTGGTGCGGCTGTGTTGATCTGGCCAGAGAACTCAGTCTCCTTAAATTAAACAAGGTTTTAGATCGCACACCACGTTGCGGTGCATCAGGAAGCTCTGGCCAAACAGGGATTACACACACTTCTCTTCATAGCCTCACTCCTTCTTATAGTTAAACTGGTGCCGCTGTGTTCATCAAGCCAGAAGACTCTCCTTAGATTAGACAGGTTTTTGGACCACACTCCACGTTCAGACCCTGCGGTTGTAACGTGGCCATATTGCACATCCACTGTACCTCTTTTTTATTTATGTGTGCGATCGCATCTCCTCCTCTCTAGTGATGAGCGGCAGGTGCCATATTAGATTTCGACGAAATTCGCGAATATTCGATGGAATATTCGTTTCATATTCGTCGAAATCGAATATTCGTCATTATTCTAGTTATCGCAATTAATATGCGATTTAAATAATCGCTCATTGCGATTATAACTTAAGGCTACTTTCCTATTGGTTTCATATCTATAATTATTGCGAAGATGACGAATGTATTCGTCATATTCCTCAAAACGAAGATAACGAAGTATTCTCCATCTTCGTTTTAGCTACCTATGCGTCAACTTCGCTAATTCTAGCAATCAAATAGGAAGGTTGACTATAGAGACAGCTGTGTTTAATTCGTTATGCGATTATATTATTATAATTTTTTTAAATAAATAGAATAATTATAATTATCAAGTATTATAATAAATAAAGCAGATGATATTTTTTTTTTGCAATCCGTTATATCAGGCATCCTCAAACTGCGGCCCTCCAGCTGTTGCAAAACTACAACTCCCAGCATGCCCGAACAGCCTACAGGTATCAGCCTACAGCAGGGCATTGTGGGAGTTGTAGTTTTGCAACAGCTGGAGGGCCGCAGTTTGAGGAAGCCTGCGTTATATATTGGTTTAGTTAGGATTAAGAATAGTTCTTTTGACTTTCGGGTTATGGATTTAGTAGTTTACGTTTTTATGTAGCTTAAATACTTCATAGTAGGGATGTTCCGATACCATTTTTTTAAGACCGAGTACGAGTACCGATACTTTTATTTAAGTACTCGCCGATACCAATTACCGATACCTCGTATAAACAGCGGCGCAGTTACTGATAGCAATGAAAACAATTAAAGCTGGAAGTTTGTTGCTGTGGACAACGGCTTTTCTTTTCCTTTGTACAAGTGTTAATAAATTAATAAATGGGAATATAATAGCGTTTTCAAACCAATGTGCCTCCAGGGGGATCTGTTTTTGGGGGATCTGTGGAGGACACACTGTTATGGGGAATCTGTGGATGACACTGTTATGGGGGATCTGTGGATGACACTATTATGGAGGATCTGTGGATGACACTGTTATGGGGGATCTGTGGATGACACTATTATGGAGGATCTGTGGATGACACTGTTATGGGAGATCTGTGAATGACACTGTTATGGGGGATCTGTGGATGACGCACTGTTATGGGGGATCTGTGGATAACACAGTGTTATGGGGGGGATCTGTGGATGACGCACTGTTATGGGGGATCTGTGGATGACACACTGTTATTGGGGATCTGTGGATGGCACCGTTATGGGGGATCTGTGGATGGCACCGTTATGGGGGGATCTGTGGATGGCACACTGTTATGGGGGATCTGTGGACGACACACTGTTATGGGGGACCTGTGGACGTCACAGTTATGGGGGACCTGTGGACGTCACTGTTATGGGGGAGGACCTGTGGACATCACTGTTATGGGGGGACCTGTGGACATCACTGTTATGGGGAGGGACCTGTGGACATCACTGGTATGGGGAGGGGGACCTGTGGACATCACTGTTATGGGGGACCTGTGGACATCACTGTTATGGGGGGACCTGTGGACATCACTGGTATGGGGGAGAGGACCTGTGGACATCACTGTTATGGGGGACCTGTGGACATCACTGTTATGGGGGAACCTGTGGACATCACTGTTATGGGGGATCTGTGGATGAGGCTGTAATGGGGATCTGTGGATGACACTGTTAGGGGCTATGTGGATGACACATATATAGCATCTTATGCTATATACATGTCATCCACAGATCCCCCATTAGTGTCATCCAGATTACACTTGCGGGGGCCGGTGCAGCTTGACTCATACACCGGCCCGCAGCTGCTATATTCTGTTTCATTACCCCTAACTTACTGTGCCCGTGATTACTAACTATTAATGCGCAGTCCCTCCATGCTCCTGCCCCGCGCGCCTTCTGTAATCATAAAGTGGGCGGAGCGGGCAGGCGGGACATGAGGCGCATGGAGGAACTGAGAGCTCAAGCTGCCCGATTCCTCCATGCGCCTCATGTCCCGCCTGTCCGCTTCGCCCACTTTATGATTACAGAAGGCGCGCGGGGCAGGAGCATGGAGGGACTGCGCATTAATAGTTAGTAATCACGGGCACAGTAAGTTAGGGGTAATGAAACAGAATATAGCCGCTGCCGAACCGGAACTTCCGGTATCGGCAGTGGTATCGGCGGCATTTTTACGAGTACAAGTACTCGTGAAAATGCCGGTATCGGTATCGGGACATCCCTACTTCATAGTGTTCATGTTTTATATTACTGTTGTGTGTTTGTTGCCTGTTTTATAGTTTTTTCAGCATTTTTTAGATAAATATTAATATTGTTTTGTGCACTTTAGTCCAAATTTTTTTTTTATATATTGGATGCTCGTTACATCTTAATTATATTGAATGCCTCATTGAGATACTTTACGGAAATCAGCACACCAATGACATCAGCTTGCTGTAAAAAATTTTTTACATAGATTTAATTAGGGTCCGGGTTTTTTGGTCTGAGTATCCAGACAGATATAGTGGCACAGGTCACTCCCGTACTCCATCAAGGGTTTTTATAAAGTGGGGATTAAAAATGCTGTTCTTTTCAGGTGTGGACAGGAGATGTGAAATGAGCATGGTCTCTGACAGACCCTAAAGAGTGGTGATATACTAACCTTTTTGTTACACTGCTTGGAGTGAACGCAAAGTGTGGGACTTTAGGTTATGCAATATCTGAAGTCTGAATAAAAATTACAGGTTGAACTTGTTTAGAATTGTTTGCTTTAGTAAAATCTGCCTGTGGTCAAGACCAAACTGACACCTGTGTGTGTGTGTGGGGACAATGAATAAATGAAAACATCAACAGCACATATTTACCCTCCTGGCGGGGGGTGTTCACCACCTCGTCTTCTTCCTCCTCGACCTCATCTGCATCAGGTGGGCTATGGGCCTGATGCCCTGATGGTCCTGCCTGCTGCTGCTCCTCAATCTCCTCATCCTCTGGCATCTCCTCCTCTTCCATCACCACCTTCTTTTTTGAATGCTTAGCACGTAGTTTCGGAAGAGGAGCATCTGTAATGACCAAATT
Organism: Bufotes viridis; assembly: GCA_033119425.1. Taxonomy (NCBI): domain Eukaryota; kingdom Metazoa; phylum Chordata; class Amphibia; order Anura; family Bufonidae; genus Bufotes; species Bufotes viridis. The sequence goes on along the minus strand of CM065592.1, from coordinate 416,866,082 downwards.
TTCCAAAAATATAACTAAACACATAAATAACAATAAGTGTGTGATAGAAAATTAATGTAAGCATCGTACCTGGACAAAATTTGTCTCTGACCTCAGTGATCCGAACCATATTAAAGCGTTTCAGGTCGGACCACTTCTTTAAAATGGCATCCTTGGAATGCTTGCTGCCATGTTGGTGCCACAGATGGTACCCTAGTCGCCGCACTATGGCCTGCTTCTCTGCCCGGGAGCGGGTCAGGTCATATCCCTTCTGCAACATATGCTGCAAGATAACAATTATAGGATGTAATCCCAAAGTTGTAAAATACAATTATTAGTAATTACAGTCATCTCAACCATCCAAAATAAAATTTAATATCAAAACGCTAAAAGAGTAGACATTTATATAGTTCCCTATGGGACTATATGAAAGTAAAATTTTTATTTTTTTTATATTCAAAGCAAATATAAGAACTAAACTCCACAGTGTCCACCCCTTTAACAGTGACTTTGAGAGTGGCCGCCCCCTTAACAGTGACTTTGAGAGTGGCCGCCCCCTTAACAGTGACTTGAACAGTGGCCGCCCCCTTAACAGTGTCTTTGAGAGTGGCCGTACCTTTAACAGTGACTTTGACAGTGGCCTCCCCTTTAACAGTGACTTTGACAGTGGTCGGCCCTTTAACAGTGACTTTCAACAATGGCCACCCCTTAACAGTGACTTTGACAGTGGCTGCCCCCTTAACAGGCACTTTGACAGTGGCCGCCCCCTTAACAGTCACTTTGACAGTGGCCGCCCCTTTAACAGTCACTTTGACAAATGGTCGCCCCTTAACATTGACTTTGAGAGTGGCCGCCCCTTTAACAGTGACTTGAACAGTGGCCGCCCCCTTAACAGTGACTTTGACAGTGGTCGCCCCTTAACAGTGACTTTGACAGTGGCCGCCCCCTTAACAGTGACTTGAACAGTGGCCGCCCCCTTAACAGTGACTTTGACAGTGGCTGTCCCTTTAACAGTCACTTTGACAGTGGCCGCCCCTTTAACAGTGACTTGAACAGTGGCCGCCCCCTTAACAGTGACTTTGACAGTGGTCGCCCCTTAACAGCGACTTTGACAGTGGCCGCCCCCTAACAGTCACTTTGACCTGTATGGCAGTTAGGAGTTCAGTGAAGGCCGCAGCCTTGTTGCTATTATGGCTAATATAAATGATAAATAATGACATCCCTGTGTGACATACTTGTTAGTTAGAATTACTTACGGTGATCGAGCATTCCAGCTCTTCTGGCTGGAAATTACTTTTTGCCATTTCCGAACTTATTTGAAAAATTTCTCTCAAATGTGTCTCTTCCTGTCTCCACTCTCTTTGTGAATTGCGATCCAAAGACACGCACGTACAGACGCACGCACACGATTATTTAAATGACGTATTATCGCGATAGCAGATATAACAGTGCAGTGGACTGTACAGGCAGCAAAGTTCTAAGTTGTATTCGCGTACGAATTAAACTTAATTCTATTACAACCGATAGGGCGAGTTATCTAAAAGTTGTAATGGCAAAGCGATAATACTTACAATTATTAATCGCATTGCGAATCCAACTTCTATAATGCAATATTCAGAGATATAGCACTGTATTCGTTACGTGACCATCAGCACGGGAGTCGGCAGAAGCGGCAACGAGCACTGACTGGAGCAGCCAGGAATCCTCAGGACAGGTAAGAACTACTTTTGGGAAGTGGGAAAGAAAAAAATATAACAAAAAATAAAAAAATATTGGAAATAGCGAATATATAGCGCAATATTTGCAATATTCGCGAATTAGCGAAGTGCCGATATTCGCTAAAAAAATTCGTTAATCGAATATTCGCGCTCAACTCTACTCCTCTCCAATGTGCCTTTACTGTTTCGATACCTGTGAATATTAACCCTTTTGAGTCTTTCTCATGAAAGTTCTTGACATGTAGCGAGACACTGTGTGTTTCCATTCCTTTTTTTATGTTTCTTACATGTTCTTGCACCCTGACCTTTAGTTTCCTGGTAGTTCTGCCTACATATTGGAGCCCACATGGGCACTCCAAAACATAAATAACCCCCACACTATTGTAGGTAATTAACCCTTTAATTTTAAAAGTTTGGTCCTTCTTTTTAGAGTAGATCGTAGCTATCTCTCTTTTTCTATTTACCTTACTTCTGTTTTTACAGGGCAGACAAAAACCGCACCATACAAATTTATTTCTTTTTTTTGGCTCAATAGTCCATGGCGCAGCGCTATTCGGCAAGTGATTTCTCAGATTGGGAGCTTTTTTGAAAATAATATCGGATGCTTGGGAATTTCTTTCCCTAATATAGGGTCGTTCTTCAGAACTCCCCAGTTCTTCCGGATAGCATTCTTCAGTGGGCCTGCAGTAACACTAAATTGGGTCAAAAAAGAAAACCTGAAATCTCTGAGCAATTTTTGCATATCACTTCTCTTAACCATACCTTTCTTTTCAATGTCCTTGCTACACTCTTCCAATAAACACCTAGGCTGAACAACATCCCAAAAGGGCAGTCCAAAAGAAGTTATAGGAATTGCTCGGAAGACAGGGATTTCAGAGACCAATGTAAAATAATCGAAGACCGGCTTTTTGAAGAAGGGATATAAGAAAGAAGTTGTCTGTGAGTATAATAAATCTTGCTGTATTCTTCTGGGTCACCAGTGCTTCACTATCAGTGCACCCTCTTAACATCCCGTAGGACTGTGGTGGATGAGAGGTGGGCACACCTGATCTACTGTAAGCTGTAACCTGTGCCTCAAATACGTTAACCCTAAGTTCACACCTGAGCGTTTTACAGCGCGTTCCTACGCGCTGTAAAACGCTCAACAGGCGAAAACCCATGTTTCCCTATGGGCATGGTTCTCACCCGAGCGTTTTACAGCGCGTACGAACGTGCTGTAAAACGCCCTACGCATAAACAAGTACTTGAGCTTTTTTTTGGGCGTTTGTCGCGCGTTCTGTGATTGACACCACAGTAGTAATACGCGCGTAAAACGCGCGTTTCAAGAACGCTCAGGTCTGAACCCAGGGTTAAGGCTCTTGTATGGAAGGAGTTTTTCCTGCTGAAGGAAAGTGCAGCGCGGTCCATTTCTGATACACTGTAATAGTAAGGCCACATGCACACGACAGTGAAAAACGGACATGGGATTGTAGTCTATGGTGTTATTCACATGGCAGTTTTTTTGATGGTCAGTGAAAAAAAGACGTAAAAAAATAGCACTTGTTCTATCCATACAAATGAATGGGTCCGTTTTAAAGTCCGTTTCTCAGAAAGGCATCAGTGAAAAAAACGTCCATTAAAAATGGACAGTTAATCCGTTTTTAACAGAGGTTTTTTTTTTTTTTTTTTACTGTCGTGTGCATGTAGCCTAAGTTGCTGGATTACTTCCCATGAACAACAATACCGTTACGTCCCAGTGATGATATGGGCTCAGGAGCTGTGCCCGTGCCGTCACTTGCCAGTGCCAAATGTGTTCCAGCTGGCTCCTAATTCTAACTTGTGAGATCATTCAACCACTTCGATTCCACTGCCCATAAGGACAGGAGGAGGCTCCACCGCGATACGATGATTGTGGGGTGCCGAGAGGTTGCTGTAGCAGCCTTACAATGACCTCCAATGCTGAACTGTCCCCTACTGAGACTTTGGAAAAATTGTGCCATTTTGGGTTATGCTCTTGTCACTTTTATTGCATTTTTTGGAAGGCAGAATAAAATAAAATAAAAATTCAATTAAGGCAATTTTTTTGTATTTTACTTACATTTTGTTTTCATTTTTAACTTTTTTTTGTCTGAGTCCCAGTAAGGGACTTGAACTTGCGATCCTCTGTATAATACACTGCAATTCTTCTGTATTGCAGTGTATTATGCCAGTTCCAGGATATCTGGCTGTATGGCTGTCTGTACATGACATCCCTGGACTGTCATGGAAACCATTCAGCACCCTATAATTTCATCAAAATGCGGGGTGATAGAGCGAGAGAGGGGTCCCCTCCCCTTTCTCTATCACATACTGCGCTCAGCATTAAACACTGCATCTAAAGGATTAAACGACCGGGATTGGAGTTTTCTCCAATCCAAGCAATTAGCGAGGGGGGTGCCAGCTTTATAACAAAGTCCGTACCCACATGTGACGGTGCAGTCATAGCTCCTGAGCCCGTGCTATCACCCCCCCTAAATAGTATGGGGGATCGTAAAAACTACCTTCCCATCATGACATATATTACTGTGCAGGGCAGAAGAGGGATAATGTTAACATCTATATAATGAGTACTTAGGTAGAAGACGTAGAGCGGTGCCAGGGCTCTTCTATTATTTAGCACTATAAGGTTACATTCGGTTTGGAGCCTCTGTTAAGGATTTCATCAGATTTGACAGGAAGATTAGTGCAGCCTGCAACACTATTCTTCCCGTCAAAATGACAGCACGATGGAACCCTGAGCACTCGATTGTAGTTCAAAGAGGTCGTCTGGCACAGTGATAGACCATTGTGTGACAAACCTGGCACTAGTATGTATGGAAACGATGATGAAGATGTGAAAAGAGAGTCATGCAGTGTTAAGGGGGTCATTAGCCCTGATCACTAAGGATATCTACAAGATCGCTGTATATTTTATCACTTTATCGGGAGTCAGCAGTGACCTCCCTTATGCATCCAAAGCCATTGACGCACACTGTAGGTTTAGTTCACCAGGGTATAATGCTGCTTTCCTTTTCCTGAACCATGGCTCCTGCCAATCTGATATTGATGGCCTATCCTGAGGACACCTGAGTCCCCTTCCCATCAGCTGTTAGAAGAGGCAAGCGCTCCTCTTCCTAGGCCATGTGATGTCGCTGTACATCGGTCAAATGGCCTAGTTGCAGCTCAGTCCCATTGAAGTGAATGGGGCTGAGTTGCAATACCAAACATAGCCACTGTACAATGTACGGCGCTGTGCTTGGTAAGCTGCAGCAACGCGGTGGCTCCCTGAAACAGCTGATCGTGGGAGTGCTGGGACTCGGACCCTTGCCTATCTGATGATGATGACCTATCCTGGGGACACCTGGGACTCCCTTTTCGATCAGCTGTTGGAAGAGGCAAGCGCTTCGTGAGTGCCGCAGCCTCTTTCTAGGCCATGTAACGTCACCGTACATCGGTCACATGCCCTCGTTGCAGCTCAGCCCATTGAAGTGAATGGGGCTGAGTTGCAATACCAAGTACAGTCACTTTACTATGTATGGCGCTATGCTTGGTAAAGTGCAGGAGATGGCTGTGTTCCCTAAAGCTGTGGCTCCCTGAAATAGCTGATGGGCAGAGGTGCCGGGACTCTGACCCCTGCCTATCTGATAACAATAAACTATCCTGAGGATAGGTCATCGTTATTAATACCTGGATAACTCCTTTAACATTACTTAGGTGGATAAAAAGTTTACCAAACTATGATAAGGATTTATGTACAAAAGATAGCATACAGAGTAAAGTGATTAACAGTCACCAAAGCCGTGAACAAATGGGCGAGCTCCCCATCGACCAGTTCCCAACCGTTGCCCATATGATACAAAGAGATGTGCTGGTCGCAAGACAACATCTTACCCCTCAATAGAGCCAAGCTGTTTGTTACATAGCCAGATGTTTTCAAGCCTCGTGGCCCCTCTAAAAGGTCTTCGGTGTACAGTACGCATGTACTTCAGACTTCTGAAATGTGAAGTGGTAAGGTACCACTAACCAACTACATTGCAAGGAATTAAAGGGGAATGAACCACTAAAATACCTTTCTATACATGTCCTTATTGCACGAAATGCATAATTTGCACATTAAGAAATATCTTGGCAATGGAGCTACAGATCAAGAAAGAAAAGCGGCTTTATACTCAGGTGAACTTACCAAACCTACACGTCAAAGGTCGCTGCTGACAACCGCCATATAACCAATCCAATGCACACCACTCTACACATAAACACAACATACTACTACTACGACCCTGGCCCACATCCGCACTTATACATGCAGCACAATAAGACGAATACTGCTCGTCGCTTGACGTTCACTAAGTAATGTCACATTTCTTCCCAGCACATAATCCATATTTATGAAATCATTTCTAAGCCTGACAGATGAAATCGCGCAATTAAAATAACGTTTATTCTGCACAGTCATCCATGAAACAGGCAATGAGACACGAAGTTGTAGCGTTCGGGTTCATTGGACTGCTAATCCAGCAATAGAAGTTATTCGTTTTCATTTCTTTTGTTTCTCACTACTTGGAATGACGGCAGTCGCGGCGGTCTTCCTGGCCTATTCGACGCTTTGTGGTTTTGAGGTGCAGACTTCTCGAGCGAGATGAAAGGCTCCGTCGTCTGCCAGTGTCTGGGATAAACTGACAAGTGGCATTTTCAGTAAAGGTTAGCGTTTGTAGCTCATTAGGAATTTGTCTTACTGCCACAGAAACCCTTTTAGCTATGCGTTACACTGACGGAGAGGTTAAAGAGAATCCGTCACCTCCTATTAAGTACAGTAATACATTTATAGATCACCTGCCGCTGACTCCAGATCAGTAATTTGTACTTTCGTAGTCACCCCTCTTCCCCCCTGTGCGCCCGCAAACCAGTTGTGGAATGTATAGAGAAGACTTCTCCTGGAGTCCTCTCCATTATGTGCGCATGCACAGGAGTCATCTCAGTGCACTCCACTGCTGGTTTGAGAGTGCACAGTGGGGAGAACAGGGGTAAGTATCAACATACAAATGACTGATCTGGAGTCAGCGGCCGGAGATCAATACATGTATTACTGTAATTAATAGGGCTTGCCGGAGTTGACAGATTCCTTTTAAGTCGCTCAATAATTGCAGCGAATCCATAACTTTTGGGATTCGACCTGCGCAAATCAATCAAAAGTCATATAAGTTATTGTCACTTTGACATTACTAAGGGTGCTTTCACACTAACGTTTTTACTTTCCGTCCTAGAGTTCCGTCCTCGGGGCTCTAGGACGGAAAGATACTGATCAGGATTATCCCAATGCATTCTGAATGGAGAGAAATCCGTTCAGGATGCATCAGGATGTCTTCAGTTCAGTCTTTTTGACTTTTCAGGACGGAAATAAAACCGCAGCATGCTGCGGTTTTATCTCCGTCCTGAAAAGCCTGAACACATGACTGAACGCCTGATCAGGCCTTAAGTCCCATTGACTTACATTGGGGCCGGATCCGGCATTAAAAAAAGACTGAAGGACGGATCCGTCCTTCAGGTGTGCGTATGCGCAGACCTTTAAAACAGTGAAAAAATACAAGACGGATACTTCTCTCCGCATGGCAAACGGAGAGACGGATCTGCACTTGCAATGCATTTGTAGACGGATCCGCAATCCGGATCCGTCTACAAATGCTTTCAGTTGTCATGCGTTGTGATGGATCCGGCGGGACGGAAGTGCATGCCGAATCCACACAACGCAAGTGTGCAAGGGGCCTAATGCTGGCTTGGCGTTAAAAAGCTTGAAAGGGGTTGCATACAGTCTTAGGAGACCTCAGAGTGTCACACATGACTTTTCAGGGCAGTTGAGGAACTTTCAATTCAGGTCGAATTTATTGATCAGTTAGGATCTGGTCACAATGCAGAGAACAAAGGGAGTAAGGTCCATGTCTCCTGTTGTGCAGGGAAACACTGTTAAGTGGCCAGATCAAGAGTCTCCTTTTTGGGCATTCCCCACTAATTAGAAGAGTTCCCTGAAGCTAAGCAGATCACAGGGTGCCCCTCTGCTGAAATTTTCAGCCATCAGCTGTAATCTGTGGGAAAACGTGGCATTTAAAGGGGTTGTGTCTCTTCAGTAAAGGGCATTTAACAGGGAAAGTTAATACAAGGCACTTACTAATGTACTCTGATTGTCCATATTGCCTCCTTTGCTGGCTGGATTCATTTCTCCATCACATTATACACTGCTCTTTTCCAGGGGTTATGACCACCCTACAATCCAGCAGTGGTGGCCGTGCTTGCACACTATAGGAAAAAGCGCCAGCTTCTCTGGCACACATCTAGTATCTGCGCTACAACAGTGGCCTTAACCTCTGGAAACGAGCAGTGTATAATGTGATGAAAAAACGAATTATGCCAGCAAAGGAAGCAATATGGACAATCGCAATACATTAATAAGTGCCTTATATTAACTTTGTCTACATGATGAGTGCCATTTGCCATCATGAGACAACCCCTTTAACACTGGGTTCAGACCTGAGCGTTTAGAAGCCTAGCGTTTTATGCGCGTTCGAGATGGGCGTTTACGGGCGTTTTTTTCAAGCGTTTTGGTAAATAGTGTAGGCGCGTTTGACGCGCGTTTATGTGATTGACTGCATAGTTGGCCAATGACCAAACAGCCCTCCCTATATAGTTTGGCCAATCTGAGTGCTTTAGAGGTGTGAATTTCCATGGTGGATGATCCAGCATGTTGCAAACTTTGAAAAACGCGCGTCCATAGGCGCGTTTTACGCTGCACAAACGCCCGAACAACACGCGTATCGCGTTTCCCATTGAAGTATATTGGCACAAACGCTCGAAAAACGCCCGAATTAACGCGAACATACTTGCTTATGCGTCGGACGTTTTTAGGCGCCTTCGAACGCGCATAAAAACGCGCAAGTGTAAACCACCCCCATTGGAATGCATGGTTCCTGTACGGTTGTGCGTTTTTTTGCGCGTTCGAATGCGGCGTTTTACGCAAAAGTGTGAACTGAGTGTAAGTGTTCAGTTTTCCTGCAGTACCACCGCTGGAGAAATTAAGTATTACACATTGTCCATTCATGGGGATGCACAGCCGTGTTTGGGTAAATGTAGATTCAGTTCATACTAATAGACTTTTGGAATTCCCAGCCTGTGCACCGAGAGGCTAGTAATTTTCCACTACTTTTATAATGTACTATGCAGAGCTGAGTTTTGGAGGGAAAAGCCAGACTTAACTCTGTCAGACGTTGTTTATGACTGCAAACTGCTTAGTCACTCCCTTTGACTTGTATTGAGGCCCAATACAAGTCTATGACAGCCTTGAATTGCAACATTGTTTCTGCTACTGTGTGTTTGTCCAGTTTCTCCCCTTTCACTAGAAGTTCTAGATCAGTTAGAACCTGTATAATAGTAGAATAGTCAGAGCGCCTAGTTGTCTGCAGATAGGGAACAGTGTTTAGTAGGAGAGACTCTGCCTGACTGCATAAGTCACCAGTAGAAGATGCTGAGATGGGGATACTCTGCGGGAGACCCTGGGCCACCAGCCTTTGGCCAGGGTACCAGCCTTCCAAAAAAGAGAAGGGCAGCTAGCCCAGGCCCCAGGCCTTTCCTCAGCACAGAACCTTCTTCTACCAGTGCATTGCCTGTATTGTTTTGCACTTAAGCTCCTCCAGTAAAGAAGTGAACTGGTTTACTGCAGACCCTGACTCTCTGGACTCTCTATTGGGGTGCACCATGCCTTAATATCCCCACCGGAGAGTATAAACACATGGTGACACCTTAACAGTGTCTGGTGGAACCAGCGTAGCATTGGGAGCCACCTCAAACCCGGGCACTGCACAGGAACTCTTCCAAGATCAGTGTCCACATGAGATATTACCGTACATTCAAATGTAGCTCTTTTACCATAGGATCGGTGTATTATTTTTTTTTTGTTCTTGTCTATAATACAATTTGTACACAACAGATAGGAAACAAGGTAGGCACATACCAAAGATAAACATTTCCAAGAATTTTCAGTTTTTCCTTGTTTTTCAGCACCATTAGTAAGTGCAGAGCTGAAAGCATCTGTACCTATTACTTCTGCATCAATCCGGAATGTGCCACCAGCTGCCGAGAAATGAATGAAAAATGAAAGCTATGAATCACCGAGAGTGTCATGAAGCAGGATGTACTGGTCTGAGACTTGAGTAGTTTACTTCTGACTAGTTGTTATTGGAAAGCTACTGTAATTTAAAGAGTTCCTGTTATTACAAGAAAGAAGCTCACAGTCCCACAGGTATAGTGCAGGGGAAAAGAACACCAGAACACACACAGAAGGAAATAGACAGGGTCTAGGCCTCAAAGCTAATGGATGAGGGATGGCGACCTGCTAGGAATCCCTAGACCTCTCCCTGTCTCCTGCCAATATGAGTAGACCCTGAAGGTGGGAATACTCATACACCGGAACCTTAGCCCTGGAGACCCTGGAAAGCCCTAGGAGAGGTGGGGGGGATTGAGACTACTGGTTCCTTCCCCCCGGGAATGCTACGCGACAAAGAATCTGCTTTGACGTTCTTAACCCCAGGGCGATAGGTGACAACCAAATTAAATCTGGGGAAAAACAACGGCTATCTGGCCTGCCTTGGGTTCAGACGTTTAGCCAACTCCAGATAAGCCAGATTTTTGTGATCAGTAATTACTGTAATGGGATGAATTGCTCCTTCCGACCAATGATGCCATTCCTCAAAAGCCAACTTAATGGCCAGCAACTCTCTATTACCTACATCATAATTTCTTTCAGCAGTAGAGAGTTTTTTAGAGAAAAAAGCACATGGGCGCCATTTGCTAGGAGAAGGACACTGCGACAAGACTGCTCCAACCCTTACCTCGGATGCGTCAACTTCCAATATGAATGGCTGTGACACATAAGGTTGCACCAGTATAGGAGCGGAAGCAAAACACTCCTTCACCGCTGAAAAGGCATGTAATGCCTCATCAGACCAGACTGAGAAATCCACACCTTTCTTAGTCATATCTGTTAATGGTTTAACAACAGTAGAGTAATTCAAGATAAATTTACGGTAGTAGTTGGTGAGCCCCAAAAATTGCTTGAGCGCTTTAAGATTTTCGGGTCGATCCCAGTCCAACACAGCACAGACTTTTTCCGGATCCATACGAAAACCTGAAGATGAGAGTAGGTAACCTAGGAATTGCACTTCCGGAACCGCAAATACACACCTCTATCTTAGCGTACAATTTATTCTCCCTTAGGATCTGTAAGACCTGTCTCACGTAATCCTAATGCTTCTCCATGTCGGGGGAATAAATTAACATATCATCCAGATACACCACCACAAACCTGCCCACCAGATGATGAAAGATGTCATTAATGAAATGTTAAAAACCGCAAAAGGCATGACCATATTTTCAAAATGAACCTCAGGGATATTAAAGGCCGTCTTCTATTCGTCTCCCTCCTTGATCCTTATCAGATTATATGCCCCCTCAAATTCAAGTTCGAGAACACCTTGGCCCTGACAATCTGATTGAACAAATCCGGGATCAAAGGAAGGGGATAAGGATCACGGACAGTAATGCGATTAAGCTCACGGAAGTCTAAACATGGCCTAAGAGGTCCGTCCTTTTTCTTAACAAAGAAGAACCCTGCAGCCACTGGGGATTTAGATGGTCTAATATGACCGTTGGCCAAACTGTTGGTTATATATTCTCGCATGGCGGCTCTTTCGGGTTCGGAAAGATTACACAATGAGACTTGGGCAACTTAGCTCCGGGAACAAGGTTGATGGGGCAATCGTACTCTCCGATGTGGAGGCAACTCCTGGTCTCCACTTTTAGAGAATACATCAGAAAAATCAGAAATAAACGAAGGTACAACTTTAGTGGTTACACCAGAAAGTGACGTGCAAAGAAATATTTTTGTCTAATGTGCTTGTTGTCAAACCATGCATACGGACAAATTGACCATCCACTAGGTTAACCCCTGCCCCACTGTCAATAAATACTTCAATTCCAACAGTTTTGGAGTCTAGCGCCACCTTGGCAGGCAGGAAAAATTTGTGTACTACTGGTAAATGACAAAAGTACATTCCTAGAGTCCTCATCTTTTTCACTTTGACGTTTAACATAAGGACATACGTTAACAAAATGTCCCCCATTACCACAGAAAAAGAGTCTTTTCTTAACCCTAGCGTTTTTATTACCAGGTCCAGGAGTGACTTCCCCCAACAGCATTGGCTCATCATCAGACATGAGCTCAAGAGCCTCCCTACCCAAAATGTCGGAAGAGGCTGCCTCCCCATATGATAGTGCGTCCCGAGCGAGAGAAACCGTAGACCTCTCCCTCTGGCGTCTATCACATGGCTGCCTCCAATGACTATGGATATTCGTGAAATGCCAATGGGTCCTTCAGGTTCTCGGATAACCCTTGACAGAATTGACTACGGAGGACTGGGTCATTCCACTCAGTATCAGTTGCCCATCTCCTAAATTCAGAGCAATAGGACGCAGCAGAACTTTCTTCCTGCCGTAAACCACGCACTTTAGTCTCGGCCAGGGAGACCCGATCTGGTTCATCGTAGATAAGTCCCAGAGCTCTGAAAAATAATCTACTGACCGGAGGGATTGTGATCTGGTCAGCAAAGAAAAAGCCCAAGACTGAGCGTCACCTTTCAGTAACGAAATAATAATCCCCACTCTTTGACTCTCGTCCTCAGAAGAGTTAAAGAAGAAAATATAGTTTTGGAAAACACACAAGAGGAATGGTGCGCTCACCTAGGGAGTGTAGGAGCTCGGACCTCGCCGGGAGCCAAGGCGTTCACTTGGAATCAGTAGAGCGCAAAAGCACGGGTCCAGCTTCACAAGTTTCAAAGACTTTATTTAATCCTGTGCACGTTTAAAAAACCATCAGTAGCAGCATTGCATCATCGACGTGTTTCAGATCGCTCCAAATATGGATCCTTAATCATGAAGTCTAAAATATAGTTTGCACAACGCTCTGAACCGAAACAAAGTTGTCACTTCCCCCGGAAAACCTATCTGGGAAAGCAACCTTAGGTTCCGGGCAGGCCTCGTTACCACTGCTGGAAGCCGCTACCTGTGGTCTCTGAAACTGCGAGACGGCCATGCGGATGTCAGCCACCTCCAAAGACAAACGATCGACCAGTGCAGAAACAGTATCCATAACTGCACTGATACAAACAAAATTACGGTTTATGGCGGTTCATAATGTCACAGGTATAGGGGAGGGGAAAACACCAGAACACACACACAGAAGGAAATAGACAGTCTAGGGCCTCAAAGCTAAGGGAGAGGGATGGTGACCTCGTTGGAATTCCAAGAACTCTCCCTGACTCCTGCCAATATGAGTAGTCCCTGAATGTGGGAATACTCATACACTGGAACCTTAGGCCTGGAAACCCTGGAAATCACTAAGAGAGGTGGCAGGGAATGAGACTACTGGTTCCTTCCCAGATGGAGGAACCAGCGTCTTTCTGAGGCCTAGAAAGCAACTAACACGAGCGAACAACAAAATGCACTTAGCTTAAAGCAGAATGGAGGAGCAGGAGATTCAAAGGAACAACACACCAGCTCAATCAACTCCAGTAGAAAATATCAACCGTGGTCATTACCAAACAACAACACTGCAAGGAGAAAACAGAGAGACTGTCAGATACCCTCACATGTCGCCAGTCTCTCCGATCTTTTCACCTCTGTCATGGGAGGGACCGTGACAATAGGTCATCAGTAAAAAAAATCCCAGAAACCCCATTTAATAATCTTTTTGTCTTACTGCCGACAGGGCAGAGGGTTAGGTGCCTGCTTCAGCCAGTTGTCTTACAGCCAGATGCAGGACAGTGAAGATATGGCTGAGCTCCTTGAACACACAACAATTTTAAATATATTTTTTAGCAGGTTTAATTGTAAGAGAAAAAGAGGATCAAAGAAGAGGAGAAGATGAAAGGAGGAAACACTGAAAGCTCTGTGGGTTGTAATATAAGAATGTTTATTCCCTTTTCTGCTAGCGATCAGTGGTTGCAGATTTACTGTATAGGAACTTGGTTAAGTAGAAGCTCTTTACTGTGTGTTTGTAGAGAGTCAGTTTATATGTAGTTAATATGTACATGCGCGTAGTAGGGCCTCATGCACATGAATGCATTTTCATTTCGCGTCCGTTTCGTTTTTTTTGCGGACCGTATATGGAACCATTCATTTTAATGGGTCTGCAAAAAAAAACAGAAGGTACACCGTGTGCATTCCTTTCCGTATGTCTGTATTTCCGTTCCGCAAAAAAATAGAACATGTCCTATTATTGTCCGCATTACGGACAAGGATAGGACTGTTCTATTAGGGGTCAGTTGTTCCATTCCGCAAAATACGGAATGCACACGGATGTCATACGTATTTTTTGCGGATCCCTTTTTTGCGGACCGCAAAATACATACGGTTGTGTGCAGGGGCGTAGCTAACGGCTCATGGGCCCTGGTGCAAGAGTTCAGCTTGGGCCCCCCTTCCCTCAGTGCTTTGTGTGTCTTCTTATGTGGCACACGGGTCTTTGGGCCCCCTCAGGCTCCTGGGCCCGGTAGTGGCTGCTACCTCTGCACCCCCTATAGCTACGCCCATGGTCGTGTGCATGAGGCCTAAATGTGTGTGTACATTATATATTTCTGCAAAGCAAATGCATGTACTTACTAAATATTTGTAAGTGCTGCTTTCACCTGGCCACCAGAGTTTATGATAATTCCTAATCCAGACCTTCTAGAGAACATTTGTCTGCACAAACATTTCCCCCCCCCAAAAAAATTTCAGGCTCTCAGAGCAAAACAATCAACCAAACAAAAAAAATGGGTTATGGTGGTTTCCAGGATTTTTATATTGATATCCAATGGGAGTAGCTCTGGTGCATATTCTGGTGTCAGAGCTACTCCAGAACAGCTGATCCAACACCCTGCACCCCTGGCATTTTACTATTGATGGCCTATCCTGAGAATAGGCCATCAACATAAAAATCCTGGAACAAGGTCTGCAATGGGTCACCAAGGTTCATCTTGAGGCTTCAGCCTACAGCAACTGCTATTTCTGGTTACTACCCAAAGCACCACCTCAGTGCCTTACGTCCCCGGCTGTGAAACTCCTGAACACTCGGCACACGTTAGGGTACGTTCACACTAGCGTTTTGGATTCCGTTTGTGAGATCCGTTTCAGGGCTCTCACAAACGGCCCAAAACGGATTAGTTAAGCCCCAATACATTCTGAATCAGTTAGGCTCCGTTCCGCTTCTATTCTGTTTTGGAGGCGGACACCAAACGCAGCTTGCAGCATTTTGGTGTCCGTCTGAAGAGGCGGAGCCTAACGGATCCGTTTTTAATTACAATGTAAGTGAATGGGGACGGATCCGTTTTCAAAGACACAATATGGTGCAATTGAAAACGGGTCCGTTCCCCATTGACTTTCAATGTAATTCAAAACGGATCCGTTTTGGACTTTGTCATTTTTCTTTTAACTAATGCAAACAGATCCGTTCTGAACGGATACAAACGTTTGCATTATAGGTGCGGATCCGTCTGTGCAAATAAACAGACGGATCCGCACCAACCAAGTGTGAAAGTACCCTAACACAGGGTTCTAGCTCAAAACATTAGCCTATTCCAGACTACTCCAAATTTAAAGGGAAGACTTGCTTTCTATAAACGTTTATGACTCTACCCAGCTTAAAGGGCTTGGCCCATCTTACACATTGGTAACATATTGCTAAGATATTCCACTAATGCCAGATAGATGTGGATCCCAGAGGTGGTACCTGCACCTATGTCTAGAATGAGGCCCCCAAAGTGAAGGAAGGTGCAAGTGCGTCCACCCTCCATTCACTTCTATGGAAGGGCCAAAAATATCTTAGCGCTGGCTCAGCTATTTCTGGAACTCCCATAGAATGGAAAGGAGGCCATTCTTGCGCAGTACGCTGTTCATTCACATTTTTTACGGTCCAGAAATTGTAGATTCCGCATTTTGCAGAAACGGAACAGCTGGCCCCTAATAGAACAGTCCTATCCTTGTCCATAATGCGGACAATAATAGGACATGATCTATTTTTTTGCGGAACGCCCATGCGGACATAGGGACACAAAATGCACACAAAGTCATTTCCGTCTTTTTTGCGGACCCCTTGAAGTGAATGGTTTGGCATACGGGCCGCAAAACCTGAATAGACATGTAAAAAACTGTGTTCGTGGGCATGAGCCCTAATACTGATGCAGACACTGGCTATGCAAAATGTCGCCATTGTTTTTAACCTTTGGCGCTGACCGGCTAGCTTTTTCCGCCACATGATCTACAACTGCTCACTGCGCAGATCATATATTCTATGGGCAGTTGCTTTTAGATGTTGAAACTGTGAGCTACACATTCATTTTGCGTAAGCAGATGAAATCGCCAATATGATACGTAAATGTTCCCACATCTCTCCGCGTGTGAAGCATCGCTGTAATGCTCTATTAGATTCCGTTTTATTCTAAGGAAAGGCTAATGCACTGCAATTCAAAGGGATTGTCGGGTACCAAGTCTTAAGTGAATCCGTTCATCTTCATATAGTCAGTTTCTATAGGCCCCTAAAGTCTTTTCAGATTACAAATTATACATTTACTATTCGTTCTCTTATATAGGCAAATAATGAAAGCGTAAAGAATCCCGTCATCACATTAATGTGTGTATCTCGCTAGAAACTGAAAGGGAATCTGTCCCCAGGATTCTTTCCCTGTCTTCCATTCAACGGAATCTGTCACCGTGGCTCTGGACTGCTATCTGCAGTAGTACAAGAGTAGTCCAGGTCAGTATTTTCTTCTTATTATGTTCTCCCCTCTATTCTCTCTTTCCGCACTGACATACATGGTCCATACTGTTGAGCTCAGCAGTTCAGACTGTATTTCACAGCAGAGGAAAGGGGGTGGGGGTTTCAGTAAAAAAAAAAATTTAAAAAAATACTGATCTGTACTCCAGTCTGCAGTACTATTCTTGATAATAGTCCAGAATCGTGGCTGGGTTTTGGCAGGAATGGAATGCTCACATTTATTTATGTCTGCTATTTAAAAATATATACCAACGCAAAATATTTTATAATACGTCTCCATTTTCTGATTTTGTATCCTTTATTATTTGATTTCCTTTCCATAATTATGGGGCGAGTGTCTTGCCTTAGCTGGTGTTCTGAGTAGCTACAGACAGTGGCATGGGTATAGGGGTCGCAGCGGTCGCAATTATGACGGGGCCTCTAAGCCAGGGGGGCCCACAGGGTCTGTGGATGTGATAATGGGACCTGAAGATCTGATATGGGGTTCTGAGGATCTGATAAGAGGATCAGAGCAGGGGCGTAGCTATAGGGGGTGTAGAGGTAGCAGTCGCTACTGGGCCCAGGAGCCTGAGGGGGCCCAAAGACCCTTGTGCCATATAAGAAGACACCGGTATTATAAAAAGTGCATGCAGGTCAAGTTACACCTCTGGTTGGAGGGATGGGGGGGGTTTGCTGTTTAAATTTTTGCCTCAGGCAACATGAAGTCTATGGCCTCATTCACACGACCGTATGGCTTTTTCAGTATTTTGTGGTCCGTATTTTGCGGATCCGGGGTTCCGTTTTTTGCTTCCGTTGTGTTTCTGTTTTGGTTCCGTTTTTCCGTTCCGTTTTTCCATATGGCATATACAGTATACAGTAATAACATAGAAAAACATGGGCTGGTCTTAACATTTTCCATAGATGGTTCCGCAAAAAACGGAACGGATACGGAAGACATACAGATGCACTTCCGTATGCTTTCCGTTTTTTTTGCGGACCCATTGACTTGAATGGAGCCACTGAACGTGATTTGCGGACAAGAATAGGACATGTTCTATATTTAAACGGAACGGAAAAACGGAAACGGAATACATACGGAGACACTTCAGTATTTTTTGCAGTCCCATTGAAGTGAATGGTTCAGTATACTGTCAGTATACTGAACTGAAAAAACGGCCAGTATACGGTCCGCAAAATACTGTCGTGTGAATGAGGCCTATGTGCTTCTGTGCCCCTGGCCACAAAGCTCTGAGGGAAGAGGGGCCCAAGCTGAACCCTTGCATCAGGGCCCAAGAGGCTTTAGCTACGCACCTGGGTCAGAGGATCTAATATGGGGGTCTTACATAGAGATCTGATATGGATCTCATCTGAGGTTTGATATGGGGTCTTAGGATCTGATATGGAGGTCTGATCTGAGGATCTGATATGGAGGTCTGATCTGAAGATCTGATATGGAGGTCTGATCTGAGGATCTGATATGGGGGTCTAAGGTAGGGTTGCCACCCGTACGGGAATGACCCGGACAGTCCGGGTTTGTAATCCTGTGCGATCAGCTGTGAGTGATGCGATGCTAGCACATAGCGGCGCTAACTTCAGACAAGCCCACCCTCCATCCCTCCATCTGGAAGAAAGAAATTAGGTTTAGAATTTGGCTTGGGGGGGGGGGGGATGCTGTATTAATCTTTGCCTCAAGCACCAGGAAGGCTAGATGCACCCCTTACCCTTGCCACAAAGCACTAAGGGAAGGGGGCCCACACTGATCTTTGGCACCAGGGCCCATGAGCCTTTAGCTACGTCCCTGGCTCCAGAGTCCTACTTTAGAGCAGCCATATGGACAATGAAAGCCTGAGTAAGAAAATTACAGATTGATTTCCAGTTGAGAGTGATGTGGGCATGCTCTGTGACATGTACAAATATTACTGTGGAGGGAGGAGCAACTGAGCTCCATCACCTATCGTCAGTGGTGGGTCCTTGGTTATCTGCCTCCAGCGTTATCATAGAGGTATTATCTTTCATTGTAATCTTGCCTGTGATGATAATGAGATGACTGCTGAGAAGCGATCTGTACAGACTGCAATATTTAAAGGGGTTTTCTGGGCATTATGAAAAACACCAGCATTCAGAAGACGTAGAAATAAGACAGCTTCACTAATACTTACCTGTCCCTCGCTCCACATGCTGCTGCACTCGCACAGGCTGAACATGAAAAAAAACGCACACATCCGCCCCGGGACTCAGGCGGAAGATCTCACAGAGTGTGCGACTGCAGCCTGAACGGAAGCATAGGTGGAGCAAGGGACGGGTAAATATTCATGAAATTGTCCTTCTACAAGTCTGTTGAATGCAGTTATTTTTCATAATGCCCAGAGAACCAATCTAGGTACTGACATGGAAAAAAAAAATATATATATATATATGTTGAATGTATCTAGTATGAAAAACAGTCATTTGCTGAATTTTGTGGTATTCGTAAATTTTGTGGTAGTAACTCGATTTAATCTGAAATAGTGCTAAAAAACAAAAAAAAAACTTGTGATGGCCGGCCACCACCATCTTGCTTGATCTAGGCCGAAATCCTGTGCGCAGTGACGTATGACATGACTAGGGACGAGCGAATCGACTTCGGATAGTACATCCGAAGTCGATTTGCAAAAAACTTTCTTGTTATACTGTATGGCGTTCCCGCTCCGTACAGTACTAGAATGTATTGGCTCTGATGAGCCGAAGTTATTACTTTGCAAAGTCGTGCAAGACTTCGTGTAATAACTTCGGGAATTAATTATTACTGTAAAAAACCTTGGTACCGAACTTAGGCTTGGTTCCTAGTGGTACTGGGGAACCGAACCTGATTTCGGTACCAAGGTTTTATTACACAAAGTCTCATGTGACTTTGTGTAATAACTTCGGCTCATCGGAGCCAATACATTCTAGTACTGTACAGAGCGGGAACTCCATACAGTATTACAACAAAGTTTTTTGCGAATCGACTTTAGATGTACCATCCGAAGTCGATTCGCTCATCCCTAGACATCACCGCGTCGGCCGGCATGGTGACGTCATCTCCGGCCTTGTGAGATTTTGCGGCAGATCTTCAAGCAAGATGGCAGCAGCCGACCCGTCGCCAGCAAATAGATCAGGTAAGTATGATTTTTTATTGATTTTTTTAATTTTACACCATGTTATGTACATCAGACCATGTATGAACACGGTATCTGAGGGGTACAATGACAGGAAACCGTAATTCGTCACAAAGTGAATTTTTTTTGTAAAATGTGGTGAAGCAGCCGAATTGAATTTTACAATACTCTCCTCATCTCTAGTAGTGAATGTAGTCCAGCACTCTGAACATTGATAGGATAGATGGCGATATACAGTCAACGCGTTTCAGTTTATACAACCTTATTCATCACTTTATGTATATAACGAAATAAACAGTACTTGCTCCTTTTACCCCCTGGTGCCTCCTGCGCTGTTCTCCGGTCCTCCTCACTGCTGTTTGTTTCCCTGGCAGCAGCCAGAAAAGCATTCTGTGCACACAGGTCACCACTGCAGCCAATTATTGGCCTCAGCAGTCACATCCCATATAATGCTAAGGTCAGAGATTGGCTAATCGGTGTCCTGTGTGCACAGACGTCAGTAAGGATGGTTCTGGAAGTGGCAGGAGAGAACAGAGGTAATTATGGCTTCTTTTATTATTTTAGCACATTCACAGGAGCTGCCCAGAAAACCTTTTTAAAAATAGTTCTACAGCCAAAAAATGTCCTCTTTTGGAAACACCCCTACCTTACACCAGGTAGTTTTTGGAATAACCTATGAGTTATTTTACCATCCGAGGACATGTTGGCTTTTAGCACTCCCCGACTGTAGACATATTCCTCTGTCGGTATAGCCTCTGCTTGCTATATTTTTTCCACAGTTCTGTCGGTGGTGTTGCCAAGGTAGAAGTTTCTATCGGTAATGGACACATTATTTGCCATTATTTTAGCACAGATGTCTGTTCTCATAAATCCTCCAGTGCAGGTTTGTTCTTATATAATAGAGAACAAATGAGTGGGTGGATGTAGAACATGAAATTGCAGCGTGTCCTCTTGTTTTGTTTATGGAGCAATCGCTCTGAAAAGGTTTAAATTTCATGTTTGCCCTTTATACAAATGAAATCTCCTGTACTGAGGAAGACACAACTGGAAATCTGATGTTAATGGCTTTACTGCGGATGAAAGTGGTAAAGTAATCACTGTGTGTGTAAGGGCAGGACACGGCACTCAGCGGGTATCAGACCTGATAAAGAAATGTACTAATATCATCAGGATTCACATCCTTTATATTACAGAGGTGTAGAGAACATTATCTATCTATCTATCTATCTATCTATCTATCTATCTATCATCAATCTATTATCTATCTATCTATCTATCTATCATCCATCCATATACTAATTCTATCTATCTATCTATCTATCTATCTATCTATCTATCTATCTATCTATCTATCTATCTATCTATCATCCATCCATCCACATACTAATTCTATCTATCTATCTATCTATCTATCTATCTATCATCTATCTATCTATCTATCCATCTATCATCCATCTATTATCTATCCATCTATCATCCATCTATTATCTATCTATCTATCTATCATCAATCTATTATCTATCTATCTATCTATTTATCTATCATCAATCTATTATCTATCTATCTATTTATCTATCTATTATCTATCTATCTATTTCTGTAAACTTAGGCCCCTTGCAGACGAGCGTTCATCACGGAGTGAATCCGCATCGCAGCTACCGGCCTGAACTCCCAGCGCTGGACGGGGTCACATAGCATTATATTGATTTATGATGCTATGTAACCCTTACAGTTCTGGAATGTATTGGATAACACTGGCAGCATTATGTCAGTGTTATCCAATACATTCCAGAACTGTAAGGGTTACATAGCATCATAAATCAATATAATGCTATGTGACCCCGTCCAGCGCTGGGAGTTCAGGCCGGTAGCTGCGATGCGGATTCACTCCGTGATGAACGCTCGTCTGCAAGGGGCCTTACTAATACAAAGAAAACTGGAAGTCACGGAGTAGGGCTGCCCACTGGACCCCTAAGCATAAAGAAAGCAGGTATTTAAATAAAGGACAAGTTATACTAAACCTTTCTCCACAAAGCTGTATACAGTATCAGTGTTGCCCGGTTTTATAAGGTGATGGCCGCAGATTCTGCAGAATACACTGCATTTTCATGGTGACAAAATCACTTTTAGGGTCCATTCACACGTCCGTGGTGTTTTTCAGATCCTCAAATTGCACACCCGGCCGTCACCCACCATAGAAATGCCTATTCTTGTCCGCAACTGCCGACAAGAATAGGACATGTTCTATCTTTTGCGGAGCCGCGGACCAGAAGTTCGTGGCCGAAGCCCGGAAGTTCGCGACCGCGCTCCGCAAATGCGGAAGCATTGAGCACATAGTGTGCTTTCCGCTTCACATCCGGCCCCATAGAGAATGAATGGGTCCGCACCCGTTCCACAGAATTGCGGAACGGATGCGGACCCATTTGCAGACGTGTGAATGGACACTAAGCCTAATGAAATTACCTCCAGAGTAAGCTGTTAGTGCCTCCACCTGAGAACATCCACGTTGCCTGATGCCACTTTCTTGATGGCACAAAATGGCCTTTTATTTTGTCAGGGAAACAATATATTTGGCCACCATTAATATTACTTCATTGAAACTCTGTAGATATAACAAAAGCTGTGCAGATGTGTAAATAACCCTGCGCCAGCCAGTCCCCAGTTTTCATGATTCTAAGAAATGTTAGAAAATCAGCTATTGTCCCACTAGCAACCCAATCTATTAGCCAGTAGTGATGAGCGGCAGGTGCCATATTCGATTTCGACGAAATTCGCGAATATTCAAAAGAATATTCGTTTCATATTCGTCGAAATCGAATATTCGTCATTATTCTAGTTATCGCGATTAATATGCGATTTAAATAATCGCGTATTGCGATTTTACCTTAGGCTACTTTCCTATTGGCTTCATATCTAGAATTATAGCGAAGATGACGAATATGAGGAATGTATTCGTCATATCTCTCAAAACGAAGATAACGAAGTATTCTCCATCTTCATTTTAGCAACCTATTCGTCAACTTCACTAATTCTAGCAATCAAATAGGAAGGTTGACTATAGAGACAACTGTGTTTAATTCGCTATGCGATTATATAATTTTTTTTTTAATAAATAAATTAATTATAATAATTATCAAGTAATATAATTATTCTATTAAAAAAAAAAAAAAATCACATAGCGAATTAAACACAGCTGTCTCTATAGTCAACCTTCCTATTTGATTGCTAGAATTAGCGAAGTTGACGAATAGGTTGCTAAAACGAAGATGTAGAATACTTCGTTATCTTCGTTTTGAGGAATATGACGAATACATTCGTCATATTCGCTAATACTACCAAGCCAACCATAGTAAACCAGGTCTAAGTAGAAATCGCAATGCGATTAATTCAAGTTATATTAATCGCATTGCGATTTCAACTTAGAGCTGGGTTTATAATGGGTCAGCTTGCTAGAATTAACGAAGTTAACGAATATGGAATATAGCAGCAGTGCTAAGTTGAAATCGCAATGCGATTAATATAACTTGAATTAATCGCATTGCGATTTCAACGTAATTCCTCAAATCCGACAGTACATTTTAGTATATGGAGATGTTCCCATGGTGATGGGGACGCTCCATGAGCACAGAAGCGGCAACGGGCACTGACTAGAGCAGCCAGGAAGCCAGGAATCCTCAGGACAGGTAAGAACTACTTTTGGGAAGTGGGAAAGAAAAAAATATAACTAAAAAAAAACAAAAAACGAATATTCGAAATAGTGAATTTATAGCGCTATATTCGAAATATTCGCGAAGTGCCGATATTCGCTAAAAAAATTCGCTATTCGAATATTCGCGCTCAACACTATTAGCCAGATGGAAGAGCCACTGGAAAAGGTTTCTCCTGATTTGAAAGATTCAGCTCTGGAAGATTCAGCTCTGGAAGATTCAGCCACCACTGGTTGGCCACCCATTTCATCGGATTGGGGCTTAGTAATACAACATTTTGTCCTTCAACTACTACTACATGGGAAATATGTAGTCACTCATCATAGCTCCCCAGCAACATCAGCTGGTTGCCTGGGTGGCTTGTTTTAGAGGAGAGGACAATCACTTTAAGTAACATATAGTAACATAGCATATAAGACCGAAAAAAGACATTTGTCCATCCAGTTTGGCCTGTATCCTACAAGTTGGTCCAGAGGAAGGCAAAAACCCCTGTGAGGCAGAAGCCAATTTTCCCCACTTAAGGGGAAAAAAATCCTTCCCGACTCCAATCAGGCAATCAGAATAACTCCCTGGATCAACGACCCCTCTCTAGTAGCTGTAGCCTGAAATATTATTACACTCCAGAAATACATCCAGGCCCCTCTTGAATTCCTTTATTGTACTCACCATCACCACCTCCTCAGGCACAGAGCTCCATAGTCTCACTGCTCTTACCGTAAAGAATCCTCTTCTATGTTTGTGTAGAAACCTTCTTTCCTCCAGACTCAGAGGATGACCCCTCGTCACAGTCCTGGGGATAAATAGATGATGGGAGAGATCTCTGTACTGACCCCTGATATATTTATACATAGTTATAGTCTAAAGTGAATAACCCTAATTTTGATAACCTTTCAGGGTCCTGTAGTTGCCCCATTCCAGTTATTACTTTAGTTGCCCTCCTCTGAACCCTCTCCAGCTCTGCTATGTCTGTCTTGTTCACAGGAGCCCAGAACTGTACACAGTCCTCCATGTGTGGTCTGACTAGTGATTTGTAAAGTGGTAGGACTATGTTCTCATCACGGGCATCTATGCCCCTTTTGATGCAACCCATTATCTTATTGGCCTTGGCAGTAGCTGCCTGACACTGGTTTTTACAGCTTAATTTGCTGTTTATTAAAATTCCTAGGAGTATCTGTTTCTAGATAGTAAGCCTTTAAATAATATTTTACTGAGCATTTACACATTGTCGGATTTTAGATTTTAGGGAACCTGTCATAGAGGTCTAATGGGTTGCTGTGGGCTACTCCTCCAATTTCGTTATGCAGTCACCTCACCCAGGGTCCAGAGATGAGTTACAGCAAGCATCTGCAACAACCAGACATCCGTGCCTGCTCATCAAGGTACTTCCTTGCCTGGCTATGGTTCCTATGTTATTGACCGTTCTGACTTCTGACCATGATCTTGACTTTGTTCCTTTATTACGCTCCTGTCTTGTCTATTGGATTTATTGCCTAGTTCCTTTTATTTCTGGTGTTAAAGGAAATGTGTCACCAAAAATGTTATCTTTTATCTTTACAGATTTTTGCAATTCTATTTCCTGAATATGATTATGGGGGCGGTCTACTTGCCTGAGCTGTTCTTATCAGCATTTAGAAATTATTAAGAATTGCTTTATGGCAGCCCCATGGTCCATAGACACAATGGTCAGGAGGGGACCTCAGGACTTCTATGGGAGAGTTCTCTGGGCATGCTCTGTGACCTGTGCAGAGCTCATTATACAAGGAAAGAATAGATATGATTTGACAATCACCTATTTTAAATGGCGGATCCTGTCTTATCTATACACAGAGGTGATACCATTTTAGGCAGGATTAGATTAGTTAGGACAGATACGCAGATAGCTGCAGGAAAGTGATCTGTAAAGACCAAGAAGTGGTCAATGAAACTGTAGGATTTTATAGTTTTAAATATAGATAGTGACATGGAAAATTAAAAATAACATAAAAAATTATTTTAAAATACTTTAAACATAAAAAAACATGATTTAAACAGTAGATCATTTTCTGATGACACTTTCCCTTTAAATCCTGGCCTAACTCCTCAGTTTAGTAACATTTCACTTTCTCGCTTGTTGCATCCTGATGTCCCCTTGACTTTGACACAAGATCTTCACTAAAGAGGACCATTTGGTGACTATTCTGGGGACTGTGACCTTGAAATCTGATAAGGAAAGTACATACATTCTTGAGAGGGTTAAAGGGGTATTCCCATCTCAGACAATGGGGGCATATCGCTGCATGCACGGCCATCCTCCATTCACTTCAATGGGGCCGACGGAAATAGCCGAGCCAGGAAATAGCCTTCCTTACTTTGCCGGCTCAGTTTAAAAAATAGGTGCGGGTCCCAGAGGTGCCACACCTATCAGACTATAGGGGCATATACTAACGATATGCTCCCATTGTCTGAGATGGGAATACCCCTTTAAGGTTTTAAGAAAGGGGAGATTCCAGATCAGATGCCCATGTCAGACCTCAGATCAGACCCCTATAATCAGATCAGACCCCTATGCTAGACCTCAGATCAGACCTTCATTTCAGACCTCAGATAAGACCCCCTATTAGATCAGATCCCCCATGTTAGACCTCAGAACAGACCCCCTATTAGATCAGACCTCCATGTCAGACCTCAGATCAGACCCCCATATGAGATCAGACCCCCATGTCAGACCTCAGATCAGACTCCATGTTAGACCTCAGAACAGACCCCCTATTAGATCAGATCCCCCATGTTAGACCTCAGAACAGACCCCCTATTAGATCAGACCCCCATGTCAGACCTCAGATCAGACCCCATGTTAGACCTCAGATCAGACCCCCATATTAGACCTCAGATCAGACCCCCATATGAGATCAGACCCCCATGTCAGACCTCAGATCAGACCCCATGTTAGAGCTCAGATCAGACCCCCATATGAGATCAGACCCCCCATGTTAGACCTCAGATCAGACCTCCATATGAGATCAGACCCCCATGTCAGACCTCAGATCAGATGCCCATTAGAAATAAAATAAATAAATTCCTTTACCTCTCGGCTCTGCCACTCCTCT
Organism: Bufotes viridis; assembly: GCA_033119425.1. Taxonomy (NCBI): domain Eukaryota; kingdom Metazoa; phylum Chordata; class Amphibia; order Anura; family Bufonidae; genus Bufotes; species Bufotes viridis. Next base: position 416,839,628 of record CM065592.1, on the reverse strand, counting down.
CCAGGTCCAGCAGTCTCTCCTGCAGTTGCTCTCACTGATCTTCTCTGGGCCCGCGCTGCACTGTAACCTGACTGTGCGCAGAGTGAGGTCATAGTGCACGCATTACGTTCTGACTCTGTACACAGGACAGCGCAGGACTGCGCGCAAAGAAGGATGAGGGAGAAGTGAGCACTTCACTCATTGACTCCTGCATACTAGCGATCGCTTCCATAATGGAGGTGCTCACTGGTATTCGCTTTATAAGACAAACTTTTTTTGTAGGAAAAAATGCGTCTTATAAAGAGGAAAATACGCCAATTGTTTCACAGAGAGGATTTAGAGTCATATTGTGTAACATTGTTATTCAGGCTGTTTGTTAGACATTTGTAAGGCTGCTTGTGCTATTGTACAGCATTTAAACCAGTAAGACTCCATTTATAATTAATATGAATCAGCCCGATCTAATCACATAATTCACAATCACAGACAGGCTGCCTCAGGGACTCTTGCAACTATGTTATTTAAAGTTGCAGGCAGTATTTAAAGCAATACTACTCAATTTATTATTAAAGTGGTTTTCTGGTATAGTGACCTATCCTCAATATCATCAATCTCAGATCAGCGGGGGTCTGACACCCGGCACCCCTGCCGATCGGCTGGTTGAAGAGAAGCAAGCACTCTTGTATAGGAAGGAGCTGTCCCATAGAAGTGAATGGGATTGTTTCTTGTAATTACACCTGCTCCCCGCTGCGATGTTGACAGCGGGCAGGTAAAAAATGGGAAGGCTGCCCTCTCACAGATTGGCAGGGAAGCCGGGTGTTGGAATAGGCATTTTCTATATATCACTGGCCCTATGCATTCCGCAAAATGCAGAACACGCATGGCCGGTATCCGCGTTTTGCGGATCTGCAATTTGTGGACCGCAAAACACGGCGCGGTCATGTGAATGCACCCTAAGGCTGTGTTCATATCTGCATTGGAGGCTCTCTTGCAAGTTCCCTTAGAAAAAGCAGACAGAATATGTCTGGTAAAACGACAGTAACCATCATAAAAATCCGTCAAACCCCATTATATTCAATGGTTGTCTGTTATGTGCTGTTGTGATCAAGCATTACCGTCATTTTCGTTGTTCTGCTCCTACAACAGAGCAGAAGAAAGGACATCAAAAGCAGAGATGTGAACAAAGCCTAACAAGAAGTAGAGCGCTGATTTACGGCCTGCAAATCGAGACATGATCACAGGTAGATATGTAACATAACATCCTCACTTTCAACTATAAATGATCAGTAATACTGTGAAAAAAGAAACATGTTAACACATAATAATGGTGTCCAGGCACTATCGCAGTTCAAGCATACTGTCTTCTGGATGGCAGGTGGTTAAGTGCTTGTTACGGACCGTGAGTGTGGACCTACTGTGCCAACAGATTTGACTTTGGGCTAATACAAAGGGTGTTGTCCTGGCGGTCTCCTAGTGTTCGCCCTTTAAACCCTGTACAGGGATCTGGACTTCACTGCAGGGAACCAACCAGGCCGCTACCTCCTGGTGTAGTCCCAGTGTAGTTGGCAGGTGACCCACGGGAATCAGAGACACCAATGCACAACACCAAAAGATCAGGCTTTACGGGTAGTCTAAAAACAGGCTGATATCAGGGCTGATGGGGTTTGTGTGTGTCTATGAAACAGGTCTAAGGTCGAGGCAGGAGGCAATGGAGCAATTCTGTAAATAGGCTAGGGTCAGAACAGGTGTCATGGAACAGAATCGGTGGTCAGGCAGAAGGTCGGTACACAGGTAGTCAAGACAGATAATCATACCTTCACTTGGCCATCTAGAAACTCGAAACCTAAAGCTCAGGCAACCTCTTCTAGGGAGGGCTCCTTAAGTACCCAGGGACAGCCAGCCATAGGTTGGGGAAAAATTTGGATGTGTTCGCACTGGCCCCTTAAATGATTCAGAGCAAGTGCGCACGCTCTAAGGGAGATACCAGAATGTCTTACAGGAGAGCATAGGCCACTGCCTGCAGCCAACGCTTAGGAACATCGACCAGAGGAAGGAGCAGGACAGTAGCAGGTCAGATCCTGGGTGAGTCGTGTAGCACTCGCTACAGTGCATCATTGAGGCATCCCCTTTCAATCAACCAAGTCTAGTGTGTATCAAATCAATTGCTGCCTAGAGGATCCGCTTCTCTGGTGAGAAACATAACAGCTGCAGGGGAAAAGTTGTATTACATGATGGGATGTGCCTGATCCAATAAAGCAAGAGCTATACTGCTAGTCACATTCTGCACTGGCAGGAGACCCCTCCCAGACTAATGTCCATATGCCATGTTAAATCATTTATAATAGATAAAGGTTGACAAACCTTTAACATGCACCAACCACCAGCAGTTTTCTTGTAGACATTCTCTGTAGTAGTCGATGCTTCACCAAGAACACAGCAGTTTTTGGAAAAACACATCTGTAGTATTTGATAAAGCCAAGAAGTGGATCCAGCAGGAAAGAGAAGAATAAGTCCTTCCTTTATTTACTCCTCAGCATTAAAATTTCAACACGAAGAAGAAAATTTCAGGGAATTATGGAAATCACAGGCACGATAAACATGTTAATGATATGAAAATTATAAAAAAAATTGGAAACAAAATATTTAAAACATCTCAATTTATTCTGTCTTGAGTATGAGCGCCACATGCAAAATTATACACACTTACATGCCTTGGCATACTATCAATGAGGTTAATAATGGTTGTCTGAGGAATATTCTGCCACTCTTAATGCACGTACTGTAGGCATGAAAATCATCAAGATCCGCTGCTGGTAGCTGCCTTTGTAATTGACGATCAATTACGTCCAATATGTGCTTAAAGGGAAACAAATCCAAAAATGCTGCAGGCCATAGTAGCATGTTTTGGCCATTCAGACTGCTCACGGTTGCACAATCAACATACGGCCTGGCGTTGCCCTGTTAAAAACATCTCCTGGGGCAAAAATGGAAGTACTATTGGTTCAACGACTAACTCAATGTAACACTGAGCTGTTACTTTACCTGAAATGAAGACTAGAGGGGTCTGCCTACTGATTTGCTACCCCACAACATAATCCAGGAAGTAGGATTGGTGTGACATTCCCTTGTGAAGGCCTCTTCATGGCGTTGCCCACGTGGTCACCAGACTAATCTCCCACTATCATTGCATCTGAGACAAAAGCGAGTCATCACTGAATAGGGTACACTTCCATTCTAGGCTCCATTGGCATCTATCCGTGCAGAAGTTCGCCTCTGTGCACCTCTTTCTGTCTTCGCCTCTGTGCACCTCTTGCTGTCATTCCAGTTCATCTTTGTTCTCCCAACCACTGGGATACACAAAGTTGAACAGTGCTGACATCTTGGCTTCTCAGTTCAAGGATTCTGGCCCTCTTAGTTTGCAACATGTGGAATAACTGGAACGTCGATGAACAGAAGGCACTGCACAATCATCCCACAGGACTCCATCTGATTTTTGAGGTTTCAAGGGGCTTTGCTTTCAATCTGGTTTTTATGCCCCTCCCATATGCCACAAATTGGAACTAGGTGCTTGAAAATGTAATCATCTACAGATCTTAGCGACACCTGCTACCTACTTGATTTGCATAATCTTAAGACATGTCCTTCTTGGTGTTGCAATTTTAATGTTGAGGAGTGTGTTACTTCTGGCTCAAAGACCTGCATCAAAAAGTGACACAACAAAACTGCATTGTTTTCCAAAAACACCACATCTGCTCACCTCAATGCTACTTTCTGTATTTTGCTGAATAAATGCTAATGGTAAAGTTTATTTTTATTAGATTTGCAGGAATACGTTTTTAAATTGTTCGCTCATGCTGAGATTTGAACAGACAGTTTGGATATTTCAGACGTACTGTAATTGCACACAAAATAATAGTAAAAAATACCTAAAAATATGGCTTTGTACTTAGGAGAAGAGGTCAGATGAGGTGACGTGTGGCCGCTTTCAGTTTTTTTTCAAAGTATGACTAAGTAAATAATACAACTCTATACTAAAGGTCTTATGAATGAACATCTCAGGTAACACTGTAAGAAATGTCAATGTTTTTCCTTATTAAATCTTTGTTAGTAGAGCCGGACTTATGGGGAAGCCGACCATGATGGATGGACTGGAAGGCTGCAAGATAACCATTAAGTTGGGGGGGGGGCTTAGCAGGCAACTAGAGGAGGAGCGTAGTTAGAATTTAAAAGTTTATCCCTGGGAGAACCAACAGGGAGCACCAGGGCACAATGCCCCACCCTCCCTTTTGATGGAGCAGAAACATCAACAGAGCTTGGAAGAGGTGGAATGGATTGTATTGGTCATGCAGGTTGGGTCTTATTTGTTATGGCAGCTTGTGGATGGGGGTCCTCGACGTTCACTCCAAAATGTATGTTTCTGGAGGTTGGGGGGAGGCAATAATGCTCTGGACTCCCAAAATGGTGGTGGAAGTGGAAACATTATAGTGGCTACAATCTGTGGATTTTTTAGGTGGCGGTAAAGGGGCCTGGGTGGTATCCAAGTCCATTATTTGGTGCTTTTGAGCTAGTGATTTTTGGCTGAAGGTAAACTATGACTTGACAACGACATAACTATGGATACATGCACAAATTGATGACAGATTATGGTGCTTCGAGAACTTTTTCAGCAAGGTTCAGGAAGGATCTGTATTCTACCATATGTAATATTTGGAGTGTTAAGCACTGTCCATGTAAGGGTGCCTCTACATACATCAGCCCGGACATGGCATCTGTATGTGGAATACCACTAATTCCTAGGCTGCACCTGTACTTTTTGTGCTGCACCTCCACTTAATATTGTTTCAAATCTGAACCTGAAGCAATGTGCACTAATGGGGTACGGGACATTGCATGGGTCAAGGTGCATTTGTTATTTTGCTAATAAAATGGCTGCTGAGACCAATTAATCTTTATCCTTTCAACCTTTAACCTCTACACAGGGATATGGACTCCATTGCAGGGGAACCACTAGGACACTACCTCTTGGAGTAGTCTCTGTTCAGAGACTACTGACCCACAGAGGTCAAGAGACATTACTGAGGAGCCCTAAGATCAAGCAAACCATAGTCAGTAAACAAGCTAAGGTCAGGGCAGGCAGCATTTGTGCAAACCAGTAAGCAGTCTAAAGGTCAGAAGGGGCAGCACAGCTATTGCTCAGATATCCTCTTACAGTGGAGGGTGCCCTAGAAACCCTAAGGAGGGTAGCAATAGGCTGGACAGGTTAGGCCGTGCTGGCTGGGAGGAAGTGTGCACACCCTATGGGCAGAAAGAGGCACTGAAGTAGAAGAACAGGCCGCAGATAAGCACAGGGTTGACAGAGCAACAAAATAGCGAGGACCACCATAAAAATATATGTAATACAATAATTTGATTTTAAAAATAGGTCATTTCCTGGTGACACTTTGCTCAAATGTAAAAGGCTACATGGCAAAGTAAGTGCCCTGTAGCCCAACAGTATGGCATTAAGGTTGCCCTGTGGGGGTACATAATGCTTCAAAATATGTTTTGGCAGCCACTATACATATGATTAGAGATGGGCAAATTTTTCAAAAGTTCGATTTGGCTGATTCGACGAATTTTACAAAAAAAATTTGCTTTGTGACGAATTACTTCGCCACAAAGCGCATTTTTTTGTAAGTAGTGTGTGCAATAGCGCTGCCCCGTCATTGTACCCCTCAGATGCCACGTTCATACATGTAAAAACATGTAAAATTAACATAATTTTTTTTAAATCAAACTTACCACCTCCATTTGCTCGCAAAGGGCCAGCCACCGCCATCTTAATTAAATTAAAGATCTTGCGCAAAATCTTGCGCGGCGCATATGACGTCACCACGCACGGGATTTCAGCCAAGATCTTCAATAAAGATGGCGGCTGGCGGCCCATCGCGAGCAAATGGAGAAGGTAAGTATGAATTTTTTTGTTTTTTTACACTATTTCAGGTTAAATCGATTCGCTTACACAAAGCATTCAGATCGAATTCCACTTCCTGTTTCCCATGCTGCTGGCATGCATGTATTAGAAAGACCTTTCTCTGCAGCACTTCATGAGTTAATTGCCTTTCTAATCTTGTGGTCAACTGCTTGACTCATGACTTCATCTGCTTTCCTTTATAGCTGTGCTACTGCCCTCACTTTCTTGCCTGAGAAATTGCTCTTCACACTCTCTTGCTTGCTAAAGCTTGTAACAAGCTATAATCTGTTTGTCTGCCTGTGTACCTGACCTGTGCCTGTTCACCACCTGCCCTAACCTTTGGATTGTTACATAGATTCCCACAAACACTGCTATCCCTGACTTCTGCCTCTGTTTTCTGCCTATGTGCCATACAACGGTGTCTCTGATCCCCGTGGATCAGAAGCCAACCACACCAGGACTCTTCCAAAAGGTTGCAGCCTGTTGGCATCCCTGTATATCGGTTAAAGGGTGAATATCAGGGGAATGCCAGGAAAATGCCTTCAAGACTAGCCCAAAGTCAAACAAGTTAATTGGCATAGGGGGTCCACACTCACTGCCTGTAACAATCACTCCTGCTATCTCAGTTGTCGTAGTGCCAGGTGACTCAAGAATACTGCCTCCCCACATTTCCAGAATAGGGGATATAGTAGTCTCCAACACTGTTTTAACACCAGTAATTAAATACCAGGTTTGGGTTACTGAATGCACTGGTCGTGGACAGCTGGTGAAGTCACTCATTAGCATCTACTATTCCATTTTGGAACTGGAACAGGGAAAGGAGAAGAGTATTTAGTTTTTAACCCCCCCCCCCCCCCAATAATGTTGTAAAAATACTCTTTGGAGGCCAGAAAGACTATGCAGTCCTCAGAGGCTTTGATTCACCAGGGATCACCTGCCTGTGCATTATGTGACCAAATTTGGACTTGATTTTCTACTAGAATATACCGTAATCGTCCAGAATATTTTAAAATATCAGATGAAGGATTCTCAGAGGACACTCTAAAATCTTTGGCGTCATTCTGTAGGCGCATTATATCCTCCTACCATGCAGTTTGCTTGCTCATGGATTATTTTCAAAAGCATTTGCTGAGAACTTTTTATCTGTGATCGTTCCCCTGGATGATACTTGATATTTTGAAACCTGGAGATACAAACAGCAAAGGATCCTGAATGAGACATCTGAATAATTTACATATTCTCTCTCTCATTCCAACTAGCGGAGCGCATACTGCTGGCGAGCCGGGCAGACAGGATGCTTCCCTGACATAACAATGGGAAATTCTCCATTTCTTTTTCACTGATTTGGCAACACAGAACAAGCTGATTATTCATTGAGTCCTTCTGTTGGATTTTTAAACAAACCCATATGCTTAGTTTCTGTTATCATCTAAATGCACTCCTCCCCAACTTTGCAAGTTTAGATGTGAATTAGAATACAACATTGGACAGATTAGTCATTCTGTTATGACATGGACAGTGGAGGAGAGGGATGATCATTTCTTCTTGTGAGTGTCCGCACATGATGGCGATAGGTGCTCTCCTGCGAACTCGGATGCGACCGTCCTTAGTACCAAGGTAGAACCCCCTTTCACCAGCCCCCACACTTCCCGCACTTCACAACTTGCTTTTCAATGTATCTGACAGGTCCCCTCGCCAGTTCGAATGCCAGATCTCTCCCTCATCAAGAATGTCTGGGACTAAATGGGGCGATGGATCTCCCATGCATTGCAGCCAACAACCACTTTGGCTGAACTATAATGAGTCCAAGTTGAAAGAGCTTGGAATGACATACCCCAGGAGGAACCCAGCATTTGTATGACCATTACCATGGCAGAGTGGTAGCCTGCAATGCAGTAGGGGGAAATGTCAAGCATCTATTCACACAAACGTAAGGGTTCCGTGCCCGTATTGTGGACCGCAAATGGCGGGTCCTCAATACACAGGCACTGGCCTTGTACTCTCCGTGCTGCGGATGCAGACCCATTGACCTGAAAGGGCCCGCCATCCGCAAGATATCACGAAATATGGGACATGTCCTATCTTTTGTAGAGCGGAGGCACGGATTGGAAGACCACGGAAGCACTCGTAAGCGCTTCCGTGGTCTTTCGGGTCTGTGCCTCCGCACAGCAAAAGATGGGAAATGTCCTATCTTTGGCTGGATCTTTCGGATTGCAAACCCATTCAAGTCAATGGGTCCACACAGCAAAACGGAGTTCACACAGTCGGTGCTCGTGTATTGCGGACAGCTCTTTGCGGAGCCCTTACGTTTGTGTGAATGGTCCTTAAATGTGATCCTGTCTCAACATGTACCTTGCTGCAGAATCTAAAACAGAAGGTGCACCACCTTTGTTGTGTGATCAATGACCAAGCACCACCACTAATTTCAAGTGAATGGGACGAGCAGTTGCACCACTGCTACAAGTTAGATGGCGTGCAGTTAAACAGTAAATAGACCAAGGAACTGGTCTCCTTTAAACGGCTGATCGGCGGGGGTACTGGGTGCTGAACCCCGCCAATCTGATGTTGATGACCCAGGATAGGTCATCAGCAGGGGCGTAGCTATAGGGGGTGCAGAGATAGCAGTCGCTACCGGGCCCAGGAGCCTGAAGGGGCCCAAAGACACTTGTGTCACATAAGAAGACACAGAAAGCACTGAGGGAAGGGGGGCACAAGCTGAACTCCTGCGCCAGGGCCCATGAGCCTTTAGCTACGCCCCTGGTCATCAGTATAGTAGTGTTGCACAGACCCTTCAAGTTTTCCAGGTGTTCTGTTTTCATTTTCCGGCAGTGTGGATATAAAGGAGCCATAAGATATCAAAGGCATGAAAAATATCACTTCCAGCCCAGCTACGCATATCATTTTTTTTAGATAATAGAGTTTTTATTATAGTCTTTTCCCCTATATTTGTTCGAGTCAGTATAATTTCCGCTATTTACCATTTTGAACATCCTGATGTGATTCATTATGTTCACGCTAGCAGTGATTGCTGGATAAGGATCCATTTGCTGAATTCTCTGAGTCGAGGAGAAAAGGAGAAATTGACAGATTGCATTTACCACATATAATAGCAGATGGCATTGATCATAAAGTTAACTAATAGTTAAGTATGACTGGCAGGCCAGATTTCACCATCCTTCATTGTTAATATGAGCTGCATCCAAGGCCATGTCAGTATCGGAGGAGCAAATGAGATCAACAGCTTCAGCTTCTTTCACGTCAACGGTAAGAATTTATATGAGCATGATTTTACCTTCAACCTTAGCAGAAACTGATGGGGAGGGGAACAGAGGCGGCATGAACGGGTAAGTATCTGTTATTTTATGGCAATCCCAGCTTTTAGGGAACATGACAGTTTGAAGCCTGAACCTGTTTTTGTCATTCGGTTATTTTTTTTTATAGATCCACAGGCCCATAGTAAATGTGGTGCCAATATTAAAAAGGGTCCAAAAACAAAGCCCGGAAACTATAGGCCGGTAAGTTTCATATCTGTCGTGAGTAAACTGTTTGAAGGGTTTCTAAGAGATGCTCTCTTGGACTCTTGGAGTATCTCAATGAAAATAAGCACATAACGCCATATCAGCATGGCTTAATGAGGGATCGGTCTTGTAAAACTAATTTAATCAATTTCTATAAGGAGGTAAGTTCTAGACTTGACAGCGGCGAATCAATTGATGTCGTAAATCTGGACTTCTCCAAAGCATTTGACACTGTACATCATAAAAGGTTAGTATATAAAATGAGGATGCTCGGACTGGGAGAAAATGTCTGTATGTGGGTAAGTAACTGGCTCAGTAATAGAAAACAGAGGGTGGTTATTAACGGTAGATACTCAGATTAGGTCACTGTAACTAGTGGGGTACCTCAGGGGTCAGTATTGGGCCCTATTCTCTTCAATATATTTATTAATGATCTTGTAGAAGGCCTGCACAGTAAAATATCTATTTTTGCAGATGACACTAAACTATGTAAAGTAATTATCATGGAAGAGGACAGTATACTGTATCTATCTATCTATCTATCTATCTATCTATCTATCTATCTATCTATCTATCCATCTATCTATACTATAGAGGACAGTATACTGCTACAGATGGATCTGGATAGATTGGAGCCTTGGGCAGAGAAGTGGCAGATGAGGTTTAACAATGACAAATGTAATGTTATGCACATGGGAAGGAATAATGCAAGTCACCCGTACATACTAAATGGTAAAACACGGGGTAACACTGACATAAAAAAGGACCTAGGAATTTTGGTGAACCGCGGCCAAGGCCAATAAGATAATGGGTTGCATCAGAAGAGGCATAGATGCCCGTGATGAGAACATATTTCTGCCACTTTACAAATCACTGGTCAGACCACACATGGAGTACAGTGTACAGTTCTGGGCTCCTGTGAACAAGACAGACATAGCAGAGCTGGAGAGGGTTCAGAGGAGGGCAACTAAAGTAATAACTGGAATGGGTGGACGACAGTACCCTGAAAGGTTATCAAAATTAGGGTTATTCACTTTAGAAAAAGACGACTGAGGGGAGATCTAATAACTATGTATAAATATATCAGGGGTCAGTACAGAGATCTCTCCCATCATCTATTTATCCCCAGGACTGTGACTGTGAGGAGGGGACATCCTCTGCGTCTGGAGGGAAGAAGGTTTGTACATAAACATAGAAGAAGATTCTTCACTGGAGGAGCAGTGAGACTATGGAACTCTCTGCCTGAGGAGGTGGTGATGGTGAGTACAATAAGGCTGGGAACACACCTAGGCGTTTCTGAATCGCACGTATGACGCGCGTTTTTGGATGCGCGTTTTTGCAATTAAGAAACGCGCATCATACGCGCGATTCAGTGATTCACCACTATTTTAGCATGGCCCATAGGCGCGTTAAAACACCCCAAAGAAGCTCATGCTGAAGCGACAGCGTTTGGCGTTTTTCAGCGTGTTCAAACGCGCTGTAAAACGCCCAAATGTGAACCATGCCTATAGGGAAGCATGGCTTTTCACATGTTGTGCGTTTTACAGCGCGTTTGAACGCGCTGTAAAACGCTTAGGTGTGTACCTAGGGTAAAGGAATTCAAGAGGGGCCTGGATGTATTTCTGGAGGGTAATAATATTTCAGGCTACAGCTACTAGAGAGGGGTCGTTGATCCAGGGAGTTATTCTGATTGCCTGATTGGAGTCGGGAAGGAATTTTTTTATTCCCCTTAAGTGGGGAAAATTGGCTTCTGCCTCACAGGTTTTTTTGTTTGCCATCCTCTGCTTTCCGGATAACAGGCCGAACTGGATGGACAGATGCAGCAAATCGATTTTCCCTAAATGACGTTAAAAAAGCAAAAAAAAATATCATACTTACCTCATCCATTTAATCGCGATGGGCCACCCGCCGCCATCTTCACTTAAGATCTCGCACGAAATCCCGTGCGTGGTCACGTATGACGTCACCAAGCCGGGCAATCAAGATGGAGGTGGCCGGCTCTTTGTGAGCAAATGGATGAGGTAACTATGAATTAAATTTTTTTATTTTACACTGTATTATTATTGTCAGATGCCGCAATCTGCTATGAATGCGGCCTCTGATGGGTACAACGACGGGGAGCGGGGCAATCACTGCGCCCTGTCATCGCACCCACTACTTACAAAGAAATACACCTTGTGACAAAGTAATTCGTCATGAAGTGAATTTTTTTGTAAAATTTTGCGAAGCAGCCGAATAAAATTTTTGAATATCAAAAAAGCTTTTTTTTTACATTACCCTCATTTTTATATCTCAGTCTTGTGCTGTCGGCCTTGGGGCAGGGCCATTCTTTGTTTTATTTGCATTGACAGTATTTATTTTTAGTTATTTATTTATTTTTGTCTGTTTCTTTATTTTTTGTACGCGTTGTATCCCCTTTAAGGTCGTAAGGGGCATTATAGCATGGGATTATATATTTTTTAAATTAGTGACGTCCCCTGATATTCCAGTCCCAGTCACAGGGAAAGTATAGCGTCCTGATTGCACTGTAGAAGGGTTCGGTTTCTCAGCCATTTTGGGCGCAGTACATTTCGCTGTATCACCGTGTGGCAGGGAAGACATACAAATTAATGGGGCTGCAGTGTGACTCACACATTTTGGTGCAACCTAAGAATTGTGAAAAATCCTACCTGTTTTTTTTTGTGATCCTGAAATCGCAGTCACAGCAAACACGTTAGTCTGCTACCCCATTGATTTTTATGGCTGTCTTACTACACTGCTTTACTTGGGCACATAAATTGCCACTTAGCCGGACCCTAAGGCTACGTTCACACGACGACATTTGTCACGAGACAATAAGTCGCGCGACAAATAGGGCACAACTTCACTGCAACATTTGTCGCACGACATTTTGTCGCACTATTGTCGCGCAACAATTTTTATAATGGGAGTCTATGGTGTCACATTGCGACATGCAACATGTTGCGACTGCGACGCGACAGTCGCAGAAAAAGCCATCTTGAATGGATTTTTTGCGACTGTCGCGTCGCAGCATGTTGCATGTCGCAATGCGACACCATAGATTCCCTTTTTAAAAATTGTCGCGCGACAATAGTGCGACTTATTGTCGCGCGACAAATGTCGTCCTGTGAACGTAGCCTAAGACCCAGCAGGTTGCGTAACTAATTGGCACCTGGCGATCGTGTGATCGCCGGGCATGCAGCAGTAAGCTTTCTCACGTGTATAAGGCCGGGTTCACATCACTGTTTAGTTTTCCGTACTTCTGATCTTAGGCCCCTGCCAATCTGATATTCATGGCCTATCCTGAGGATGGGCCAGCAATATAAAAATCGTAGACAGCTCCTGTAAAATTTAAAGATGTTGGACAGATAAATAATTATTTTTAACTGTCCTCACAGATAAAATAAAGCATATGGGGGTAGCAGGGAGATTGACAGGGCATGTGTCCCCGGCCCTGGGTGCCAACAGATATTCAGATACAGGAGTAGAGCAGCGATGCATTGTAATGTATGGCATTTCTGTATGTGGAAACACAAAGCAAGCAGTGAGTAATCCTGGGCATTGCTGATCCTTCAATCCAAAATTCAAGAAAACTATTATAATCAGGTTTAGCACTAATGTACCCAGTTCTCTAAGTTAAATCCCCCCAGGCACGCACAAACACACATGAAAATGTCATACGCAAGTGAGACATTTATGAAATGACTTTAAACCCAATCTGAAATGGCAGCGACATTAAGCCAACAGAGATATTCCACATTAAAGTGACAGTATTGCACCACATGGACGAGATTTACATCTATTTGGAACACTAAAAACACTTTCTGTAAGTCACATAAATCTAGTGAAAGAGACAGCAAGTCTTCAAAGGTTTCCAAGAACAACACTCCTTGCCCTCGTTACCTGAAATGCATTTTACGAGCAGACAGCTTGTGAAAACCTACAGAGCCATCCCCTGGGCTTGTCTACTCTGGCACTGCTGGAGAACGACCACCATGAACTTCACAGTCTGGAAAAGTCCTCGAGATTAATATGGTTGGCAAGCAACCAACATGGAAATTCAAGCATAGTTTTAATGGTCTGATAATTCAGCGTGATTAGTGCAGGTGCAGTGGGCTCTCGCTTCTATTTTCAGCGAGGATACATGACAGGAGCAAACAAAGGAGGGGTCCACGGGATTCAGCCTTGTTGACGCTAGTTACTGAAGGCTTGATTATATCCTTGCCGTGATTTGGAAAGTGCTCTAGCAGTCAAATACAGTGGATATAAAAAGTCTACACACCCGTGTTAAAATGTCAGGTTTCTGTGCTGTAAAAAAAATTAGATAAAGATAAATCATTTTAGAACTTTTTCCACCTTTCATGTGACCTATAAACTGTACCACTCATTTGAAAAACAAGCTGAAATCTTTTAGGTGGAGGGAAGAAAACAAAAAAACTAAAATAATGTGGTTGCATAACTGTGCACACCCTCTTATAACTGGGGATGTAGCTGTGTTCAGAATTAAGCAATCACATTCAAAATCATGTTAAATTGGAGTCCGCATACACCTGCCATCATTAACAGTGCCTCTGATTAACCCTAAATAAAGTTTAGCTGCTCTAGGTGGTCTTTCCTGAAATTTTTTAGCAAAAGCCATGGTCCACAGAGATCTTCCAAAACATCAGAGGGATCTCATCAGTCAGGAGAAGGGTACAAAAGAATTTCCAAGGCATTAGATATACCATGGAACACAGTGAAGACAGTCATCATCAAGTGGAGAAAATATGTGACATTACCAAGAACTAGACGTCCCTCCAAAATGTATGAAAAGACGAGAAGAAAACCGGTCTGGGAGGCTACCAAGAGGCCTACAGCATCATTAAGGGTAGGTTCACACGACGACATTAGGGCACAACTTCACTGCAACATTTGTCGCGCGACAATTTTTATAATGGGAGTCTATGGTGTCGCATTGGGACATGCGACATGCTGCGACGCGACAGTCTCAGAAAAACTCATCTTGAATGGATTTTTTGCGACTGTCGCATCGCAGTCGCAGCATGTTGCATGTCGCAATGCGAGACCATAGACTCCTATTATAAAAATTGTCGCGCGACAATAGTGCGACTTTTTGTCGCGCGACAAATGTCGTCGTGTGAACTTAGCCTAAAGGAGCTGCAGGAATATCTGGCAAGTACTGGCTGTGTGGTACATGTGACAACAATCTCCCGTATTCTTCATATGTCTGGGCTATGTGGTAGAGTGGCAAGACGAAAGCCTTTTCTTACGAAGAAAAACATCCAAGCCAGGCTACATTTAAAAAAAACACATTTAAAGTCTCCCAAAAGCATGTGGGAAAAGGTGTTATGGTCTGATGAAACCAAGGTTGAACTTTTTGCCCATAATTCCAAAAGATATGTTTGGCGCAAAAACAACACTGCACATCACCAAAAGAACCCCATCCCCACAGTGAAGCATGGTGGTGGCAGCATCGAGCTTTGGGGCTGTTTTTCTTCAGCTGGAACTGGGGCCTTAGTTAAGATAGAGGAAATTATGAACAGTTCCAAATACCAGTCAATATCGGCACAAAACCTTCAGGCTTCTGCTAGAAAGCTGAACATGAAGAGGAACTTCATCTTTCAGCTTGACAACGACCCAAAGCATAAATCCAAATCAACAAAGGAATGGCTTCACCAGAAGAAGATTAAAGCTTTGGAATGGTCCAGCCAGAGCCCAGACCTGAATCCGATAGAAAATCTGTGGGGTGATCTGAAGAGGGCTGTGCACAGGAGATGCCCTCACAATCTGACAGATTTGGAGTGTTTTTGCAAAGAATAGTGGGCAAATCTTGCCAAGTCAAAATGTGCCATGCTGATAGAATCATACCCCAAAAGACTAAATGCTGTAATAAAATCAAAAGGTGCTTCAACAGAGTATTAGTTTAAGGCTGTGCACACTTATGCAACCATATTATTTTATTTTAATATTTTTTCTTCCCTCTACCTAAAAGATTTCAGTTTGTTTTTCAATTGAGTTTTACAGTTTATAGGTCACATTAAATGTGGAAAAAGTTCTGAAATGATTTATCTTTGTCGCATTTTTTTACAGCACAGAAACCTGACATTTTAACAGCGGTGTGTAGACTTTTTATATCCACTGTAGCTGGGAGTCGTAGTTGTCATAATAAGGAATTTGCATTTTGACAGCCTATGATAAATTGTATCAGTCTAGTAAGACCATGGCCAATGCGTATAGGCCATTGCTCCCCAGAGGCGTAACTAAAACCCATTGGGCACCAGAGCAAAAACAAGAATAGGCATTATTACAATAGATCCGCAAAAAAATTGATTCAACACAGATGTCAATCGTATTTTTTGTGGATACGCAAAACACATACGGTCGTATGCTGCACTGCACTGTGGAAAAGGTTAATGTACAGTCAGCTAATACAGAGAGACTTTACTACTTTCTACCTGTGCACACTGACCTTCTGACTGTCTGGTTTAGCACAGTAGTTTATGTCTGAAGACTTGGTTATGTCTGGACAATCTGCTTATTCCTTTTAATAGACTTTCATTGAAGTTCTATACAAATGGTAACAGTGTTTCTGTTTAGGCTGTGATTCTCCAATTCACTCCTCACACTATACGGTTCTAGTACAGCTAGAAACTGTATATAAGGAGAGCAGTCAGAGTCCAGACTGCATGAGTTACCATAAGAAGATGCTGAGAGGGAGATGCTGAGCCACAGACCTGGGGTTCCAGCCCATTGACCAGGGAGCCAGCCGGACGACTAACCCACAGACCCTGGGCCACCAGTCTTTGTCCAGGGTATCACCATTCCGAGAGAGAGAGGGACAGCTAGCTCAGACCTTTCCTCGGCATTAAACCTTCTTTACTGGAGGAGACTGTGGAAGCCTGTTCAGTGCCTTGCCTGTACTGTTTTCCACTTGAGTTCCTCCAGTGCAGTAGAACACTGGTTTACTGCAGACCCTGACTGTGTGGACTTATTTCCCAATTAGGTGCACAATACCTTGTTATCCCTCGATGGTGTCTGTAGGACCCAGCACTGTGTTGGGGCCACCCCATACCTAGTAATGTTACAACAGTATGATAAAAAGCATGGTAATGTATACAGTAGAATTAAATCATTTATGTGACAGCACAGAAATAATGCAAAATGAAATGCACTGCCATTGTCCATATACATCACTAACTGCACTGAGTTCTGAGTGGAGGTGGGCCGCCTTGGTTATTGGACCGTATAACAGCTGCTATGCCTGCTACCCTTCTAGTTACTGCCATGCTCCCCATCTTGTTGTGCTGCCCTTGTTTCTGCTCTGGTGTCTAGCAGCAAATGGTATAAATAGAAATGAACAGGCAGGGTAGATTTAAAGGGGTTGTCCAGGTTCAGAGCTAAACCCGGACATATCCCCTTTTTCATCCAGGCAGTCCCTCTGAGATGAGCATCAGAGAATTTAATTTTAGTTTATATTTTTAGGTGGAGGCTTCCGTATAGCAGTGTTGTCGTGTTGTCGATGACATCACCAGCCCTAATGGGCGGACTTTAGCGCCGCACTAGCTGTTTTACAGGGACCTGGTATATCACCAGATATGCAGAAAAAGCCCTTGCCCTGCGCGATTCAGCTTTGGATGCCCTGGTAGACAAACTCTGGCTCTGATTGAGCTAGACACATGTGCACACACTGGAACAGTATTCCATCCCAACTTCCTGTCTGGGCTGATCCTCCTTCCTTGGCCTTCCTGACCAAGGATCCGATGCCCTTTGCTGGAGTTAGATGTTACAGCAGCATTTCTGTGTGTTACGTATACCAGTAGAATACATGCGCTGTTTATGGTTCCCTCCTTTTACTGTTAATTCTTATGGATTTTTTTTTCACTTTATACTACCAAAATATGTTTTAAGTAGTAAAAAAAAAAATGAAACCAAAGGTGTCCATGAATTCTAACATCTGACATTTTTGTTCTAAACAGAGGGTGGCATATGTGTTGATGTAACACCCTCACACTTTGCTGACAGTTTTAGTCAAATATTTTAGTTTTTCATGTATTATAGCTACTTACTGCATCTGTGAACTTAAGATAAAGCAAATATTTCAGATGGTGGAATACATTACTTGAATGCTTACGTAGGGCGATACAGCCCACTGACTGCATTACATTTATGCTGTGGTGTAACAGGGAGACGACTGTGCGCTCTCCCTTTACAGCGCCGCCGGCATCCCACGTGCATATCGGACGCGGGCGGCGTCATCGCCTCTATGGGAACTAGGGGGCGGGGAGGACCCGGCCGCGCACGTCTCCTCAGACAATGAGCAACAAGGGATCTGAGTGTTGATAATAATGAATCGGCGCTCAGCTGTGTTATGCGCAATATAAGTCACGTGACGCTGGCCACGTCATGGGACTAATCTGTTGGGGTTATTTAAACAGGCAGCCTGCTGGCCACAGGTTGCCTGTGATTGGTCTTGCTACCCTCACCAGCATTCTGTATATTAAGACCTTGTTTGTCTTGTAACCTCGACTTCGCTACCTCCTTTGTATTTGACGTGACCTCTTGGCTTCTGACCTCAGATTATCTTGACCGCATTATTGTCTTCTCCTTGTATACCTACGTGACCTCCCGATTTTCACCCTTGCTTCCTTGATTCTGTTTACGCTCTTTTTTCCTTAGGCCCCTGCACTTATCTAAGCTAGGGACCGTCGCCAAGTTGTACGCCGTCAGTTAGGACGAGCAGTGCAAGTAGGTAGGAATAGAGGTGTGTGTGAATATTAGGGCTTCACTTCCCTTCCCTACGTGACATGTGGTCTATCTACGTGTTACTAAACCCTAAATCAACAACTGCACATCCAATTTGATGAACCCACAAATTCATCTTCGCGAGGTCATCTTGCCATGGTGGATGGGCACATATGATTTTATTAGAATATATTTTCTATGTACGTACTTCATATTTATTTTATATAGTGGGTATTGCATTAGTTCATTTATTCTGTGTTTGCAGAGTGCTGTTGCATTATGTTTGCTGTTACTCCCACAAATTTACTTTGTAATATCTTCTTTATTTTTTGTAATCTTTTCAATAGGAAAAAACAAAAACATCATTTTCCATATACTCATGAGCAGGACTACCAGGATAGCAGACATAGCAGCTTCTGTGGTGCCCAAAAACCAGCAGCAAACAAATTAAAGTGGCCCTGGGAAAAAATAAAATAAAAGTGGCCCCATGTTGTAGGTGGGTTTAAATTGACAGAAGGTGGGGAAACACAAGTAGGCAGGGTCAACATAGGCATGCCAAGAAAACAGAAGTAGGCAGGGCCAGAAACACTAAAGTGCAAAACACTTTACTGCCCCAGCAAAACCAAATACCACAATGCAGCACAAAATACTGCCATCTGTGCCACAGTATTCAAATGTATCGCCATCTTGAGGACAGCAATACTGTTGAATTCAAGAGGGCACCTGCGGTCACAGACCAGGTGCATAGGAGGGAATTAGATTGTTATGTACCCGGCTGGTGGCCGTGAGCAGGGCTTGGATGGCCCCCAACGCATCGGCCCACTGGGATATTTCCCTGTAGGGTCAATGGCCAATCCGCCCCTGCCAAAAACTAAGGGGGACCATATGCATTCAGACATACAGTATGCACAGTTAGTGATGTACCGTATCTGGGACGGTCAGCCATAGTAGTGAGTAACAGGCAAGCTGAGCCCAGCAGAGCTGGTGTGGGAAGGAAACATCACACCGAGCATAGGAGGGAAGGGGGGAACAGGGAATCAGGCCAGAGAACTAGGGAAGGAAAATGGACACCTCCTAGTGAAAACCCTAACCAAAATCTTGACTGACTACCAGTATGAACAGACCCCAAAGGTAGGTGAGTTCATACGCAGGAATACCTAGAGTCCTATCAAGCCCTATAGGACCTTGGTAGTAATGGCAGGGACGAGACTACCTGTTCCTCCAAAAGGAAGGATGGACAGTAGTCTCCTTTAGGCCTAATAAAAACAATAGTGAAATGCAACACACAGAACCCAAACAAAATACAAAAGGGAAAGGAAAGACTTATCTTCAAAGGAGCAATGGAAGCACCAGGAACTCAGCCGAGATCCAACCGCAATCTATGCAAAGGTCCAAACAGAAGCTATAAACCGCACAGCATTGTAGGAGAAGCAACTATAAATATAGAAGGTTAAATAAGCCTAACAGCCACAACTGGGCAAAGAAGATGTGGCAAGCACCAGAAACAGAGAAGTCATTTGATCCAAACGGAAAACATGTCAGATCAAACCACTTGCTGCCAGTCTCACCGATCTCCTGCCATTGTCCATGACAGACAGATCCAACCCACTATTTGGCCAGAGTAAGGTGATCACAAGTACTGAAGTGTGAAGTATCCAGGTGACCGTATACGTAAAGGACTGATAGGGCTGTGCTGGTCCACCATCCTCCTTACCACCACCCATAGTGCTGTTGGACGTTCTAAAAAATTGGTCACAGTGCTTATGTGTTCACTGTTGTACTGTATGTAATGGCAATGTTTGTACAGCACTGCAGAATATGTCGGGGCTATATCAGCAAGAGAAAAAATAATCAGACTTGAGAGATCTCTTAAGAAATGCCGCTAAGTAGTTATGACTCATGTTGGCTGCTTCATTGTTAAATCCCATAGAGAAGAACTTGACTAATGGTACTTTAATACACAAGGCCAATTGTGCAGCAAAGCAAAGTCGACGAACCTGGCAGGAAATCCACTTTAAACACTCCAACTTTAGAAAGAGAACAGATGAATTTGCAGAAGTCAAGCTTTTAGAGCTCGCTTATTACTTTACGATAGTGTAAAAAGCAATTAAGCCTAACACATAAAGTACAGAAGAGTCGTCCCTGACACCAGCCTTACAATTAGCTTGATTTCCTTCATCTCTGATTTAGTTCATGGAACCCGTAAAAACCTAATAATGATTATTTCAACAAATAAAGTCTCCGGACTGTCCGTGTAATTTACTATGCAGAATTTCATGTACTTTATGACCAGAGAGTATTCTCATCACTTCCCAAATGGATTTCAAGTCATAATTGAGTCTTGCTGGTTAAACGCTGTCTTAATAAGGCTCATCTGGGCGCTAATTGGTTCTACAGTCTCCGGTATTATTCAGCGGCTGCTAAACTCATAGCCTGTGGTTAGATTTTAACCAAATGAGAAATATACATCTGGCGTCACACAATGATGTTGAAGATATTGCAGCCTTTTAGAGAGAGGTTTGTTTGTCCCTTAGGACAATGATCAGATTAGATCATACCAAACACAAAGCAGAGACTTCTATCTGTAGACTGGTATTTCGGGGTTGCCCTTCATCAGTACTTGGCAGGGTATGGGTTGGCTGGATGAAATGCATTACCTGTAGCTTGGAAGAGGGACTACTATTAAAGAGAGAGTGGTGTATAAAGACTTATGTTTCAGGGACTGCTCCATAGGAAACAAAATATGCAAATTAAGTCATACCAGAGACAAACCAGAGCCTCCCCTCTGTAGACTGCTGTTTCGGGGGTCTTGCCTCTCATCAGTACAGAGCAGGGTATGGGTTAACTGGATGAAATTCCTCAGATGTAGCATGGTGGAGGGGTAGTGTTTCATAATAAAGAGACACAGTGGTGTATAAAAATTTATTTTCTCAGGCATTGCTCCATAGGAGGAAAAAATATGCAAATAATATAGCCTCAGCCAGGGTCAGACTCGTCATAGATTCTACAGGGAGATCTCCCGGTAGGCTGATGACCAGGGCGCCACCCTGAGCCCTCCTTATGACCACCGGCTGGATACATAATGTTCTGATTATCTCAGCATTAATTAATGCTAGGGGCATCAGGTACTTATGCAATTGGAGGTGCCCTACTGATATAACTGTATCCCTATCCTCAATATGGTGATACAGTGGAATACTGCAGCATTGGTGGCAGTATTTTGAGCTGTAGTGTGGTATTTGATTATGCAGGTTGTCCCTACCTACTTGTGTTGCTCGCCTTCAGTAAATTTGGGCTTGCCTACAAAATGGGCCTCTTATTTTTTTTAAGCTCCAAGTCCACCCCTGGCACCAGCCAAACCAGACAGAACCATCTGCAGTCAACTGTTTGGACTTCTTTTCCCTAATCAGTACAAAATCACTAACCAATACCCTGCTCTGTACTTTTGAGTAGGGTTGAGTGAAGCACACTTTGAATCATAGATCCGAAGTCGCTTCGTTCAAAACTTTGTTTGAATGCTGTCTCCGTACAGCATCCAAATGAGTGGGCTCTGCCATGGTGAAATTCATTAAGTCTGAAGTCTCTCGAGACTTCGGTGAAGAAATTCAGCATTCGATTTGACAACTTGAAAACCATTTTAGAACTGCAATCCATAGTCGGCTTCAGTACCAAGGTACCAGTTGGTACTGAAGCCGACCCCGGATTGCAGTTTTAAAATGGTTTTCAAGTTGTCAAATTAAATGCCGAATTTCTTCACTGAAGTCTCCCGAGACTTTGGACTTAATGAATTTCACCTGGGTGGAGCCCATACGTTTGAATGCTGTATGGAGATGGGTCTTTGTACAGCATTCAAACAAAGTTTTGAACCAAGCGACTTCGGATCTTCGCTCAACTGTACTTATGAGGGGCAAGAACCCTAAAACAGTTGCCTACACATGGGTGTCTCTGGTTCACATGGAGTTCATTTGCATATTTTTCCCATGGAGCATTCACTGAAAAATAATTCTTCATACACTGCTGTGTCTCTTTAATGAGAACCATTATGATAGGCGATCCTATTGAGATGGAAATCTGTGAAATTGCTTATGGTACTGTAATTTGTGGAAATGACAAAAAGATCATTCAGTGGTCACTTTTTTGTGGCTTCTAAAATTTAAAGATGGACTTACATGTGCTAACATTTTAGGCCAGTTTTATTGGCATAGAAAAGTTTCAAAATCAATTTGCAACTTTTTAGCTTTTTCTGACACTATAACCATTTTTTCCAAAAAGTGAGCGGGGTGTTGACAGGAGAAGGCTTGCATCGGGGCAAGAGCTCCAATACCCCACTTATTTAACAACATGTGTGGGCGATATTATTATTTTTTTTAAAGATTTTGTTCTTTTTGTTTGAACAATAATATTTCCATACAAAATAAAACATCAAAATCATTATTTCTATTTCCTTAAACCTTATCCAATTCCCTCCCACCCTCCCAAACTTCCACCCCTTTGCAATGCGTGTCCCCCCCCCCCCCTGACAAAAAAGGACGGAAGGGGGACAGTGAGAAGGTTGAGGCAGGAAAAATTAAAAGATCCATTCTCCCCATACCTTAAACCATTTATCCTCAGATTCTTTGTTCATATTTTCATACCTTTTAATCTTATTAACGAGATTTAACCATGTATTTATACTTGGAGTATTGGATGAGAACCAAGCCCGTGCAATCAGAAGCCTTGCCAAAAACATTATTTTAACCAAAAGAATCCTTTTGTATTTATGGCACCCAACCTTGGAAAAATCACTCAGAATCCAAGACTCTACCATAAATAGAATCGCCAGTTTCAACTTTTGGGTAAAATAGGTATGTATTGCCCCCCAATATTCTTTTAGTTATGTACAAGTCCAAAACATATATAAATGGTCGGCCTCAGGTGAATCAAACCATGAACAATTAGAAGTGTTTCTCAAACCCTATTTATTAAGCTATAAAGGTGTAATATAAATTCAGTGTAAAATATTAACCCTTTCTACCCCGGCCATTTTTTGCTAATCCGACATGTGTCACTTTATGTTGTAATAACTTTAAAACGCTTTTACTTATCCAGGCCATTCTGAGATTGTTTTTCCTCACATATTGTACTTAATGACAGTGGTAAAATTGAGTCAAAGAATTTCATTTTTATTTATAAAAATATACCAAATTTACCAAAAGTTTGGAAAAATTAGCAAATTTCCAAATTTCAATTTCTCTACTTTTATAATAGATAGTAATAATTCCAAAAATAGTTATTACTTTACATTCCCCATATGTCTACTTCATGTTTGGATCATTTTGTGAATGCCATTTTATTTTTTGGGGATGTTAGAGGGCTTAGGGTACTTTCACACTAGCGGCATAGCTATCCGGCAGGCTGTTCCGGCGGGTGAACAGCCTGCCAGATCCGCCGTGCCTCAAGTACCCATGCACTGCCGTGCTGCCGCTCCATCCCCATTGACTTAGTACTTAGTCCGGCGATCTCCGGCCGTGCACTGCCGTGCTGCACCGTAGCTCTGCCCCCCGCCCCATTATAGTCAATAGGGATGGAGCGGCAGCATGGCAGTGCACAGGTACTTGCGGCATGGCAGATCCGGCAGGCTGTTCACCACCCCAAAATGACTCCATTTTAGAAACTACACCCCTCAAGGTATTCAAAACTGATTTTACAAACTTTGTTAACCCTTTAGGTGTTCCACAAGAATTAATGGAAAATGGAGATAAAATTTCAGAATTTCACTTTTTTGGCAGATTTTAATCAATTTTCTTTCTCTAACAAAGCAAGGGTTAACAGCCAAACAAAACTCAATATTTATTGCCCTGATTCTGTAGTTAAGAGAAACACCCCATATGTGGTCGTAAACTGCTGTACGGGCACACGACAGGGCGCAGAAAGAAAGGAACGCCATATGGTTTTTGGAGGGCAGATTTCACTGGGATAATTCTAAGTTGCCATGTCACATTTGAAGACCTCCTGATGCACCCCTAGAGTAGAAACTCCAAATAAGACCCCATTTTGGAAACTACGGGATAAGGTGGCAGTTTTGTTGGTACTTTTTTAGGGTACATATGATTTTTGGTTTTTATTCTTTGTTATTTACAGTGTTCATCTGACAGGTTAGATCATGTGGTTTTCTTATATAGAGCAGATTGTTATGGATACGACAATACCAAATATGACGGTTGTTTGTTTCAGTTTTACATAATAAAGCATTTTTGAAAAAAATGATTTTTTTAGTGTCTCCGAAAGCCACATTTTTTAAATTTTGGGTGACTGTCTTATGTAGGGGATCATTTTTTTCGGTATGAGATGACGGTTTGATTGGTACTATTTTAGGGTGCATATGACTTTTTGATCGCTTGGTATTACACTTTTTGTGTTCATCTCAGTGGTTAGGGTATGTGATATTTTTATAGAGCACGTTGTTTCAGATGCAGCAATACCTAATATGTATACTTTTTTTAAATTTATTTCACTTTATCACAATAATAGCAGTTTTTTAATTTTTTGACAGATTGTTTTAGGTACGGTCTCATTTTTAGTAGGATGAGGTGATGTTTGATTGGTACTATTTTGGTGGCATACGCCTTTTTGATCGCTGGCTTTTTTACAACTGTTTTTATTTTTTTTACGGTGTTCACCTGAGGAGTTATTTCATGTGATATTTTTATACAGCAGGTTCTTACAGACGCGGCAATATATAATATGTATACTTTTTTATTTATTTAAGTTTTATACAATAACAGCATTTTTTAAACAAAAAAAAAAATCACGTTTTAGTGTCTCCATAGTCTAAGTCATAGTTTTTTATTATTTTTTGGCTGATTTTCATAAGTAGGGGTTCAATTTTTGCAGGATGAGGTGACGGTTAGATTGGTACTATTTTGGGGGGCATATGCCTTTTTGATCGCTTGGTGTTGCACTTTTAGTGATGTGAGGTGACAAAAATTCTTTTTTTAGCACAGTTTTTATTTTATTTTTTTGACTGTGTTTATCTGAGAGGTTAGGTCATTTTTATTTTTTTTCCCACTCTGGGACTTCAACTTTTAGGGGTCTGATCCCCTTTACAATGCATCACAATACTTCTGTATTGTAATGCATTGGCTGTAAGTGTATTACACAGTGTAATACACTTACAGCCTGCTTCCTGTAAGATCCAGGGGGCTTCCCTGCCATTGGGTCCCCGTCACAGCAGCGTGGGGACCCGATGGCTGCTCCGATCCCCGCATGGACATTGCACATGCTGCAGTCAGCGCTGACCGCAGCACATCAAGGGTTTTGACCGATGCTGTTG
This sequence comes from Bufotes viridis, assembly GCA_033119425.1. Classification (NCBI taxonomy): domain Eukaryota; kingdom Metazoa; phylum Chordata; class Amphibia; order Anura; family Bufonidae; genus Bufotes; species Bufotes viridis. The sequence goes on along the minus strand of CM065592.1, from coordinate 416,814,124 downwards.
CATACAGCAGGGTTCCGGCTATCAGTGACTGCTGGACCCCACTCTGATCGACCGTACTATAGTATGGGGGGAGGGGTTAAATTGAACCAATATACGATAAAAATTATGAATAATCCCAGCTTCACCAGTATATTATCCTAATCATCAATTGAATCATTGGACAATCCCTTCTCCAGGCCTTTTGCCCAAATCTCGCCTTAAGTAGATGTTTGTAACATTGAGAAATCTTAACCCTCTGTGCTGGCTTTACTATCAAATCATGCAAAAATGTGGAAGTGTCTATGTGAAAAAGGGTTTTTTCTTTTATACTAAAAAGTGCCAAACGTAACTGAAAATACTGAAACCAAGATAAATTAGATATATTTTCTTTTGTGCTAACACCAAAAAGGAAAACATATGCTCATTCCCAACCACTTGTGCAAGATGACAAATATTATTCTTTTGCCAATACTGATCCCCAACCAGTTCATCTAGGGCCTGTCGATAGTAATTATGCCAAAGCGGCGTACAACAAAGGGATCCCGTTATTCCCAACCAATCTCTAATAGTACTCCAGGACTTAGTAAATAGCTTTGCAGCAACTCTATAGTCCTGTTGGGGATTGGTTAATTGGGTGGATTCCAATAAAGCAAAGATATTATCATGTGAAGAAGTTTTCACCAAAAGTCTTCAGCCATAACTGTGATGATATAAAATAGCCCTTAAAACAGGGAATATTTCCTCCTCCCCGTTCCATCTGCTTATAAAAATGCCTTACTCGCTTAAGTAAATCATTGATTATTCTCTCAATCGGTTTAAAAAGCTTATCTTCAATCCATACTGGGGAGTTCACCAGGTATGTTCTATCGGCTCTAGATAGCGGGAGTCAGAGCTACATCTTTATTTTAGATCTCAATTTAGTTATCAATTGGATCAAATTAAGCTGTAAGAAATCTTCAATCTTAGAAGAAATAGTAATACCTAAATATTCAAGTGAATCAGAGATCCTCAAATTGCTGAACAACTCCTCAGTAAGAGGTTGTGTGGGCAATAATTGGTGCACATTACACCAGAAATCTTCTTCAGGTTGTGACTGGAGCAGATTGTTCTACTGGCGCACAGACAGCAGAAGATTATTTACTTAGAGGCATGCACCTCTTAATAAATTGGTTGTATCAGTGGGCTTTTTACTAACGCTCGTATGTGAAATGCCAGTCATTAGTAAATCTCCTCAGTTTTTTGCTGCCTATTTTTTTACTGAACTCTCTTTACTTGTCATATATGTTTTTCTGTGAAGTTATCATAGTAATACAGTATATAAGACCGAAAAAAGACATCTGTCCATCCAGTTCCGCCTGTTTCCTGCAAGTTGATCCAGAGGAAGGCTAAAAACCCTGTGAGGCAGAAGCCAATTTTCCCTACTTAAGGGGAAAAAAATTCCTTCCCGACTCCAATCAGGCAATCAGAATAACTCCCTGGATCAACGACCCCTCTCTAGTAGCTGTAGCCTCTAATATTATTACACTCCAGAAATGCATCCAGGCCCCTCCTGAATTCCTTTATTGTACTCACCATCACCACCTCCTCAGGCAGAGCGTTCCATAGTCTCACTGCTCTTACAGTGAAGAATCTTTTTCTATGTTTGTGTACAAACCTTCTTTCCTCCAGACGCGCAGAGGATGTCCCCTCGTCACAGTCACAGTCCTGGGGATATAATAGATGATGGGAGAGATCTCTGTACTGACCCCTGATATATTTATACATAGTTATTAGATCTCCCCTCAGTCGTTTTTTTTCTAAAATGAATAACCCTAATTTTGATAACCTTTCAGGGTACTGTAGATCCCTCATTCCAGTTATTACTTTAGTTGCCCTCCTCTGAACCCTCTCCAGCTCTGCTATGTCTGCCTTGTTCACTGGAGCCCAGAACTGTACACAGTACTCCATGTGTGGTCTAACTATTTGTAAAGTGGCAGGACTATGTTCTCATCACGGGCGTCTATGCCCCTTTTGATGCAACCCATTATCTTGGCGGCAGCTGCCTGACACTAGTTTTTGCAGCTTAGTTTGCTGTTTATTAAAATTCCTAGATCCTTTTCCATGTCAGTGTTACCGAGTGTTTTACCATTTAGTATGTACAGGTGACTTGCTTTATTCCTTCCCATGTGCATAACTTTGCATTTGTCATGGTTAAAAAATGACTTTCTGATAAGCAGTTTTGTGTTAAAAAAAAAAAAACTGTTTGTGAACCGTTGGTCAGGATTGTCACTTAGGGAGAATGCGCCAAGCTGGTCACTAAAAATTGCAGAAGAAATCCTGATGGTATCAAAGATGGATTTTTTTCATACTGGCTTAGTCACGCTCCCCCTTGCCCAGTGTATACTGCGTACAGCACTGGGCCAGACTATCCCTTCATTGAGGGCAGGTAAGTTTGAGTGTTAATATATCTCTAAATATTTTTGCTAAAATAATATTGTTGTAGACAACCCCAGCTAAAACCAAAAAGAGAGCACCATAAATCTCTACTATCTAATCTCTCTCTCTCTCCATATGTATATATATATATATATATAGAGAGAGAGAGAGAGAAAAGAGGATGATTTTTTGCTGGTGCTTTTTTATTTTTCTATCATTTTTCTATATTTGCTGGTAAAGAATTTACAGAAGTTTTGACAGACTTGACTTCAGGCGTCCAGGGCACCATTAGTTCAGGATGTGTGATGAAGGTATAAAGAATGCAGCAATTTCTAGCACTTGTGCGGATTCCCTACTGATTTCTACAGGGCAATGTTATTTGCAGGCCTTCCTGAAAGGGACATAATAAAGGGGCACAAAAAACACTTCCTCCAGCCCTGCGGCGTTCTCATAACTATGAGCTATACTTTGTATTGTTCAAAAATGCATTATGCGCTGGGATCAGTTTATCAGACAGAGGAGACTTAGAAACATACAATGCATTCGAAAGTCTTCAGACCATTTAACTTTTTTCACATTTTATGTTGCGGCCTTGTGATTAAAAAAAACAAAAAACCAGTTCAGATTTTCTCCATCATTCTGCACTCAATACCCCATAATGACAAAGTGAGAACAGAGGGGGTCATTTATTAAGACCGGCATTTTAGACGCCAATAATGACTCCTATAGCTGGCAATGGATCTGCCAAAGTTATGAAGAGGCACTGGACTCTACATAACTTCAGAACTACAGAGTATCCACTGCCAGTCTAAATGCAAGACAGTTTCCGTGCTGGCTTCCATTTGGACCATTTTCAACGCCAAAAACAGGGGTAGAAAATGATGAATTAGGCGAGCCTGGTGGCCCATCTTCTTCCCTGTCCATTCCAGGCTTTCTCGGGTATGATGCCACAAGCTTCGCACACTTGGATTTGCGCATTTTCTGCCATTCTTCTCTGCAGATCCTCTTAAGTTTTGTCAGGTTGTATGGGGGCCGACAGTAGACAGCAACTTTCAGGTCTCTCCAGAGATGTTTGATTGGGTTTAGGTCAGGCCTAGGCTGGACTGATGAAGGACATTCACAAAGTTGTCTTTAAGCCACTCCTGTGTTGTCTTGGCTGTGAGCTTAGGGTTATTGTCTTGTTGAAAGGTAAACCTTTGGCACAGTCTGCGGTCCAGAGCACTCTGGATCAGGTTTTTATTAAGAATATCTCTGTACTTTGCTCCATTCAGCTTTCCCTCATCCCTGACCAATCTCCCTGTCCCAGCTGCTTAAAGCCCCCCCACCCCACCCCCACCACCATGCTTTAATGTAGGGATGGTATTGGACAGTGCCTAGTTTCCTCCAAACATGATGCTTACAACTGAGGCTAAAAGTTCAATCTTGGTTTCATGAGACCACAAAATCCTGTTTCTCACAGTCTGAGAGTCCTTTAGGTACTTTGCAAACTTTTATGTGTCTTTTAATGAGGGGATGCTTCGTTCTGTCCACTCTGCCATAAAACCCAAGTTGGTAGAGTGCTGCATTGATGGTTGACCTTTTGGAAGTTTCTTCCATCTGCACACAGAATCTTTGGAGTTCAGACAGAGAGACAATTGGGTTCTTGGTTACCTTACTTACCAAGGCCCTTTTCCCCTGATTACTTAGTTTGGAGGGGTGAACAGCTCTGGAAGAGCCCTGGTTGTTCCAAACTTCCTCCATTTAAGAAGTACGGAGCTCACTGTGCTCTTGGGAACTTTCAGTACAGCAGACATTTTTTGTACTTTTCTCCAGATAAGCACCTCCACACAATCCTGTCTACTCTTCAGGTAGTTCTTTCCTTCTCATTGTCTGGTTTTCTCTGTGATATGCATTGTTAGCTGTGAGACCTTATATAAATAGGGTTTTGTAGTTCCAAATAATTTCAAATCGACTTAATTACACACAGGTGGACTCCAATCAAGGTGTAGAAACATCTCAAAGATGATTAAGACAAATGGGAGGCACCAGAGCAAAATATCAGAGCAATCATAGTAAAAGGTCTGAAAATCTTATGTTCATGCAAAATTTTCGTTTCTCCTTTTCAATCAATTTGCACACATTTCTTAAATTCAGTTTTCACTTTGTCATTATGGGTTATTGAGTGCAGATTGATGGGAAAAAAAATGATTTTTTATTTTATTTTAGGACAAGGCCACAACATAATAAAAAGTGAAATGGTTTGATGATTTTGAGAATGCACTGTACTGTAAAGGAAAACTAACCTATATATAAACATTGATATACAGGGGCAGATCTCCTAAGTAGTAGTAGTAAAAAAGTAGTAGAAAAAAGATATTTGACCACCTAAATACCAACAACTTATGAGACCCAAAACAGCATGGCTTTACTGAGGACCAATCATGTCAAACTAAACTTATTGACTTCTTTGACTATGTGACAAAAGTATTGGATGAAGGAGGTGCCGTGGACATTGCCTACCTGGATTTTAGCAAAGCCTTTGATACAGTGGCACTTCGATAATTTACTGAAGATTTGAATTAACCCCTGGGTTGTTCAGTGGATCCACTGTTGGATAGAATATTGTTGTTAATGGTGTGTATTCTGAGGAGAGACGAGTCACAAGTGGTGGACCTAAAGGATCTGTCCTGGGTCCTATTCTTTTGAATATTTTTGTAGGCGGCATTGTAAGCCTTGTACTGGGGTGGGCTCCCCAGGATACAGTGAAGTCACGAGCGAGGAAAGCAACTCCCAACACCAGCTTTTGCTAAAACAGTATTTTACTTAAACGTGGTAATGAACACAACCACAAATGCTGGGAAATTTACATACACCCAGCCCGAAGGCTGAGACCCTTGTGCTGCACAGTGCGGCGCCCTCTGATCGATGCAGTAGGAAAGTGTGGTAATTTACCTACTGGCGGCACAACTAAACAGCCATGCCTTACCTGTTATTACCCTAAAAAATCAAGAACAATTGTTTGGGTGCGTGGTGCGGGCTAGCCTGTGGTGCAGCACAACAACTTACAATCTTACAGTGCGCTACAGTATTCCCCTTCCTAAAACTAGTCTTGTACCATGTGCCTGAGTATTCCTTCTGAGCCAAAAGGCCAGCCTGGCTTCAGTTTGTGGAAAAGTCTATCAGCTCTCCAGTGTGAAATGTCACTTTAACCTCTTTAGGACGCAGGGTGTACATGAACGCCCTTGTGTCCTGGTACTTAAGGACCCAGGGCGTACATGTACACCCTGCAAATATCCGATCATCGCTGCGCATGTGGCAGTGATCGGAACAAGATGCCTGCTGAAATCAATCAGCAGGCACCTTGGCACAATGCCCAGGGGGGTCCTGTGACCCCCCCATGTCAGCGATCGCCGCAAACCGCAGGTCAATTCAGACCTGCGGTTTGCTGCGCTTTCTGTAGTCTCTGATGCCCCAAACGTATAAATATTAACCACCCCCTGCACCTCGCCATTTTGTGTCCCCCCGGGCGGTGCAGGGGGGGAGGATTGCGGTTGAGCGGTGTGGCAGGCGGGATTGCGATTGCCCGCCTCCTTTCAAATGCTTTCCGTGGTGTCTAGTGGGTATAGCAGGGGGTCAGCACATTGCTGACCCCCTGCTATAAACTGCTGACATCTGTTCTGCAGATGTCAGCAGTTTAACCCCTTCTATACTGCGGTCCGTACGGACCGCGGTATAGAAGGTATTAACATGGAGGGAGCTCCCTCCCTCTCCCATCAGGGGGCTGCTGTGCCTTTGCAGCCCCTGACAGGATGGGATAGCAGAGGAGGGAGCTCCTCTCTTCCATCACCCGCTGCTCTCTTATGGCAGCGGGTGATGGTTACATGGCAGCAGGACGCTTTCAGAAGCGTCCTGCTCTCCATGGCACTGAAACTCTGAATGGGCTTTGCTAAAGGCAAAAGCCTATTCAGACTTTGTAAAGTAAAATACAGTAAGTACACTATATAGTGTACTTACTGTATTATATGGACACCAGATCCACTGGATCTACAAGAACCAAGTGGGTCTGGGTCAAAAAAATGTCAAAAAGTGAAAAAAGTAAAATAAGAAAAATACATATCACTGAATAAAAATTAAAAATCAAATACACTACACATATTAGGTATTGCGCGTCCGTAAAAATCTCCTCTATAAAAATATCACATGACCTAACCCTCATGCAAATACCGTAAAACCACAAAATGGTGTAAAGCCATTTTTGTCACCTGCATCACAAAAGTGTAATACCAAGTGATCAAAAGGCGTATGCCTCCCAAAATAGTACTAATAAAACCGCCATCTCATCCCGCAAAAAATGAGTCCTTACATAGGACAATCGCCCAAAAAAATAAAAAATATGGCTCTCAGACTATGGAGACACTAAAACATAATTTTTTTTCTAAAATGCTTTTATTGTGTTAAAGTAAAATAAATGAATAAAAAGTATACATATTATGTATCGCCGCGTCCGTAAAAACCTGCTCTATAAAATATCACATTATCTAACCCCTCAGGTAAATACCGTTAAAAAATAAAATAAAAACAATGTAAAAAAAACATTTTTGTCACCTCACATCTCAAAAACTGTAATAGCAAGCGATCAAAAAGTTATATGCACCCAAAAATAGTGCCAATCAAACCGTCATCTCTCATTCCGCAAAAATGATACCCCACATAGGACAATCACCCCAAAAAAATAAAAAAAATATGGCTCTCAGACTATGGAGACACTAAAACATGATTTGTTTTGTTTAAAAAAATGATAATATTGTGTAAAACTTAAATAAATAAATAAAAAGTATACATATTTGGTATCAGCGCGTCCGTCGCAACCTCCTCTATAAAATTAACACATGACCAAACCCCTCAGGGGAACACAAAAAAAAAATAAAAAATACAGTGTCAAAAGCCTTTTTTGTCACCTTACATCACAAAAAGTGTAATAGCAAGCGACCAAAATGTCATATGCACCCCAAGATAGTTCCAATCAAACCAACATCTCATCCCGCAAAAAATGAGCCCCTACATAAGACAGTCGCCCAAAAAATAAAAATAAAATATGGCTTTCAGAATGTGAAGACACTAAAAAAAAATATTTTTTTCAAAAATGCTGTATTATGTAAAACTGAAACAAAACCCCCCAAAAAGTAGCCATATTTGGTATTGCCGTGTACGTAGAAACCTGCTCTATAGAAATAGCACACAATCTAACCTGTCAGTTTAACAATGTAAATAACAAAAAATAAAAACGGTTCGAAAATAGCTATTTTTTTTCATATTTTCTATTTTAATCAATTTTTCCAGTAACAAAGCAAGGGTTAACAGCCAAACAAAACTCTATATATATTGCCCCGATTCTCTAGTTTGCAGAAACACCCCATATGTGGTCGTAAACTGCTGTATGGCCAAACGGCAGGGCGTAGAAGGAAGGGAACGCCATATGGTTTTTAGAAGGCAGATTTTGCTGGACTGGTTTTTTGACACCATGTCCCATTTGAAGCCCCCCTGATGCACTACTACAGTAGAAACTCCAAAAAAGTGACCCCATTTTGGAAAGTAAGGGATAAGGTGGCAGTTTTGTTTGTATTATTTTAGGGTAAATATGATTTTTGGTTGCTCTATATTACACTTTTTTTGAGGCAAGGCAAAAAAAAATAGAAATTCTGAAATTTCATCTCCATTTGCCAATAACTCTTGTGGAACACCTAAAGGGTTAACAAAGTTTGTAAAATCAGTTTTGAATACCTTGAGGGGTGTAGTTTCTTAGATGGAGTCACTTTTTGGGAGTTTCTACTCTAGGGGTGCATCGGGTGGCTTCAAATGGGACATGGTGTCAAAAATCCAGTCCAGCAAAATCCACCTTCCAAAAACCATATGGCGTTCCTTTCCTTCTGCGCCCTGCCGTTTGGCCATACAGCAGTTTACGCCCACATATGGGGCGTTTCTGCAAACTACAGAATCGGGGCAATAAATATTGAGTTTTGTTTGGCGGTTAACTCCTGCTTTGTTACTTGAAAAAATGGATTCAAGCGGAAAATTTTCCAAAAATCGAAATTCTTAAATTTTATCTCTATTTGTCATTAACTCTTGTGGAAAACCTAAAGGGTTAATGACGTTTGTAAAATCAGTTTTGAATACCTTGAGGGCTGTTGTTTCTAGAATGGGGTCATTTTTGGGTGGTTTCTATTATGTAAGCCTCACAAAGTGACTTCAGACCTGAACTGGTCCCTAAAAAGTGGGTTTTTGAAAATTTCTGAAAAATCTCAAGATTTGCTTCTAAACTTCTAAGCCTTGTAACGTCCCCAAAAATAAAATGACATTCCCAAAATGATCCATACATGAAGTAGACATATGAGGAATGTAAATCAATAACTTTTTTGGGCGGTATTACTATGTATTATAGAAGTAGAGAAATTGAAACTTGGAAAATTGCAAATTTTTCCACATTTTTGGTAAATTTGATATTTTTTTATAAATAAAAATGAAATTTTTCGACTTCATTTTACCACTGTCATGAAGTACAATATGTGACGAAAAAACAATCTCAGAATGGCCTGGATAAGAAAAAGCGTTTTAAAGTTATCACCACATAAAGTGACACTGGTCAGATTTGCAAAAAATGGCCGAGTCCTTAAGGTGAAATAGGGCCGAGTCCTTAAGGGGTTAAATTGTGGAGTCCTTGCAATGAACAGCCAGAAACACTTGTGGCCTGACACAAACATAAATCCTATCTAACTAACTCCAGGCCTTGTCTCAGTCTCTAGGATTCTAGGCGCCAACTGTAATGAGGTGTGTGCATCATCTTACCGACCCCGGTCTGCTCTGCATCAGCTGGTGACTGTGAACTGAACAAATGCCTCTCCAACAAGCATGCGATACCGCAGTGAATGTTGCTTTGCTTCTCAGTTCTCATCAGCATTCCTGGAAGCAATCCTCATTCCTCTGGACAGGATCAGGGTCTTGGACATGATCAGCTTCACTTAGCTGCAGCTCTGGTCAATGAGGGATGCCCCCACACCTGGATGTCAACAAATCCTCTGATTACACAGTTCCTCAGTCTCAGCTTTCTCTAAGATGGCTGCTCCCTTTCTTCCTCTCTAGGCTCTTGTAACTTCACCTCTCATGAATATGGAACAGTATGCAGTCTGTAGCTGTTTTTAGGAAACAACGGCATCTTGTGGCCAAACAGCAGAATGCCAGTCCAGATATTTAACTTAATTTACACAAACAGTGTTCAGACAATAACAGCTGTTTCCCCATCTCACAGCATAGGAGAAGGTGTGGTAGGTAAGGTTTGCCTGTTTGCCGATGACACAAAAATGCGTAATAGGGTTCACATTCCTGGAGGGGTTTGTAACATGAAAAAAGATTTTGCTTCACTAGGTAAATGGAAACAACACATAGCCTCATCATTAATGTAAACATAAGGGCATGTCCACTTGATAAACACTAAACCTACAAATATGTTCCACGAGGGAACACAAAGACGCCATACCCCATATAATATCACAAAATATATTCAATTTATTAAATAGAAAATCAAAAATACATGATTAAAAACATAAAGATGGGACAAACATCAGAAAGGGCAATAATGACCACAATTGCTATACCATATCACTGACCACTGACTTCAGTGCACCCGAAGAAGATGTAAAACATGTCAAACATATCAGAGGAAAGTGGAGAAAGTATATCAATAATAACTCCTATAGGTAGCCCAGAAATAATTAAAAATACATATGAGAGGGGTACGTCCTATTCTACCATCAAGGTGCCATAATATATAGGACTACATAAATATAACACCCAAAAACTCCCATCAACAATGCCCACCTGTAAACATGATCGGGAAAAAAGAAACCAAAAGTGGTCAGAGAACACCTTGACGCGCGATTCGCTTCCCCAGCTTCGCAAGGAGGATTTCACGCATTCTGCTTCGCGCTGAGTCAAATTTTCCCTGAAATTCAGATCGAAGTCCACTATGGATACTTTGATTCGCTCATTACTAATCAGGAGCAATGTCAGGAAATTTTTATTTTGCTGAAAGTGGTTGAACCTTGGAACAAACTTTCAGCAATGTAGTTTGGAAATCTATAGTAAGTGAATTTTGACATGTCTGGGATAAAGATATGTCCGTCCTAAGATAAAAAAAGAAATAATATGAGGGCAGACTGGAAGGACAAAGGTTTTTTTTCTGTCCTCAGTCTTCTGTGTTTCCATGTTTTCTAAAACTGTCCACTAGTAAAACAGTGTAAACTTAACCCCTTAGGGACCGGGCTCATTTTCACCCTAAGAACCAGGCCATTTTTTGCAAATCTGACCAGTGTCAATTTATGTGGTGATAACATTAAAACGCTTTCACTTATACACGCCATTCTGAGACTGTTTTTTCGTCACATATTGTACTTCATGACAGTGGTAAAATTGAGTCAAAAAAGTTTCAAAAAATTTACCAAATGTAGAAAATTGTTATTAATTTACATTCCCCATATGTCTACTTCATGTTTGGATTATTTTGGGAATGCCATTTTATTTTTTGGGGACGTTACAAGGCTGAGAAATTTCGATTTTTTGCAAAATTTTCCATTGTAATCTATTTTTTCAAGTAACAAAGCAAGGGTTAACAGCCAAACAAAACAATATTTATTGCCCTGATTCTTAAGTTTGCAGAAACACCCCATACATGGTCGTATACTGTTGTATGGCCAAACGGCAGGGCATAGAAGGAAAGGAACGCCATATTTTTGGACCATTTATATATTTTGCTATTTACATTGTTGATCTGACAGGTTAGGTCGGGTGCTTTTTCTATAGAGCAGGTTGTTACGGATGCGATAACACCAAATATGACTACTTTTTGGGGGTTTTTGTTTCAGTTTTACATAATAAAGCATTTTTGAAAAAAATTATTTTTAGGCTAGGTTCACACTTGAGCGTATTTGATACGCACGTTCTACGCGCCTTTTTGTCAGACGTTTTTGGGGTGTATTACTGTGCGTTTTGGAAATAGGAAACACGCATCGTACACGCGTTCGTGTGATTGACCACAGAGGCGTCCAATGAAAAGGTCTGCTAAGGTCAGCTGCCATGTGCGAAATGCGCATCCATACGCGTGTTTTTAAGATGCAAACGTCCATTTTGCTGCGTTCCCGTTGAAGTCTATGGGCGCGAACGCCCGACAATAGGTCCCAAAGAAGCTCCTGTACTTTTTTGGGCGTAGGGCGTTTTACAGCACGTTCGTACGCGCTGTAAAATGCGCAGGTGAGAACCATGCCCATAGGGAAACATGGGTTTTCGCCTGTTGAGCGTTTTACAGCGCGTCGGAACGCGCTGTTAAAACGCTCAGGTGTGAACCAGGTCTTAGTGTCTCCACATTCTGAAAGCCATATTTTTTTTTTGGTCTTAGGTAGGGGCTCTTTTTTTGCGGGATGAGATGGCGGTTTGATTGCCACTATCTTGGGAGGCATATGACATTTTGGTTGCTTGACTCGCTTGCTATTACACTTTTTGTGATGTAAGGTGACAAAAATGGCTTTTGACACCGTATTTATATATATATTTTTTTTTGCTGTGTTCACCTGAGGGGTTAGGTCATGTGTTAGATTTATAGAGCAGGTTGTGGCGAAACCAACCTCGCCACTGTGAACTGGAGAATGCCTGTTTACCATCAATACGGAGCCTCGTCTCGTTCTTGGGGGGATTCACTGTATGCTGTTAGAGACTGATTGCCAGGAGTGTAAGCTGATTGTCTGCTTTTCCTGTTCGTCTGCTAGCAGCTATTTGGGAGGTTCCAGTACGGGAGTTGGAGTGCTATTTTGTATCCAGTTCGGGAGTTTGGTGTTCTGCAGTAGCTGTGCCTATATCTCTGTAAAGGGGGCCGATCGCCTAAACGGTTTTTACCCCTTGTCTGCAGAAACGGTCCGTTACATTTGGTGGCAAGCGGCGGGATCATTTCCACAGCCCAGAAGGACATCTACAGGGCAACACCATTCCTTGGATTACAAAGTGAGGGCAACGCCAGTACCCGTACAGCGCCCCTATCTACAAAAGAAAGAACTTCAGGAGAACAAGCATGGCACCCAGCTACACGCAGGAGGAATTTGACAGAGAGCAGAGATCACGGCTGATTTTCTTCGGACCCAACCCCCCGGAGAAATCTGTGCAGTTCGTGAGGAGGATAACAGCAGAGTACCTGCAGTTCATGGCAGATGGTATAGTCCGCCCTCCCCAGCGGCTGAGTGCGTCCGGAGAGCTGAAGGTGCCGTCCTTCCTCCCCAGCGGCAGTGTGTACCCCAGGGAGCTGAAGGTGTCGTCCTTCCTCCCCAGCGGCAGTGTGTACCCCAGGGAGCTGGAAGGTGCTGTCCTTCCTCCCCAGCGGCAATGTGTACCCCAGGGAGCTGAAAGTGCCGTCCTTCTCCCCAGCCGCAGTGTGTACCCCGGGAGCTGAAGGTGTCGTCCTTCCTCCCCAGCGGCAGTGTGACCCCAGGGAGCTGAAGGTGCTGTCCTTCCTCCCCAGCGGCAGTGTGTACCCCAGGGAGCTGAAAGTGCCGCCCTTCTCCCCAGCGGCAGTGGTACCCCAGGGAGTTGAAGGTGCTGTCCTTCCTCCCCAGCGGCAGTGTGTACCCCGGGAGCTGAAGGTGCCGTCCTTCTCCCCAGCGGCAGTGTGTACCCCAGAGAGCTGAAGGTGCCGTCCTTCCTCCCCAGTGGCTGTGTGTACCCCAGGGAGCTGAAGGTGTCGCCCTCCATCCCCAGCGGCAGTGTGTACCCCAGGGAGCTGAAAGTGCCGTCCTTCCTCCCCAGCGGCAGAGTGTCCTGCGGGGAGCGGAGACCGCCAGTTTTGCACCCCAGCAGCAGGACAAAATATTGAAAGGGGAGACAGTTGGTCCGCCCTCCACCAGCAGAGAGGGGTCAGGGAGAGGAGCCTGCTACCCCTCTCCCCAGCGGCAGTCTGCAGTTCAGAGAGAGGAGCTTGTTACACCTCTCTCCAGCGGCAGCCTAACCCACCAAGGGGGAGATGTTACGCCCTCAACGGTGCAGATGGGACCGTGGTCTCTGCACTCAGCAGCACAAGGGGCAAGGACGGTCGGTCCTGTCCCCAGCCACAGAGCGGTTTATCCAGAGGGGAGACAGTCGGTCTCCTCCCACAAACAGGTTCCAACCAGGCTACTTCCATGGTAGCGCTGGCCCCAGGGCAGAGTACCGTGGGTCTTCTGCTCCACTCAGCAACCCACCAAGGCACTCTACCAGTCCCCCGCACAGCCGTGGTGAGGCACCTGGACATGGACAAGTTGCTACTTTATCCAGGTGTAGTAACCATTTATTGTGGGTGGGCTGTACTGCTGTTTGTGCTTCGTGGGTGGGTTGCTGGACTAACCAGGGCACTGACCGGCAGGAGGTCAGATACCCTGTTAGTCTAGTTGGTAAAGGGGAGAAGTGTGGCGAAACCAACCTCGCCACTGTGAACTGGAGAATGCCTGTTTACCATCAATACGGAGCCTCGTCTCGTTCTTGGGGGGATTCACTGTATGCTGTTAGAGACTGATTGCCAGGAGTGTAAGCTGATTGTCTGCTTTTCCTGTTCGTCTGCTAGCAGCTATTTGGGAGGTTCCAGTACGGGAGTTGGAGTGCTATTTTGTATCCAGTTCGGGAGTTTGGTGTTCTGCAGTAGCTGTGCCTATATCTCTGTAAAGGGGGCCGATCGCCTAAACGGTTTTTACCCCTTGTCTGCAGAAACGGTCCGTTACACAGGTTGTTGCAGACGTGGCAATACCTAATACGTATACTTTTTATTTATTTAAGTTTTACACAATAATATCATTTTTAAAACAAAAAAAATCATGTTTTAATGTCTCCATAGTCTGAGCGAACTTTACACTTATTGTGATGTGAGGTTACAAAAATGTTTTTTTTTTACACTGTTTTTATTTTTACGCTATTTACTTGAGGGGTTAGATCATGTGATATTTTTATAGAGCAGATTTTTACAGACATAGTGATACCTAATATGTATACTTTTTATTTTTATTTTACTTTAACACAATAACAGCATTTTAGAAAAAAAAATTATGTTTTAGTGTCTCCATAGCCTGAGAGCCATATTTTTTTATTTTTTGAGCGATTGCACTATGTAGGGGCTCATTGAGATGGCGGTTTGATTGGTACTATTTTTCGAGGCATACACCTTTTTGATGGCTTGTTATTACACTTTGTAAGGTGACAAAAAATGGCTTTTTTACATCTTTTTTTGTTTTTTATGTTGTTCACCTGAGGGGTTAGGTCATGTGATATTTTTATAGAGCAGGTCATTACGGATGCGGCGATACACATATATGTAGTGTTTTTCATTTTTTCAATTTTTATTCAGTGATAAAAAAATTTTTTAATTTTTACTTTTTTCCACTTTTTTTTACATTTTTTTGACCCAGACCCACCTGGTTCTTGAAGATCCAGTGGGTCTGATGTCTATATAATACAATACAGTACACTATATAGTGTACTGTACTGTATTTTTTACTTTACACAGTCTGATCAGACTTCTGCCTTTAGCAGAAGTCTGAACAGACTTTCCATTACCATGGCAGGCAGGACGCCTATGAAGGTGTCCTGTTGCCATGGTGACCGTCACCCAATGCCAGAACAGAGCAGCGGGTGATGAGGAGGGAGGGGGACCACCTCCCTCTGCGATCCCATCAAGAATCTGGGGCTACATAGGCACAGTAGCCCCCGATGGGAGAGGGAGGGAGCTCCCTCCCTGTTAACCCCTTCCATACAGCGGTCCGTATGGACCGCAGCATGGAAGAGGTTAAACGGCTGGCAACACAGCACAGATGTCAGCCGTTTCTAGCAGAATGTCAATAATGTGCTGACACTCTGCTAGAACTACTAGACCACCGCCCACAACCCCCTGCATCGCCCGCCGGGCCAATCAGTAAGAGGGCTGGAGGGGGGCAATTAGAAATAAAATTTTGCCAATTTTTAAGTTTCTGATCCCCACGGTCACAGACCGCTGCGGTTTGCAGCGATCACCGATAAGGGGGGGACGGGTCACAGGACCCCCCTCGGCATTGTCCCAAGGTACCTGCTGACTGATTTCAGCAGGTACCTTGCTCTGATCACCGCACACTGCACAGCGGTGATCGGAAATATACGTCATGTGTCCCTAAGAGGTTAAAGAGGACTCGTCCCCTCTCCTGACTGTTTTATTAACTACTTACATTTCCTGTGTAATAACAATTCTGGAGCATCTAATCTTATGGCTCTATGTTGTGTCATTCAGTGGTGTATCTTGGTTTTGTGCTGCCCTAGGCGAGACTAAACTCGGGCACCCCCCTAATATAAATTTGACCCACCCCTTCCGGTCAAGGCCAAACCCCTTCCTCTGCAAACCCCACCCCTTTCTTTTTAGGCTCCACCCTTTCCTGTTAGAGCTTCATATCTTCCTTCTGTATTTAAAAGTGAATAACGAACGATAACAAATAGTAGGAAATTGGAACAATATACCAGTGACATGGACATCGCATCTGCATGATATTAAAGGGATTCTGTCACCACATATTATATGTCACTGGTATATTATTCCAATTTCCTAGAGTGTCTCTAAATAATTTATATAACCCGTCCCCAGTACTTATTTTATCATCCTCCAGGGGCTCCAGACTGTGATAGTAATTTGAGGGTACTGGGTACTCTACTCACATTTTAAATGGGTCTAGAGTCAGGCAGTCAGCACACGCTGCGTAGGCCCTGCTGGCTGCCACCCTAGCATTGCCGCCGGCCTGTGACTCCACCTCTGTGTGACGTCATGGGACTCATCACAACGGCAATGCGCGGACGCAGCAGGGGATGTCATGTCGGGCCGGGGTGAAGTAGTCAGGAGTCAGGACGGACTCGGAGGAGCAGGAGGCAGGAGGAAGTAAGTAATCAAGTCCTTCACTATGCAGGCGGCGCCGGAGATTCCGCCTGAATAGTGAAGGATTGGATCGGATTCGGACCGGACAAACAAGGACAAGGGGAAAAAAAATATTTAACTATCACTAAGGCAAACAAGGCATTTTGCTGCCCCATTAGCAAGTGCCGCCTAGGCAAATGCTTTGTTTGCCTCGTGATAGATACGCCACTGGTGTCATTCCTTTATTATTCCTGCTAGAAGTTACAAATTATTTTTTTATGTGTAATGAAGGCCCAAATGGGTGTTACCAGTTGGAGGTGTGTCCCTGCATAGTCTAACACTAGCAGCACTGATTGGACAGTGTCAGACTGTGCAGGACCACACCCCCAGCTGGATCAACCCCACCAGTATGCCTGGTTTAATAGGTTTTATCCTGCTGATTTGTATTTTTAAAGGAGTAAAAATACAGAAACATGCAATGTGGGGGAAAAACAGTAATCAGAAATCAGGTTTTGTCAGCTAAAAAGTGTTAGCGATAAAGATAGAGCCTTGGGTACTATAAACCTTTTTAGAAAGAAAGTAAAGAAGATGTAAGATGATATAAATGCTTTGCGCTCAGCCTCTCTAATTGGAAGCCTGCGCTTGTCCAGCTGTTGAGGAACATATTACCAGGGTACGTTGGCCTCTGGCTTTCTGGAAGTGCTGAAATTTGTTCTTTTGTAGCATCTGCAGAACAGCGAGTTTTCTTCTCCTGTGCTTTGTTTCCTTTTGGAATAACTTCAGTGATAAATTCTTTCAAATATCACAGCTATAACTCTAAATAATAAAACTCACTTTAAAATCTGCCATAATTTCTTGCTGAAATAGTAAAAATCCTTCTGTAAGAAATATTCCCCCAATAAAAGCCAAGGAAAAGGTTAGACGAAACAGTGTTTGTGCGGAGTGTGTATTTTGCTGCTATAATTCTACTGAGCTTTATATTCTCGCACGTACCATACATTTACAGGTTAAGGGTTAAAACTAAACTGAAAAAGTCAGTGGAATCTAATACATAGTCTCTGCCAGATACTTTTTAACAAAAAAATGAGGGTTGGATTATATCATCATGGGTACATGGGGCAACTGTCCAAGGGTCTCCGTTATCCTGTGCCAAAGTTACCTTGCACCAGACTCCCAGTTATTAAGTCACTGTTCACCACATGGTGCTATAATATAATGTACTATATGTGTAATACCCTAGACCTGGTTTGTAATGCAATGTAATTGTGGGAGAAACAACTATAAATAGGGAAAGTTAAATGACCACAATAGCAACACCTGGAGGTTAAGGGTTTGGGCCAGTACCAGAAACAACACAGACGCCTATTGATCCACAAGGTAAACATGTCAAATCTAACCCTGTGTTGCCAGTCTCAAAGATCTTCTGCCACTCACTGTCGTGTGGACGTTTGTATGTCTCGGTACATCCGTGACAGTACCCCCTTCTATGAGTGAACTCCGGGCACCCAGGACCGACCTTATCCGGGTAAGACCTGTGAAAAGCTTTCACCCAACGACTGGCATTTGCCGGTCAGATGCCGGTACACACATCCTCTCCTCAGGTCCATAACCCTTCCAGTGAACAAGATACTGAAGAGATCTATGGAGAGCTCAAGAGTCAATTATCTTGGCGATCTGGAATTCCAAACTACCATCCACCATGACAGGAGCGGGTGGCAAGGAAGACGGCTCCAAAGGTTCAACATATCTCTTCAACAAAGATTTATGAAACACATTATGTATTTTCAGAACCTGAGGAAGTTCAAGATAAAAAGCTACAGAATTAATAATGGCAATGATCTTATATGGACCAATAAACCTTGGACCCAACTTCCAAGAAGGTACCTTCAACTTAATGTTTCTTGTGAACAGCCACACCAAATCAACCACTCTTAGGTCCGGACCCTTCATACGTTTCCTGTCAGCCACACGTTTATACTTGTTGCCCATATTCATAATTTTGAATTTTTCCGGCATATAGATGATAATGATGACGAAAACATTCCTCCTCAAGAATACCAGAAGTATCTGAACCAGAAAAAGTGCCAAACTGCAGGTGAAACCCATATGCCCCAAAAAACGGCGACTTACCAGTGGACTTCTGTCTACTATTATTTATGGCAAACTCTGCCAAAGACAAAAAAGACCCCCTCCTGGTTCTCAGAGACACACATGGAAAGCCAACTTAATGGCCAGTAACTCTCTGTTACCCACATCGTAATTTCTCTCTGCGAAAGAGAGTTTTTAGAGAAAAAGGCACATGGACGCCAATTACCAGGTGACAGACCCTGCGATAAAACTGTTCCTACCCCCACCTACGCGTCCACTTCCACAATGAAAGGTTGTGATACATCCGGCTGCACCAATATAGGGGCAGAAGTGAAGCACTCCTTAACCGCAGAAAAGGCTTGCAACGTCAAATCAGGCCACACTGAGACATCCGTCCTTTTCTTAGTCATGTCAGTTAAGGGTTTTACCACTGTTGAATAGTTCTGAATACATTTTCGGTAATAATTGGTGAACCCCAAAAACGCATAAGAGCCTTCAGATTTTCGGTGGATCCCAGTCCAATACAGCACGGACTTTCTCCTGATCCATTCGAAAACCCAAAGATGACAGCAGGTAGCCCAAAAATTTCACCTCGTGTACAGCAAAAACACACTTCTTTAACTTTGCGTACAATTTATTATCCCTTAGGATCTGCAACATCTGTCTAACATGTTCCTGATGTATCTCCACGTCTGGAGAATAAATTAGAATGTCATCCAAATACACTACTACTAACCTCCCCACCAGGTGATGAAAAATGTTATTCACAAAATGCTGGAAAACCGAAGGAGCATTGGTCAATTCAAAAGGCATGATCAGGTTCTCAAAGTGACCCTCAGGAGTACTGAAAGTCGTCTTTCATTCATCCCCTTCCTTGGTCCTGACCAGATTATATGCCCCCCTTAAATCCAACTTGGAGAACACCTTGGCACCAACAATCTGGTTAAACAAATCAGGAATCAAAGGAAGGGGCTAAGGATCACGGGCAGTGATCCAATTGAGTTCACGGAAATCCAGACATGGCCAAAGACCTCCGTCTTTTTTTTAACAAAGAAAAACCCTGCTGCCACTGGAGATTTGGAAGGTCTTATGTGTCCTTTAGCCAAACTCTCGGTAATATACTCTCTCATGGCCAGTCTTTCAGGTCCCGAAAGGTTATACAACCTAGATTTGGGCAATTTTGCTCCAGGAATAAGGTTGATAGGACAATCATATTCCCGATGTTGAGGTAAATCCTGGCATCCACTCTCAGAAAATACATTGGCAAAATCAGATATTAATGAAGGCAATTCCTTAGTAGTTAAAACAGAAAAAGATGTATTCAGACAATTGTCAACGCAATAATCACCCCAATCCAGAATCTGTCTAGCTTGCCAATCAATGGTTGGATTGTGCTTGCTCAACCACGGCAAACCCAGAACCACTGGAACAGGGAGACCCTCCAACACAAAACACGAGATAAATTCCTGATGAAAGTCACCCATTCTTAATCTGATATCATGCACCACTTGCGATAAACACTTCTAAATTAGAGGTGCAAAATCAATAGTAAAAATGGAAATATTTTTCTCTAATGCACTCGGTGACAACTTACGACCAGTACACTTAAAAGCAGATCCAGGAGTAGTTCCCCCTAACTGCATGGCTTCGTCCCCAGACCTAAACTCAGGAGTATCTTCACCCAAAGTCTCAGAGCAGGACGATACATCATCTAATAGTACATCCTGAGAGTGGGGACCCCTAGATCTCTCTCTCAGGCATCTATTAATGCTTATGGCAAGTTACATAGCAGCCTCCAGAGACACAGGTGATTCATGCAAGCCCAAAGCGTCCTTCAGCCTCCCTGATAACCACTGACAAAACTAGCTATGGAGGGCAGGATAGTTGCACTCAGTATCCGTATCTCACCTCCTAAACACAGAGCAATAAATCTCAGCAGAATGATCTTCCTGACGAAGGCAGCACAGCTTTGTTTTGGCCAGGGATCTCCAATCTGGATCGTCATAAATTAGACCCAAAGCTTCGAAAAATTCATTCAGCCACCGGAGACACTGTGATCCGGTTGGCAGAGAAAAAGCCCACGTCTCCCTAAACAAAATGAAATTATCACGTCCCCCAGAGAATCTGTCCGGGAAGGCAACTTTAGGCTCCAGATAGGCCTGGTCTCCACCACCACCACCAGGACCAAAAGCCTGTGGTCTCTGAATCTACGAGACGGTCGTGCGGAGGTTGGCTACGTCCAAAGACAGCCCTTGCAACTGTCTTGCCAGTGCAGCAATTGGATCCATGGCTGCACTTGACAAATAAACAAATCATGACGGTTTTGGCGTTTTGTAATGTCACAGGAAATAAGGGCAGGAAACTAGGGAAGGAAGATGGACACCTTCTAGTGAAAATCCTAACCAAAGCCCTGACTGACTACCAGTATGAACAGACCCCAGAGGTAGGTGAGTTCATACACAGGAATACCTAAAGTTCTATCTTACCCTAAAGGACCCTGGTACTAATGACAGGAATGAGACAATCTGTTCCTCCAAAAGGAAGGATGAGCGGGAATCTCTATAAGGCCTAATACAAAATGACAAGGAAATGCAGCACACAGAAAAGCCAAAATACAAAGGGAAACGTAACACTTAACTTTCAAGAAGCTATGGCAGCACCAGGAACTTAGGCGAACACCAGCTATCCACAGGTCCAACTGAAGCTATAAACCACACAGCATTGTGGGAGAAAAAACTATAAATAGGGAAAGTTAAATGACCACAACAGCAACACCCGGAGGTTAAGGGTGTGGCCAGTACCAGAAACAACACAGACGCCTATTGATCCACAAGGTAAACATGTCAAATCAAACCACGTGTTGCCAGTCTCAAAGATCTTCTACCACTCACTGTCGTGTGGACGTTTGTATGTCTCGGTACATCCGTGACAGTAATGTTATATCATGCTATACATGTTGTTCACCAGCGATGGGGTGTGATTGGTGGTCTTTGGTAAAAGGAATGGAACTTAACATTTCATTCCTCCCCTCTTGGTGGGAGAGGGATGGTCAGTCTTCCTTCCAAGGGAGGAGCTGAGCAAGTTAACGTGTAGAGAGAAAAATGAGGGGTGAAGAAGCATGCAACCACAGAGGCGGCTTATCTAGGAAGACATCATTGTCCCAAAAGTCTGCATGGTCCTAGGCCACAGAAGATTTGTAAACTATGGTGTAATTGTGTCACCAGAGTGATCAAGTAGTCAAGCTATCTAGACTCTGCTGCAAGGTGATGGGGAACATGTTAAGACACCATCACCACAGTTCAGGACAGGTGTAGCTAGATGCCTGCAAATACAATGGAATCCTACAGCCTCAGGTGGCAGAGTAAAGCCATAAGGAAGGAAATCAGGAGAGAGACTTTGTGAGCTGGCAAATTTCTTTAATGTCATGTTCTGACATATTGCCAGCCATCATACCCCATCATCTGGGAGAAGAAATTGCACTTTGTATGAATCATTTCCAGATGTGCTGCTATTTGTTTTTGCACTAAGTAAGGAAAGACGTTCTTTGTTCTATAATCTCTCCTTGGCTCCCTCAAATCACTTATTCACTGCACCAAACTCCAGAGAGCAATGGCCGGAGGTAGGCTACTGAGACACAACATGTCATCACTACCACTCTCATCCTCTGCACTGTTTCCTCAAGGGCTCGCTGCATATGGCATTGTATAATTGTATTGTTTAGCTTCTATTGAGGAAATATTATGGCTGTATTAATTTCCATTTCCTCCTGCCGAAAAAAGAAGGTACACAAACCGCACACGTTTACCCATGGGGCTTTCACAGACCTTCACTAGTCCCTGTAAGAAATCATGGTCATTTGTGATATACAACAGCATTTTATTAATTTCATATTAATAATTTAAAGGAGGGGTTTCCATCACAGATCAGGCCTACCAACAATCCTGAGGATAAAAGACTTAAAGGGAATGTGTCACCTATAATTTTTTCTATCAGTTAGTCACAAATATTCTAATCTGTTTTTATTTTATGATTATAGATTTTTTTAATTTCATTTCCTAAACATGATCATAGGGCAGTCTTCTTACCTGAACTGTTACTAACCATCTGGGGGCGTCCATCTTGGCCATAGACACAGTAGTCTGGAGGGGACTCATTGACTTCTATGGGGTAGTTTTTTTAAGGCATGCTCTGTGACCTGTGCATAGGTCATTGTGCCTTTGTGCCCAAGGGGTGGTCTTTCTCCTACATTTGTGCCCAGCCGCGCCCCAACTGCTCTTTCCTTCAACAATATTTTTATTGATTTTTATAATTTTTATAATCATTAGTTAATTGCATCAGTGGTGTATCTTGGTTTTGTGCTGCCCTAGGCGAGACTAAACTCGGGCACCCCCCTAATATAAATTTGACCTACCCCTTCCGGTCAAGGCCAAACCCCTTCCTCTGTAAACCCCACCCCTTTCTTTTTAGGCTCCACACTTTCCTGTTAGAGCTTCATATCTTCCTTCTGTATTTAAAAGTGAATAACGAACGATAACAAATAGTAGGAAATTGGAACAATATACCAGTGACATGGACATTGCATCTGCATGATATTAAAGGGATTCTGTCACCACATATTATATGTGCATGTCACTGGTATATTGTTCCAATTTCCTAGAGTGTCTCTAAATAATTTATATAACCCATCCCCAGTACTTATTTAATCATCCACCAGGGGCTCCAGACTGTGATAGTAATTTGAGGGTACTGGGTACTCTACTCACGTTTTAAATGGGTCTAGAGTCAGGCAGTCAGCACGCTGCATAGGCCCTGCTGGCTGCCACCCTAGCATTGCCGCCGGCCTGTGACTCCACCTCTGTGAGACGTCATGGGACTCGTCACAACGGCAACGCGCGGACGCAGCAGGGGATGTCATGTCGGGCCGGGGTGAAGTAGTCAGGAGTCAGGACGGACTCGGAGGAGCAGGAGGCAGGAGGAAGTAAGTAATCAAGTCATTCACTATGCAGGCGGCGCCGGAGATTCCGCCTGAATAGTGAAGGATTGGATCGGATTCGGACCGGACAAACAAGGACAAGGGGAAAAAAAATATTTAACTATCACTAAGGCAAACAAGGCATTTTGCTGCCCCATTAGCAAGTGCCGCCCTAGGCAAATGCCTTGTTTGCCTCGTGATAGATACGCCACTGAATTGCATGTACAGAATATGTAAACAATGTTTAACATCATATAGGAGTTATCACAAGTACATTCTCTGTATCTCATATTCTAGGAATCTTTTATTGATAATGATAGTTTTTAAACATAGAAGTCCGATCAGTTTCATAGCGCTGCCCAGCTCATTATTATTCACTGCGCTGTGCGGCTTTTCCAGTCACCCGATGCTGCGAGATCCCGCGCATGCCCAATAGAAACGTACTGGCATCGGCCTCACTTGGAGCTTGTGCGCCTGCGCTGGATACCTTACCCGGCACCCTCACTCGCCGGAATCGTAGTGCGCCTGCATCCCATAACCTAGTATGCGGCGGCTTCATCGTCCCTTGCTGCGCCTGCGCCTGATCTCTCTTCACAGGCACCTCCTATCCAGCGCTTCATAGCTTCAGAGCTGGGCGGCGCTAGGAAACGGCAGTAGGGGCGAGGCTGGGCACAACTGTAGGAGATAGACCGCCCCTTGGGCACAAAGGCAAGTGATTGACATATGATTATAAAGTTGATTTTAAAGTGTTGGAAATGCGGACAGGGGGTACACTTAGATGATTAGCTTACACATTATATGACCTATAAGGGCAAATGTAACCTAGTAACATAGTATATAAGTCCGAAAAAAGACATTTGTCCATCCAGTTCGGCCTGTTTCCTACAAGTTGATCCAGAGGAAGGCAAAAAAAACCTGTCAGGCAGAAGCCAATTTTCCCCACTTAAGGGGAATAAAAAGTTCCTTCCCGACTCCAATCAGGCAATCAGAATAACTCCCTGGATCAACGCCCCCTCTCTAGTAGCTATAGTCTGTAATATTATTACCCTCCAGAAATACATCCAGTCCCCTCTTAAATTCCTTTATTGTACTTACCATCACCACCTCCTCAGGCAGAGAGCTCCATAGTCTCACTGCTCTTACCGTAAAGAATCCTCTTCTATGTTTGTGTACAAACCTTCTTTCCTCCAGACGCAGAGGATGTCTCCTCGTCACAGTCACAGTCCTGGGGATAAATAGATGATGGGACACATCTCTGTACTGACCCCTGATATATTTATACATAGTTATTAGATCTCCCCTCAGTCGTCTTTTTTCTAAAGTGAATAACCCTAATTTTGATAACCTTTCAGGGTACTGTAGTTGCCCCATTCCAGTTATTACTTTAGTTGCCCTCCTCTGAACCCTCTCCAGCTCTGCTATGTCTGCCTTGTTCACAGGAGCCCAGAACTGTACATGTATCTGAATATCTAAATATTTTATACTGCCTGTCAGTGTCCCTTTAAATAAACCATAGGTCATCATATTCTGATGGCATTCCCTTTAACAATTTTTCTGCTGAGCCACTAGTGCTCCCAGCCACTAGTTGTGCATATAGTTTATTCAAGTGCGTGAGGCTAAGCTCCAGTTCTTTGCATAGCGGTAACTGGAAGCCGATGTTCAGTGAAGCACTTTAAAGGGGCTGCATTGCTAAATATCCAACTCGTCAAAACCCAGTTTTAAGTCCTCCATTGGACACCATTGTGAAAAAATATCCAGCCAATACAAATTTAGCATTTTCTTGGAGACAGGTTTCCTCTGTGTATAAGAATTTGAACCTCCGTAGAGGAATTGATCTTGGTAACTTCTTTTAATCTTATTATTATTTATTCATTAGATGTCTAAAGTACTGGCAGCCAAAGTTAGAAATGACTGTGCCGTAATGTAACCACCACATTGGAGAGAGCATTTAATATTTTTTATGAAGGCATTACATTTGCTATGACATTTAGAGCAAATACATTATTGATTTAATGAATCATTAGCTGAGAGGAGATTTGTTCCGTCTTTAGCCTCTGTCCTACAAATGTTCATGAAAGGATGAGTTGAATTCTACTATAAAGAATTTTAGAATAGAGACCAGTGCAAATAAACTGCCTAGACCAATGTTCACAGGGATCATGAAAGGGTTCTCTCATTTTGGGTTCTGCTCAGGAACTAACTTCAGAGATCTGAATATGAATATATAGACAGTATATGCCTTGTATTCGGCTCTTCAATCTGATGTTAGCGGATGAAGCTCAGCAGAATATCGCAAACCTTTGATGCTAAATATTGATGGGAGTCTCAGCTCTTGGGATCCTACAAGACCACAACTTATGACAACATATCTTCAGGACTACGAGAGGAAATTATTTTGAAAGCCAATCCTTTCTCTTTTTACATCTAGCCTTGCAAAAATCTCTTCCGTCTGTAGATAACTACCATGTAAGTCAATGTCTGACTGATAAAGAGTCGTGAAACATGACTAGGGGTGGTGGCCAAACCAGACATCCATCTGTAAACAGTTGTTTTGGGGTTCTTGTCAATCATCATCACCACCGAGCAGACAGTACTGGCTAGCCAGATGAGTTGTCTTTGATACAGCTCTAGAGGGGGTGGAGGGCGTCTGAGACTCTATATGTCAGCTGGATCTCTTCAGTGAGAAACAGAACCCTCCAGAGCTGCACCAAATGTATCTCATCTAGCCAACCAGTGACCTGCTTTGTACTGATGAGATGTGAGAACCCCAAATTAACTGTCAACAGATAGGTTTCTGGTTTGGCTAATATAACTAGTCAAATGTTAAGGCTCTTTATTAATGAATTAGACATTGACTTACAAGGTAGCTACCTATAGGTGGCACTAGACTGTTTTCTTTTTCCTGGAGGAGAGCTAATTGCATACTAATTTTTTCATGGAGCATTGCCGGTAAGGTTCATGCATCATCTAATCTCCTTAATGACAACCAGTACCTCCAGTTCTAGTTGTCATGTTCTCTATTAGTCTGTTAATGACATCTGACTTTTTTGTTGCAGGAGGCTTCGTAATGCTTTGTTTGTTCTTGGTTGTCATGCTCTACAGGAACTTTCATGGTACACCAGTCACTATTGGTTGCCAATCTATGCTCTACAGGTGGTGTCATGGTGCATTACACACTGTTGGTTGGTATGCTCTAGAGGAGCTTTCATCGTACACCAGTCACTGTTGGTTGCCATGCTCTACAGAAGCTTCCATGGTACTCTAGTCACTGTTGGTTGGTATGTTTAACAGAGGTTTCCATGGTACGCCAGTCACTGTTAGTTGCCACGCTTTACAGCAGTTTCCATGGTATGCCAGTCACTGTTGGTTGGTATGCTTTACAGGAGCTTCCTCAGTATACCATTCACTACTAGTTGCCATGCTTTACAGGAGCCTCCATCGTACTCTAGTCACTGTTGGTTGGTATGCTTTACAGGAGCTACCACATCACAGCATTCACTGCTGGTTGCCATGCTTTACAGGAGTTTCCATGGTATGCCAGTCACTATTGGTTGGTATGTTCTACAAGCGGTATAACTGTGCTCTTCTTAAGATGCCCATATACCATCAGTAGCTGCCACCTCTGGGGGTAGCTTATCTCCTGGGAGAACAAAAGGATCAGACTATAAATGCAATTTGCTCAATCCTTCTCTTCCAATATCATCTGTCAGGAAAGAGTTGGGAGCTCCCCATACACATTAGACTATCAAACTGAAAACGCTTGGTTCGGCTGACAATATAACATACCTCTGGCTGCTATGCTCTAAAGGGAGGTTTGCTATTATATTGCAAATACCTTCTAGAACATGTTCATATTTGTAGTTGCTGTTACATGCAGTGCAGTGTGTGCTAAGATGTTCAAAGCATTTTAAGCACTAGTTAAATTTACTAGAAGGGATTAATAACAGGTAGCGACATAAGATATGCGCAGCTGTGAGGCTATTTTGGCAAAGACTAATTTCCTTCAGATTATCATTCAGATTTATAATAGATGCAGGATGGTAAATTTAGCAACGGTGGACTTTCCCTGCAAGCAACATAAAAAAATGTCAATTAACGTCAGTGAGGTGTTAGGAAGCAGAAGTACGGTATACAGGGAGGCGTTAGTAGTAGTTCGGAAAAAAACAGAGGTGTGAGCCAATAATTCCAGGCTGTATGTGTTTGCCTCATCCTGAAAAGCCTCATTATCGTGGGCAGTGCAGTCTTCACAAGGGGTTCTTGCCATTTCCTTTTTGAACATTTGCCTTCATCAATGTGTGATTTCCCAGATGGGAATAAGAATATAAATATAGTACAGTGGCTCCATATCACGCTTCATGGAATATGCTGTTACAACTAGCAGAATGCATATTCAGTAAAAGCAGTTGAAATTTCTAGATCATTCTTGTCTGGAAATAAATATGTGTTGTCCAAGGTGGACAAAAGTGTTAATGTTTCTGGAAGAAAGCTCCATGTTTTTCTAATCTCATATCCCTTTAAACATATTGAAAATGTAGTAGTTCCATTTTATTATTGTCATCTATGTTTCATGGAAAATAATGCACTAAAACAATAGATCCAAAATATATGGAGTAAGACCTCACTCTAATAATAATATCTGAGACTCTTAAACAGATCAAAACACATCTGTGCCCACCTACCAGCGCTACGGTGGTCTCTAAACCTACCTATGCCATTGGGCATCTATATTCAGGGGAGCAGACCCTGTGCATATAGTGTGTTGCTCCTAGTCACCTCCGTGTGCATCAGCAACCAATGAGAGGAGGAGCACGCACACCCATATGTACCACCTGCTCTCCTGAATATAGATGCCCAACAGTATAGGTAGGTTTAGAGTAGGACCTGCCTGACTGAAACCACCGTGGTGCGGGTAGGCGGGCACAGATGTGTTTTGATCAAAATATATTGGCTAAGAGTCTCAGATTTTATTATTAGAGTGAGGGCTTAGTCCATAAATTATGTTTGCATCCATTGTTTTAGTGCATTATTTTCTATGATTTTATAAATGTAGCCATGTACATCCACATATTTACCGTTATATCGTGCAGGATGTTTTGTATCTTTTTTCATCTACATATGTTTTAGTATAAGGTAAAATTGACTCTGTCTTGTCAGACTATTCGATGTTTTGAACCAAAGGATACATAAAGGGTTTGTCAGAGGTAAATTCTTGGTCCCCAATGTAAGATTTATAACGGGCCCCCCAACATGTCCCACAAACCTATTTTTTCCCGTGTCCGTACCATTTTTTTAAAATTGTGGCCTGTATGTGAAACCATTCCCTTCAATGGGGCCGCAAAAAATGGAAATGACTCCATGTGCATTTCGTGTCTGTATGTCCGCATGGCGATTATGCAAAATAATAGAACATCACCTATTATTGTCGGCATTACAGACAAGGATAGGACTGTTCTATTAGAGGCCGGCTGTTCTGTTCTGCATAATGTGGAATGCACACACCCAGTATCCCCAATTTGTGGACTTCAAAACATCCAACAATCGTGTTCATGAGCACTTACAGTGATAACAGAAATATTAAAGATGAAGTATGATGGCAGACACTCACAGCAAAATGCACATATATATACATGTGGCAGAATTTAGGCTACTTTCACACTTGTAGTAACAGGGTCCAGCAAGATGTTACGGCGGGTGAACAGCCTGCCGCATCCGTGCTAACGCTAGCCCACCGTGCCACCGGAAGTCTGCCGTATTTTTTGTCTGGCTCTGCCTCTTGGTGTGTTTGCCGTGCTGTGGCCTGACCTTGGGCCCGTCCCCATTATAGTGAATGGGGCCGGAGCAGACCTCCGGCAGCACGTGGGCTAGCGTAAGCACGGATCTGGCAGGCTGTTCCCGCACTAGAATAGCCTGCCGGACTCTGCTACCGCAAGTGTGAAAGTAGCCTTTCACATATATGGATATCTTGCTCTTAAGTCAGTCAGAAGCAAGACACATGCAGTTCCTATCACACATAGGAAACATGCAATGCAGGCACCAAGACATTTTTTGCCTAACCCTATTAAGTGTAGCACACTGTAAAGGGGATGCCTCACTTCAACAAATGGCATTTATCATGTAGAGAAAGTTAATACAAGGCACTTACTAATGTATTCTGATTCTCCATATTGGCTCTTTTCCATCACATTATACACTGCTCGTATCCATGGTTTTGACCACTCTGCAATCCAGCAGCGGTGGCCGTGCTTGCACACTATAGGTGAAGGTGTTGGCCTATGCGCACTGCCAGCCTTTCCCTATATTGTGTAAGCACGGCCACCACTGCTGGACTGAAGTGAGAAAACGCCTTCAACCCCTTTAAGCATAAATGTCTGGCATGAAATGTATTAAATCTTAAAGGGGTTTTCCTATCTCAGACAATGGGGGCATATCGCTAGGATATGCCCCCATTGTCTGATAGGTGCAGTTCCCACCGCTGGGACCCGTACCTACAACGAGAATGAAGAGGGGAGCGCAGTGGCTAAAGGAGCCCGGATTTCCCGCTGCTCCCATAGAAGTAAATGGGAGCGCACCGCGCATGCTATGGGGCAGACGGAAATAGCTGAGCCGGCGCTCGGCTTTTTTCGGTAGCCCCATAGAAATGAATAGAGGGTGGCTGCGCATGCGCAGTGCGCCCTCTGTTTATTTCCCCGCTCCATTCTCATTGTAGGTGCGGGACCCGCACCTATCAGATAATGGGGGCATATCCTAGCGATATGCCCCCATTGTCTGAGATGGGAAAACTCCTTTAACCTCCTCAGATTGCACATAATCTACAGTATATTTAAAAGGGTTGTTCTATCATAATGACCTATCGCCTATCTACAGGATAGGTGAGACATATCAGATTGCTGGGGTCTGACTGCTGGAACACCCACTGATCATGAAAAAAGGGGTCCTGACTCCTGAGACATTCAATTACATTACCGCCAATCTATGTACACAAGGGTCTTAAAGGGGTTGTCTCACTTCAGTAAGTGGCATTTATTATGTAAAGAAAGCTAATACAAGCAACTTACTAATATACTCTTATTATCCATATTGCTTCCTTTGCTGGCTGGGTTCATTTTTCCATCACACTATACACTGCTCGTTTCCATGGTTATGACAACCCTGCAATCCATCAGTGGTGGTCGTGCTTGCACACAATTGGCAAAAGTGCCAGCCTCTCTGGTGGCCGGGACCGTGGGAGCGCACATAGGCTGGTGCTTTATCCTATAGTGTGCAAGCATGGCCACCACTGATGGATTGCAGGGTGGTCATAACCATGGAAATGAGCAGTGTCTAATGTGATGGAAAAATGAATCCTGCCAGCAAACTAAGCAATATGGATAATAACAATACATAAGTAAGTTGCTTGTATTAACTTTCTCTACATGATAAATCCGACTTACTGAAGTGAGACAACCCCTTTAAGACCACGTTCCCTTGATCATGGGGGCACCAGTAGAGAGACCCCCACCACTCAGACACTTATCACCTGTCGTGTCATAGCTGTTTCACCTTTTCACATTCCCTATCCTTGACCCTGGGTTCAGACCTGAGCGTTCTAAAAACGCGCGTTTTACGCGCGTTTTTGTCACGCGTATTTCAGCGCGTTTCTGCAAATAGGAAACGCGCGTAAAACGCGCGTTCTTGTGATTGACTACTGTGGTGTCAATCACAAAACGCGCGTCAAACACCCCAAAAGAAGCTCAAGTACTTGTTTATGCGTTGGGCGTTTTACAGCGCGTTCAAACGCGCTGTAAAACGCTCAAGTGTGAACCACTCCCATAGGGATGCATTGGTTTTAATCTGTTGAGCGTTTTACAGCGCGTTTGAACGCGCTGTAAAACGCTCAGGTGTGAACCCAGGGTAAAGGTTTTCTTTGGGTGTAAAAAATAAATAAAATTAAATAAAAATTTAAAATCTGGCCCCAAATATGTGTCAAACTAAAATAGAAATGCTCGCCTGTTAAAGATCCTGTGTCCACTTTTCTAGTTATCCTTTATCCACAGGATCGGCGATAACTTAGGGATCCGTAGGGGTCTGAACACTGGAGCCCCCACTGATCCCCCTTCTTGACTGAGTGGCAGGTCAAGCATATGCCCTGCCTCTCTATCTATTCTCTATGGCGTCACTGGAGATGGCGGAGTACAGCGCTGGCTATTTTCAGTGGCCCCAAAGAGAATGAATAAAGCAGCAGCAGGGCGTATGTGTGGCCTGCCACACCATCAAAAAGGGGGAACAGGACCAGTTCCTGGGATCAGTGAGGGTTGCAGAATCGGGGGTGCCAGGACCTATCTTCTGGATAGGTCATCAGTATCTGATCTGTGGGGGTCCAACACCCAGGACCCATGGCATCAACACCCAGGACCCATCGGCTGTTTGAGAAGGCACCGACACTGTGAGCTCCGCGGCCTTGTTTTTGATCACCAAGCACAGCGCCGTCCATTTTAAGGCCTGTGCTGAGCTACGCCTAGGCCACCTGACCACCTGACCGTTGAAGCTGTCTTCACATGGACTAGAGAAAGCTGAGAGTAGGCCGTGACACTACTGCGAGCTCCGGTGCCTTCTCAAATGGTTGATTGGCGGGGATCCTGTGTGTTGGATCCCCACCAATCTGATACTGATGGCCTATCCAGAGGATAGGTCATCAGTATATAAGCCTCGGAAAACCCCTTTAAGGACAATCAGTAGCAAGGCATGCTGATAAGAGGCAAACACTCCAAAACAACTGTCTGCGGATGGCTACTTTCCATTGATGTGGTCCAAGGCTTGTTAAAAAGTCAGACATTGACTCATAGGGAGCCACTTCCAGAAGAAGCACTAGAGAGATGGCTTTCTTTCTCTGTGAGATATCTCTATGCACGACATACTCCAGTAATATTCTACTCAAGTTTTAACTTGGGTGGATTTTTGGTCATTTGCCAGAAAGCAGTTTACTACACTATACGACGTTATCTGCATTACCTTTTAAAAATAATGACAATGTACACTTAAAGAAGACCCGGCCGTCCAGGCGTGCCATCCCCTTGTAAAAAGCATTCTGGAGCATCAATTCTTATGGCTCTATGATGTGCCATTTCTTTTTTTATTCCCGTCAGAAGTTATGAATGAATTACTAACAGTTTGCAAGGAAGGTCCAGATGGGTGTTGCCAGTTGGAGGTGTGTCCCTGCACAGTCTGACGATGGCTGACAGTATAGTGTCAGATTGAGCAGGGACACACTCCTAACTGGAAGGGGATAAAGTTTTACATTGTGGCCCAAGAGCTGCATGCTATACCTTTGGCTTCAGCCTTTTGTGTATGTATTTTTTTTCTCTTGGGTTTTTATCTTGTTAGAAGAGATAAAAAGATGATTCCTCTGAGCTATGGTTGTGTCAGTATTGCCTATCTCTTTACTTTGGTTCTTCTTGTGTTGTAGTGTTATTGTATATTATCTCATATATTTTCCTATACTTATGACATATCCTATGATCTGCAGTACTAGATTTCTTCTACATTTCAGCACATTATATTTTTTGTTCTGACTTTTTTTTCAGTAAACAGTAAACCTATGACACTAAACTCAATTTTCTTTATTGCACCTAAGCATTTAAAAAATAAATAAAAATGAACCACACATAAAAATATGCTACCAATTAGGGACACAGATCCTATGCAGACCCACACTATATGGACACACCACTAAATCATTGAATTCAGGTCTTTCATTCAGTTGCCACAGGTGTATAAAATCCAGCCCCTAGCCATGCAGTTTGTCTTTACAAACATTTGTGAAAGAATGGCTCCTTCTGCAGCGGCAGCCTGGGAGGAACGAGTAGAGGATAGGAATGGCAATGGCAGGAATGAGCGTACTCACTGGTGGTAATTAGGGTTGCCTTCCTTGTGTTTTGACAGGGTGCAAGGCAGGAGTGTGACTGGCCGCACAGAGTTCTGACCTCAACCTCATCCAACACCTCTGGGGTGAAATAAAATGGAGCTAGAGCTTCTCATCTAACATCCATGTCTGACCTCACAAATTATCCTCTGGATAAATGGGCAAAAATTCCAACAGACACACGAGAAAATCTTGTATAAAAACCTTCCCAGAAGATGTTTTAACTGCAAAAAAGATGGGGAGTCAGCTCCATATTGATGTCTAGAATTAGAATGGGAGGTCATAAAAGCTTCTGTAGGTGACCCAAGACTTTTGCCCATATCGTGTAGTTCTGTATAGGAGCTAACCAAGATAATTTGCAAGTCTGCGTTATTTCTTCATTTTATACGTATTCTAGTAATAATATAGTAATTAATAGCACCATTTCTATTTTTGAAGATGACACTAAGCTGTGTAGAACTGTACAGTCTATGGAAGATGTTCATAAGCTACAAGCCGACTTGAACACTCAGTGATTGGGCATCAACTTGGCAAATGAGGTTCAATGTGAATAAATGTAAAGTTATGCATTTTGCTAGTAATAATCTCCGTGCTTCATATGTCCTAGGGGATGTAACACGGGGAGAGTCACTTGTAGATGGTAGATTAAAATACAGCATACAATGTCAATCAGCTGCTTCTAAGGCCACCAGAATATTGTCATGCATTAAACGAGGCATGGACTCGCAGGGCAGGGATGTAATATTACCACTTTACAAGGCATTGATACGGCCTCATCTGAAACATGCAGTTCAGTTCTGGGCACCAGTCCATAGAAAGGACGCACTGCAGCTGGAAAAAGTGCAGAGGAGAGCGACTAAACTGATAAGGGGCAGGGAGGGTCTTAGTTATGAATAGTGTTGGGCGCGAATATTTAAATCGCTCAGATCGCCACTTCGAGAATTCACAAAGATTTAGAATATAGTGCTATACATTCATATTCGCCAATATTCTAGGTTTTTGTTTCCTATGAACCCATGATCCCTCCCTGCTTCTTGCTTGTGGGCCACTGAGAAGGCAGCAATGTCTTTGTATGAGCTTAGCAACATCCCTAGCAACCAATAGGAAAGTTGCCTGCCCCTTACTATATAAGAACCTCCCCAGCAGCCATTTTGTACAGTTTATTACAGTTCTGAGAGAGACAGCAGTGTCATTGCTGTGCTCTGTGCTTTGCTATGTCACATTACATTAGATAGTTAGTTAGTTAGATTATATGTATAATACAGATAGTTAGTGTAGGTTAGATAGTGATATAGTGTAGCTGATAGGTTCCAGTGCAGGGTGTTAGGTAGTTTTGCTGTCCATACATACATGCTAGAGGCAAGTTCACAACAATACTTAGTGCACCAATCACTAATATGTAGTCAGACATGCTAACATGTGAAGTTGCACGTATTGAGCAAAAATATGCGCATCATTAATTGCCGATTTGCGCAATCGTGAATATATCAGAGCACTCTATCTGCATATAAAGCTATTGTAATGTTCTGCCGTGCCAACCATTTTCTCCAGTCTCAGGAAACTTCTAGCAGCTTGAAAAGTGTAGCAATAGTGACCCACACCTGTACTGCGTGCAATACGCGCATATTACATTGCTGATTTTCTCAATCAAAAAATAATCTTGAGTTCTTGAATTCGCCAATCTATGGCGAATATTCACACAAATATTCACGAAATATCGTGAATACGAATATTGCCCCTACTGCTCATCACTAGTTATGAAGAAAGATTAAAAGAATTGAATTTATTTAGTCTTGAGAAGAGACGTCTAAGGGGGGGCATGATTGAGACGTCTGATTAACCTATACAAATATATAAATGGGCCATACAAAAAATATGAAAAACTGTTCCATGTAAAATGCCCTTAAAAGACAAGGGGGCACTGCCTCCGACTGGAGAAGAAAAAGAGTCTCCAGAAGCATCAAAGCTTCTTTACTGTAAGAACTGTGACTCTGTGGAATAGACTTCCTCAGGACGTGGTCACAGCAGGAACAGTGGACAGTTTTCAAAAGGGTTTAGATGAATTCTTAAAAGTAAACAACATTAATGCTTATGAAAACATGTTGAAATCTGGAGTCTCACTTCCTTCTGGGATTCGCGTCCCCACCTATCCCTTGGTTGAACTTGATGGACTGATGTCTTTTTTCAACCGTATTAACTATGTAACTATGATAGAATAAGTGGACATGGGTTATGCAAGTCATTTTCTCTGTGTTTTCTTTCTCATTAGAAATGATTTTAACTACCGTGCAGCTATGCAGAATGAAAAACCGTGTTCCCTTTTACAATTTTGACTTTCATCCAAACAATCTCATTATTTGTGGCTGAGAGAAGGCCGTTCCAGCCATGAATCTTGCTGTGTATTGCCATTTCTTTAGGGTGCAGTAAGAGGCGCGGAACATACATCCTCTATTACAAATGAAATACATAGTAAATCACAACGCTGTATAATTCAGACAACAAAGTTATATTTTCCAAGGCCAGAAAAATCACAGTGACTGATGTTTTATTTTCCAGTAACGGAGCAGGAGTCCCGGCTTCGATCTGAAGAATTGACTTCATGTCTTCGAGCAGCTGTAGACAGACTGGTATATTATTAACAGTGATAGAGGAAGCAATTAACATTGTAAAGTTTTCCCAATCTATCTGCTCAAGACAGATCAGATGTATTCTGTTATGGCGAGAACAGAGCCATACGGGGTGACACGGGACATAAGGTTACTCTGTGCACCCTTGCTCCTCCTGCTTCCTCTGCCAGACTCTCCCTCTCTTGACTGACAGGACGTGTTCCTACAAGAGGCACTGATCTCCAAACTTCATGTCAGGTATAACAATGCTTACAGATCGATGATTCAATTCTTTGCTAGGTCTAATAAATGACTAAAACAGCCTATAAATCCTATAAAGTCTAAATGATGTACACTAACATTTCTTTTATTTTAAATGAAAAATAACTTTTCTATTTTACAATGAAGTACAATACAATACAATGCAAAAATGCACAATAACATTTCTATTACACATCTGAATTTCTCATGATTTAGAGGATTTAGTTTACAGTATAGACTCATGAGCGGGGCCAGATCTTACAGAAAGGGTCTATTTGGCCCTGAGTGGTAAGCGTGGCTCCCCACTCTAAGGCCTCATGCACACGAACGTATTTTCTTTCCGTGTCCATTCCATTTATTTTGCGGACCATATACGGAACCATTCATTTCAATGGGTCCGCAAAAAAAACTGAAGGTACTCCGTGTGCATTCCGTTTCCATATGTCCATTTTTCCGTTCTGCAAAAAAATAGAGCATGTCCTATTTTTTTCTAGTTTGCGGACAAGGATAGGCGTTATTACAATGGATCCGCAAAAATAACGGATCCGCAAAAAAAAACTGGATGCCATACGGAACGTCATCCTTTTTTTGCGGATCCGCAATCTGCGGACCGCAAAACACATACGGTCGTGTGCATGAGGCCTAAGAGTGACTCACAAGGGCCAACTAGCTTACAATTACAACAGTCTTTGACAGGAGACTGCTTACAGTCTCTCAATGACAGCACAGGCCTCATGCACACGACCGTATGTGTTTTGCGGTCTGAAAATTGTGGATCCGCAAAAAAATGGATGACGTTCCGTATGGTATCTGTTTTTTTTGCTGATCCGTTATTTTTGCGGATCCATTATAATAATGCCTATCCTTGTCCGCAAACTAGAAAAAAATAGGACATGCTCTATTTTTTTGCGGAACGGAAAAACGGACATACGGAAACGGAATGCACACGGAGTACCTTCCGTTTTTTTTGTGGACCCATTGAAATGAATAGTTCCGCATATGGTCCGCGAAAAAAACGGAACGGACACGGAAAGAAAATACGTTCGTGTGCATGAGCCCTTAGAAACAATCGTATAATTGGGTAGACTGTCTCTTTAAATGGCAACAGACAACTCTAAAACCATCCCTTTAGGAAGTGGCAGGTCCCTTGCCCTCTGGGTTGTGTTGCAATAACCCTGTGGCTCTGGTCTCCTCAGAGTGGCAGCAATGAAGATGGCTGTATCTGCAGGTATAGACATGGCTCTCTTTGCATGTGGTGCAGTACCACAACATCTGCACAGTCTTTAAAAGGCGCTCCTAGGTTGCGGTATGTCTCAGTTTACCTCCCCTGTGCACACTCTTATCCGTCTCGGTATGTCTTCCACTCAACACAATATTGAACACAGCCCCTCATACAATATGGCCTACAGGGTCCAGAGTAACTGTTCTTTGTTCTAGGTCTGCCTCTTTTACAGGCCTTGGCTGCTTCCACGATGCACATGTGGTACCCTAGACCTGGGGGTTCTACTATTGTAAATGGTTTATAGTAGAAAGCAATAAAATGTAATGTCCTGCTATACAGTTTGTTCACCAGCAGATAGGGTATGGTTGTCAGTGTTTGGCATACCATCCCAGTTCTCCCCTCTTGGTAGGAGTTGGCTGGTTTGATTTCTTGCCAAGGGAGGGGCAGACCTAGTTAGTGAGTGAGAAAGAACAGGATGAGGAGTGAGGGAGCCTGTGATGCAGCCTCTGCTCCTCCCGGCCATGAGGACCACTAAGTCAGCTCCTCTAGGAGGACCACTACCTTAGACAGCCTGCAAGGTCCCAAGCTGCATACAATCTGTAAACTACGGTGTCATTTTTTTAGCAGCGTGATGAAGAAATCAAGCTATCCAGACTTGGCTGCAAGATGAGGGAAACACATTAAGACACCACCACCGCAGTTCAGGACAGGCATAGCTAGAAGTCTGCATCATGCAGTGGACACCTATAGCCACAGGTGCCACAGTATAGCTGTAGGGAAGGGAATCAGGAGAGAGACATTGTCAGCTAGCATCCTTTTGAGTGTCATCTTCTGCCACATTGACATCCACTATACCCCATTATCTGGGAGCTGAAATTGTACTTTGTAGAGACTACTGCAGGATGTGCTGTTATTTGTTTTTGCACTTAGTAAAGAAGAATGTTGTTTGTTCTATAATCTCTGCCTGTTCCTTCACATCACTTATTCACTTCAACAAACCCCAGGGAGCGACGGTCTGAGGGAGCACACTGTGACACCACACAACATCTCATTAGGGTCACCTCCACTCCTATCATCTGCATCAGCTCCTCAGGGGCTCTCTGCACACAGACTAGGTGGTTTCTCTCTACCCTTCAGTTATGACCTCAACTCCTTTGTGGTATTCAGCCTCAGTTGCCCTAACTAATCCCTGAGGTGTTATACCCTGATTTACAATAGCAATCTCCGTCTCTTATCAAGCTAGTTCTCATAAGAATAGATGCTGGATCGGTCAGCGGCATATCTCCTGTCTTCCATATCCTGTCATATCCTGCTACTAACCATGAGGTCTGCAGAGCAATGCTATCTATCTATCTATCTATCTATCTATCTATCTATCTATCTATCTATATCTGCTATCTATCTACATAGAACGTTTTCTACTGTTTTTAGTGCCATCTTTGCAATGCCCATCGCATCCTACCCAAGGTATATGACTCCCCCAGACTGTCAGTACGCTGTCATGGTCTGCCTATAACATCATCACTATATATTCCCGCTAGGTCTCAATACTTTATAGGGCCCCTCACTGGTATTTCACAGCTATATAAAAGCACAGTACATGGTAAAACACGTCATCAACATGGCATATCATCATGGTTGCAAATTATATGGCACACTTAAAGGGGTTTTCCTGCATTATAAAAAATACAAGCACTCCTTGGACCTGCTGAAGAAAGATCACTTTGTTAATACTTACCTGTCCACTGCGTCGCCAATGGTGCAGTCACCACTGCATTCGTACAGGATGCGAGCAGTTCCAGATGTGTATACTTCTTTTCTTGTTCAGCTGCATAAGAAGTATACACATCTGGTCGGGATCAGAGCGGAAGAGCCTGCAGTCTATACGAGTGCAGCTAGGTCAGTGGCATCAGTGGTGCAGTGGATGGGTCAGTATTAACAAAAATTATCTTTCTTCAACAGGTCCAAGGAATGCTTGTATTTTTCATAATGCAGGAGAACAGCTTTACTTGCTGGGAGATATAATAGCATGCATAAATATAACATAATAACAATGCTGGCATGTTCTAGCAACAGTCACATTACAGTTGAGCTACTGGGAACAGTTTTAAACACAACCCCGTACCAAAAGATACTGTAAAGGATGTGGTTTTCTTTGCAAGAGGGGCAAAGCTGATCTCCAACCCTATTACACACATGACAAATGGCGTTGATTCATCTCAATTTACCTCCTGAAATGAGGAATACGCAGAATTGATTCATGGGAAATGTGATAAATGCAACACTTTTTGCTTTTTACCCTCCAGGCAAAAATAACGGACAGTTCTGTGCTGGTAATTACACAGCCCAATACTGGGATGTGTTATTAATTTGATGCCAGGCTGTGCCTTGTGTATACACTATTACTGCATCATCTGTGATTTGTTGTGTTGACTGCTTAAATTGCCTTAATGAGATAATAATGCCTTAAATTGCACCGGAACGTAACATGTATGATATTACACAATACACACCAGCGCTGTTATATAAAGGTCAGTACGGGGGCTCATATCCTCTTGGCGGGGATTATACTGAAAAATGCCCCTTTTAGAACAATCTATCTAATATGGTTATCTACGCCTACAATATGAGAGCTCATTTTGAAGACTGCTTTTATGTTTCACGCTTTAGGTCATAAATAATATGACCACAAACA
The DNA here is from genome assembly GCA_033119425.1 of Bufotes viridis. NCBI lineage: Eukaryota > Metazoa > Chordata > Amphibia > Anura > Bufonidae > Bufotes > Bufotes viridis. The sequence continues at coordinate 416,774,082 of CM065592.1, read as the reverse complement.
AGAGGCTTTAATAATATGAACACTGCACTGATTTAAAGGGGTATTCCCATCACAGACAACAGGGGCATATCATTAGGATATGCCCCCATTGTTTTATAGATATGGGTCCCACCTCTGGGACCCGCACCTACACCGAAAATGGTGCTGGGAGAGTGGTGGCTGGAGGACACTGGGTTTCCCGGGGTCCGGCCAAGGCCAAGTGCTCTCCCTGCTCCGTCCTCGGTGTAGGTGCGGGTCCCAGAGGTACACCTATCAGACAATGTGGGCATATCCTAGCGATATACCCCGATTGTCTGTGATGGGAATACCCCTTTAAGGACCAAGCCAATCTTGGCCCTCAGGATGCAGTACATTTTTTGAGTTAGACTATAACTTTTTACATTTTCATGGATGTTACTGTGTAAGGTTTATTGCATTGCAGTGTTTTTTTGCTTTTTCTATTTTTTTTTTTCATTTTTTTAGTACATATAACAAAGCATAGAATTTAAATGAAAAATATTTACACTTTTGCATTTTCCAACCACTGTAAACTGCTTGTTAACTTTACTATACAGGCTGTAACTAAGGTTGATACCTAAAATGTTTTTTGTGTGTTTTATGACATTTAGCTAAAATAGTTTTTTTTTATAAATATTAATTCTTCTTGTATTTGCTTTGCACATTTTATAATGTCTATTTTATTTTAACATTTTTACATTTTTTACATTTTTTAAATTATAATTCCCCTGCCTGTATAATGCACAGACAGCTCTGGGTAGACTGGAGTAAGCTCAGACTTGTCCCTTTAATGGGGCAGAATAGTAGCGGTCATAGCCCAGAATGATTAAATGGAGTCTGTCGCAACCAAATTCACTTTTAAACTGTGCACAATGCCTGGTAACTCTGCCTCTGCATATTATACACACATTTTAGCTTACAGGACCAATCTTGCAATTTTGCAAGAAAATTGTTCTTTAATCTATATGCAGATTAGTTCTCAAGTGCACCGAGGGTGGTCCCAGGCTGTTTGGTGCCCAATAATTATATCCATTTCTCTTTTCAGAACCTCCATCTTTTGCTTGATCATCTGAGCCAGGCTTCCCCAGCATCATTGCACATGGCCCTGTCAATCAAGCAAAAGAGAGAGAAGTGATGGGGGTGGGAATGGCTAAAGGGCTAAAGCTATGGTGCAACAAGTGGATCAGGCCCACAGTCAGTGTAACAGGCTGTGTCAACTAACAGATTTGATTTTGGGCTAAACCTAAGGGCGTTGTCCTGACGGCTCGCTAGTATTCACTCCTTAACCCTTGTACAGGGATCTAGACTTTGCTGCAGGGAACCAACCAGGTCGCTACCTCTTGTAGAAGTCCTGGTGTAGTTGGTAGCTGACCCATAGTGGTCTGAGCCCCCGTTGCAAAACACCAAGAGATCCGGCAATAATTATAGTCAGAATACAGGCCAAGGTCTGGACATGCTGAGTTCATGCGTATCCAAGAGACAAGTCTATGGTCAGGGCAGGCTAAGTTTGTGTGTATCCAAGAGTCTAATCTGTGGTTAGGGCAGGCGCCAGAGAATCAAAGTTCGGTACACAGTAGATTGACAGAAAAAGCGCACCTTCGCTGGTGTATTAGACAACTGTAAATCTTTTTGCTCAGGCAAAGGGGGGTGGGGCACAAAGAGTCACAATAAATAGTAGGGTTGATCAGCACCTTAGTCAGCAGCTGAACTGAACTGAAGAGGGAAGGTAAACCTCTACATTACTGAATAAAAGCCCCAATACACACGGTGTGAGTGGAGTAACTCCCGCGCCCACCCAGATTAGTGGAGCAGCAGTGGACACGGATCGACAGCGTAACACTCAGGACACTTGAGAGTTATTTGCATATAAATTAAAAGATGATTTTCTCAAAATTGCAAGATTGGTTCTGGCAGCTAAACTGTAGGTATAATATGAGATCTGAGTTTTCTCAATCACTGGTAGAATTTGTGCTTTAAATTTTTGAGGATGTACATGTCAAACTTGTAAGCCATATAAGATAATGTCTAGGTGGGTCTAAGCTGCTTTTACTCTTAGAAACCTGGTAATGTCATAGGAACGAAATTCTTATGGTAATGTATATTTCTTACAAGGTTGAAACCCCTTGACGCAGCTTGGAAACACCTATGCACAATGACCCAGTTATGTTTTCTTAGGAAGCATTTCTATTTTAGTGTCTTTTTCTATTTTTTTTTTTGTTTGAGAAAAATGATGACAATTAGGAAACATTAATAATGAACCCAAATACAGTAGAAATAAATTATTTTATTAAAATCAGTCAACATTAACACGTTCAACTCCAAAGAATCAAATTATTTCATCTCTCATCTAGTATCACATAAAAATCAAAGCTGAACCCCTCAGATGATATCTGTTCTGCGAGGAGCACATACTGACATACATGGATTGCTGGTGGTGCCATTTCAACACTGACCTATGGAATGGGACGTTTGGTAATGAGGTCTTTTCTTAAGTTCTGATCCGGTAATGCTCACTAGAGCCACTTACGTATGGCTGTATCTGCAGGCACCATCTATGGGCACTGGCTCTGCATGAATACCCTGAACCCTGGCACACATTTCGCATTTGAAATTGGAAATCCAACAATTGTACTAGTCCCATTGTTTATTCAGTGACCATAAATTCTCCAATATCACATGCCGAATACTGTGGCAAATTGTACAGTTTCTTTGCCGGCATTACAGACAGGCCAAACCCGGTTCTTTTAAGAGGATTATTTATGTGGCGATAATTGACAACTACATAGAGATTCTCTGTGATGCTTGGAAGAAATGAAAAATATTAAAAAATATACAAAATTAAAAATGTAAATTTCCCTTTAAAATTTTTTCCAATTTTAGAGCTTAGTCGTAAAAAAATAAATGTAGAGGGGGTTCAAAAGCAGGTAGGTGTTAAATATCCCACAGTTATGTAAAAGAAAATGAATGCAATGTATTTAGTAGGACAGAGTCACATTTATAAACCCCTAGTAGAGATGAGCGGGATTTGATCCCGTGCTGAGCCACGCCCCCTGCACTGATCACATGACAGTGACGTCACCCCAGGTCCTTTTGCTGTTCAACAGTTCGGGTTGGTGGTAGCCGCCCCTTATGGATTCCATATGCCGCTATAGTGGAATCCATAACGGGTTGCGCGACTTACCACAACCCGAACGCCGAACACTGGACTTTTTTAAAGTTCGCTCATCTCTAAACCCTAGCCATCACAATATAAGAATTGTTTTTCGTCATTGCAAAACATTTGCTATTGTCTGAGTTCTGCCTCATGTCTTTTATTTTCAAGGCCTCTTTTCTATGCTAGGCCCAGTGGCGTAACTACCGGGGAAGCGACAGCTTTGAGCCCGGCATCCGGGAGCGTGTCAGTGAAGTTAACTTCACTTCAGTGCGGTGCCGGCGACATTGGGGGCCGAAGGCACAGGCAGCGCAATAACAGAGCTCTGTTGTTAGTGAAGAGGCTGCTGATTGGTCAGTATCAGCGGGCTGCCGTGCCATTGGCCGATCCTCTCACACCCCCCTTTTCCCGCAGCAGCAGCTTCCTTTTAAGTTATTATAAAGACGGGGAGCCCGCCACCCCGCGCCATTGCTGGCTGCTGATGAAGTGCCAGGGACAGCATGGTGGGAACGGAGCCTCTGCTAAGTAAAGACCATGTGCCCCGGTGATGTCAAACCAGAAGCGCCCTGCAGGCTTCTATCTGCTGCTGGGAGCGGAGTGTGGATGCGGAGGTTTATGGAAAAACTAAAGAAAAGTCTTTTACAGACCTTTGAGACTCTATCAACACTACTATCAACATAAGGTCATCTAGAGAAACAGCAGGTTTTTAAAATTCTTTTTTTTTCCTTTAGGTGTTAGAGCAATCAAATGAAAGTTATGTTTTAACACATCTACTACTGTTTATTTTATTATTTGCAGACGGTGTGCGCTTATATGTGCCATAATAAGCACTAGTACATGGCGGAACAGCGGGCAGAGTTGCGAAGCTCTGGAAGGGGAAGGGGGATACAAAAACTTGCTGTGGGGCCCAGTCACTTCTAGGTACGCCCCTGGCTATGCCTGTGTGTGGAGCTGCAAGTTCTGAGCTCAGTGAGTGTCCCCCTTGAGGCTTGCTATCTCCCATCTCAATGTTCAGGCCTTTTTATCTCTGCCTCCTCCCCAAACCCTCTTGCACTGTCATTGCTGCAATTTTCAGCTGTGCTTCGAATTTTCCTCTGGGATATTTAATATTCTGTGTGCTTGAATAATACAGTCCACTGACGCTTCTACAGTTTTGATAAGTAAGATAACAAGAAGTAATATAAGTCTAAAAAGCAAGGAAACGGCTTTAGGGTCAGGGTACACATGCTGATTTTTTTTTAGGCTATCACCATAAAGCGGCAGCCATATAGGTCTGCCTGGGAGCTGTATACCTGAAGCGGAAGAGTTTTTTGAATATTTAGATTTTCATTTATTTGCACTTTTTGAAGATGGATATGACTTTTAATGATTAGGTAGTTATGGCCAAGACACCCTGAATGGAAATACAAACAAAGTAATGAAATAGAATAAAGTTTGAAAAATGTATTAAAGTAAAAAAATCTACTAGTAATTTTGATGACTGTATGCTGGTTCTGCACTGTTTTTTATTTAAATTAAATATTGGTAGGGGAATTGGATCAATCTTTGTTGGATGATCTAAAACTTAGGCCAGGGATAGGCAAACTGCGGCTCGCCAGCTGTTGTAAAACTACAACTCCCACCATGCCCTGCTGTAGGCTGATAGCTGTAGCCAGACTGGGCATGCTGGGAGTTGTAGTTTTGCAACAGCTGGAAGCCGCAGTTTGCCCATCCCTGACCTAGGCATAGCCTTAGTCTGTGTTCCCATTATCTCATTCTTCTCCTATGCCACTATACCCATAAAGGGAATGGCGCCATTTGTCTTTTTTTTTTGCGTTTATTGATTTTCAGATGGGTCAGAGTGTTACATCCAAAATATGTATAGAAAAAATATATATCAATGGAAACAAACCCCAATGGGCCCCGTCATAATAGTGGTGGCCCTGCCATTAGGTGCAGAAAAATATGGGAGTTGTTTTCTACTTTTTTGACAAAGCCATTTCTACGTCTTCATTTTTTCAAACAAGTATTCAGAGCTGTGAGGAGAGCAATGGATAATGACCATTGGAATTATATGTTTTATTCCTAAAAGGTTCAGGGGCGGACTGGGAACTTGAAGGGGCCCTGAAAAAAAAAAACTAAAAGTGGCCCCAAGTTGTAGGTGAATCCACATTGACAGAAGATGGGGCAAAACAAGCCACAAGTAAGCAGGGACAACTGAAGTAAGCGGGACCAGCAATACCGTAGTGTAGCACAAAATACCGCCCCAGCAAAACTAAACCAATGCAGCATAAAATACTGTCCTATCACCATACAGAGGATGGTGATACAGTTTGAATCAAGGAGGGCACCTGCTGCTCCTAGCATTAACTATTGATGAGAGCATCAGATCATTATGTACCTGACCAACAGCCGTGAGGATGGATTGGATAGCCCACTGGGCACCGGCTCACCGGAAAATGTCCCTGTAGGGTCTATGGCCAGTCCGCCTTTGAAAAGTATTAAGATGGACACAGAGGCCAAAGCTGTCTGCTGGTGGTAAAAGCACAAATATGTGCAGTGTGGGTTACTTATATAGCCCATACGGCTGAACCCGTCTATTGTTTGGGGATGGGATGTCTCAACTTTCCCCTAGATAAGGTGTCTGTCAGCAGATTGCTCCACTCTACCTGTCCAGAACACGTGTATGGCTGTAGCAAGCTCCATCTGTATGAACGGCATGTTACTCTACATACAATAGAGGAATGAGAAGAAGCGCAGTGGGTAGGACTACTAAATGGGTGTGAAGTATTAACTTTTATTGGTTGGATGTTTTTAAACTTGACGAAGAGGTCCGTTCGACCCTGAAATGTGTTGTTTTTGTCTCAATAAACAGTTTTGAAACAATCTTTCTGAGCCACTCTACTGAGCAGTATCACGGTACCTTCTTCTGTCCTGTGCTTCTATAAATGTAAGTGTGTTAGAAAGGTGTGCCACGTAAACAGTGTAGCACGCTGAAATAATTCTCAGCTGAACTGTGTAGCCAGTTTTAGTTATCAGTGGTAATTGATTTATTGAGTGGAATATTTCCATTGGGAAGAGTTTAAAATTGTTGCGCAAATTTTCTAAACTCTATTGGGTGACGTTCATCTATGATATATTATTTTTGCTTTTAAAAGATTATTTTTCAATAATTTTCCATAGAAAAAAACAGAAACTACTGTGAATTATACATGTACAATGTGACTTGTTCAACCTGAGCGTTATCAACAATGTTAGTGCTAACAGGTCTATAGTTCGTCCTATGGCACATCCATTACACAGACTACTAATTAACTGTTAATGAGGCACTTTATCATAGAGCAAATTACACAGCACACATTCTTACATTCATCTTAGATAAATAAAAGTTATATTGGATCTGCTGGGTTCATGGTTTGGACTAGAGTCATCAGTTTTCGGGGGATTCCCTTGTACATGTTGTTTTTTTGCCATTGGTTTCTGTGTAATCAGAGTGCTCTTACTGTCCTGGAACAGCTCTGAAACAAGGACCATTGTGAGTGACTGATTTGTCTGCAGTTGGAATGATAGAAATGACAGACAGCATATATTTAATGCTGGGGGACTCAGCAACTCCTTGTCAATTTATCATGTAATGACCATGATGGGGTCCATGATCTGGTGATTGATCTTGTGCACAATAGGTGGGATTGAACATAGCAAGACCATCAGTACTCCAGAAAAAATGAACTTTGAATTCTTTCCATCTACCTTGCTCCAACGGGTTAATCAACGGCAAAAATAAGTAAAAAAACAACAACAAAACATTACTTACCCCAACAAACCACAACTGATGACGTCTCTGCTGGTCTCCACTTCCTAGTCCAGCTCAATGCACAGGAAATGCACGGAGATGCCTGTCCAGCCAATCACTCCATGAGACAGGTCTCCACCATGGCCAGCGATTGGCTGAGCAGGCATCTCCTGCCATTTCATGTGAGTCCACCTGAGTCCAGGAAGCAGAGACTAGACCCAGTGGGGGATTGTTGAAGTGAATAACATAAGTTGACCCAGTGGGCCATGTTAGGGTTTAGAAAGTTCTTCCACTTTACAGGCAATACAATTTCAAAATGGGTAGCCTCCTATCCCAGTAATGGGTATCCTCCTATCGCAGATTGTGTGTGAAGCATGGATTGTAACTAGTAGGCATCTTGGCCCCTACTATAGGGCTCTCCCTTTCTCGTCTATGGTACAGTTGTAAATGTGAATTATATTTAGTGGACCAATTACATGGGCAGACTAACAGCAAAATTATTGGAAATAAACGTTGGTATGAACTGTAAGCCCAATAATTAGACCGTGTAAACGTGCCGAAGATCACCGGACAAATGAGCATAGTGCTTGTCAGGTGATCCATTGTTCAGGCAACACATAAAATCGTTTGTCAGCATCCCTGCCCCCTGTGTACACAGGTAAGTCCTTCTGACAATGAATTTGCATGGGGTTGCACAATTGCAGTAACTAACGTGTTTTATTTCCAATTGTTTCCCTGCATATTGGGCCACACAAAAAAGGACCTAACACTGGTCAGTGGTCAATGCAGAAGTTATAAAGCAGCATTTCAAAAATATCAGAGTAGAATTGTTAAAAAGATGGCGATCTTCTGATGAGAAACCCATGAACACATTGGGCACCTCCATGGCTTTCATACTTAAAGAGGACCTTTCACTAAGATTTAGGTAGCGAATTACTTACACTACCTTCCTGGGCAGCCCCTGCTGACGCCCAGGCAACATTTTTTTTTCAAAATAACTCCCCTTTGTTTGTTGTTTGCTGTTCGTTTTCACATGCAGGGATTCCTTGTACTAGGCGGGGACTTGTCTTTTGCCTGGGGAGTGGTTTTTCTCTCCCTGGCTGCGAGCCGAGCGCTATGATTGGCTGCACTTGCGCTCGGCTCGCAGCCAGGGAGAGGAAAACCACTCCCCAGGCAAAAGACAAGTCCCCGCCTAGTACAAGGAATCCCTGCATGTGAAAACTAATGGGGACTGAAGCACACAAACGTTTTTTTTTTTTGAAAAATGAAATATTGCCTGGACGTCAGCGGGGGCCGCCCAGGAAGGTAGTGTAAGTATTTAACTACCTAAATCTTAGTGAAAGGTCCCTTTAAAGAGATGGTAATGATTCCTGATGGATCCCATTGACTCATAGTTCCATTGGGTTTGCATTTTTATGGCAATTCATAAAAAATACTCACATGATTGTAATTTTTTAAGCTCACATTATTTGTATGACCATTACTGGAATACATTTTATGTTATTTTAATGTCACTAGGCACCAATTTAGGAATTGCTAGTAAATATATACCATGAATGCTACACATATCACATATTATAACCTTTCTTATACATGAAACTGATCTACAAATCTTATCAAAACCGGTAATTCTTCAATAATTTAAGATAAACTGATCCAAAAATCTATATACAGTACATTAGTACAACCTTTTAGGAAAATGTTTATTTAGAAAAAAAATCTATGTATAGAAATAGTCAGAGATCTTTATTTTCGAGGAACATTACATTTGTATCCTAATACACTGTAATATTACTTTAATCCGACATTCAGAAGTCCAGAAGTTACGATAATCTGTCTTCTAACACTAGACAGGCAATGCTAGTTTTGAGCCAAGATTTCAATTTTTAGTGTCTTTATGGTTTCTCTACCCATCCAATGGCTTGTTTCATACTGTTGCTAAACTGTTCTGGCAGGCTGTTCCGGTAGAGGAACAGCCTGCCGAAGTTTATCTCATTTGGCATAGCCGGAAACTGCCAGAGCACCGCCAGACAAATACTGCTGGAAGTAGCAGTTTTTGTCCAGTCAGATCCTGGCATTAATGCCGGGAACAGACTAGATCCCCGCCGGCGCCCATTATAGTCAATGGGCACTGAAGGGGAAAGGTAGTATCCAGAACAGCCTGCCGGAACAGTTTACCGCTATTGTGAAACTAGCCTAATTCAGCAAATATCATAACCTAGAACCGATCTGGCACTATTGATGCCAGATTAAAAGAATTTTTATCTTGTTTGTACTGTTAATAAATCACGGCATGAAAAAATAACCTCTGTGTACAGCATATCATCTATAGTGCAATCCGTTGTTCACGTAATTTCTGTAAAATTGTGTTCATGTATGTCATTGAATTGTATTATACTGTATAAATAAAATACATGAAAAAATTTCCAAATCTGTATATCTTTGGGGGAGAGTTATCAAAACTGGTGCTAAGGAAAACTGACTTAGTTACCCATAGCAACCAATCAGATTGATCCTTTCATTTTTCAGAGGAGCTCTGAAAAATGAAAGGGGGAATCTGATTGGCTGCTATGCACACCTAAGTCAGTTTTCTTAACACCAGTTTTGATAAATCTCCACCACTGACATTATTTCATGATGTGCTTGAGTGAAAACTGCCCCTCATTTATCAAAACTGTAAGCAACAGCCCATAGCAACCATTCAGAATTCAGCTTTCATTTTTCCAGAGCAGTTTACGAAATGAAAGCTGAGCTTCAATTGGTTACTTTGGACAACAGAGACAGTCTTACCATTAGACAGTTTTGATAAATGAGACACGTCTGCTCACTTTAGTTCATGGTCAAGAACATTTAAAGGCCAATCAAAATAAAAATGTAAATCGAATGCCATCACTACTTTCTTTGTAAAGGGCACAATATCTCCAGAATCAGACATATGTTTAATGTTCAGTTACACGTATGTTTACCAGGGTTGGACTTTTCCGCTAGACCACCAGATGAAACTTCTGGAGGGCCAAGGCTCTGACACAATAATGGGACTCAGTGTGCCTTCAGAGGGCAACCTTATTCGAGGTTACTCTGGATCTAATCGCCTGCCATCATAAATGACTTGTTTGACCTTATTGATGATACATTCTTTGCGTATGATGATAAGTACAAAGATTATGATGCAATTCAAAGTGGACATGCACATGTTCTGTATAGCTGGAGTGTGGACCCTCAGAACTAAGTTCTCTGATGGGTCCACAGAACCCCACTCTGACATTTTGTATTATCATATAGTGATATTAATGTTTGTTGATGGATCTGTGACAACATAGTATTCATTTTATGAGCCTGACCCCATAGGATTTGGTGTGGGTGACATGCATGACCTACTTAGGGTTGGGTCCACTACAGGATCCTTTCGTAACTGTCATGGACGTTTTGACATTAGGTAAGAAACAGCTTAGCCATTTAGGTACTGTAAGTCAGTTTCTGGAAAAATGTAATTGAAAAACCACATAAACAAACCAAAACACATACACAATTCTATCTGGTTATCTGGAATTTCACATCTAGGGTTATTTTCAGTGACTTATTACTGGTCCTGCTTGGCACCACCAAACTCTTAACCAACTGTAAGTGGAAGTTACGCTCCAATTCTCATGTGCATTTTCCACCTCCTTGTCTGCCAACACTGTAGCACCTCCAGGGGTGTAGCTATAGTGGAAGCAGGGGAAGCAGTTGCTATGGGGTTCAAACTCAGAAGGGTCCCACCCAGGAGGGGCCCCCTCAACATTATTATGCAATGAAATTATATAGAGTGACATGACTTATAGTAAATACATGTAGGAAGGGGACGGAAATGCTGCCTGGCCTGGTTTGAGAGAAAGCTAGCTTGACTAGCCACAGGTGTGAGGGTTGCACGGGAGAAGGGGATTTCTCTGGGGGCCCCCTTTCAAAAATTTGCTGTGACGCCCGGTCAGCTCTAGTTATGCCACTGGTAACCTCCCTTTGGAGGTTCCCACCTTGCATGATTAAAAGACCAACTTGAAATTGGATGTTCTCTCTCGCCATGGACCCTGTAAATCTGTATAAGCTGCCTCTATGGTACATCCTTGACTCTGTTAATAGTATTGTTTCTTATCACTTATTCTCTATACACAATATCGCAATTTGGTGTGCTATTCTACCCAATACACCATTAAAGTTCATTAGAAGTCTTGGCTGAAGCCTTGATGCTAGTTGATGAGCCTAATTTCTTCCTATCTGTTGACAAGACACGATGAGAATTGCGAGGAGCCAGAAGAGAGGATTGCAAGCCTCAATCACCCAATCCTTCATCCTTCACTAACATAACCTAAAATAACCTACATGACTAATCCAGCGTCTCATTTTGATTCTAGTCCAGAACAATAGGATAGAAACAGAGAATGGACTAGAGAAAATGTGAAATCTTTTTGTTTAAAAATAATATATCATTTCTGGAGGTTCTATAACCTCAAAAGTAAAGGTGTCCATATACATTAATGTCGGCTGAACCAGACGATTTGGTGGGACTGGCAGACCATTTAATATGTATAGTAGTATCACAACTTTCCTCGAGGGGCAGATGTTCTGGAAAGAAGGATCAGGCTGTTGGATTTCAAGCATTTGTCTCAGGAGACATAAGCTGCCATGGAGATGTCTAGCAGCGGTTCACTCCCCATTCCCTATTCATGCTTGGCTGAACCATGAATGCATGTATATGGGGGTTGGAAGGAATATATTAACAAGAGTTCTAGCATGCATGGTCAGCTTTAGTTGTGCATATTTTTAGGACCATTTGATAATCCAGATACATGTTAATTCAACTCTGATCAGGTTCCCATAATATCTGTTTAAGGTACTTAGAATTAAAATGTTTAAAGGGGTTGGCCACTTTCTGGTTACTGCTGACCTATGTGTTTGTCAGATGACTATATGGCACTTACTCATATAGTCTCAGTTGAAATTCACTGCCATTTTCTATATTTCATAAGGTATTCCGCTTTGCCAAGTATTTTGTGCTGTCCACACAGAGGTCTTGTCCATAAAGTGGCTCCTGATGGAGGGTCATTTGACCAGGCAAATCGCCTCCATGTGATGTCTTCACCATTCAAATACATTCATCTGCACTTGCATTGTTGGACGTTTAGTGCAGGTGCAATGTGTTTAACGGGAGAAGCCTTAGGGCTCTTTCACACTTGCGTATTTGTATTCCGGCATAATGTTCCGTCGTCGGGGCTCTATGCCGGAAAAATCCTGATCAGGATTATCCCAATGCATTCTGAATGGAGAGAAATCCGTTCAGGATGCATCAGGATGTCTTCAGTTCAGGACCGAACGTTGTTTGGCCGGAGAAAATACCGCAGCATGCTGCGCTTTTTGCTCCGGCCAAAAATCCTGAACACTTGCCGCAAGGCCGGATCCGGAATTAATGCCCATTGAAAGGCATGTATCCGGATCCGGCATTAAGCTAAACATTGTTTCAGCGCATCGCCGGATCCTCAGAACGCAAGTGTGAAAGAGGCCTTAGTCACATGACCCTCTATGAGAGGCCATCCTATGGATAGGGTCTCTATGTGGACAGCAAAGAAGATTTGCCCAACAAGGGGGCATGGTTTACGAAATATAGCCAACAGCACAGAATATTAACAAAGGATATTTTAATAAGTGCCATATAGTCATCTTACATACACATTGATCACAAGTAACCAGAAAGTGGACAACACCTTTAAGGTTGGTCTGACATTCCCTGCTGCAAAGAATCCAGGTAAAGTGGTGACACTGTTGTGGTGAGTTCCATTGCACTCACAAATTCAAATTTGGTTTTATCAATGCTAATCCAAGGAATCCCAGTGATAGGTTCCCTTTAAACCAATGGTGGTTATGATGCTATATAACTGCAGATAGCAGCCCAAAAGCTTAACATTAGTTACCATCAACACATTAAAGTATACATCTTATAATACCTACATTGGAGAACATCTCAATAGTCAACATTCAGAGAACCGCAACCTTTAATACCAGACATTCACTGCAGACTGTGCACATAATCAATAGATTTCTAACATCATACGAAGACCCCTGAACAGAGAAAAGAGCGGTGAGTCAGAATGTGGTTTTATGTTGTGATGACAGACCCACTTAAAAGAGCTCCTGAAATGAACTGCTTTCCTGCAGTGACCCTGTGGACAATGTAGAACCTGTAATGAGGCACACTGAGGCAGCTGTCTTAGCCAGCAGGAATTTGGGACCACGAAATGGAAGGAATTTACATAAAAATATACATTATTATAGGAAGAGACAACAGATTCTCAGACTCTCAGTTGGGTCCATATGAAAGATCCACAGAGAACATTTGACATTCAAATTCAAGTCAGAGTTTGACTTTAAAATGCATTATTTTAAGAGTGAATTAATAAGATTTTTCCAGATCCATATTGTTTGACTCAAAATAGATTTTTTTTAATTCAGGTCAGCAATGGTTGAGAAATCAAGCAGTACCAGAAGCCCTGGAACCCCACACAGACAAGGAGGTCTGGAGTTGGACTCTTGCTGTATGGTATCAGTAGAGAGGGTTGCTTTTATCTCCACTGGCAGCTCTGGGCAGTGAGCCAGTTGGCTTGCTATCTTCCATTAAAGGAGTTGGCCCACAAACATCATCTGTGACATATCCAAAGCATAGACGATAAATGTATGATCCCTGATGGCCTGATCGCTTGGACTCCATGATCATGAGAAAGGGGGTCCCTCAGTCTCCTGTATTAATGGCCCATAGTGCACTAGATGACCAGCGCTTCTACGGGACTGCCGAAGATATCTGAGGAACTGAGTGGTGGTCACATGCGTACTACTGATATCTTTGCACAGGAACTTGTAAACCCCAATTTTTGTAAACAGTTGGGGGTCAGACCTTCAGGGTTCATAGGTTTATGATAAATGTTGTTTGCAAGCCAACCCCTTAAAGTGACTTGACCTTCACAACTCATCAATGTCAATAAGTCTACTATAAATTGCCATAGGCATTGTTAGTTTACCCTTAATTTGGGATTACTAGGCATATATAAGGGCTTTTAGTGCTTGTCAGGGCCTGTGTCAGGGTGCTACAGGTGGTACTGTGGGGGACCAGGAAAATTAGTCTAAAAAATTCCACACTCTTTTCTTAACTGCCACTCACCGCCAACTATAGGATGCCTCTTACTTCTTCTCAATTTAGGTCTACTCTACAGGTTTAAAAAATCCCCTCTACTCTAAGAGTGCCTCAAATGATACACAGTGTACTACAAAATAAAGGATGAAAGGAGAGTGAAAAGGTTTAAGGGGTTTTGCCTCATTTCATATTATGGGGACCCTATATTCCAAATAGCAGCCCTGATGCTTGGTACAAAACCCTAAGATATCTTGACTTAGATTTAAAAGGAAAAACCACCAGTGTTGTGCTTCTTGGACCAAACCTGAATATATCAAAATGAGAATGTGGTGATTCTTGGATCAAAACTGGTGAAATCCCAAGTAAAATACTAATGAAAGGGCCAGCCCCCATGTTAATACATCTTTCCAATCTTTTCCATTTGTAAAAGCAAAAACAAAAAATAATAATATATATCATAGACAGGACAGGTGCCATGTTGTCTAGGAGTTAGGCAGCACAGAGGCAGGGATTACCGCATTATATCTTAACACAAGTTCATGTAGCCCTGGATAATATTAAATAACAAAATAAATATCTATATAACAAAGCTCTGGCATGTATTAATTTATGTACTCGTTAGATAAGGTTCTGCCATACCTGGCAGACTTAAACTTGAGTTCATGATAACACTGTACAAAACTGTGATATATGAATGTTATCGGCAATGCAAGGAGGACAATGCCGCTGACCACGCATACTCCTCCAAGTATTCTGCCAGGAACAGATATAGGGTACATGTCTCCATAGCCTACGGTGGTCATGGAAATAATCACCCACCAGCAGGCTGCTGGTATGCTTGAGTAGTCCTCGTTTTTTGTTTCAAGGTCCAAGCCATGCTCAAGCAGCTGAGAAAGTGCTCCAAAAATTGCCATCGCAACGCAGATAAACACCAGCAACATGACCATCTCCCGGTAGCAGCGTTTTAAAGTGAGGCCAAGAGTCTGGAGGCCGATAAAGTGTCTCGCAAGTTTTATTACCCAAAAAATTCTCATCATCCTCAAGACCCTAAGTGTCACCCCAGCTCTCTGCAACTGAGGGTTTTCCCCCGTGAAAAGGGTCATCAGAACTGAGATGTAATAAGGACTGATAGCCAGCAGGTCAATGATATTTAAGGGCCTTTTCACAAAGTCACACTTATTCTTGGAGACAATGAACCTGACGATGCACTCTGCCGTGAACCAGCCGATGCAGACAGCTTCAATTATCCTGCGGAAAGAAAACATGTTGAATAATTTATTTTCATAATGATATTTAAAAGGGCGTCCTTTGCTGTAATAAAAATGGTTGTGCTTTTAACCCCACAATTTACGTATGCAGAGTTGAGATGATGTAAATATAGGAACACTCATATTACATTATACTTTTTTAATTTAACAGACTAAATTAAAGGGGTTGTGCCATGATTGATGTAAAAAATGAAAATCAAACACATAACAATATCTAGAACCCTATACCGCACATGGGACCAGATATCACCAAATTCACTGCTCCAATTGCTCTGCCAGATTATCTTCAGCCTGGCAGCTCAGGGGGGCGTGTGCTTTCTGCTCCCTGTAACTGCCACAGCTTCTAACAGAAGAAGTGAAGAACCGAAAATTTACTGAGCATGTGCGACCAGTTCAGTGAAATGGACAAAAAAAAATAAGGAAAAGAATAAACAGCAGGTGGCGCTATACAGATACATTTTATTGAATAGCTCACTGGCTATACAAAATTTTTAATTACATGTCATTGCTAAAGTATTCAGATCCAGGTTCTCGTTTGAAAAATGTAGAATATGGTTTGTGACACAACCCCTTTAAGACTAAGTAGAAATATACAACTCAGAGATATTTGTAACCCTGAATTTACTGGATGTTTAAATGGGCATTAAAGGGGTTTTCCCAGAATTAACAATGAAAGGATAAAGTATAAGTGTCTGATCACTCGTGGTGCCACCTCTAGGGGTTCCCACTAGGGATGAGCAAAGCGAGCCTCGGATCCTAAATCTGAAGTCACTTCACTCAAATATTCGGATTAATGTTGTACGGCAGTGGTGGGGAACCTCCTGCCCGAGGGCTATACGGCCCGAGGGATCATTTCATATGGCGCCAGGCTCCCTGCCCCACTGCCAGAGCATTCGCAGACTGCCCGCTATACACTAATAATACTGCGAGATGTGATGTGATGACTTCTGTCATCACATTACTTCTCGCGTCGTTTGTAGAAGCGTTTCTCCTAGCTGGCAGACGGCCGGGTAGGAGCAGCGCTTCTACGAACGCTGCGAGATGTGATGTGATGGTTTCTGTAGTGTTGCTCCTACCCGGCAGTCTGCTAGCTATATGCTGGTAATGCCGCGAGATGTGATGTAATGATAGAAGTCCTCTCCCGCGATATCCGCTCTAACTGCCGACCGCCAAGAGAGTCAGGGACAGTGGAAGCTGGGTGAACCCCTCTCTAGACCCCTCTAGGATGAGCTTAGCTGCTATTAACGCCAAATAAAGAACTAAATATATATAGTGCAGGCGCCATTTTGTGCTGCAAGAATACGCGCTCTAGATTTTTTATCATTGAAGCGCAACTTCTATCTGTTAGTGCCAAACCAGTTTGGTGAATTTTACATGTGCTATTTGTCCTGCAAGTAGCTGGACAAATTTATTCCTTGGAGTGTTAAAGTACATTAACCCTCGTTATCCCTGAGAATATAGCGCACCGGAATTCTGTATGGCTTGTGAACGATGTTACACATATCCAGATGTCTCTCGGCAGCAAAGAGATTCCCCAACCTGCTGTATGGAGATCCATCTCAGTACAGCATTAAAATGTACAGCCTCCAACAAAGTGAAGTCAGTTATTCCCAAAGTCTCGCGAGCCCCCGTGATCTAATATTGATGACCTATCCTGAGAATAGGTCATCAACATCTAAGTCCCCGAAAACCTCTTTAATGGGGTTTCTCATCCAGACAAACTGTTTTTACTACAGATCTGGCCTAGCAATCGACCAATTGCTTTGACTTCAGTTTCTGAAAACTATCCCTAAAACAATCGTCTATTTTGCAGCTGCCCATAAATATTCTCTGCATCATTACAGGCCGGCCTTTCAAATAAACTGTTTAGTATGTAATGCATTGCAAGCCAATGCTTTCAGTTATACTCCATATGATGTGGTAAATAGCTAAAAAAAAAAATATAACACTACCAAGTTTCAATGCTAAATATGTAAAAAAAATTAACGTTTTAAGTTACGATATGATAAATAGATGTATCCCTTTTACTATAGTATGCAAGACATGTCATCCACAATTTGATAGTTTCTAGAATACTGCTAAGTACCGGGAAAGGTTGAATGTTTATATCTTTCTGCTGAAAAGCTATGAAAAGGTTAAAGGCCTTCAAGGTAAAGTCTTCCTGAAGTCTTTTAGAAAAGGGCAAAGACATTCTGCCAGTTCTTCCACCGCAAGGTTTTTCATCATAGGTCGAGGGATGTCATTTATATAAACACATAAGCTTTGGTTAATATAGAGATTGTTAGACAAGGTTCTCTGGCCTTCCCGTAGACTGGGCTGAAGCTTCCGGTTGTTGTGCGGTAGCTGTCTGGTATTGCTAATGGCGGTTTATTTCTTGTGAAGTTGAAGTGAAGACTGAACTATGACATTTTATATATTTTATGAGAGCTTTCTTCCTTTTCTTTCCACTATCCAAGTATTTGAAATTTCAGACCTTTTCCGTAGGCACATATGACCGTTAGAACTATCACAGTGTGCGATTAAATTAGGTCGAAGAATTGTGGGGTCATTATAAGCCAGAAGTCAGGCAGAACCCAGCATGTAATGACAATAATAGATGATGGTCCCTCAGGTTATATCTTTTGTTGGCTGACTCCACGTATGGGTCATTTAGAACAATTTTATTCCAAGCATTAAGTACCTTCAGCAGCTCAAGTTTTCCAGTGTATAGAAGGCTGAAAGGGTAAACCCGGTGAAATGTCACTGGTAGATATGAGGTATGCTTTGTAAGTTTCTGAATAATAAAATATTAGGTAGAAGAACATGCATAGATCTTAGTAACAATCCAAGAATGAACTCGCAGCGGTAAACCTGTAAAGCCCTGTGTATTCTGCTTCCTGTAAAAGGTGCCCTGAAGTTGGCTGGAATGGACAGTGCCTGTGACATGCATGCAGCTGCATAGGGCACAGTCTACAGCCTCTCCTGTGCCTTAAAGGAAACCTGTCACCTTGAACATGGTGTTTGAGCTGAAGGCAGCATGTTCTAGAGCAGGAGGAGATGAGCAGATTAATATATAGTCTTGTGGGAAAATATTCTGTAAAACTTTTGTTTATACAGTTAAATTCCTGCTCATTCTGGACTTTGAAGTCCAGGAGGCGGTCCTATCAGTGATTGACAGCTGTCTCTGTATACACAGTCATAAAGGGACAGCTGCCAATCACTAAAAGGACTGCCTCCAAGGACTTCAAAGCATAGAATTGGCATATACTCAAATATATAAATGACACGTTATACTGAATCTTTTCCCACAAAAATACATATCCATTTGCTCAGCTCCTCCTGCTCTATAACATGCTGCCTTCAGCTCAAACACCATGGTGAACATGACAGGTTCCCTTTAAATTGCATCTAATCTGGAAGATTTTTCCAGGCCTGCAATACCCAATGTATTGTTTCTATAGAGATAAGCATATATTCTCATAATATACAACTACTCTACTTTCAATGCACCATGCACTTTTATCTGCCTTGGCGGCAGCTGCCTGTTCGCTAATTGCTAGGCTGCTACTATAATTGTTACTATAATTCCCAATAATATATCCAAGTTCTATTCCATCTATTCAGTTTTTCAATCTAGGTCAGCTAAAGGGAAACCTCCATTATGATAAAAAAAAAAAAAACAGATTTACCAACATGTTTATCTTAGTTTAAAAAGTTTTATATTTTACATTATTGGAAAATAATTTTCTGCTGGACTTTCATCTTTACTTGGATATCTGCAGATTATATTGGCAAATCTTTAATCATTAACAGCTTAGATTTTGGACCAACTGAGCATCCACTGCTGCTGATTTTTACCACCTGCTGGTCAATTCAATTTTTATGAGCGTCAGCAATCAATGAGGAAGAACAATAACAGCAGCATATTTCTGTCTCAGTGGTTGTAAGTTTCCAAAACCATTCTACTGTTTGTCAGATAAGTCAGGTTTATTATCTTTAAGATGTACTACACTGCTGGTCTCTATGATCAAGATTATACTTGCTGTAATACAACTACTATAACCTTTCCTCTATGGACAAGAATATACAGTTGTGTTCAAAATTATTCAACCCCCAATGCTGTAAAGGGTTTTAGGGAATTTAGTGTACATTTGTAATTGTGTTCAGAATGAAATCTTACAAGGACTTTTTAAAGAACCAAATGCAACTAAAATGACATCAGTTGTTTTTGTAATACAGTATTAAATGTTTTTTTTGTGATTTCTTCATTGACACAATTATTCAACCCCTTAAAGACGACCACTCTTAAGAACAGAGGTTCATTCAAGTGTTTTCGATCAGGTATTGAAAACGCCTGTGGATGTCAAGGAGCAGCAATCAAGTATAATAAGCACCAATTAGGCAGATGTAAAATGACTGTGATACTCAGCTCCTTCTGGACATTTACTGGTGTGTTTACAGACATGGTGAATTCAAGAGAATGGTCCAGGAAGACAAGAGAAGAGGTGATTTCTCTTCACAGGAAGGGCAATGGCTATAAGAAGATTGCAAAGATGTTAAACATACCAAGAGAAACCATAGGAAGCAGCATTCGCAAATTCAAGGCAAAGGGCACTGTTGAAACGCTACCTGGTCGTGGCAGAAAGAAGATGCTGACTTCGACTGCTGTGTGCTACCTGAAGCGCAAAGTGGAGAAAAGTCCCCGTGCGACTGCTGAGGAACTGAAAAAAGATTTGTCAGATGCGGGTACTGAAGTTTCAGCTCAGACAATAAGGCGCACACTGCGTAATGAAGGCCTCCATGCCAGAACTCCCAGGCACACCCCCTTGCTGTCTCCAAAGAATAAGAAGAGTCGACTGCAGTATGCCAAAAGTCATGTGGACAAACCACAAAAGTTTTGGGATAGTGTTCTATGGACTGATGACACAAAATTAGAACTGTTTGGGCCCATGGATCAACGCTATGTTTGGAGGAGGAAGAACAAGGCCTATGAAGAAAAGAACACCTTGCCTACTGTGAAGCATGGCGGGGGGTCAATCATGCTTTGGCGCTGTTTTGCTTCTACAGGTACAGGGAAGCTTCAGCGTGTGCAAGGTACCATGAATTCTCTTCAGTACCAGGAGATATTGGATGAAAATGTGATGCAGTCCGTCACAAACCTGAGGCTTGGGAGACGTTGGACCTTTCAACAGGACAATGATCCCAAGCATACCTCCAAGTCCACTAGAGCATGGTTGCAGATTAAAGGCTGGAACATTTTGAAGTGGCCATCGCAGTCACCAGACTTAAATCCGATTGAGAACCTCTGGTGGGACTTAAAGAAAGCAGTTGCAGCGCGCAAGCCTAAGAATGTGACTGAACTGGAGGCTTTTGCCCATGAAGAATGGGCGAAGATACCCGTAGATCGCTGCAAGACACTTGTGTCAAGCTATGCTTCACGTTTAAAAGCTGTTATAACTGGAAAAGGATGTTGTACTAAGTACTAAGATTGAATGTCACTTGGGGGTTGAATAAAACTGATAATGATGTGAGCACCGAAAAGACATTTGTGGTTATTTCATTATAAATGTTATGTTATATTTGTCTGACTTACAAGGGCCTCTTTGATTTAATTGTAAACAAGATGACTGAAATGATCAAAATCAATGTCAAACTGGCCAAAACATTCAATTTCAGTGGGGGTTGAATAATTTTGAACACAACTGTAACTATTATAACGTTGCTCCTAAACAAAACCATCCTACTATAATACTGCCTCATGTCTAAGAATATAACTACTATAATACTGCCCCTATACAAAAATATAACCCCTGTAATACTGTCCCTTATGTACAAGTATATAACTACTATAATACTGCTCCTATGTACAAGAATATACCTACTACAATACTGTCCCCTATGTACACGAATATAACTACTGTAATACTGCCCTCTAGGTATAAAAATACAACTACTATAATACTGTCCCTTATGTACAAGAATATAACTACTATAATACTGTCTCTATACAAAAATATAACCACTTTAATACTGTCCCTTATGTACAAGTATATAACTACTATAATACTGGCTTTTATGTGCAAAAATTTAACTACTATAATACTTCTCCTATATACAAGAATATACCGTATTTTTCGCCATATAAGACGCACCTGCCTATAAGACGCACCTAGGTTTTTGAGGAGGAAAATAAGAAAAAAAATATTTTGAACCAAAAGGTGTACTTTTGGTGAGTTTTTTACTAATGGTGTTCTGTGCATGACATTATTATAATGCGCTGTTATGGGGGATCTGTGGATGACGCACTGTTATGGGGGATCTGTGGATGACGCACTGTTATGGGGGCATCTGTGGAGGACGCACTGTTATGGGGGCATCTGTGGATGACGCACTGTTATGTGGGGATCTCTGGTTAACAGCTGTTATGTGGGGGAGCTGGGGATGGCACTGGTATGGGGGCATCTGGGGATGGCACTGTATGGGGGCATCTGGGGATGGCACTGTATGGGGGAATCTGTGGATGGCACTGTATGAGGGCATCTGGGAATGACACTGCTATGGGGGGAATCTGTGGATGACTCATAGCATCTTATGCTATGTGTCATCCACAGATTCCCCCCATAACAATGGCTGCGATGACCCCCAATACAGGGGCTGTGGGCGGCATCTTGTTTGCTAATGACAGCGGGCCTGTGCAGTAACTGTATTCTACTACACCGGGCCTGCTGTAGTAATGTTATAGGCGATGTTTAAAACTATCATCTTGATTAAACTTAATGCTGGCAGTAGTACTCTACCTCCTATAATCTACGATCGCAGGCAGGACTGGAGTCAGGAGGCCGGACGGGCAGGAGGCGGCAGCATGACGTCATGCGCCTGTGCCGCCTGCTTCATTCATAAAGTGGGCGGAGCAGGCGCGTGACGTTACGCTGCAGCCTCCTGCCCGTCCGGCCTCCTGATTCCAGTCCTGCCTGCGATCATAGATTATAGCAGGTAGGGTACTACTGCCAGCATTAGGCTTAATGAAGATAATAGTTTTAAACATCGCCTATAACATTACTACAGCGGGCCGGTGTAGTAGAATACAGTTACTGCACGGGCCCGCTGTCATTAGCAAACAAGATGCCGCCCACAGCCCCTCCTCATTCATACACACGCCGGCTGCGCTCTTCAGCAGCGCGGCG
Source organism: Bufotes viridis (assembly GCA_033119425.1). Lineage (NCBI taxonomy): Eukaryota > Metazoa > Chordata > Amphibia > Anura > Bufonidae > Bufotes > Bufotes viridis. The sequence goes on along the minus strand of CM065592.1, from coordinate 416,751,575 downwards.
GTGTATCAGTGTTTGCCGCATTCGCCCCATAAGACGCAGCACTATTTTCCCCCCACTTTTGGGGGGAAAAAGTGCGTCTTATAGGGCGAAAAATACGGTAACTACTAAAATATTGCCTTTTATTTATAAGAATATATCTACTAAAATATTGCCTTTTATTTACAAGAATATAACTACTATAATACTGCTCCTATGTACAAGAATATAACTACTATGGGGCGGAGCCTGACCACGGAGCTGAATGGCTGCCTGATCCTGTGTTCCTCGTCCAGTCTGGTGCTGTAGCCCCTTAATAAGCCTATAATTAGCAGCCAAATGGGAAAATCTGGCAAGGACAGACCCAAGGAGCATCCTGATCCAACCTTGACCCGGTCAAAACAGCCGGACATGCAGCAATTCCTCAGAAAACAGCCGAAGTCTCACTCCTCTGAGACTCCCAAAATGGCGGCGCGCGCTGAGCCGCTCAGACGCTGAAGACCTGTCTGAAGCTGGCAGCGCGTCCGACATCTCGGATCGCAGACCTCCCCGGAGAAACCCCGTCCTTTTTAAAGCTGTCCTCAGGAACTGCTGGACACTGCCCTGGCTCCCCTGAAGAAGGACCTAGAGAACATAAAAGAGGACCTTCGCCACCTCAGCCACAGGGTTGTGTCTCTGGAGAATACACAAGAGGCTATCCTGACGCAGGGAAGCAAAACGTGCGCGACCCTACAGACCCACAAAGATTTGCTTAACGAAGCGCTTCTTCGTATTGAAGACCAGGAAAACCGCAGTCGCCGCCGCAACCTCCGAATTCGCTGCCTGCCAGAGGCGTTCGCATCGGAAGCACTTGCAAAGGTAGCACGCAAACTTTTGCGAACTTACTGGGGCCTGAAAGGGCAGATAAGATTGTGATTGAACGCATCCACAGTGCCCTGAGACCTAGGCCAAAGCCCTCTGAACCGCCACGTGACGTCATATGTGGGCTCCTTAGCTTTGTGGACATTGCTGACCTCATGAGAGCTGGTAGGGAAGCCGACCTCCTTGTACATGAGGAGGCGGAACTCCAATTTTTCCAGGACTTGGCGCCATCTACACTGGCCAAACGGCGCATCCTGCGCCCTCTATTGGATGCCCTCAAGGCCTCATCCACCCCGTTTAGGTGGCTGTACCCTTTTGGCCTCGCCATCTTGAAGAATGGCAAACAGCTCACCGTTCGCTCACCTGCTGACTTGAAGGCCATCTGGCGCCCGCTTGAGATGTCACCAGTAGAAGTCCCTTCCTGGATGCCGGCGGACCAAGGAGAGCCGCTCCCGACACCGCTAAACACTGACATGTGGCAGAATGTCCCCCCGGGAAAGGCACCAAGGACCAAGAAGGACCGGCCTCCACCTGCAAAGACCTGAACCTCATACCAAGGTTTTCTTTGGCCTACTTGCCTTGTGGTGTCTCCGTGTTCCAAGGAACCACCACTTAGACCGGCTGGCCTGGGTCCGACGAGGATCTTCAGAGATGGTTTAACTGTCTGACGGCCAGTATGACTTTAAATGTTGTATACTCACGCGATTTAAACATGGCACTGGACGTTGTTGAGATATATATATATATTTACTCAAACGGTTTGCATATGCGTCCGTGGGCCTGATCCTGTGGGGCTCGCTTGATTCCCCAGAGGATCAGTGTCCGCCTATGCAGGCTTGTTACCTGATGTTTAGCATTGCGCTTCTTATGTGCCTTTGATAGTCAACTTTCTAGTCCGTTTATACCTGTTATTAAAAAAATGTTGGCGCCACTCTCATGTCACCTTATATAGTTCGATCCGCCTTGCTAACTGTGCTGCCATTGTATGTTTTCCCCCCGCTGTTGTTGATACTTAGCTGGGGCTACCCCACTGTACTCCATATCTATGTTGATCCCTAACCCCCTGACGGCCTCTCACTGACTTTCAGTTGCCCTACCGGAGCCCCCCCCGAGGGATCCCGGCTAGAGCCCTGTAGGTCTCCCTCCTCCACTCAAGCTCTGTTTATCACTATGTTGTTTCTACTGTTCTACCTCACCCATGTACCTGAAGCTTTGTATGCTTTTATCTGTCCCACCTCCCCTTCCATGCCCCCGGTCTCTACTTATTGTACTAGTGTATGTGTCACCTAGATGGTCCATGACCAGACTTATGTACTGTTACTTATCATTATGGCTTCTCTTATAGTTTCCACACTTAACGCACAGGGTCTGAATGAGCCATGTAGGAGATCACAAATTCTGTCACTGCTGCAAAAAGACAGGGTCTCCATCGCCTATCTCCAGGAAACGCATTTTAAAGCAGGTAAGATTCCTAAACTGGCACACACCAGATTCAATCAATGGTTCCACAGTACCCACAACTCAGCTAGCAGATGTGTCAGTATAGCCGTCCACAAGCACATACCCTTCAAACATTCAGCAATAGCCTCTGATCCAGAGGGACGATTTTTGTTTGTGAAGGGGCTGATTGCTGACACACCTGTTACCTTGGCCACCATGTATTCCCCCAATAGGGGTCAGGTCCCATGGCTCATTCAGACCCTTAACCACTTGCGTTCCTTTAAAGAGGGTATGATTATCCTCGAAGGTGACTTGAATCTAGCTTTAGAGCCGATTCTCGATTCCTCCACTGGAAAGTCGGTAATATCACACAGACTCCTGAGATGCCTAAAGGCCACTCTGAAAAAATTGGAGGTATTAGATATCTGGCGCACCCTGAACCCATCCAGCAAGGATTACACTTTCTTCTTCCACGCTAAGTCCTCCTTCCATAGACTTGACTATTTATTCCTATCATCAGCGCAGGCACCCCAGGTAATCAGCGCCAAGATAGGGAATATCACTCTGTCCGATCATGCCCCGGTTCTTATGAACATATCACTATATGCCCTCCCAAAGACGGAATGAACTTGGCGTCTCAATGACACGCTTATACCTGACCCTAATAATATTTCTAAATTGTCAGCCTCACTGTTAGAATTCTTCAACCTTAATACTGCAGGCCCCACCCCCCCATCTCTCTCCGTCATATAGGAAACGCATAAGGCTGTAATTAGGGGCGAGCTCATGTCCCTGGGAGCCCATGTTAAGAAAAAACACACACAAGCCTTAAATGTCCTCCTGTCCCGCATAGCAGCTCTAAAGTTGACTCATAAACACTCTCAGGCCCTGCGGGTTGTGGAGGAACTGTCTGAAGCTAGAGCGAACCTAAAAAACCTGCTTAATGTTCGCTCCGCTAAGCTCCTCTTCCGCTCCAAATTCAAGGCATACGCTCATGGTGATAAGGGGAATAGATTGATGACAGCCCTTGCAAAGCAATAGTGTGTAGACTCGTTTATACCTTCTATCAATGATGCCAAGGGAAACTGACTAAAAACAACCCCTGATATAACAAAAGCCTTTTCGACTTTCTATACAGACCTCTACAACTTACCCGCCCCCCCTCAAGCGTCTCCAGAACTAATTGCCAGGGCCACAGACAACTTCCTTTCCTCCTTAAAGCTCCCAACTATAACGCCATCGCAAACCTCACAATTGCTAGCCCCAGTCACGGAATCTGAACTCCTGAAAGTTCTCTCCACCATCCCCAATGGGAAGAGCCCAGGACCTGATGGCTTCCCTATCTCATATTATAAAACCTTCAAAGATATACTAGTGCCGCATTTCCAATCTCTGTGCAACCACCTCCTGGGAGGAGGCTCTTTATCACCTCAATCGCTTTTGGCTCATATAGCGATCATTCGGAAAGAAAATAAAGACCCCCTCTGCTGCAGTAGCTACCGCCCCATCTCCCTGATCAACACAGACATCAAATGGTGGGCTAAGATCTTGGCTCAACGTATTCATGGGGGATTCTACCTGATATAATTCATAAGGAGCAGGTTGGCTTTGTCCCTGGCAGACAGGGGAGTGAGAATACTATGCGCCTGCTCCATCTCATAACCTGGGCTAAAGGCACCTCCATGCCTCTGGTGCTATTAAGCACAGATGCGGAAAAAGCGTTCGACAGGATCAGCTAGAGCTTCATGTCGCGGGCCCTGTCGCAATTTGGCTTTCCGGACTGATTTATAGCGGCGATTCTCACTCTGTATTGGGCCCCCCCTGCCAGGTTCAAGTCAACGGCACCCTCTCACCCGTCTTCGCCATCTCAAATGGCACAAGGCAGGGGTGTCCCCTCTCACCAGCCCTGTTCGTGCTGGTGATGGAGACGTTGCTTTGTAAAATCTGCCAAGACCCTGACATTGTGGGAGTGACGGTGGGCCCCCGTGACCACCTAACGGCAGCGTTCGCCAACGATCTCCTAAAACAACCTCAAACCACAAAACGTCCTTTCCCAAGTTACTCGCTCTTTTTAGCGACTTCGGTCACATTTCTAATTTTAAAATTAATTATGAGAAATCCCTGGCTCTCAACATCATCAACCCCGCCAATGTAGTGGCCACTCTTAAGCGCACCACCCCCTTCGCCTGGGCCCCCAGGGACATCACGTTCCTAGGAACTCGAATTTCGGCTGACACGAAGGACCTGCACAACCTTAATTATACTCCCCTACTTAATTCCATTAGAACCCAATTGCAATCCCTGAAGATCCCATTTGTGTCTTGGGTGGGTAGAAAGAATTTTCTGAAGACCTACATAGTCCCCAAATTTCTCTATTTAATTCTGGCGCTCCCAATTTGGCTTCCGAATTCCTTCTTCATAGAGGTGCGCAGGGTGTGCTCATCCTTCCTATGGCAGAACAAGTCCCCCAGGATTGCTTACTCGGTGCTGACCAGGGAGAGGAGATGTGGGGGATTCGGCCTCCCCGACATGCATTTATACTATAGGGCCCTCCAACTGAGTAAAGGTGTATCTCTTGTCTCTGGTCAGACTGAGAACCTGTGTACCCAGTTGGAGAGGACCCTGCTCACTACTAAAGAGATGCGCATTCTATGGGGACTTCAGTCCTGCTCATTCATCTCCCCCATTTGGAAGGGTATGCTGTGCGAATGGTCCAAACTGTATAAAACTGGTGCTCTCACCTTCCCGAACCCCAAGATGCCTGTACACCTCCTGCAGTCCTATTTTCACCCAACTGCCCTAGAACCTTCAGGGATCTGGGCATTACTCAAAGACATCACCCTACAACATATTCCCAGACAGGATGGAAAGCTAATTTGGGACGAGACCCTCAACCTCCCTAAGGTTAAGGCTGCTCACTTTCTCCACTCCAGAAACTTTCTCAGGGACATTGGTTCCCTAACACTGCCACCAGTCCATTCTGCTTTGCTTACCTGGATGGAGAAAAGGATAGCTGCCTCTAGACCCCCCCACAGACCCCTTTCCACTATGTACAAGGAGTTGCTCTCCTCCGCACCCCCAGAGCTCCATTTTCTGGCCTCCTGGGAGAGAGAGCTTTCTGTATGCCTCTCGGTTCCTGAGAAGGCCTTTATCCTTCAGCATTCACACGGTTTTAACCGCTGCATTAGAATTCAAGAGAATTCATATGAATTACTCACACGGTGGTACAAGACCCCGGTCTTCCTACACAAGCGCAACCCAGAAGTGTCGGAGCTGTGCTGGCGCTGTGGGGTGGAGGAGGGCTCACTGTCCCATATCTGGTGGTACTGCAGGAAGATTCGTCCTTTTTGGACTCAAATTGAGACTTTACTTAATGAGGTCTGCGGATCCAAGATCACTCTAGACCCGAAGCTGGTTCTCCTTTGGTGTCCAAATGACTCTTTCACCCCATCCAAATCCAACTTGCAAACCATGCTCATCACAGCAGCTAGAACACTGATACCTTTAAAATGGAAACAGGAACTGCCTCCTTCTATCCCTGAATGGATGGAGAAGTCAGACCAGATCTTTAGGTTTGAGGAATTAGCCCACTGGGAAACACATACCTGGGCTAAATTCCTGGGAGTGTGGCGACCCTGGATGGCCCATAGAAAGTTTTAAGATCAAGTTATGATAAAAAGTAAATAAAGAATTATAAAAAAAGAAAGTTTTAAGATCAGTATAGAGACCTTCCCTAATCCCCCCCCCCGCCTCTCCCTATTTCATCTCCCCCCGACCATTGGTTATTCTTATGTTGTTTCTTTTTCATGATGTCATGTACTAACTGAATCTTCTATTGCATATGTACCTGTGACAGAATTTTGCATTACTGCCCCCCCCCCCCTTTTTTTTGCCTTCTATCATCTGCCACTATGAATATGCCTATGTCTAAAAAAAAAGAGATCTGGTTAAGAATATAACTTCTATAATACTGCTCCTATGTACTGGAATATAACTACTATAATACTGCTCCTATGTACTGGAATATAACTACTATAATACTGCTCCTATGTACAAGAATATTACTACTACAATACTGTCCCCTATGTACAAGAATATAGCTACGGTAATACAGCCCTCTATGTATAAAAATATAACTACTATAATACTGCCTCCTAAGTATAAGAATATAACTACTATAATACTGCCTCCTATGTACAAGAATATAACTATAATAATACTCCTATGTACAAGAAATAACTACAATAATGTGACTACTATAAATTGTGTAAATTGCAACTAATCCTAGTAAAGGTCCCTGTTTACTAATCCAGCATATCTGGTTGTCCATGCAGGTCTTACATAGTTTATGGTGCACTCATACTGGGAACTGTAATAGTTGATGCCATTCCAATTACCAGTTCTCTGCGGAGATCCCTGATATAAGCTCATGTCCCTATAGAATTGTATTTAAAACCCAGGCTGGACTGAGCAGCATCAGGCACGGCAGGTCTATTTATAGGGACGGCAGAAACAGTAAAGTCTTGAAATACTGCAGATAGTATGTGCTCGTCATAGTATTCCTGTGTTCTGTCTGGCAGAAGCCAAAGGAATACGTTTTGCTGAAAATTCATGAAATAGACTCTGTCATCATTACAACTAGTGTTGACTGAATTTCAGGGAAAATTCGATTTGTTGCGAAGCCGAATTTCCTCATGCTTCATGGTAAAGAATCAATTTTCCCCAAAATGGCGGTAAAACAAAACAAAAAAATTCATACTCACCTCAACCATTTGCACGTGAAGAGTCCTCCGCGGCCATATTGTTTGAAGATCCTGCTCGAAATCTCATGCACAGTGACGTATGATGTCACCACACTGGCCAGTATGATGACGTTATCACGCACTGCGCGAGATTTCGAGCTGGATCAGCAGGTTCTTCGCGGTCAAATGGATAAGGTGAGTATTTTCATAAGTTTTTTTTTTAACGGATTAACCCCTGACAGTCCGCAATAGTCATCTCAATGATGAACACAGCATCTGAGGGGTTCAATGATGAGGGGCAGCGCAATCAACATTCCCCCTCATTGCGCCCACTACCCACAATGGAATGTGCTTTGTGACTAATTACTCACGAACCGAAGTTCTTTGTGAAATTCGTCAAATCAGGCATATTGAAGTTTTAAGAATTTCGCTCATCTCTGATTACAGCACATGTACACCGAGTGTCGGCTTTAGAGGTGCGCTACCTGTGCCGCAATAACTACAAGACGAATTGTATAGTAGTATTATTTAGTCATTGTATAGCACTATTACTATTAGATTACTCTATGTTTGGAGCTTTGATTTGGTCACTGTATGTCAATATTATTTGACAATCGTATGGTGGCATTTACTGGAGCAATGTGTGGCCCTACTACTTAGCGAATATTGTTCATAGCCACCTCATCCACATGCTTCAAGGATCCTTCTGCTCGGACTCTGCTTCTGAATGAACCACAATATACAAAAAGCTAGCTATGAATAAGGACACGTGTGCGTCTGAAAAGCGTGAGCATTGTCTGGACTGTCTTTTGGCTACTTGTATGGTTGTGGATTTATGTTTGAATAAAACCCCAATTTTAGGATCCCCAAGATGCAGCAAAATTCTTTTTTTGTACACTCCTACTTAGCAAAGTACAGATGTAGCTGGCTACTCTATTCAAGAATTGCGCCTACGAAATTTGCATAGTGCACCATTCTAAAAGTAAATTAGGACAGTGTGCTAAGTAAACAGCATCATGTGCCTTAGCATGATACTTAAAGAGGTTGTCCCAAAAAAAAAAATGTTTCAAACCAGCATTTGGATCTGAATATTTGTAAAATTGCATGTAATTAAACATTTAGTACAGCTACTAAGTTACTCAATAAAATGTATATGTATAGCGCTACCTGCTGTTTTTTTTTCTCTTTCCTACTAACTAGGATGGCCGCACATGCCTAGTTTCATCCTTCAACTTCCTTCCGAGCTGTGATAGGGAAATCACTACAGAAGAAAGACACACCCCCTGAAAAAGAACACGCCCCCTAAGCTGTTAGCTTGATATAGCTCTAGCACAGGGATCAGCAACCTTCAGCACTCCAGCTGTTGTGAAACCACAACTCACAGCATGCCCCTTCCACTTCTGTGGAACAGCCAAGCAACTGTGCATGATGGGAGATGTAGTTTCACATGACCTGGAGTGTAGGAGGTTGCTGATCCCTGTTCTAGCAGAACAATTGGACCAATGAATGGGGGGAGATCTCTGGATCCATGTGAGGTACAGGGCTGGTTTTAGCTTTGTTAGAAAGAGGTTGTCATTAGGGATGACCGGATCGACTTCAGATGAAACATCCGAAGTCGATTTGCATAAAACTTTGTTCCAATGCTGTACGGAGCAGGAGCTCCGTACAGTATTAGAATGTATTGGCTACGATGAGCCATAGTTATTGCGAGACTTCGCGTAAGTACCTTGGAACCGAACCCGAGTTCGGAAAATGTTTTTTTACAGTACAAATTAGGGCTCATCCCTTGTTGTCATGTACTATACGATGTCTGAGTTTCATTTTTTACATTATTCATGGGATATCCCCTTTAAAGCTGTTGTCTCACAGATTCCTTTATCATAATGAGTTCTTCACCTTCGAGGAGCTGTCCCTGTTGCTAATGAAGCCTCCACTACTGCTTGATGGACAGGGCCAGACATCTCACCCAACCCCAACAATATTCCACCTGTTCCAAGCACCAAGAGCAGAGGCTCTGCTTCTGCTTCCGGAGCAGTGACTGTTCATGCGCCACTGCCCAGAAGTTTATAGGCGCATGCACAATCACTGAGCCTTTGCATTTGCTCCACTACCCAGAGCAGCGGTGCAGGTGTGAGATTTTCAGGGTTGGGTGGGAAGTCAATCAAGCACCGAGTGGGGGTGTTTCATCAGCAGCGGGGACAGACCCTCACAGAAGGAGAACTCATTGCGATGAATGAATCAATTCGTACATTGGTCATTGTTGTTTTTGCAGTGTTTGGCTCTTGACGCTGATGATTAGGCAATGTATGTTATAACTATTTGCTCACTGCATGACCGTACATCATGGGGGGCACCAACAAAAGGTAGCACACAGGGCATCACCCAGTGTAAGATTGTCACATGTACAGCCTTCTTTCCACCATCATAGTAACATAAAAACAAATTCAAGCCAAAAAACTATCTATCACATGATGGACACCAAAGACACCCGATTGACTTTATTGGGTCTGTCTGGTTTTCGCCATAATGATATTTTTGACACGATCTGTGAAAGAGGCCCTTAACAGAACCTCAAACACAGATATGCGTACAACCTAATTCCTAAGGCTAGGTTCATATCGGTGGTGGCGTTTCTGGTAGGAGCCTTCACCACAGATTCTGGGACATCTGTGAAATCTGTTTCACGCGGCAATATTTTTTCCAGAGAATTCCGCTATTCATGCCGGAAACCCAACAGACCTCATTATATTCAATGGAATTTGATGGGCGTATTTGCCAGATTTGATGATTCTGGGTTTCTGTTCCTGTGCTGGAACAAAATGCCAGAATTTAGGTCTATGTGAACCAAGCCTTAGCTTCATAGTTTTCATCACATAATGAAGCCTATCATTTATAACTGTATTGCAGTTACGACCACAGTCCATGAGCCCCGTGCGATCATACATATCTAATAGGTTGCTTATCCTCCTTGCATATTGAGTGCATGTTATGCAGATGTAGCAGTGCTGGGTTTGTTATTTAAAGTGGTTGTCCGGGTTCAGAGCTGAACCCGGACATACCCATGATTTCACCCACGCAACACCCCTGATGTTAGCATCGGAGCATCTCATGCTCCGATGCGCTCCCTTGCCCTGCTCTAGATTGCGCAGGGTAAGGGCTCTTTTGTTTACAATAACACACTGCTGGGCAGTGGCAGTGTGCCCGGTGACATCACCTGATGGGCATGCTTTAGCGCTGCTCTAGCCGTTTTACAGGCTAGGGGAGGGCCAAAGCCCGCCCATCAGTGCCGGTGACGTCACCGGGCTTCCTGGCAGCCCCATGGAGAGCCCGATTTGTCACCGGAACTCCGGACAATGCCTTTGCCCTGCGCGACTTAGCGCAGGGCAAAGGAGTACATCAGAGCATGAACTGCTCCGATGCTTAAGTCAGGGGGGCTGCCTGGATAAAAAAGGAGGTATGTCTGGGTTTATTCATAATAATAATATAATATTGCTATGATGGTAAATGGACCGCATGTAAACCTACCTATGAAACTTTAGAATAATAATTTCCGACCAGAATTCCCTGGTAGTGCTCCTTACTATTGGAAATATTTCTACAGGGGTTCCCCATAGTAATAAAGGTGAGGCGCACTGATTTAGACCACTTATACACAGAATATTTTTTTTGCAGCCATCTCCAGATGTTAGATGAAGATCTGTGGGAAATATGAAATGCAAGACACATAAATATATATATTTTTTTTTTTGCTACTGATGTTTAAGTTCATTAGGTGACATTTTTGTCTTTCCTGCCTCTTTTCAAAAATACAGCATGCTGGAGCTCTTGATGATTTTTCGTGCTTTTCCATCGCCTTCTCTATAGGGTAAAAACCACCCTGTTTCTCCCCTCTTGTTAGGAGTGGGCTGGTCCTACGCAAAACAGTTAAAGGAGTTGTCCAGGACTAGAAATAAAAAGGCTACTTTCTTCCAAAAACAGCACCACACTTGTCCACAGGTTGTTTTTTGTGGTATTACAACTCAGCCCCATTCACTTCAATGTAGCTGAGCTGTAGTACCAGGCACAACCCATGGACAGAGGTGGGCCTGTTTTCACAGCAGCCACGTTTTTCTAATCCTAGAGAACCCTTTTAAAGGGGTTATCAAAAATTTGAAACAAACGACTGCTTCTCTACAACCAGCACCACCTTTGGGTTGAATTTGGTATTGCATTTCAGTCTCATTCACTTGAACGTGGATTAGCTGCAATTCCAGACGCAACCGGATGAAATGAGTAGCATTGGTCTTGAAAATTAAAACTGACATTATCTGAGAACTTGGTGGCAATTACCGATCACTGCCCATACATTTGCCGTGTTTTGTGAAGCCAAGCAGAGGTGCAATGTGCTGTGGGTCTCAATCGTTCACATTACAAGAGCCTGCACAGCCAGAACCTCTGTTATACAAACTGTTTTAAAAGTGGTAGACAAGAGGACGACGGCAGTCGGGCACTGCTAATAAATTTTGAAGTGACGCTTTTTGTTTTCACTAGGAGTCTTCCAGGCCCCGCGCTCCCAGCCTGTCACTACTCATGACAGCGCAGCCTGTTACTTCAGCTAGTGACATCACCACCTCCCGCTCTGGGACCTGCTGGGCTGTAATGTGCATGGAGGTGATGGATCTTCTTTTTAGAAGTGCTCTGTGGGGTGGAGAAGTCTCCCTTTAGGTGCTCCACAAGCATGGCTGGCATGTGCAGCTTTGAGGAATCAAATCGTCCTCTGCAATGTATACAAAGCAGGCATTCTCCAGTGCAAGTCCTACAAACACTGAGTCGGCACAGTCAGAGGTGTCTGGAAGACGGAAGCTAAAGTGCAGGGTTATAGTTTCTATGAATTCACTGTATACCGATGTACTCATCCTTAAAGGGGTTGTCCGAGGTAATTATTAATTTGCAGCATGCCACAAAATGCTTTAGGGTGGCTGCACATGGTACAGATTTACAGTTAGGTCCATATATATTTGGACACTGACACACATTTTATTTTTATTACCTGTTTACCAAAACATATTCAAGTTATAGTTATGTAATGGACATGGACATAAAGTCCAGACCTTTAGCTTTCCTTTGAGGGCATCCACATTAAAATTGGATGAAGGGTTTAGGAGTTTCAGCTCCTTTACATGTGGCACCCTGTCTTTAAAAGTAATTGGGCAATTGACTTAAAGACTGTTTCATGGGCAGTTGTGGGCAATATCTTCATTATTTCATTCTCAATTAAGCACATAAAAGGCCTGGAGTTGATTTGAGGTGTTGTGCTTGCATTTTGAAGATTTTGCTGAGATGTAAACATGCAGGTGAAACAAGCCATCCTTCATCTGTGAAAACAGAAAAAACCCATCCGAGAAATTGCTACACTATTAGGAGTGGTAAAATCTACAGTTTGGTACATCCTGAGAAAGAAAGCACTGGTGACCTCAACAATGCAAAAAGACCTGGATGCCCACGGAAGACAACAGAGGTGGATGATCTCAGAATAATTACTATGGTGAAGAGAAACCCCTTCACAACAACGTATCAATATCCAAATCTACCATAAAGAGAAGACTGTATGGAAGTAAATGTTCACTGCACGGTGCAAGCCACTCATAAGCCTCAAGAATAAGAAGGCTAGATTGGACTTTGCTAAAAAAAAAATCTTAAAAAACCAGCAGACTTATAAAAGAACATTCTTTGGACAGATGAAACCAAGATCTTTGGACAGATGATGAAACCAAGATCAACCTCTACCAGAATGATGGAAAGAAAGAAGCATGGCGAAGGCATGGTACAGCTCATGATCCAAAGCATACAACATCATCTGTAAAACACGGCGGAGGCATTGTGATGGCTTTCGCATACATGGCTGCCAGTGGCACAGGGTCCCTAGTGTTTATTGATGATGTGACACAGGACAGAAGCAGCCGGATGAATTCTGGGGTTTTCAGAGACATACTGTGCGCTCAAATCCAGCCAAATGCACCCAAAATGATTGCTCGGCATTTCATAATACAGATGGACAATGACCCAAAACATAAAGCCAAAGCAACCCAGGAGTTTATTAAAGCAAAGAAGTGGAATATTCTTTAACCTGATCTGAACCCAATAGAGAATTTCACTTGTTAAAGACTAAACTTCAGACAGAAAGGCCCACAAACAAACAGCAACTGAAAACCGCTGCAGTAAAGGCCTGGCCGAGCATTAAAGAGGAGGAAACACAGCGTCTGGTGATGTCCATGAGTTTCCATAGTTAGCATCTCTCACAGTTTTTTAAGATCCTTGCTTGCTGCGATTCAATGGAATGTTCATTGCTTAATGGTACCTATATCCACACTAATACAGTATATACAATACTGTAATAATATAATATAGTAATCAGTATGTTTATTAATTCTTTACAATTGATTTCAATGGTTTAAAGGCTGTTCAAGTTTAATTTCAGTATCAAGAATAAATTGTTAATTGGGAAAAGTGCAGTGCAATGAAATCAAGATGAATGAAAGGGCGTCTGTCGGCAGATTTGTACCTATGACACTGGCTGACCTGTTACATGTGCGCTTGGCAGCTGAAGGCATCTGTGTTGCTCCCATGTTCCTATGTGTCCACATTGCTGAGAAAAATGATGTTTTAACATATGCAAATGAGCCTCTAGGAGCAATGGGGGCGTTGTTGTTATACCTAGTGGCTCTGCTCTCTCTGTGTAACGCCCCCGAGTGGCATTACCACTCCTACAAACTGCTTCTATCTGTGAATGCTAATATAATGTTATCTTATGCATTTATTTCCAGGTCCATAGACACTGTGCAGTTAAAATAATGTTATGTAATTGTTCATGTAATGTGCCTGGTTCACCAGCAGGTGGCAGCAACTATGGCAGAGCTACACTTAGAGAAAATGGAACTCACCATTCCATTCTCCCTCTTTTCTTGGTCAGAAGTGGGCCAGTCCTGTTTGCTACCAGAAGGAGGTAGGGAGTTCTGATGTGTTCTGGTTGAGACTCCATGTTGGAGCTGCCAGGATTTTAACCTATTCCTTGGCATAATACAGAGTCAGACTACAGAGAGAAGTTGCAGCATCCTGCAGAAGCAGAGATTCCATTTAAGTCTGTCATTACAGCAGAGCCAGAGAGCAACCGATGTAGCAGAGTTGAGATTGTTTGCCTGCCAAGTTAATGCTTAAGCCTGCTGGAACCAAGATAAAGTTTGTAAACCGTTTGGAAAAAAACGTTTATGCAAACTAAAGCTGCCATTGAACTTTATCACAAGGTCTGGACTCAAATATTTCTTCAAATCCTTCAATTGTTCACCCTATTTGTCTGCTTCGGAGCCAACGCCTAGGGTTCCAGCATATACAGGTAGGAGCACCTTGACAAGTGCACAAAACATTAAGGGACATTATAGGCCACCCTATATCACTCTGGTATTCCTACACCTGGGTACTAACACCATTTCTTAAAGGGACTCGGTCCCATTGTTGCTTCATTGCAACTGGTGTCACAAAACACTTATCTCATCTTAAAGAGACCCCTTGCGGACCACTGTTGTTGCATTTGCAACTGCTGCACCCTCTGCACTTTGATTCACAGGAACAGGCAGTGTAAAGTCAAAATGCCTTCCTGCTCCTGTCAACCAAAAAGCAGAAGGAGTGGCAGTTGCAGAGAGAACAGAGCCTCCAGGTGTAACGGCAACTCCCCCATTGCTCCTAGAGGCTCATTTGCATATATTAACACATCATTTTTCTCAGCAATGTGGGCACATATGGACATGGGACAAACACAGATGCCTTCAGCTGCCAAGCGCACATGTAACAGGTCATAGGTACTGTACAAATCTGCTGACAGATGTCCTTTAACCTCTTAGCGCTATTTGACATGTATGTAAATATCACATGACCTAACCCCTCAGGTGAACACTGTAAAAAATAAAGTGAAAACAAAGTGTGTCAAAAAAAGCCATTTTTTGTCACCTTACATCACAAAAAGTGTAATACCAAGCGATCAAAAAGTCATATGTACCCCAAAATAGTACCAATCAAAGCATCATCTCATACCGAAAAAAATGAGCCCCATAATGCCAAAAAAATAAAAAAAACCTGTCTTTCGAAATATAGAGACACTAAAAAATCTTTTTTTTCAAAAATGTTTTATGTAAAACTGAAACAAACAACCAAAAAATATTTAGCATTGTCGCATCTATAACAAACTGCTCAATAAAAATAGCACATGATCTAACCTCTCAGATGAACACTGTACATAACAAAAAATAAAAACGGTGCCAAAACAGCTATTTTTTGTTACCTTGCATCGCAAAAAGAGTAATATAGAGCAACCAAAAATTATATGTACCCTAAAATAGTACCAACAAAACTGCCACCTTATCCCGTAGGTTCCAAAATGTATTTTTTTTTTTTGGAGTTTCTATTCTAGGGGTGCATCAGGGTGTCTTCAAATGTGACATGTCAGCTGAAAATTATCCCAGTGAAATCTGCCCTCCAAAAACCATATGGTGTTCCTTTCCTCCTGCGCCCTGCCGTGTGCCCATACAGCATTTTATGACCACATATGGGGTGTTTCTGTAAACTACAGAATCAGGGCAATAAATATTGAGTTTTGTTTGGCTGTTAACCCTTGCTTCGTTACTAGAAAAAATGGATTAAAATGTAAAATCTGTCAAAAAAAGTGAAATTCTGAAATGTCATCTACATTTTCCTTTAATTCTTGTGAAACACCTAAAGGCTTAACAAAGTTTGTAAAATCAGTTTTGAGTACCTTGAGGGGTGTGGTTTCTAAACTGGGGTCATTTATGGGTGGTTTCTATTATGTAAGCCTCACAAAGTGACTTCAGACCTGAATTGGTCCTTAAAAAGTGGGTTTTGGAAATTTTCTGAAAAATTTCAAGATTTGCTTCTAAACTTCTAGGGGTACTTTCACACTTGCGTTAAACTTTTCCGGTATTGAGTTCCATTCTAGAGGCTTAATACCGGAAAAAGTCTATTTTATCCTAATGCATTCTAAATGGAGAGCAATCCGTTCAGGATGCATCAGGATGTCTTCAGTTCAGTCACTGTACGGTTTTTGGACAGAGAAACTACTGCAGCACGCTGCGTTATTATCTCCATCCAAAATTCCGGAACACTTGCCGGAATGCTGGATCTGGCATTATTTCCCATTGGAATGCATTAATGCCGGATCCGGCCCCAAGTGTTCCGGAAAAACGGATCCGGTTTTGCAGTCTGCGCATGCTCAGACCTTTAGAAATGTTAAAAAGATAAATACTGAATCTGTTTTTCCGAATGACAACCGGAGAGACGAATTCGGTATTGCAATGCATTTGTGAGACGGATCTGCATCCGGATCCGTCTACAAATGCTGTCCGTTTGCATACATATTGCCGGATCCGGCAGGCAGTTCCGGCGACGGAACTGCCTGCCGGAATCCAACAATGCAAGTTGTAAAAGCACCCAAAGCCTTCTAATGTCCCAAAAAAAGAAAATGTCATTTTCAAAATGATCCAAACATGAAGTAGATATATGGGGAATGTAAAGTAATAACTATTTTTGGAGGTATTACTATCTTTTTTGAAAGTAGAAAAATAGAAATTTGCTAATTTGCTAATCTTTGGTAAATTTGGTATTTTTTTTATAAATAAAAATGAAATATTTTGACTCAAATTTACCACTGTCATGAAGTACAATATGTGACGAGAAAACAATCTCAGAATGGCCTGGATATGTAAAAGTGTTCCAAAGTTTTTACCACATAAAGTGACACGTGTCAGATTTCCAAAATTTGGCCTGGTCCTTAAGGTGAAAAATGGCTATGTCATGAAGGGGTTAAAGGGGTTTTCTGGGAATAAAATATTGATGGCCTATCAAATACCAACAATCAGCCGTTTGAGGAGCCTGCAGCCCTCAGGAGAGGTGCTGTGATGTCTTCATACTACTCCAAGCACAGCGCCGTATATCATATGGTGGCTGTGGTTGGTTTTGCGCCTCAGTCCCATTTGCTTAAAGGGTTTCTGTCACCAGATTTAACCCTATTAAACTGGCTGACATAATGTCAGCAGACTCTAACTGAATATGGATTTATCCAGCATACAGGGCCAGACGGAAAAGATGAACGCTGGCCCTGTCAATCAAGGACGGCAGGGCGTGACTTGAGGTGGGCGAACGAAGCCTCTAGGAGCAGGAGCAACGCCCCCCCCCCTGCTCCTAGAGGCTAATTAGCATATTCTAAAAGTTAAAATTGTGCAGTATCGGGGGCATCCAGAAGCATAAGATTAGGAGAGTTAGGGTCTGCTGACATTAGCACATCGCTAATGTCAGCCAGTTTAATAGGGTTAAATCTGGTGACAGAAACCCTTTAAATGGGACTGAGCTGCAAATAGACCATAAGACCGATGAACGACATCACAGGCCAAGGAAAAGGCCATGGTGCTCACCCAAGAGTCAGACCCCCAACCGAACAGATCTTAAATGACCTATCCTAAAGATAGGGCATCTATGTTTAAATCCTGGAAAACCCATTTAATATCTCACGACTCCCCCCCCCCCCTTTCCTTTTTAAGGGGTACAGACCATTAGTAATGAATTAATGTAGATGCTGATTATTGCTTGGATATACCTTTCATATGCTGATATGTTTTTGTTTGCAGTGTATTCTTGATAGGTATTTGTATTTGATGTGGTATACAGCATACTGTATATTATAATTGTTTACTGTACTGCTCATGTGATGGGCACATAGGCGCATGTCTCGTCACAAGACCCAGGTCTGATAACTGCGCTGTAATGAGCCATGCAGCTGTGTGTCTATCACATGACCAGGACAGTAAGCAAGGAAGGCTCCTACTGTATGACAGCAAGCAGAAATCTTGAAAAATGTGAGAAATTGATACAGAGAGTATGTTCATTTTATACATAAGTATTTTGGCAAATGTTCATAATTTTTCCTTACACAAGAATTAACATAAATTTGATGATACAGGTGCAATGGGCGCCTCCCCCTGGGGCCCCCTATATAACGCGTCCCAGGTGTAGGAAATGCCGAGTGGTATGTTGCGGCCTAAAAGGTCTCTTTAAGTGTGTCACGGTGCTCCTTCCTGGATACGGCTGGACCCTTGGCTTTGGCTCCAAAAGCAATAAATAGGGGGAATTATTGAGGGATAAAAGAATAACTGGAGTCCAGACCTGGAGATGAAGTTCAATGGCAGCTTTACTTTGCATAAACGTTCTCCAAACAGTTTCAGGCTTTGTCTTGGTTCCAGCAGGCTTTAGCATTAAAATGGCAGGCAAACGCCACTCTGCTTTATCTGTTTCTCTCTGACTCTGCTGTACTGACAGGCTGGCTGTATAACTCAGCTTATGCTGCACTTCACTTTGTAGTCTGACTCTAGGTTACACCAGGGAGCTTTCCTCCTGGCTCCTGAGGCTTCAAGCTTTGGCCTCCATGGCCAGAAGAGCTTAGGGTGCTCTGGCTGGTGTGGGTACGTCCAGCAGAGACGTGCCCCTGCACACCTGTCCCCTAGCAGGGGGTAAGCTAGACTGACTAGAACTTCTGCTCCACCCTTCTCTCCAGAGGGGGTGTTAGAATGGAATGGAAGCTTCCACACTATCTAAGTACAGCTCTGCCGTGTTTGTTGCCACCTGCTGGTGAACCAGGAACATTACACAAACAGTTACATAACATTAGAAATGTACAGTGTGGAGGACCTGGAATAAATGCATAAGATGACATGAGATTAGACCAATAAAGACAGCAGGTCCTGCAAACGCACCTCAATTACACATAACTCTGCTGTAGAAGAAATTTTGTAATATACCTAATTGTAATCTCCCTGCGCATGTGCAGCTGAGGTGTAGTCAGGAGTTTACACTTGCACTAAGGAGAGGTATAGTTCTGGTCCTGTCCACAGCAGAAGCGACATCTGTCCACTGTCCATCCCGGAAACCTGGTGAATTTCGTTGGTAGTTGGTAGAAGCAGGAGCAGCAATGAAGGTAGCAGAGCATGAACAGTTGCTGCCTCCAAAGAGGAAGCCTCTGCGCTTGCGCCACATTGTCAGGGCCTGTTAGCACTAGGGATACTTCAGGCTGTTCGGTCTGGGAACAGACTGCCGGATCTCCATTCATTACAGCATTGCCGGAAGCTTAAAAGTCTCTATCCGGCCCCATTAACTGTAATAGGGACCAGCGGAGATCAGGCCACAACCTGGCAAATATGGCGAGAATCGTCTGAAAGAATACCGCTGTGCCTAGGCCATGTGACTGATGAATGGCCTAGGAAAAGCTAGAGAGGCGCTACTGCGAGCACCAGTGCCTTCTCAAACAGCTGATCGGCGAGGGTTCTGGGTTTTGGACCCCAACCGATCTCATACTGATGACCTATCAAGAGGCCCATCTCATTTACCATTTTCTACGCCAGTTTCCGGAGTAGAAAAAGGTCTAAATGTAAGACAGCTCGGAAGCTGTCTCCACATTTAGAAGTGGCGGTAGATCCGCCAAAGGTAGGAAGACGGGATTTATTACAGGGTAACTGTCATATATTTTTTTATTTGCTAGTTTATTAGAGCTAGGCATGTATACCTGAGTTAGTCTGTCAATGATTGTAAAAAGATCTGTAATTACCTTATAATAACAGCTTTCATTAATGTCCTCTGTCCCTTTCCACTGCTCCCTGAAAAGACAGTTGCTATGGATTGTCTGTCTCTGGCTAAGAAGACAGAGGGGCGGTCCTTCACACTGCATGCCTGCATTAGGCTTTAGAGTGAGGAGGCGTGTCTCTCGGTAATCCAATCTGATTGGCTGGCAGGGAGCTGCTGGCTACGGCAAGTGTGTATTGGAAGTGAGGGAAAGCAGTTTTGGCCTCAGAGAACTGGCAGAGGAGCCATCTTGAGAAGGTCCTCATATTGTTAATGTTTAAACAGCCGTAACTAAGGGAAAAACTC
The DNA here is from genome assembly GCA_033119425.1 of Bufotes viridis. Taxonomy (NCBI): domain Eukaryota; kingdom Metazoa; phylum Chordata; class Amphibia; order Anura; family Bufonidae; genus Bufotes; species Bufotes viridis. The sequence continues at coordinate 416,731,599 of CM065592.1, read as the reverse complement.
AAGGAAAACAGTGGTATGTGAAGAAACTAAAGATTGCTTTATGCATAACGCTGCTGCAGCAGTAACATATGCTAAAATTGATTTTTTGATGAAAACATGACAGTTACCCTTTAAGACTGGCGTCCATTTTCCTCCATACATGCTGTTATATACTCCGAGTACTTGCAGCTTTCCATTTTTCTCCCTGACACATTTACATTGTTGTAGGCCATACTGCTCGGATCGATATCGCTCAGTGCCCTGATAGTTAACACAGATCTCTTATAGGAAAATCAATACGGCTGATCTGCCCAGGGCGTATAATGTTACGACAAGACCCTGACTGTTTGCGCCGCCACACAGTAACTCTGTGCTGATGGACACATCGGCAGAGAGGGGCCACTGGAAGATTATTTAAGTCTCTATTTAAAAAAAAAAAAACAAAAACCTGTCACAATGTCCCTGAGTCGCAGTTCGTCTTGTTGCGGGAGCAATAATTATCCTTGACTGTAAAGCGCGGTACACGATGTACGGTAGAGAGCGAGCGGCACGCACCGCAAACTTTAGACTCATGTCCTAAATCTGTCTGGTGAGAAGTGTTGGGTAATTACATTTACCAGAATCACTGTTTATGGGTGGGGGAGGGTGCAGGACCACTTTCCTGTTCTTTCATTCTCGTATCCTCCGTTTTTTCTTAACCTTTCTGTGTTATTATGTATTCTGTGCCGTTTTCCATCTTGTTTTTATGATTGTATCATTATTATACGTGTTAGGGTTTATGCACACAAACTTATTTTCTTTCCGTGTCCGTTCCTTTTTTTGCAGACCGATTCATTTGAATGGATCCGCAAAGAAAATTGGAAATTACTCCGTGTGAATTTAGTTTCTGTATCGGCATGAAGAACATCTGCAGTTTAGTGGTAGGGAGTGTAAGACCACCAACACAAGACCTTCGGCAAATCAGCATGGCTAGTGGGGGTGCGGAGGGAGTGACGGCATTGGGCCCACCAACTAGGAAAGGCATGGCGATCCCCAGGTGAGCGCCACTCTTCGTCTGCAGGATGCTGATACTATTGAACTCTGTGGGAGAACCATTAGCTTGCCTGCCCTATCATTTTCCATCTTTTATGGTGCAGGCAACTTTAAGCTTGTGGCCTGTGGTACACGAGGGCGAAGCAGGAAGCTAAGTGTCCCAGTGAGGTGAGTAAAAAATTTGGGGGTCATTTATCAAACTGGTGTAATGTAAAACTAGCTTAGTTGCCCATAGCAACCAATCAGTTCCCACCTTTCATTTTGACAGCTCCTTTGGAAAATGAAAGATGGAATCTGATTTGTTGCTATGGGCAACTAAGCCAGTTCTACTTTACACCTGTTTGATAAATGACCCCATTTGTTTTTCTTTTTTTCTGGGGCATAAAGGCTGAAACTGAGTGAGGGGGAATTATTATATATTAACTTAGGGACATTGTATCTTTTTAAGGGGGGACTTTGTTGCATTATTCGTTTTTAAAGGGATACATTAAGGGACGTTAAAGGGGTTGTTCCGTTTTTAGCGCTTTTCTACAGACCCCAGACCTGCCGTTGTAATCATTCTTACCTGAACCCTGCCACTATGTTCCAGCTCCATCGCTGCCCCGCCGACTCTGCAGGTCCCAGGTCTCCTCGCGTTAACATCCGTTTTGACGAGGGGCATGTGACCGCTCCAGTGGTCAGGTGTCACCCATGCAGCACAAGACCCAGTAATGCGCCACATGGGTGACTGGTCACCGTCCACGTTGTGGGGTCTGTTGAAAATCACTAAAAAGGGGAACAACCTCTTTAAGGAACATTTTTACCATTTAAGGAGGAATTCAGAGAATAAAAGCTTTTAAGGGGGCACTCAGCATGCATTGTTACTTTTCAGGAGGTATCACTGTTTTCAGGGTGTATCAAATTGCAGATCCACAAAACACGAAAGCCGCCCGTGTGCCTTCCACAATTTGCAGAACGGACAGGGCGGCCCATTATAGAGATGCCTATTCTTGTCCGCAAAACGGACAAGAATAGGACATGTTATATTTTTTTGGCGGGGCTACTGAACGAAGCAATGGATGCAGATCTTATGCGGCCCCGTTAAAGTGAATAGGTCCGCCACTGAGCCGCAAAAACAGCGGCTCGGGTGCGGACCAGAACAACGGTCGTGTGCATATAGCCTTACTCTGTGAGGCACACAATAAGGGGGGATATTTATCAAAACTGGCTTAGTTGCCCATAGCAACCAATTAGAATCCACCTTTTATTTTCCAAAGGAGCTGTGAAAAATGAAAGGTGTAATCTGATTGGTTGCTATGGGCAACTAAGCCTGTTTTCCCGTACACCAGTTTTGATAAATCTCCCCCATGGTGTTTTTACTATCTGGTGCACCAGAACCATCTGAGGCACTGCGTATCGGGCACTGTTATGTTTTGTCTATGGGGAGAGTTATAGTTATGACACTGTTTATGGCGTCCAGCATTTGCGGGCATTACACCACACAGAATTTATACTATAGGGGCAATCCAACTCACACTCCTCCCCCTCTGTTGTGAGTGGCGGCTGTATTATCCAACAGGGAGACCACTACAGCTGTCACTCAGGGCAGGGGGAGGGGCTGGGAAGCAGCTCAATACAGTGAAGCCCCGCCTCCTGTTTACTTGCTGTCAGAATAAAACTTCAAATTCTCACTACTCCTGACAATGAAAGCTCCACCAAAGGTTGTCCTGCTCTCCCTACACCTACCTAGTGCTGTCGGCAGTTTTGCATCGTCAGAACTGCTGACAGTCTCCCTTTAATATCCAACCAGCACCTATGAAGTCACAGTGATACCAGATTTAAAGGAAATGTGCCACCAAAAATGTTATCTGCCAGTTAAAATCAGACAGCAACACATCTCCTTTTATTCTATTTTCTGAACATGGTTATGGGGTCGGCCATCTTGCCTGAGCTGTTATTAACAGCATTTTGAAAGCATTAAGAGAATACTTTACGGCAGCCCCATGGGCCATAGACACAATGGTCAGGAGGGGACCTCAGTGACTTCTATGGGAGAGTCTTCTGGGCATGCTCTGTGACCTGTGCATAGGTCATTGTACAAGGAAAGAATAGATAAGCTTAGACAATCACCTATTGTGAATGATGGATCCTGTCTTATCTATACACAGAGGAGATACCATTACAGGCAGGATTAGAATGACAGATAAGCAGATAACTACAGTAAAGTGATCTGTCCAGACCAAGAGGCGGCGTCTATTATTAGGCTTAGCGGCCAGTGAGAAAACTGTAGGATTTTATTATTATAATTTTTTTAAATAAAGATGCTGACATGGAAAATAAAAAATAACATCACCAAAAATTATTTTAAAAAACCTAATTTAAACAACAGATCATTTTCTGATGACACATTCCCTTTAAGGATTTTTACTGTAATATTAATTTTTACATCTATCTTAGGGTCCATTCAGACGTCTGTAGAATGTGTCTGCACCCATTCCACAATTCTGCAGAATGGGTGTGGACCCATTCATTCTCTATGGGGCAGGAATGGATGTGGACAGCACACAGTGAGCTGTCCGCATCCGCATTTCCGGAGCACGCTCCCGAACTTCCGGTCCGCGGCCCTGGGAATTAATAGAACATGCACTATTCTTGTCCACACTTGCGGTAAAGAATAGGCAGATCTATGGGGGTGTCGGCCGGGTGTATTGCAGATCCGCAATGCACAACGGACGTGTGAATGGACCCTTAAGGGGTTATCCCATGAAAAAAGATTTATAACGGGGCAGTCAATAAATGTATGATGGCTGGGTGTCACTACAACGCTCGGATGCGGCAGGGCACGTGACCACTCCATTCAAACATTGATCGCTGGGTGAAGAGGAATCATAATGCTTGAGACCCAATTTCTAGAAATCAGTAGCGGACCCTGCAATAGGGTCCCCACCCCATGTCAATGTGCCGCCGATCCGCTGTAAACAGCACCTGTAACTAGTGACAAAACCGCAATGATTTTTTCTGCATAATCTGAGCATCATTACTTCCAGCATAATCGCTGTATGTGGTCTTAATTGTGATAGAATTAAAGTTAATGACTGACAAGGACTGTAGCCCCCTTTTGGACCCCCCCCTCCACCTCCACCACCTGCAGGCACCCATACCACACACACATGGCCACAAGAAGATAGCGTCCATCCATCACCAGCAATAATCTGCAACACATGCCTGTATTCCCCCATTCCATCCCTCTGGCATCATGAGTGGCTTTAGAGCCTCCTCAAGGGGTGGGTAGCCTCAGCAGACAGCAGGGATTCCTCAGACAGCTGAATTTAACTCTTTAGTTTACTGAATCCGGCTGTATGTGCTGTACAGATGTAGCAGAGCTGAGCTACTATGATGCCTTATGATATCAGGATGCATTGTCTGTGGTTATAGAATAGACCTGGTGTTCCAATGTACAAATACAGCACTGCTACATCTTCCATTTTCTCCATATCTGTGTATGGATCCTAGGACTCTTCAGACCTTGAAGTACAACTCCCAACAGGCGGATGTTAAAGCATGCGGGAGGTTTAAGCGTCAAGAAAGGTAAAGGAATACCACGATGCAGATAGATGAACAAGTTATTAATGAAATATTGAATGTAAATGTGCCGGAAAAATTGGTGCTTATGTTAGACATGATCATTTTTAATTAGTTACACTATTTTCTAGGAACAGACGGACGGGAGTAAGATTTTTCATTTTCTTCACTTAAAAGGAGCTATCGAGGCCAGGGCAATGCGGTGACGAAATGACCGTGTGTATCGCCAGTGGCAAATTACAGTAATTGCGTGCAGTTATTTCCCCATAGGGTTCTATTATAGGTGCACTGGATGCCATATATGATGTGTATGATATATTGCAGTTTTAATTTAAAGGGGTTTTCCCACTAAAAATATTACACAGTTTTCAAACCAGTTCCTGGACCTAAATTATTTTGTAATTACATGTAATTAAAAATTTAGCTCAGCCACTGAGTTATTCAATAAAATGTATCTGTATAGCGCCACCTGCTGTTTGTTCTTTCTTATTTCTTTGACCTGCTCACTGAGATGGCCGCACATGCTCAGTTTCATCCTTCAACTGCCTCCTGAGCTGTGATAGGGAGAGCATGGACACGCCCCCTGAGCTGTGATAGGGAGAGCATGGACACGCCCCCTGAGCTGCACTAGAAAAGCCACTCCCCTGAGCTTCCAGCTTGATATAAATCTAGCAGAGCAATGACTGGGGAGATCTCTGGACCCATGTGAGGTACAGGGCTGGTTCTAGCTGTGTTAGATAGATTATCATGTACCCTGTGATGTCTGATTCTCATTTTGTACGTTAATTGTGGGAGAACCCCTGTAATTTAATTTACATGTCTAAGACTACCTCCACACATTGTGGATTACATGCATTTTTTTCCACAAGGATTTTCGTGCAGAAAAAAACCTATGATATAAGAGTGCAATAGCACGGCCGTGTTTTGCGGTTCGCGGTTCATGGATCCGCAAAACACAGATACCGGCACACTGTATCACGAGGCGGACCTGTTGACTTTAATGTGTCCGTGATCCACATTGCGCCAAATTATAGGACATGTGCTATCTTTTGCGACATGTCTGCACGGATGCGAAAGCACACAAAAGCATATGTATACGGAAGTATATGTCCTATACTTCGCCGCAAAATGCAGACCATGGACCCGTTGAAGTCAATAGGTCCGTGCCATGATGCGGCAGGCATGCGGCTGGTATCTGTGTTTTGTTGATCCGCAGTTTGTGGACCACAAAAAACTTATGGCCATGTGAATGCCCCCTAATACAAAGGCAGCAAAGTGAATGGGACTTGCTAAATCTAAGACTAAGAACGCACGTAGTGTTCAAAACGCGTAGGTCTTCCTGATGTGGGCTAGGACTTCTGTACTGCTGTATATTTTATACTTGGATTAACAAGTTAATCGGTTTTATCAAATATTGTATGATCGTTCTTTCAGTCACACTTTGCCTATATTTTCCATGTGGAAATTGACCACGTGGAAATGCACAGCGTGTCATTTGTTTCTGTGAGTTTTTTTTTTTTTTGTCTTGATTTCATCTTTTGCACTGCAAAGGTGTGACTGGGGCAAATCCGCATCAAAATGTGCAAGTAACATATGCGGAATTGATGCGTGAACGCAGAAAATTCTATATGGAAATCCGCTTTGAAATTCTGTTGGATAACCCGCACCAATGTGCAGGTGGCCTAAAAGTGAATCAACATGTGCCACGTGAGTCACGTGACCAATCACCGCAGGTAAAACCATGCTGCAACAAGTGCCTATGTTTCAACTACTGAAGCCGTTGGTACAAAAAACGTCATTAGAAAACCGTGCAAAACCCTATTGTGCAAGGGCGTAACTATAGGGGAAGCAGGGGAAGCGGCTGCTTTGGGGCCCTGACCCAGAAGGGGCCCATCCAAGAGGAGGAGAAGTACTAAAAGATTTTGTCAGGGCCCCTGAACATTATTACACAATGAAATGATATACAGTGGCAGTATAGACAGTGTAGAAAACGGATGGAACAGCTGCCGGGCCTGGTCTGAGAGAGCAATCTTTACTAGCCACAGGAAAGGGGGCATGAAAGGAAGGGGTTGTGAAAAAATACTGGGGGAGGGGCCCCATTCAAAAACTTGCTGTGGGGCCCAGTCGTTTCTAGTTACACCACTGCTATTGTGATTGGTAGCATGGGACACTACTAGTGAATGCATGCTAAGGGTTAACGCATAAGTTCTTGTTGGCGCTTTTCTGCACCGTTGCGTTTTTTGCACTGGAGTATTTTGGTGCATTTCTTTTCTGTAATAGTGGCAATTCCACATGTCAGCTAAAGGTTTATGGAAAATATAAAACCCAGCGCACACAAGCATTTTTTTTTTTTGCTCCTGACATTATTCTCCATTCGCTCTTTTTATGTTGTTTCTTACGCCATCTTATCTGTAGGGGAAGAACACCATGAGGAAAATGCTAACGGGCAAATACGCTAAAGGCCATTTACTACGGGACTTGCGACAATTTTTTTGACTAAAGTCTCTTTTTTAATCGGTCGTGCAACAATATTTACCGTAGTTGCACGGCCAGTTTCAGGCCGTGTTTGGCAGTTGGACGAGATAGAGGTTGAGCGGGGGCGTGTCGGAGGCCAGGCTGGGGCAGGGACAAATTTACTAACATTCATTTCCAGGCATAAATGTTGATGAAAAACATCTCCATCCAAGGACTGGAGTAGTTTGTTTTTTTTTCTGCCAGGCAGAAAGGACTGCCATAGATGCGCCTAATTTATGACGCGGCATGAGCCCCATCATAAATTAGACAAATCTTACGGAAGTGCAAGGGGGAAACTAAGACCGGCGCACAAAGCTAGTCTTTGCAAATGTGTCCCACTGCTTGCCAAAAATGCCCCAAAAGGTGGGAAAAAATTAAGCATTTTCTGGTGTTTTACAACCCAAAAAATGCCAATGCAAATTTGTGTGTGTAGGGACCCTAAATGTACAATCTGCATGTAAAATCTCATGTGATGCAGCAATAAATAGGGACGGACTCAATACATACAAGTTCACATTGTAAGGCGGTGCGTACGATGAGTGACTTTATTACCCTAAAAAAAGGGCACACGTCAGTAAGGAGAGGTACTGGTATATAATAGGTTAATGTATCTAGGCATCATGCACATCTGTAACTGTTGCCCTGTGTCTATTGTATTTGCAGCAGTGTGCATTTGCTAGGGACTGGCAGACTAAGGGTTAATCGGCTGGGTCTCCCTCCCCAGTAAACACGCTCGCAGGTTTGGAGGAAGCGCTCAGATAATGAGGTCTATCAGGATTAGTCTACAAGTGTTTATATATGTTCTAATCCCTCGGTAACTTCTTGTGTAGCGGGTGATTCCTATCTGGGTAATGTTTTTTTTGTTCTGGGGTCTGGTGCAACGGGGACGGGGCCACAGTGTGGCCGGAAAAACACGCGGACCTGCAAATCTGATCAGCTGAATCCACGTGCACATTACCGCCAATTCCCAAGCTGCACTTGTACCTGCACTTGCAATTTAAACCACAGCAAGTACAGGTACAGACCGGCAATTAGCGCTAATCTGGTGGTTACCGTGGCCCTGCCACACCGGATACGGACACCCTAAAAACATTGCCAAAATTCCCGCCACTGTCCCATTCATGTGAATGAAACTTGCAGAAATCCATGTGGTTGCTGCAAAAGTAGCCAGCCTTCAGATAAATGGAACTGATTATCCCTGTAGCAAATCTACACCGTGTGCGCTCACTTTTAGGTTAATCGTCTTCAACCAGTGGCTCTCCGACTGTTGCAAAACTACAACTCCTAGCATGCAATTTCAGGACTCGGGTGTTGCAGACCAAATACTGAGAGTCATAGTTCGGAACAGCTAGACAGCAACAGGTTGGGAACTACGGAGTTAGTGGTTACCAAGGGTAACATGTCAGTACAATAAGATCCTCCCCCCCCCCAAAGACAGACGGACACTGATAGTAGTGATAATGACTTCTCGTACCCCGAAGGTTCCCATAGACTTGCTGTATACCTGTGCTCTTCCATGCTCCTATTCTCTGCTGTCTTCCAGTCAGGTAAGGTGCTAGCACATAAGACCACCATGGAGACAATGACAAAAAGAATAGATACCACAGCCAAGATTTGGGCTGCCAAGGATGAGGTGGGTTCCTCAAAAGTCATCCTCATGCGCTCCAGCCACTTCTTTTCCCCTGGAGCCTGGATGTCCTCCTTGGCCGTTTCCTCATCAGGCTTGGTCTCATCAGACATGTAGGTGTAGGTGTCGGACATACGGTCATCCAGCCTTCTTTGACAACAATATTCCAGTTGAGAACATTCCAGCCCCCAGTAGATCATCTCATTGTAGAAGGAAAGCTCACACATTTGGGGGACAAACCTTAGTTTGCCGTACTTGACATACATCATGATAAACCCAAACGCCTCGGAATGCCTGTCAAAGAAATACTCATTTCTCTCTTGGTCATAATCATCACAAACCTCTAAGACATCCTTCTCAGAGGAACAGCCGTGCAGCCTGCTCACCCTTCTCAGTGGAAAATCCTTAATCACATCCTGAGAAAAAGAATACCTGGCACCCCCGACATTAAGGATAAAGGGATCCCTTGAAAAGTTCATTGCTGAGGCAACACTGTTGGGCGCTCTCCTTCAGTACCACCCAGGAGCAGGTGAAGGACAAGCCTGGAGTTGTGCTAGTCCTCACCTTAAAGTTTTAGCTCTGCTTGCACCTCCTGATTGCTTCCAGCCTGTCTCCCCTGGAGGATCCAAACAGATCATTGATACACTGCCCAACATGTTTCACAAGAGGAGTAGAATATCTCAAGGCACCAAGGAAAAAGTTCATAAGAAATTCTTGACCCAAAGGGTCCTGTGAATCAGCCACATTCTTGAAGTCTTCTTGTTCTTCACATATACACAACATAAGATCTTCCACCCACAGTTGTATCAAGAAGAAACTCCTCAATGACTGAAGAATAGGAAATATAAGAGGAAGGGAGGGAGAAGAACTGAGAGCCACCAGCTCGGCTGCCTCCTGATCTCCAGTGTCTGTTGAACTTTACTCAATGTGAGAAGCACTCAGAGGGAGGAGGTGGAGGAGGAGGAGGAGGGAAGGGAGGTGGGAGCAGGCTTGTGTCTACAGAAAGCTTAGTGAATGTAATGTATGTATACTGTACAATGATCCGCCTGCAGATCCGCACTAAAGACTACACAATACATTGCACAGGAGCTGAGAGCAAAGAGAATGTCCCCCCCACTTGTCACAACCCAGATACAAAGACTCGTCCCTGACACTAATATTCATGTCTACAGAATCTATCACCTTTCTTTCTTTCATCCTTTTTTCTTTCTTCTTTTTTCCCATATCATTGTAGATAAATATTAAATATCTATCCAGAAAAACAGTATATGACACCACTCCAAAGAGATATGAGATAGATATGCAGCAAGCCCAGGAAAAGCTGATGCAGAGGATGGGAGTGGTAGTGGCCCTGGTTAACTGTTGTGTTACAGTGTACTCCCTCAGGCCTTTGCACCCTGGGGATCGGTGCAGTGGTAATGTCGTTTTGAAAGATGAGGCCAGAAGTAAACGTAGAACAGTCTCTTTTACTAAATGCAAAGTGTAACTTTAGGTACATTCAATAGAAGCAGATTCCAAGTGCAATTTTCTGGCACCAGTAAGGATTACGAAGACATGTTGGATGGTTGCAATTTAGCACTTGGATTGTACTGGCCAACTAGTATTCTAAGTGATGGGTGTCTTAGTTGTAGTCCCTCACCTCACAGTAGTGTCTTTTAATGCTGGTTTCAGCTGGTCACTGTTGTCTGTCTTCTCAAGGATTTACTTTAGGATAATTGTTAGTTGTTTACTCAGGAGAATCCTTCATAGGAGCAGGAGCTCTGCAGGTTGCTGCCTCCGCACTCTGTGGTTTACAGGAACTACCCCTTCTGGCAAGAAGCCGGATCAGCCCACTCCTACCAAGAGGGGAGAAACAGAGTGGTTAGCCCTAGTCTTTGCCTTCCTTTTGCCATGCATTTCTTAAAGTTGTAGTAACGGCCAAACATAATATAAAATTCATAACAATATAAAACAACTATATACATTTGTATAGTTGGGGTAAGATAGCTAGATAGATAGATAGTTAGATTAGATAGATAAATAAAGACATGAAACATCATATGGGTGAATAAAGGACCTCATTGTTGAACTTTTTGGGAGAGCTGCAGTATTTTTTAGATTTTCTAGATGATAGTGACGTTTGCAGCTGCTGGCGCACCACATATACTTGGACATTACAGTGCTGCTTTCATTTTTTTTCTAGATACAGTAGATAGATATTAGGTAGATCTATTTATTTCCTGTTTCCCTGTATATAGTTATTGTTTTTTTTTTAGTTTAAGGGGTTATCCTATAACGAATGTAAAAAATAAAAACCAGACAATATATAGTACATACTTTCTAACAAAGCTAGAACCAGCCCTGTACCTCACATGGATTCTGAGATCTCCCCATTCATTGCTCTGCTAGATTTATATCAAGCTGACAGCTCAAGGGGAGTGTTTTTTCTGCTGCAGCTCAGGGGGCGTGTCCATGCTCTGCCTATCACAGCTCAGGGGCGTGTCTCAGCTCTCCCTATCACAGTTCAGGAGGCAGTTGAAGGATGAAACTGAGCATGTGCGACCTTCTCAGTGAGCAGGTCAAAGAAATAAGAAAAAAAAACAGCAGGTGGCGCTATACAGATCCTATGCTAATTTTTTATTACATGCAATTACAAAAGTATTCAGATCCAGGTGCTGGTTTAAAAACTGTACAGTCGTGGCCAAAAGTTTTGAGAATTGCATAAATATTGGAAATTGGAAAAGTTGCTGCTTAAGTTTTTATAATAGTAATTTGCATATACTCCAGAATGTTATGAAGAGTGATCAGATGAATTGCATAGTCATTCTTTGCCATGAAAATTAACTTAATCCCAAAAAAACCTTTCCACTGCATTTTATTGCTGTCATTAAGGGACCTGCTGAGATAATTTCAGTAATCATCTTGTTAACTCAGGTAAGAATGTTGACGAGCACAAGGCTGGAGATCATTATGTCAGGCTGATTGGGTTAAAATGGCAGACTTGACATGTTTAAAGGAGGGTGATGCTTGAAATCATTGTTCTTCCATTGTTAACCATGGTGACCTGCAAAGAAACGTGTGCAGCCATCATTGCGTTGCATAAAAATGGCTTCACAGGCAAGGATATTGTGGCTACTAAGATTGCACCTCAATCAACAATTTATAGGATCATCCAGAACTTCAAGGAAAGAGGTTCAATTCTTGTTAAGAAGGCTTCAGGGCGTCCAAGAAAGTCCAGCAAGCGCCAGGATCGTCTCTTAAAGAGGATTCAGCTGCGGGATCGGAGTGCCATCAGTGCAGAGCTTGCTCAGGAATGGCAGCAGGCAGGTGTGAGCGCATCTGCACGCACAGTGAAGCGAAGACTTTTGGAAGATGGCCTGGTGTCAAGAAGGGCAGCAAAGAAGGCACTTCTCTCCAAAAAAAACATCAGGGACAGATTGATCTTCTGCAGAAAGTATGGGGAATGGACTGCTGAGGACTGGGGCAAAGTCATATTCTCCGATGAAGCCTCTTTCCGATTGTTTGGGGTATCAGGAGAAAGGCTTATCCGGAGAAGAAAAGGTGAGCGCTACCATCAGTCCTGTGTCATGCCAACAGTAAAGCATCCGGAGACCATTCGTGTGTGGGCTTGCTTCTCATCCAAGGGAGTGGGCTCACTCACAATTTTGCCCAAAAACACAGCCATGAATAAAGAATGGCACCAAAACACCCTCCAACAGCAACTTCTTCCAACAATCCAACAACAGTTTGGTGAAGAACAATGCATTTTCCAGCACGATGGAGCACCGTGCCATAAGGCAAAAGTAACAACTAAGTGGCTCGGGGACCAAAACGTTGACATTTTGTGTCCATGGCCTGGAAACTCCCCAGATCTTAGTCTCATTGAGAACTTGTGGTCAATCTTCAAGAGGCAGGTGGACAAACAAAAACCCACTAATTCTGACAAACTCCAAGAAGTGATTATGAAAGACTTGGTTGCTATCAGTCAGGAATTGGCCCAGAAGTTGATTGAGAGCATGCCCAGTCAAATTACAGAGGTCCTGAAAAAGACGGGCCAACACTGCAAATACTGACTCTTTGCATAAATGTCATGTAATTGTCGATAAAAGCCTTTGAAACGTATGAAGTGCGTGTAATTATATTTCACTACATCACAGAAACAACTGAAACAAAGATCTAAAAGCAATTTAGCAGCAAACTTTGTGAAAACTAATATTTGTGTCATTCTCAAAACTTTTGACCACGACTGTAAAATATTTTTCGTGGGACAACCCCTTTCAGTATTGTATTTTGTATTGTATGTCACTAGATTTGGTCGTAACTACCAGTAAGATTATGGATGGCAAAGGTTTCTACGAATAGGGCTAATCACCCTTTTCCTCCTCTGTTGGTAAGAGTGGGCTGGTCCTGCTTACTGCCAGTGGGGGGAGCTCATGTGTAGCCACAGACTGGAGAGGAATCACACGTCTGGGCTCCTGCTTCAGACTCCCTAGAGAAATCAACCTTATTTTAAGCCTCAAGTGAATCGTTTTGAAGAGATACAGCAGAGTGAACAGATAAATTGAACATTTAAAGACACTGCTGTGAGATGAGGGACTACGGCTAAGACACCCATTACCCAGAGCATTACTAGGCCAGTACCACCTAATTGCTAAATTGCAGCAATCCAGCCTTCTTCCATAACCCTTACTGGTACCAGAGAAGATTATGTTAAAATTCTGCTGCTATTGAATGTATTTGAAGTTCTACGTTGCACTTATTTAAAAAAAAGTCTTTATGTGGCCTTATTTTTCAATACTACATTTCCACAGCACCGATCCCGAGGGAGCAAAGGCCTCAGTAAGTACACTGTGACGCAGCACTTCATCAGTGCCGCTACCAGTCCCATCCTCTGCACGAGCTCCTCCTGGGCTTGCTGCAGGGGCGGACTGGGCTGGGGGCAGGGGGGCAATTGCCCCCCGGGCCCCTCTGTAGTGTCACCCAGGGCCGGCTTCTGGGGTGTGCATGTGCACAGGGAGATAAACGCTTCCACTGTGGAAGCGTTCATCTCCATAGTCATCTGTATCGCCGTCCTCAGGACGGCGATACAGATGGCTGTGCTGCGGCAGAGCAGGGAGAGGAATGTCCCCTCCCTGTTCCTCTGATAGGCTGCCAGCACTAGGCCGGCAGCCTATCAGAGGCTGGTGCAGGCGGCGCGATGACGTCATCGCGCCGCCGGATCGGTACAGCGAGGGACACAGGCCGGAAGAGGCCTGCATCGCATCGCTGGAGGTAAGTATAAGTGTTTTTTGTATGTTTTTTTTTTTTTTTTTTTGGGGGGGCTACTGGCACATAAGGTGAGGGGGGTATTCTACTGGCACATGATAAAGTGAGGGGGATTCTACAGGCACATGATAAACTGAGGGGGGGCACATAATAAGGTGGGGAGGGGGAGACTACTGGCACATAGGGGGGTCTACTGGCACATAAGGGGGTCTACTGGCACATAGGGGGACTACTGGAACATAAGGGGGCTACTGGCACATAAGGGGGTTACTGGCACATAAGGGGGCTACTGGCACATAAGGGGGCTACTGGCACATAAGGGGGCTACGGGCACATAAGGGGGGACTACTGGCACATAAGGGGGGACTACTGGCACATAAGGGGGGGTCAATTGGCACATAAGGGGGACGGCTACTGGAACATAAGGGGGACTGCTACTGGAACATAAGGGGGACGGCTACTGGAACATAAGGGGGACAGCTACTGGAACATAAGGGGGGACTACTGGCACATAAGGGGGACTACTGGCACATAAGTATGGCTACTGGCACATAAGTGGGGCTACTGGCACATAAGTGGGGCTACTGGCACATAAGTGGGGCTACTGGCACATTAGGAGGGCTACTGGCACATTAGGGGGGCTACTGGCACATTAGGGGGGCTACTGGCACATAAGGGGGGCTACTGGCACATAAGGGGGGCTACTGGCACATAAGGGGTGCTACTGGCACAAAAGGGATGCTACTGGCACATAAGGGGGTGCTACTGGCACATAAGGGGGTGCTACTGGCACATAAGGGAGGGCTACTAGCACATAAGGGGACGGCTACTGGCACATAAGGGGGACTACTGGCACATAAGGGGGACTACTGGCACATAAGGGGACTACTGGCACATAAGGGGGACGGCTACTGGCACATAAGGGGACGGCTACTGGCACATAAGGGGGACTACTGGCACATAAGGGGGACTACTGGCACATAAGGGGGACTACTGGCACATAAGGGGGACTACTGGCACATAAGGGGGCTACTGGCACATAAGTGGATGGCTACTGGCACATAAGGGGGCTACTGGCACATAAGGGGGACTACTGGCACATAAGGAGGTGCTACTGGCACATAAGGGGGCTACTGGCACATAAGGGGGCTACTGGCACATAAGGGGGACGGCTACTGGCACATAAGGGGGCTACTGGCACATAAGGGGGACTACTGGCACATAAGGGGGACTACTGGCACATAAGGGGGCTACTGGCACATAAGGGGGTACAACTGGCACATAAGGGGACTGGCTACTGGCACATAAGGGGACGGCTACTGGCACATAAGGGGACGGCTACTGGCACATAAGGGGGACTACTGGCACATAAGGGGGACTACTGGCACATAAGGGGGACTACTGGCACATAAGGGGGACTACTGGCACATAAGGGGGCTACTTGCACATAAGTATGGCTACTGGCACATAAAGGGCGCTACTGGCACATAAGGGGGACTACTGGCACATAAGGGGTGCTACTGGCACATAAGGGGGTGCTACTGGCACATAAGGGGGGCTACTGGCATATAAGGGGGGCTACTAGCACATAAGGGGGATAAATTGGCACATAAGGGGACTACTGGCACATAAGGGGGCTACTTGCACATAAGTATGGCTACTGGCACATAAAGGGGCTACTGGCACATAAGGGGACTACTGGCACATAAGGGGTGCTACTGGCACATAAGAGGGTGCTACTGGCACATAAGGGGGCTACTGGCATATAAGGGGGCTACTAGCACATAAGGGGGACGGCTACTGGCACATAAGGGGGGCTACTGGCACATAAGGGGGACTACTGGCACATAAGGGGGACTACTGGCACATAAGGGGGCTACTGGCACATAAGGGGACGTAAATGGACACTGGCACATAAGGGGCTACTGGCACATAGGGGCTACTGGCACATAAGGGGGCTACTGGCACATAAGGGGGCTACTGGCACATAAGGGGACGGCTACTGGCACATAAGGGGGACTACTGGCACATAAGGGGGACTACTGGCACATAAGGGGGACTACTGGCACATAAGGGGACTACTGGCACATAAGGGGGCTACTTGCACATAAGTATGGCTACTGGCACATAAAGGGGGCTACTGGCACATAAGGGGGACTACTGGCACATAAGGGGTGCTACTGGCACATAAGGGGGTGCTACTGGCACATAAGGGGGCTACTGGCACATAAGGGGGCTACTGGCACATAAGGGGTGCTACTGGCACATAAAGGGGCTACTGGCACATAAGGGGGTTAATTGGCACATAAGGGGACGGCTACTGGCACATAAGGGGGCGGCTACTGGCACATAAGAGGGACGGCTACTGGCACATAAAGGGAACTACTGGCACATAAGGGGACTACTGGCACATAAGGGGGCTACTTGCACATAAGTATGGCTACTGGCACATAAAGGGGCTACTGGCACATAAGGGGTGCTACTGGCACATAAGGGGGCTACTAGCACATAAGGGGGCCACTGGCACATAAGGGGTGCTACTGGCACATAAGGAGGGCGGCTACTGGCACATAAGGGGACGGCAACTGGCACATAAGGGGGACTACTGGCACATAAGGGGACTACTGGCACATAAGGGGACGGCAACTGGCACATAAGGGGGACTACTGGCACATAAGGGGACTACTGGCACATAAGGGGGCTACTTGCACATAAGTATGGCTACTGGCACATAAAGGGGGCTACTGGCACATAAGGGGTGCTACTGGCACATAAGGGGGCTACTGGCACATAAGGGGGCTACTGGCACATAAGGGGTGCTACTGGCACATAAGGGGGCTACTGGCACATAAGGGGGTTAATTGGCACATAAGGAGACGGCTACTGGCACATAAGGGGACGGCTACTGGCACATAAGGGGGACGGCTACTGGCACATAAAGGGGGACTACTGGCACATAAGGGGGACTACTGGCACATAAGGGGGACTACTGGCACATAAGGGGGGCTACTTGCACATAAGTATGGCTACTGGCACATAAAGGGGGCTACTGGCACATAAGGGGGACTACTGGCACATGAAGGAGTGCAACTGGCACATAAGGGGGGCTACTAGCACATAAGGGGGGCCACTGGCACATAAGGGGGTGCTACTGGCACCTAAGGAGGGCGGCTACTGGCACATAAGGGGGACGGCTACTGGCACATAAGGGGGACGGCTACTGGCACATAAGGGGGGCGGCTACTGGCACATAAGGGGGGGCTACTGGCACATAAGGAGGGGGGCTATGAGCGATGTGAGTGGCCAACATCTATCCTCTTCGCAATGCTCAGCCTCCTGTGACAAGCTGTCAATGCTGTCAAAGGAGGCTGTGGTCTCCTCCCGCAGCTCCCCGCCCAGCCTCTTGTGACAGCGAATCAAGAAGTAGAGGGGGGCTCAGTGGGCCTCTGGGTGTTACTTGCCCCCTGGGCCAAAAGTTGCCAGTCAGCCCCTGGCTTGCTTTATATCTATCTATCTATCTATCTATCTATCTATCTATCTATCTATCTATCTATCGTAGGGCCTGGTTTTATTGGAAATTGGGTCTAGGGGAACAAGTAAATCAAAGTTTTCCCCTGTTTGGTATTTGGGCACTTTTACACATTCTATCACTACATTGTGTTTAACAAAATTCTCATTTAAAGAGCCCACATGTAGTGTGGATCGCAAATATTCTAATTGCTAATTTTTATCACGAATATCGGCACTTTGAGAATTCGCCAAGATCTAGAATATAGTGCTATATCTTCTTAATCACGAATATTTTAGATTTTTTTCATCTGAACCCATGATCCCTCCCTGCTTCTTGCTTGTGGGCCAATGAGAAGACTGCAATATCTTTGTCTGAGCTTAGCATCATCCCTAGCAACCAATAGGAAAGTTGCCTACCCCTTACTATATAAGAACCTCCCCAGCAGCCATTTTCTGCAGTTTTTTGCAGTTCTGAGAGAGACAGCAGCGTCATTGCTGTGCTCTGTGCTTTGCTGTGTCACCTGGATCCTTATCCAATTACATTAGATAGTTATCTCATATATATAATACAGATAGTTAGTGATAGTGAGAGATATTCAGTGTAGGTTAGATAGTGATATAGTGTAGCTTATTCCAGTGCAGGGTGTGTGATAGGAATTACTGTGCTGTGATAGGGATTAGTGTATAGCAGCTTGAAAAATGTAGCAAAACTGAGCCACTCCTGTATTGCGTGCGCAATACGTGCAAATTACATTGCCGATTTTCACAATTAAGAAAATAATGACTGGAGATCACGAATTCTAGAATTTGCAAATTTATGGCGGATATTAGGCCAAAAATTTGTGAAATATCGCGAAAAAGAATATTGCCTATGCTGCTTATCACTACTCACATGCACAAGTCAGCCATAACATTATACCCACCTGCCTAATATTTGGTACTATGCAGTAAGCTTCTATTAAATGTGTGTGTGAGCCTTGGGTGCCCATAACCCTGCTGCCAGTTTACAGCTTGTACTTCCTTGGACTGCCTTTGGTAGGTACTAACCACTATATGGTAGGCAATAGCAGATATATAATAGACACTCATCCTTCTGATTGGAATATCTAACCCAATTGTGTTTAGTTCAAATATTTGAAAACACAATTGGGTTAGACATACAAATCAGAAGGATGAGTGCCTATTATATATTTGCTATTGCCTACCCTATTTATTCTCTAGAATTGGGCGACCCAGTATTGCACCCTCCATTATCCAATACATTACTCTGAGCCCCCTTATATACTATTTACCTTACCTCTGGACCACGACGGTAAGCAGGGGAACAGCGGCGCACAGCAGTTGCTGTTGCAGGTATAGAAAAAGGTCAATTTTTTAAAATGTTGTTAGTACTATTGAAAATTAAATACAAAATGTTTTCCTTCTCTAAGAAGTAATCTCGGAGGGATAAAAGTTCTCAGTGGGAGAGCAGAGTAATTTCAGTTTATGACTCTCAGTTCATCTACAAGGCAATCCTCATTAGAACAGTAGATGGAGGACTTGAATGGCTATTGTTTTCTTGATAGGCCTAGATAAACATGCCTACAGAGGCAGTGATAAGTGTAATGTGAGAAGCCCTGACCAGCCACACTATGGGATAGGTGTGGTGCTCTAATTGAGTCATCACCCCTACTCCTCCCTGGTCTGACTGATGGTCTGATGAAAACTGTTAGGTAAGACTGTTTACCATACTAATAATAAAAATTTGATGGAGGTGTCTCTTTAAGGATTGAATTTACCATGTAGACATAACCCCAAGGCACTGTCATTTATACAGCAAGTGTCATCATGATGTTACTAGGTTGATATAGCTTGGTCTGTCAGACAGACATCTTCAGACAAGTACTTGACCTGACTGATGATAACTTCCTTCACCTGATCTGTCAGGATGTTTCTCATCATCTGTAACATTTACAGAGAATTTTCTTTCATGTCCTCTTCTATGCAGTCTATGGGTCATGCACAAGGGTGTTATTTCCTAATTGAGTCCATATTTAGCTCAGTGTTATCATCAGCATGCCATTTTGTCTTTAGTCTAATTGCAATCGATAGAATTTACACATGCACTTCCATATAGCATGAGACACTAACAATCTCCAATCTCTGAAATGTAGGAATAAAACAAATAATTGTATCCAAAATACAAAGCCTCATGGAAATGCAGCGAGTCTCCAAGGAGCCAATGCAGAGGATTGGAGTGGTAGTGGCCCTGATGAAATGTTGTGTCACGGTATACTCCCTCAGGCTGTTGATCCCTGGGGATTGGTGCAGTAGAAAAGTGGTTTGAGGAATCAGGCCAGAAGTAAAATATAAAACTCTCTCTTTACTTAGTGCAAAATATAACTTGTAGTACATCCAGCAGTAGTTTGGACAAAATGCAGTTTCTCTCCTCAGATGATGAGGTATGGTGGCTGGCAAAGTAGCAGTTAATGGCACCCCTGGTGTGCTCTCTTGCTGATGACTCTTTCTTGAACTTCTGGCTAGCAGCTATAAGCAGGCACTTGTGGCTATGGGTTTCCACTTTGCAATGCAATCTTTGAGTTGGTCTGGCCTGGATGCAATCTAGATGATGGGTGTCTGAGCCGTAGTCCCTCACCAGCAGCAGGGTCTGGATCTATATGGTTGATGGTCCCTCTACTGACTGAATACACTGTAGTTTTAAAGATATCTGTAGTTTTTGGATACTTTATTCTCTCTGGATAAGTGGGCTCATAGATGAGCTAGTCCTATGGTCCCTAAGTCCTAGGAGCAGGAGCAATAGGACATGCTTCCTCACTCTTCACAGTCCTAGCTACGACTTCCTCTCCTGGTAGGAAGTAGGGCCAGCCCATTCCTGCCAAGAGGGGAGGAATGGGATGGTAAGTCCCATTCCTAATACTAACCATTGCCAGCCATATCCCATCTGCTGGTGTACAGTGAAACCATGACATAACATTGCAAACATTGAATAGCAAACCACAGTTTATAATTTCATAACACTATTGCTGCGGATTTTAATTGTAGATTTGCACAGGTAAATTAATGGCGGACAATGCTTTTTGCACATGGAGATTAATATGTGGTGTGGATTTACATGGCTAATTGGCTATGGTTAACTTTGAGGTCAATTTTATATAATTGTATTATGCTAAATTTGGGCACAAAAAAAAAAATCTTGCAATTGGCCTTTGGTGAAAACTTTCAACAGTTTTTCCTCTACAGCTTTCACTACATCTGCAGAATGTTACTTCCCCCATCTCGGTGAATCTGTCAGAGAGCTGCTGTGATGGTTTGATATGTAGCCCTAAGGCCTCTTTCATACGGGCGTCATGTTTGACGCCCGGATAAGAGGCGGGTGCGTTGCGGGAATATGCGCGTTTTTCCCGCGCGGGTGCAAACGTTTGTAATGCATTTTGCACGCGCGTGAAAAAAAACGCCATGTTTGGTACCCAGACCCGAAGCCGGACTTCATCACTGAAGTCCGGTTTCGGGTCTTCTGGAGAATTGATTATTTTCCATTATAACATGGTTATAAGGGGAAATAATAGCATTCTTAATAAAGAATGCATTGTAAAATGAAGAGGAAGGGGTTAAAAATAATAAAAGTCAACTTACCTTAGCCACTTGATCGCGTAGTTGCGATCTGTCCTCTCTTTCCCAGCATCAGCTAAGATCTAAAGGACCTGTGATGACGTCACATCACATGGTTCAATCACATGGTCCATCACCATGGTAAGATGGACCATGTGATTGGACCATGTGATGTGACGTCATCACAGGTCCTTTAGTGCTTAGCTGATGCAGGGAAAGAGAGGACAGATCACAACTACGCGATCAAGTGGCTAAGGTAAGTTAACTTTTATTATTTTTAACCCCTTCCACTTCATTTTACTATGCATTCTTTATTAAGAATGCTATTATTTCCCCTTATAACCATGTTATAAGGGAAAATAATAAAGATCGGGTCCCGTTGCTAAGCAACCATGCGGTAAAATCGCAACGCATCCGCACTTGTTTGCAGATGCTTGCGATTTTCCCGCAGCGCCATTCACTTCTATGGGGCCCGCGTTGCGTGAAAAACGCACAATATAGAGCATGCTGCGATTTTCACGCAACGCAGAAGTGATGCGTGAAAATCACCGCTCATGTGCACAGCCCCATAGAAATGAATGGGTCCGGATTCAGTGCGGGTGCAATGCATCCTCCTCACGCATTGCACCCGCGCGGAAAACTCGCCCGTGTGAAAGGGGCCTAAGGGTCCATTCACACGTCCGTTGTTTTTCTATAATCCGAAAATAGGATGACATACGGATTAGTTATCAGAATGTCTTCCGATTTTTGCGGATCCATTGACTTTGCATTGCTCAACGGACCGCAATTTTCGGATTAGAATAGGACATGTTATATTTTTTTACGGACACTATGTACTGAGAAAATTATGCGGACAGCACTCTTTGTGCTGTCCGCATATTTTATAGACCCATTGAAAATCAAGGGGTCCGAATTCTGTCCGCAACTATTCCGTGACTAGTCCGAAAAATCGTCATCAGATGCGGAACTAAACAACGGACGTGTGAATGGACCCTTATCTGTACTTTTCTAACAGCTCAGAAACTTATTTCATGCAATACAATGCAAATTAAATATTAACAAATCATACAATGTGATTTTCTGGATTTTTTTCTAGATTCTGTCTCTCACAGTTGAAGTGTACCTACGATAAAAATTACAGACCTCTCCATTCTTTGGAGGTGGGAAAACTTAAATACCAATGAGAAAAAAGTCAGGACCTAAATGAGTAGTGATGAGCGGCAGAGGCAATATTCGAATTCGTGATATTTCGTGAATATTTGGGCGAATATTCGGCATATATTCGAAAATTCGCAAATTCGTAATCTCCAGTCATTATTTTCTGATTGCGAAAAGTCACATAAAAAAATTGCATAAATTTGCATAAAATGCGCATAAATTTGCATAAAAATTCACATAAATTGGCATTTAAGATACCTTTTGAGTACCAGTTTATGCAAATTTTTATGCAAATGTATGCAAACTTGTATGCGAATTTTCGCAGTCAGAAAATAATGACATTATTTTCTTGCTTGAGAAAATTTGCATATAAAAAAATTGCATAAAACCGAATATTCACAATTGCGAATATATTTTGCGATATTCTAAATATTCACGAATTCTCGAAGTGCCGATATTCACGATTAAAATTCGCAATTCGAAAATTCGTGATCAACACTGTAAATGAGGGTCCACAATTATGAAAAAATTAATCGCAGGTGCTAACATACAATGACATCTATACGGGAGAACCTAAGCGCTATGTATGCAAAATTCTGCACATAGGTATACCAAAATATATCTTTATTAAAGTTCATAAAACAACAACACGACAAATACAAGACTAAGTTGGCAATGACAAACACTATGAGTATGCCATACAAACAAGGGTCAAATATAAATAACATAAGAAGGCAACAATATATACAGGAATGGGTGTAAGTGAATAATCAAGGAGGCGAACGTGAAATACATGTCGGGGTTTTCTGGAGGTGCCATCAACTGGGTCTGTAATGTAATATGAAAAAGGGATGTTAACCATATAGTTTGATTATTCACTTACACCCATTCCTGTATATATATTAGTGCGTTCTTATGTTATTTATAGTGATGAGCGGCATAGGCAATATTCAAATTCGCAATATTTCAAGAATTTTTGGCCGAATATTCGCCATAAATTTGCAAATTCGATAATTTGTGATCTCCAGTAATTATTTACTTGATTGCGAAAATCCGCAATGTAATATATTCGCGATAAAAACTTTCCTATTGGTAGCTAGGGATGTTGTTAAGTGCCGATAATCGCTATCAACACTATTCGCGAATACGAATATATAGCACTTTATTCTAAATACTCTTGAATTCTCGAAGTGGCGATATTCGCGATTATAATTTGCAATTCGAATATTCACGCTCAACACTAGTTATTTATAGTTAACCCTTGTTTGTGTGGCATACTTGGTGGGAAAACTTGCTAAATCGCCAGTGTATCAAATACTAATTTTCCCCACTGTATACGCTGAGCCATCAGAGCAGCTGTCTGACAGATTCTCTGAGAAGGAGGAAGTAACAATGTGCAGACTTAAAGTGTAAGCTGTACGGGCAAAACTGTAAAAAAAATGTTAATGAAGGCCAATTGAAAAAATGATTTTTAGCCCAAAATTTGTAGAATGCAATGATTAAAAATTAAAAAACTACACCCAAAGGTGTCCATAGCCCTTAAGATCTGCAACATGTCAATTTCTGTTGTAAATTTTCACCATCCACCCCTTTCAGTGTAGTATGGCTAAAATCCACAGTGAATCCTTATCAAAATCTGCTGCAAAATTTCCGTGTAAAACAGATTTTGATGCAGATTTGCAGCAGTTTTTTTTTCTGTAAGTGGACTCATGCGTAAACTGTATGTGGCCCAAGAATTGCTGGGTGACAATGGTAGATGATAAATTTGGTTCATGGGTAGACAGTTTTGTCTAGCTATACACTAACTTTTGTGGCAATTTTGGTGCACATTGGCACACCTTAAACCTAGCCCCTTTCTTACTAAGCCCCTCCCCTTTCCCACTAGACCACTCCTCTTGCCAACAGAGGGACAGCAAATGTCTAAAACAATAAACGAGGATCAAGGCAAGTAGAACTTTTTTGTTGAACAAATTGCACCAAAATTCTGAGTCACATTGAGTAGAAAATCTCCCCCACCGTCTTTTCTAATCAAGAAGGAACCTGATGACCTATCCTTTAAGTACAGAGATACAAGTTACAGGATTTAGCTCCGGTTTTTGCTCATGCATTTATTTTAAGTGATATTTTATTTATTTTGCTGCCAGCCTAGCAGCAATGAGGACACTAGATATTAGAAGATGACATAAAAGCGTCTGAAAGACCAAAGTCAAATGGAAATCACAGCCTTATTCCTTCTACTGCAGACTCCAAATTCAAGTAAGCGCATTCTGTAGAAGTCTCCGACTATTGATTTTAATTAGAGATTTTCTGAAAACGCCTGGTACAGAAAATAGATTAGGTTTAGTCCCGAAACGAATCAAAATCCTATTAAGAATCTGCTTGCATGTATTCTTTATTCAAGCACAGCACTAATGTATTCAACAACATGGGAGTGCACTATACCTATGAATATGACCAGCATCATCCTACCGTCAAATAACCGACATCCAGTAATCTAGAAAATGTTTTTTTATGATCAGACATATTCTAAATTATAATTACTAATAAAATATTGGAGAGAAATCCCGTCTGCTCACAGAAACATCTGCATTGTGGATAGTGACTGATATATTGCATAGTGTTCCTGCAGACGGTGGTCCTCCTCATGCAGAGGAACATCTGTTTATCTTCAAGGACTGCTAATTATTGCACAAAGCCCTACATCCCCCCCCTACAGTTATCATATTTGCAGACCTATACCAATCACTGGCCAATGTTGACACCTACCCTATGTAGCCTATCATATATCTGTTTATGCAGAACTTGGTGAATAACATTGTTGTCTTCCCAAAAGGAAATGTAACACAAGTCAATCTGGTAAATTAACCACAGGGTGGCAAAGGCATGAGATTTTTCATTTCCCATAACCCTCTATTATCAGAACATTTTTCTCAAGGACATGGTATACAACAGATTATGGTCTGCAACATAGGTTATAGGGCAACTCTTATGCCAGCAAGTTATTACTGAGCTACTCTTACATTATAAATGGGTTGTGCTAAAATGTATCCTTATCCACAGAACCCTGTGATTGGACCCCCACTAGTCACTAGAATGGTGGTCCTGTATCTTCCCGTATGAATGCAGGTTTAGCATGCATGCCACGACTTCATTAAACTCTATGGAAAAGCCAGAAATTGCAAAACATTGTATTCTTTTTTTTTGACAATCCATAGAGAAGAATGGAGCAGCAGCTTGCAGGATTGACCATCACTCCATTCATGCAGGGTGTCCCAAGGGTCGGACTCCCACCTATCCACTCTCCTCTCCTGTGACTAGGGAATAAGTTTAAAACTCTAATTGAACATTCCAAATTAAAACTTTATATACTTGGTATATACAGTATGGGGGTCATTTATGAAGCTGAAATACTCTTATACTAGGCGTATTTCAGGCGCAGTTTGCTGTGCAACGTTTAGTTGTGCTGCAATCTGGGGCTTTTCTCCGCACACGCCAGGTCTAAAAAAGTGGACATGGCATGGGCAGGAAGGGGGACGGGTTGTCAGGCAGGTGTCATTTACCATTTTTTACGCTTGTTTCAGACATAGGAAAAGGTCTAAATATAAGATGGCTCAGAAGCTGTCTTACAGTTAAAGCGACGGTGGATCCGTCAAAGCCATGAAGAGGCCGGCGCCTCTTCAATACTCCGGCGGATCCACTGCCAGTGTAGGAGTTTGGTAAGACCGATGTCTAAAACGTCGGTCTTAATAAATGACCCCCTATATGTCTACCTATATATTGTTGCTCTAAGGAATCCCAAATTATAAAATGAAACAACTTTGCAAATAGTATGGGTTAAAAATCTTTTACTATTTTGTGGTTACAGTTTTAGTGCAGACCTATATGTATCCATGGTTACAGACTAAAAAGAAACCCTGTGTAGCCTGCCTCATCTGTGACATCTTAGTCCCTTCCATCTGTCCTCTGTTTATTAGTAATTTATAGAAATGAGCAAAATTTTGAAAAATTAGATTCCACAACTTCGCCGAAGTTATCCAAAAAATTTGATTCCTGACAAATTAACTTATCACAAAAGGCTATAAACAGATATACCCAGGCAACTCTGCCTTAGTATACCGCCACACGAAGTGGCCGTGCTACGGGCAGATTGCGGCCATGTTGCGGTGAAAAAATGGCCAATTAGTCTGCAGCTGCCTTTCATTTAATAATAAAGACCGCACTGTATAGTCCTTCTTCATTGTTAATAGCTGTGCTGTACTTTTAAACAGGGGCTGTTGATGGTATGGGGTTTGGCTGGTTAGGTGGTGGCACAATATGCATATTATTGCTGCTCTGGGCTGCAATCTCCTGCAGGTTAATTGACAGTTAACACATAATATTAATCAGCTCTGGCATACGCACTTCTCCAACCCCAGCGATCTCCTGCCCTACAGGTGGGAGCCCTTCCTCTGCCATCTAATTTTCCTCTTTTTCCACATCATCTAATATTGATGAGAATATGTCATCAGGAACATCCAGTTCCTCCTCTCTTTGCATCTTGCTGACTTTTTTAGGACATGGAGACTTTGAAGGATGATTTGGAAGAAGCAAAGCCAGCAAACGATGTGGATAGTCATTTTTAAGACCTGGCTCTCCTAAGGGGTGCAGACTGGATGGTATTGGCTGGCATGCTGGCACCAAAATAATAAAGGGTTCCATCTTATCGGTATTGTATTACATTTATGGCTAATGTAGGAATAAGTAAGGAATTAATAAATTAAACTGACCCAGAATAAGTCTCTCCGCAGTCTCACTGCACTCTTCCTGCACTCTCCCGGCAATCTGCCTCTCCAGTATTCTTCTATTAATAATTTTTAGCAACACTGTTCCTATAGCTCACATGACAATAGCGGAGACTGCGCAGGATGAGGGTTTTATAGGGCTGTGACATAACAGGGGATGGCTACCTGTGGATTGGCTGGCTGCACAGCATTATGGGTGATCTCATGTTCCCGGGCTTCTAACTTTCACTTCGTAGCACATGCAGCCGCCATTTTAGGAAAAATTGATTAATTACCGCAAAGCGCGAAGGAAATTTGGATTCATTGCGAATCGAAATTTTCCTAAACTTCGGACCGAATTCCACTTCGAATACTCTGCTTCGTTCAACACTAGTAACATACATTTAATAGGTTTAGCAAGATGTAAATGACAGACAGAACAGAGTATCATGTGACTGGCACTGCATGAGCTGACTACACAGGATTTGTTTGTAGTCTATAACCATGAAGACAATAAAGGTAGAATATTTTTCTTTGGGAGCACAGTGTATCTGATTTATTTATTTTTCAAGTTCGCATAATGTCTGTGCTTGTTTGTACAATCATAACTGTGAAAGAAAAGTTATCTTTGGGCTTCCCTAATGCTGTTGTTTTTTCAGCCATATTATTCCCTGTTTCAGCTGCACAACTAGATGCATGTCACTCAGAAGCGGGGGGTGCATCCCTTTTGCCAGCACTGTAGTACTGTGAAATCCTTTCCCTTACTTTACACTATTTTTTTTTTGGGGCTCCAGGGCTCACAGAACAGATAAGGACTTGGGATAAATCATACTTACAGACACAAGAGGCTCCTGTGAATTCAGAAGTAGTGTATAAGCAGTTGTTTTATCAAGCTAATTAACTCAGCTAGCTCTGACACGCCCCCACCTCCTCTCATCCGTCTTCTAAATCTCTGTTACCAGGGACATATCTCTGTTTAATAAAAGGAAATTGTGTGAAAGTATGACGGCTCTTTAAAGTTGCAGACTTTTTTCTTTAAGATAAGATGCATTGCACAAAAACATGTTTAGGTTTATATTCCTCCTATATGCCTGTACCATAAAAACATGTCTAAAGGAAGATTCTTCGGAAACGCACTTAAAATGAGTGTACAAAATCTATATGTAGCATTCCATGTGTAGAAAATCACAACATAACTTAATTAAAACGAAAAACCATTTCCAAGGCGGCCGATCAATGATTGAATTTACCGGGAGTTGTCATCAGCAGGTAAATGTAATTATTAGCTTCATTGTGAATGTAATAAGGGAAAAACAAGTTTTGCTAATTGTGCTTAGTATATTTCATGCTTTGCTGACTCACTGGGGACGGGGGGCTCATGTCCCAGTGATGTCTATTGTACATCACATTAATATTCTAGGAATACTACTAAGGATCCATTCACATGTCCGTAGTTCTGGCTCCACATCCGTTCTGCAATTTTGCGGAACGGGTCTGGACCCATTCATTTCAATGGGGCTGCAAAAGATGTGGACAGCACACATTGTGCTGTCTGCATCCGTAGTTCCGTTCCACGGCCCCGCAAAAAAGATAGCGCATGTCCTATTCTTGCCCGCAATCGCGGACAAGAATAGGCATTGTTATCATAGGGCCGGCCATCTGCAGTCCGCTAAACACTTACAGACGTCTGAATGGACCCTAAAATGAAGTAAATTGGTGCATTTTTAGCTCAAACTGGAAAGAAACATGAGCTACTGGTCTGATCTATTCTAATTGTTAAATGACAAATAGATACAGTATATTGTTACAATGAGGGGTCGTCTGGGTCGGAAACCCAATTTTTATATACGCTATTATCCTAGCAGAGAGCAACTTCAAAGAGTCCTTCCCTGTAGAGCAGCCAGCATGTCTTTGTGTTACATAGGAGCACATTGGGAAGAATTTATTAAAAGGGTTTTCTGGGAATCTAATATTGATAACCTATCAGGATAGGTCATGAATATCAAATCGGCGGGGGTCCGACACCTGACACCCCTCCCGATCAGCTGGTTGAAGAGAAGGCCGCATGCCGTGCCAGCGCTGCCTTCCCTTAATTGTTTACCTGTTCGCCGTCAACATTGCAGCGGTAATTACAAGAACTTGTCCCATTCACTTCTGTGGGACGGTTCGTTCCTATACAGGACTGGCCTTTCTTACGTGACATTTCTTTATCACTAGCCCCTTCTGATAGACACAAAGTGCTTGTTCAATGTAGACAACATGCTTTGGACTGTTTTAGCTTTTATTTTACCACTCAAAGCAGTTTTCCAGGATTTTAAAGGAAATCTGTCACCAGGATAATCACTATTGAAGTAAAGCCATAGACTAATAGCACTCATTACCTTATTTCCAGATGTGCCTTTGTTTCAGCAATAGATGTTTTCTATCTTCTGAAAATCCAGTTTATTTAGTATGCAAATGAGCCAGTAAAGTGCCCAGAGGGACGTCATTCTTGCAGGAAGGAGCACAGGCACACTCCTGCCACAATATGTCCACCCACCCCTACATCACATTCAAGACATAACTCTGCCCCCCTTTTCCCTGCTCCCAGCATGAGGACGGGCTTGGGCACTAGCAGGAGGTGTGTCGGCTATCCTCAACTACCCTTTTTGCACTGCTTCGGACCACATCACATCTGTGATCCAACCTTATCCAGGTAGGTACACCATGATACATGTATATAACACAAAAGAAGAAGTTCCAGCACACAGTATTGTGTGCTGGAACTTCTTTTGCATTGTACTTTTAAGACTGGTCCGGTCGTGTTCCGTGCACCTAAAGTTATATGAAGAGCTGTAAAAATATTTGTGTTTTGCATCAACGTGTATATAACATCTACAGAGACTGTAGGCCACCCTGCACCACTCTGGCAATCCTACCCCAGTTCCTCGCTGCTTAACCTCAGCTGGTGTCACGATTACTTGCACTATAAGAGGGAAATATTTCTTAGATAACTCTTAAGGGGCAAGGGATACCCCAGGTGTGCGTAGTGGGCCCGTTGCAACACGACCGTATAAATGTTGTGGTTCGCAAAACATGGATCCGCAAAAAAACTAAAAAAACTAATGACATCTGTGTGACATCCGTATTGCATCCTTTTTTTTATGCGGATCCATTGTAACAATGCCTGTCCTTGTCCTCAAAACGGACTAGAATAGAACATGTTCTGTTTTTTTTTGCGGAACAGACTTCCAGACATAAGGATATGGAACACTGAGTCATTTCTATTTTTTTGCGAACCCTTTGAAGTGAATTGTTCCGCACACAGGCCACAACAAAAAAAAATGGAACGGACAAGGAAACAAAATTCCCACGGAGTTTGTGTGCACAAGCCCTTAGGCTACATGCACGAACATGCCATGTTTTGCGGTCCGCAAATTGCAGATCTGCAAAATATGGATGCTGCCCATGTGTGTTCCGCAATTTGCGGAACGGAACAGGCGACCCATTATAGAAATGACTATTCTTATCCGCAAAGCGGACGAGAATAGGACACGTTCTATTCTTTGGCGAGGCCATGTGCTGTCCGCATCTTTTGCGGCCCCATTGAAGTGAATCGGTCTGCATCCGAGCTGCAATAAATAGTCATGTCCATGAGGCCTTAAGTTGACGAATATCTGCATGGTTTCCGCTCCATATTTTCTTTACTTTTCGGTTGTAGACAAGTTGATATATGAGCATAATTGTACGAGCGTGTGTCAGCTTCAGATTCAGCACATTTGACATAATGTAAGCTATCAGAACAGACTTGTCACCAGATCTGATCTGTATACACCAGTGGTATTTATGGCAATTATTTGTGCCTTCCTTGCTCAGTAAAGTCATTTTCTTCTGGATTTTATAATCGTTTCATTGGATCAGTTAGTCCCAGATGTGACTGTCAACCAGCTTTTACATCAAAGAGTTTGTCAGGATTAGAAAACCCATCCCAATTTTCTATTACAGAAGTTAATAAGGAAGGGGGGGGGGGGGAGGTTTGCATTTCTATCAACTGGAACATAAACCAGCTACAAAAAGCATCTCTCACCCTGGAGGAACAAACATATATTTGCATTACACAGCTAACCCATTGAGGGTTGGTGTAATGCTTAATGTCCCCCTGTGGTGGCGACGTAGGGGCATTTACAGCATGCTGATTACAGCTGGTCAATGGAAGGCAGGATAGTCTGCGCTCATCATCATCACTTGGGTCACCATTTTTAATATTTTCCAAAGCAAACACTCCCTTTATGCAAAAAAAATTAAAAAATACTGTACAATGAGATATTTAATGCAAATGCCCACCTAAAAAATTAAAATTGAAATCACCAATGAATATGACGTGGCAAACTCTCATTACATTACGGCATTGAAGATGTCAAGGTAAAGTTTGCTACATCTGTAAAACCCTCTGTTGTTCTGTCCCTGGAAAAAATGGGCGACATCCAATACAAATGCAATACCGTTCCCACAAAGGCGGTTACCCGATTTTCCTGGCACTTTGGTGGAGGTGTGGATCTAGGGTGTATATGTCTGCATAGGTAGGCAGGATAGCCAAACCTGTGGGAGATGTAATGCAATTTTAGATGTCACCATGTATTTCTGGATACCTGTCTGGGAAGACTCCTTAACCACTTCCATATCGGGCCATTTACCGCCTTCCTGACCAGGCCTAATTTTTCAAATCTGACATGTGTCGGTTTATGTGGTAATAACTTTGAAACGCTTTTACTTATCCAAGCCATTCTGAGATTGTTTTCTCGTGACACATTGCACTTTATGACAGTGGTAAGTTTGAGTCGATATATTTCACCTTTATTTATAAACTAATCCAAAATTTACCAAAAATTTTGAAAAATTGTCAATTTTCAAAATTTATATTTCTCTTCTTTCAAAACAGAAAGGCCCCGTTCACACGGGCGAGTTTTCCGCGCGGGTGCAATGCGTGAGGAAGACGCATTGCACCCGCACTGAATCCGGACCCATTCATTTCTATGGGGCTGTGCACATGAGCGGTGATTTTCACGCATCACTTCTGCGTTGCGTGAAAATCGCAGCAAGCTCTATATTGTGCGTTTTTCACGCAACGCAGGCCCCATAGAAGTGATCGGGGCTGCGGGAAAATCGCAAGCATCCGCAAGCAAGTGTGGATGCGTTGCGATTTTCCTGCATGGTTGCTTAGCAACGGGACCCGATCTCTATTATTTTCCCTTATAACATGGTTATAAGGTAAAATAATATCACTCTTAATAAAGAATGCATAGTAAAATGAAGTGGAAGGGGTTAAAAATAATTAATAATAATAAGTTAACTTGCCTAAGCCACTTGATCGCGTAGTTGCGATCTGACCTCTGTTTCCCAGCATCAGCTAAGAACTAAAGGACCTGTGATGACGTCACGTCACATGGTCCAATCACATGGTCCATCTTACCATGGTGATGGACCATGTGATTGGACCATGTGATGTGACGTCATCACAGGTCCTTTAGATCTTAGCTGATGCTGGGAAAGAGTGGACAGATCGCAACTACGCGATCAAGTGGCTAAGGTAAGTTGACTTTTATTATTTTTAACCCCTTCCACTTCATTTTACTATGCATTCTTTATTAAGAATGCTATGTTTTCCCCTTATAACCATGTTATAATGGAAAATAATCAATTCTCCAGAAGACCCGAAACCGGACTTCAGTGATGAAGTCCGGCTTCGGGTCTGGGTACCAAACATGGTGATTTTTCTCATACAAACGTTTGCACCCGCGCGGGAAAATCGCGCATATTCCCGCAACGCACCCGCCTCTTATCCGGGTGTCAAACATGACGCCCGTGTGAAAGAGGCCAAAGTGATACCTCATAAAATATTTATTAATTAACATGCCCCATATGTCTACTTTATGTTGGCATCATTTTGTAAATGTAATTTTTTTTTTAGGATGTTAGAAGGCTTATAATTTTAGAAGCAATTCTTAAAATTTTTAAGAAAATTTCCAAAACCCACTTTTTAAGTACCAATTCAGGTCTGAAGTCACTTTATGGGGCTTACACAGTGGAAACCCCCCATAAATGACCCCATTGTAGAAACTTGACCTCTCAAGTTACTCAAAACTGATTTTAAAAACTTTGTTAACCATTGAGGTGTTCCACAAGAATTAAAGGAAAATGGAGATGAAATTTCAAAATTTCACTTTTTAGGCAGATTTCCATTTTAATCCATTTTTTTCTTTAACACATCGAGGGTTAACAGCCAAACAAAATTCAAAATTTATTACCCTGACTCTGTGGTTTACAGAAACCCCACATGTGGTCGTAAACTGATGTAAGGGCACACGGCAGGGCGCAGAAGAAAAGGAACGTCGTATGGTTTTTGGAAGGCAGATTTTGCTGAACTGGTGTTTAGACACCATGTCCCATTTGAAGCCCCCCTGATGCACCCTTACAGTAGAAACTCCCAAGAAGTGACCCCATTTTGGAAACTAGGGGATAAGGTGCCAGTTTTATTGGTACTATTTTGGGGTACATATGATTTTTAATTGCTCTATATTACGTTTTTTTGTGAGGCAAGGTAACCAAAAAATTGATGTTTTGGCACTGTTTTTATTTTTTACAACATTCATCTGACAGGGAAGATCATGTGCTATTTTTACAGAGCAGGTTGTTACGGATGC
This sequence comes from Bufotes viridis, assembly GCA_033119425.1. Classification (NCBI taxonomy): domain Eukaryota; kingdom Metazoa; phylum Chordata; class Amphibia; order Anura; family Bufonidae; genus Bufotes; species Bufotes viridis. Next base: position 416,697,925 of record CM065592.1, on the reverse strand, counting down.
AATAATATCAAATAAGTCTACTTTATTTGCTTGTTTCAGTTTTACATAATAAAGCATTTTTGGAAAAAAATTATGTTTTTGTGTTTCCATTTTTGAACGCTTTTTGCAGGAAGAGTTGACGTTTTTATTGGTACCATTTCTGGGTACATATGATTTTTTGATCATTCATTATTACACTTAATGGGCCAAGGTGACAAAAATATTGTTTGTTTTAGTATAGTTTTTATTTATTTATTTTTCCAGCGTTCACCTGAGGGGTTAGGTCATGTCGTGACATTTTTATAGAGCAGATCGTTGCGGACGTGGCAATACCTAATATGTATACTTTTTCTTATTTATTTAATTTTTACACAATAATAGCATTTTTGAAACAAAAGAATAATGTTTTAGTGTCTCCATAGCCTAAGAACTATAACTTTTTTATTTTTTGACCGATTGTCTTAGTTAGGGTCTCATTTTTTGCGGGATGAGGTGACTGCTTGATTGGTTCTATTTTGGAGGGCATACACCTTTTTGATCGCTTGGTGTTGCACTTTATGTGATGTTAGGTGACAAAAAATGTTTTTTTTGCCACAGTTTTAATTTTTTTTTTTTTGGTGTTCACCTGAGGGGTTAGGTCATGTGATATTTTTTTTTATTTCAACATTTGACGCCCGTGTGATTGGCCAGCTCTGCAGCAAGGGACTCGCCTGATACAAAGTCCCCGCCCCATACAACAGAGGAAGCTCGGACACCGGAGCCTATACCGGGCGAACGGAGCGGCACCCAGACATACTAGTAAGTGCAGGGGGACCCCTGGGCGCCGCTCTGCCCACAGATATAGTTAGTTTTTAGTTTTTAAATAGGTGAAAGGTCCTCTTTAATGACTGAAGAGGACTAGATAGGGTAAGGATGATGTCTGCTCTGCTTAAAGAGAGATTCTATGGTCCCTTCCTCCAATATCTATACCTTGAATGAGGGGAGCTTTCCTAATATGTATGCCAGATGTTCTAAAGCCAAGATGAACAGGAGGGGTGATAGTGGGCACCCTTGGCGAGAACCATTAGTAATCTGGAAAGGAGCAGATAGCACCCCATTTACCCATATTTTAGCCGTGGGAGACGCATATCAGCTGTAGAAAGCGTTCAGTATATTGCCTTTAAAACCCATGTTACGGAGGACCGAGAAAGCGAACGACCAGTGTAGTCGGTCGAACGCCTTCTCAGCGTCCAGAGTCACCGCTAACATGGGGAGGCTATTCTGCTCAGCATAATCAAACAAATTTATCAATCTTCTGGTGTTATACGATGATATACGGCCCTTAACAAACCCCGTTTGGTCGTCTTTGATTAGGGAAGGGAGTATGGCTGACAATCAATCTACTGGCTATTAACTTGGCGAAAATTTTGATATCCGAATTAAGTAGCGAAATTGGTCTGACGTTCTGAGGTGCATCTGGAGATATTCCAGGTTTAGGTAGTGTGACTATTAAGGCTGTAAGCATCTCGGGTGGGAACGGGGCTCCCTCAAGGGCACGATTAAAAATATCCATAATATGGGGGGACAATATGGGAAGGAAATGTTTATAGTATTCATTGGACAAGCCGCCCGGGCCTGGGGATTTACCTAAAGGGAGAGTTGCAATTAGCTTTTGGAGTTCCATGGACGTGAGTGGGGTAAGGTCATGTGATATTTTTATAGAGCTGGTTGTTACGGATGCGATGATACCTAATATATAAACTTTTTTAAATTTGTTTCACTTTAACACAATTATAGCACTTTTGAAAAAACAATTGTTTTAATGTCTTCATGTTCTGAGAGCTATAGTTTTTTTTATTTTTTGAGCGATTTTCTTATGTAGGGACTCATTTTTTGTGGGATAGGGTGACGGTTTTATTGGTACCCTTTTGTGGGACATACTCCTTTTTGATCACTTGGTGTTGCACTTTTTGTGATGTAAGGTGACAAAAATGGCTTTTTTGACACAGTTTTTTATTTTTATGGCATTTATCAGAAGGGGTGGATCATGTGATATAGTTATAGAGCTGGTTGTTATGGATACGGTAATACCAAATATGTCTATTTTATTTTATTTTTAACATTTTTTTAAATTACTTAATTGGGGGATTTTATTTTATTTTTCACGCATGAAACCTTTTTTTATTTTTTTTTTATAAAGCCCTTATTTATTTATTTATTTTTTTAATTTTACACTTTGCGTCCCCCATAACGTCATACAAGACTTCTGGGGGACATTTAACTTAACTTTTTTTTTTTTCCCCCACTTTTATTTCTCCTGTAACTGGGGCTGACATAGTAGCCCCAGTTACAGGGGAAATACACCACCCAGAGAGGCTGTACAGCACTATACAGTGCTGTACAGCCTCAGTGCAGGGCTGATCGAGGTCTGTGGAAGACCCAACAGCTCCTGCACTCTCTCGGCTCTGGCGATCACATGACCACCGGGCCGGGACAGGAAGCGCATACCGCTCGTGGAGCGCTGTGTATACAGCCAGGGCCGTCTTTAATACTGATTGGACCCTGGGCAAGAATTTACTTGGGCCCCCTGGATCCCGCCTTCCCACACCCTAGCATGCAATCATGCCCTCCACCACAGTCTGAAGACTCCAGCAGGCTCGTGATTGATAATCACAGTGAGATAAAGTCGTCACCGTGATTTTGTAGTAAAAAGATCACAGAGAGGCACCGAGCATTATCAATCATGTTACTGCTTCGTGTCTCTGCTGTACGGAGCGGGGCTTGGCTCTCTTTCACTCAGCGGATTAGCCGCACGGGATCCGCTTGTGTGCAAGAGCCCTAAGCCCAATACACGGCTACACTCACCCAGTCCTAATAAAATCTGGTCCTACCTCATCCAGGGTGTCGCTGGCGTCGGCGTGATGTCCACTGGATCCAGAACAAGGTCCCTGTGATGATAGAGAAAAAGAGAATAATCACATAAGGTTAAGGAAGGGATGGTGACTGCCCCTGTGAAATCACCAGCAGGGGGCACTGTGCTGGCCTGGTAGACTAAGCCATGCCAATGTATAGCAGGGTAATCTAGTGCTACCACACAGTACTAATGCCCACCTTGTGGTCCCTTCAAAATAGCTATCTCCTCCTTGTGCCCCTTCACAGCAGTTATACCTAGATATTTGCCCCCTCACAGTTGTTATACCCAGATATGTGCACCCTCACAGTAGTTATGCCCAGATATGTGCCCACTCACAGTTGTTATGCCCAGATATGTGCCCCCTCACAGTAGTTATGCCCAGACATGTGCCCCCTCACAGTAGTTATGCCCAGATATGTGCCCCCTCACAGTAGTTATGCCCAGACATGTGCCCCCTTACAGTAGTTATGCCCAGATATGTGCCCCTCACAGTCTTTATGCCCAGATATGTGCCTCCCTCACAGGCGTTATGCCAGACATGTGCCCCCTCACAGGAGTTATGCCAGATATCTGCCTCCCTCACCAGTGTTATGCCAGACATGTGCCCCCTCACAGTAGTAATGCCCAGATATGTGCCCCTCACAGTAGTTATGGCCAGACATGTGCCCCCTCACAGTCTTTATGCCCAGATATGTGCCTCCCTCACAGGCGTTATGCCAGATATCTGCCTCCCTCATCAGTGTTATGCCAGACATGTGCCCCCTCACAGCAGTAATGCCCAGATATGTGCCCCTCACAGTAGTTATGGCCAGACATGTGCCCCCTCACAGTCTTTATGCCCAGATATGTGCCTCCCTCACAGGCGTTATGCCAGATATCTGCCTCCCTCACCAGTGTTATGCCAGATATGTGCCCCCTCACAGGAGTTATGCCAGATATGAGCCCCCTTACAGCAGTTATGCCACATGTGCCCCTCACAGTGGTTATGCCAAATATGTGCCTCCCTCACAGCAGTTATGCCCACATATCTGTGCCCCCTCACAGTAGATGTTATACCCAGACATGTGCCCCTTAGAGTGGTTATGTTCTTTTGTGGCCCCTCACTCTAGTGGTTCTCCCCTTTTTTGCAGCCTTATGGGGGAAAAAAACAGTTAATACTTACCTTCTTTCCTGATGACAGGCTCCCACGCTCACATCACGCTGCTGGCTGTGCTAAAGGCAGATTCCTGGGCCTTCAGAGCTCCTCCCACAGCCAGCAGTACCAAGTGCAGCCAGCAGGGGGAGCCTCTGAGCTTTGAAGATCAGTGAAGCAGGGAGCAGAGAGGTCTCCCTGCTTCACTATAGAAACGAACAGCCCGGCAGTGACAAGAACTGCTGGGCGGGTGAGTGCGCACCCCTCCTCCCCTCCTCCTTGCCTCTGCGCCACCTCATGTTTGAAGAGTGCTCTGACAGGGCCCGGCATTCACTGCACTTCATGCTGGGCCCTGTCAGAGCATTCCCATTACCCGTAAGTGTAGCGGGCCCCCCAGGAGCAACTGGGCCCGGGGCAGCTGCCCCTTTTGCCCCTCCATAAAGACGGCCCTGTATACAGCGATCTAGAAGGCAGGGACTCCTGGGAACTGTCCCTGCCTTCTCTCTGGTTTGCCCTGCTGTCACTGCTGTCACTGCCAGTGGGCCCACCGCTCGGCAGCTGCACGAATAGTGTACAGCTGTTATCTCTGAATGGACGTTTTAAAACGTCCATTTAGAGATAAACAACCGCCCTATGGGCAGTCGGGAAGTGGTTAAAGGAGTTGTGCCACAAAATATATTCTACAGTTTTCAAATCAGGACTTGAATCTGAATACTTTTGTAATTGCATGTCATTAACCACCTCAGCCCCCCTAGCTTAAACACCCTTAATGACCAGGCCACTTTTTACAATTCCGCACTACACTACTTTCACCGTTTATTGCTCCGTCATACAACTTACCACCCAAATGAATTTTACCTCCTTTTCTTCTCACTAATAGAGCTTTCATTTGGTGGTATTTCATTGCTGCTGACATTTTTACTTTTTTTGCTATTAATCAAAAATGACCGAAATTTTTTCCAAAAAATGACATTTTTCACTTTCTGTTGTAAATTTTTTTTTAAAAAAACTACATTTCTATATAAATTTTTCTCTAAATTTATTGTTCTACATGTCTTTGATAAAAAAAGTCCAATAAGTGTATATTTATTGGTTTGGGTAAAAGTTATAGCGTTTACAAACTATGGTGCAAAAAGTGAATTTCGGCATTTTGAAGCAGCTCTGACTTTCTGAGCACCTGTCATGTTTCTTCAGGTGCTAGAATGTCAGGATAGTATAAATACCCCCCAAATGACACCATTTTAGAAAGAAGACACTACAATTTTTGATAACTTCTGGCAAAAAATAAATAAAATCTCAGACGGACTCACTATGCCCCTCAGTGAATACCTTGGGGTGTCTACTTTCCGAAATGGGGTCATTTGTGGGGTGTGTTTACTGTTCTGGCATTTTGGGCGGGGCTAAATTGTGAGCCGCCATGTAAAACCTAAAGGTACTCGTTGGAATTTGGGCCCTTTGTGCACCAGGCTGCAAAAAGTGTCACTCATGTGGTATCGCCGTACTCAGGAGAAGTAGGGCAATGTGTTTTGGGGTGTATTTTTACATATACCCATGTTGGGTGAGAGAAATATCTCTGTAAATTGTCAACTTTGTATAAAATTTTTAAAAGTTGTCGTTTACAGAGATATTTTTCACACAAAGTATGGGTATATATAAAAATACACCCCAAAACACATTGCCTACTCTCCTGAGTACGGCGATACCACATGTGTGCCACTTTTTGCAGCCTGGGTGCAAAGGCCCTAAACCAATGAGTACCTTTAGGCCCTTTCACACGGGCAAGTTTTCCGCGGGTGCAATGCGTGAGGAGGACGCATTGCACCCGCACTGAATCCGGACCCATTCATTTCTATGGGGCTGTGCACATGAGCGGTGATTTTCACGCATCACTTCTGCGTTGCGTGAAAATCGCAGCATGTTCTATATTCTGCGTTTTCACGCAGCGCAGGCCCCATAGAAGTGAATGGGGATGCGGGAAAATCGCAAGCATCCGCAACCAAGTGCGGATGCGTTGCGATTTTCCCGCATTGTTGCTAGCAACGGGACCCAATCTCTATTATTTCCCCTTATAACATGGTTATAAGGGAAATAATAACATTCTTAATAAAGAATGCATTGTTAAATGATGAGGAAGGGTTAAAAATAATAAAGTTAACTTACCTTAGCCACTTGATCGCGTGAGTCGCGATCTGTCCTCTCTTTCCCTGCAGCATCTATGATCTAAAGGACCTGTGATGACGTCACATCACATGGCCCAATCACATGCTCCATCACTATGGTGATGGAGCATGTGATGGTCCATGTGACCATGTGACATCATCCAGGTCCTAACCACTATCCTCAGGCTGTGGATAGTGGTTAGGACCTTGGATGATGTCACATGGTCACATGGACCAATCACATGCTCCATCACCATAGTGATGGAGCAGGTGATTGGGCCATGTGATGCTGTGACATCATCACAGGTCCTTTACATCTTTCAAGCTAACGGAGAGGATGCCGGGCTTCGCGATCAAATGGACCAGGTAAGTTATGATTAGTTTATTATTTTAACTCATTCTGCACCAGTTTAAACATTAGGGAGATGGCCAAGGGTATTATTTTACATTATAACTATGTTATAATGTGAAATAATACCAGCGGGACAATTTCTGACCCAAACATGCACTTCTGTGAAGAAGTGCAGGTTCGGGTCTGGGTACCAAAAGTGCCGATTTTTCTCCCGTTCGTGCAAAACGCATGACAGCGCTTTGCACTCGCAGGGGAAAATCGCGGCGATTCCCGCAACGCACCCGCACTGTTTGACGGAGTGCACCCGCAACGCCCGTCTGAAAGAGGCCTTAGGATTTCACAGGGCATTTTTACGCATTTGGATTCCAGACTTCTTCTCATGCTTTAGGGGCCCCTAAAATGCCAGGACAGTATAAATACCCCACATGTGACCCCATTTTGGAAAGAAGACACCCCAAGATATTCTGTGAGGGGTATGGTGAGTTCATGTAAAATTTTATTTTTTGTGACAAGTTAGTGGAATATGAGACTTTGTAAAAAAAAAAAAAAAAAAAAAAAAACAATTTCCGCTGACTTGTGCCAAAAAATAAAAACTCTGTGGACTCACCATGCCCCTCACGGAATACCTTGGGGTGTCTTCTTTCCAAAATGGGGTCACTTGTGGGGTATTTATACTCACCTGGCATTTTAGGGGCCCCTAAATTGTGAGAATCCAAATGCATAAAAATGGCCTGTGAAATCCTAAAGGTACTCATTGGAATTTGGGCCCCTTTGCGCACCTTGGCTGCAACAAAGTGTCACTCATGTGGTATCGCCGTACTCAGGAGAAGTAGGGCAATGTGGTTTGGGGTGTATTTTTACATATACCCATGCTGCGTGTGAGAAATATCGCTGTAAACGACAACTTTTTACATTTTTTTATTCAAAGTTGTCAATTTACAGAGATATTTCTCTCACTCCAGCATGGGTATATGTAAAAATACACCCTAAAACACATTGCCCTACTTCTCCTGAGTACGGCGATACCACATGTGTGACACTTTTTGCAGCCAAGATGCGCAAAGGGCCCAAATCCAATGAGTACCTTTAGGATTTCACAGGGCATTTTTACGCATTTGGATTCTCACGCTTTAGGACCCCTAAAATGCCAGGGCAGTATAAATACCCCACAAGTGACCCCATTGTGGAAAGAAGACACCTCAAGGTATTCCGTGAGGGGCATGGCGAGTTCACAGAAAAAAAAATTGGCATAAGTTAGCGGAAATTGATTTTTTTTTTACAGTCTCATATTCCACTAACTTGTGACAAAAATAAAATTTTGCATGAACTCACCATACCCCTCACGGAATACCTTGGGGTGTCTTCTTTCTAAATTGGGGTCACATGTGGGGTTTTTGTACTGCCCTGGCATTTGAGGGTCTCCGCAATCATTACACGTATGGCCAGCATTAGGAGTTTCTGCGATTCTCCGTATATTGAGCATACGGGTAATGAGATTTTTTCCGTTCAGCCTCTGCGCTGAAAAAAAAAAAATGAACGGCACAGATTTTTCATTCGCATCGGTCAATGTGGATTAAAAATCTCTGCCAAAATCAGTGACTGCGGTGCGGTGGGCTGGGCGCTAGCTACCTAACAAGTAGCTAACTAACTGGCGGTGATAAGGGACCCTTATGCCCCATTCACACGTCCGCAATTATGTTTGCGGAACGGAATTGCGGACCCATTCATTTCTATGGGGACAGACTTTGTCCCGCTCGGATCCGGAATTACGGATCCGCGCTTCCGGGTCTGCACTTCCGTTCCGCAAAAATATAGAACATGTCCTATTCTTGTCCGCAATTGCGGACAAGAAAAAGCATTTTCTATATAGTTCTGGCAATGTGCGGATCTGCAAAATGCGGAAAGCACATTGCTGGTGTCCGTGTTTTGAGGATCTGCGGATCGGATCCGCGGATCGGATCCACGGATCCGTGAATCCACGGATCCGCAAAACACATATGGACACATAAAGGGGTGTGATCAATGACAGGGGGTGATCAGGGGTCTAGATGGGGTGATCAAGGGGTAATAGGTGAGGGGGGTTAGTGTAGTGTTTGGTGCAACTTTACTGTGTTACCTGGTCCTCTGGTGGTCGATCCCAGCAAATGGGACCACCAGAGGACCAGGTAGCAGGTATACCAGACGCTGTTCACAAAACAGCGTCTGGTATACATGTTTGATGCGATTTATATCGCATCTACAGCCTGCCAGCGATTGATCATCGCTGGCAGGCTGTAGTTTAACTCTCCAGACGCGCGCTCCTGTGAACGTGCGCGCGCCTGCGCGCGCGTTCACAGGAACTCACGGGTCTCGCGAGAGGACGCGCCGATGCGTCCACTCAGAAGATCCCGGCCGCCCGCAGGACGCAATCCTGCGTACGGCGGTCCGGGAGTGGTTAAAAATGTTGTATAGCCACTGAGTTATTCAATAAAATGTACCTGTATAGCGCCACCTGCTGTTTATTCTTTTCGCTATTTCTCCACCCACCTCACTGAGGTGGTCGCACGGGCTCACTTTAAATCTTCAACTGCCACAAGTCAGATATTCTGTTGGAAGAGCTACAGCAGAAAGGATATACTTTCAGAGAAAGGACACATCAAATGTATCTGTATAGCACTACCTGCTGTTCATTCTCTTCCTTATTTCTCCACTCACCTCACTGAGGTGGTCGCATGGGCTTACTTTAAATCTTCAAAGGGAATCTGTCACCTGTTGTAATCATTTTAGGCTGTCACCTTTTCCATGTTCAATAAAGTACCTTATTTCCAGCTCTAGTCTTCTTTATTCATTTCGAGTTTACATTTTGATAAAAAAGCGATTTTTCTGTTATGCAAATTAAGTCCTAGGTGCCCAGAGGGGCGATTTATTTCCTCTCTGTAGCCCAGTAAGGCCCCCCTGCAGTGCCCAGCCTGCCTTAATTTGAAGCTCAAGCAGGCCTCCAGATCCTGAAATCGCCTCCCACAGAAGAGACTAACAGCACCACCCCCTCCGCTACCTCATATTTGACCTTCTACATACTCCCCGTTTGTGTTCTTGACCTTCTACATACTCCCCGTTTGTGTTCCCGTCGGCAGCCGGGATTCTCACGCAGGCGCAGTGCTGCCGACTGCCTGCGCGATCTTAATGCTCCTGAGGGCAACAGCCTCAAGAGTGTCACTGGGCATGCTCCGATGCTAACATCAGGGGGACCGCCTGGATGAATATGGGTATGTCCTGGTTCAGATGTGAACCTGGACAACTCCTTTACCCTGGGAACACACCTGAGCGTTTTTCAGCGCGTTCATACGCGCTGAAAAACGCTCAACATGTGAAAAGCCATGCATCCCTATGGGCATGGTTCACATTTGGGCGTTTTACAGCGCGTTTGAACGCGCTGTGAAACGCCCAACGCCCAAACAAGTACATTAGCTTATTTGGGGCGTTTTAAAGCGCCTATGGTCAATGTTGCCATAGGGGAGAATCACTGAATCGCGCGTATGACGCGCGTTTTTTAGTTACAAAAACGCGCATCCAAAAACGCACGTAAAACGCGCGTCATACGCGCGATTCAGAAACGCCTAGGTGTGTTCCCAGCCTTAAGCTGCCAGCCTGAAATAAATCTAGCAGAACTATTGGAGCAATGAATGGGGAGATCTCTGGATCCATGTGAGGTACAGGGCTGGTTCTAGTTTTCTTAGAAAGAGATTGTCATGTCCTATATGATGTCTGATTTTCATTTTTTACACCAATTATGGGATAACCCTTTTAGGGCCCTTTCACACTTGCGTTTTTGTTTTCCGGCATAGAGATCCGTCGTCGGGTCTCTATGCCGGAAAAATCCTAATCAGGATCATCCCCATGCATTCTGAATGGAGAGAAATCTGTTCAGGATGCATCAGGATGTCTTCAGTTCAGGACCGGAACGTTTTTTGGACGCAGCAAATACCGCAGCATGCTGCGCTTTTTGTTCCGTCCAAAAATCAGGAACACTTGCCGCAAGGCCGGATCCGGAATTAATGCCCATTGAAAGGCATTAATCCGGATCTGGCCTTAAGCTAAACGTTGTTTCAGCGCATTGCCGGATCCGACATTTAGCTTTTTCTGACTGGTTACCATGGCAGCCAGGACGCTAAAGTCCTGGTTACCATGGTAAAATGTAGCGGGGAGCGGGGGAGCGGCATACTTACATTCCGTGCGGCTCCCGGGACGCTCCAGGATGACGTCAGGGCGCCCCAGTGCATAGATCACGTGATCGCATGGATCATGTGATCCATGCGCATGGGGCGCTCTGGCGTCATTCTGGGCGCCCGGAGCCGCACGGAATGTAGTATGCTCCCGCTCCCGCTCCTACTATGGCAACCAGGACGCTAGTAGCGTCCTGGCTGCCATAGTAACCTGAAAGCAATTCGAAGACTGATCAGGATCCTGATCAGTCTTCTAATGCTTCAGACGACTTGCGTTCTGACGGATCCGGCGGGACGGAAGTGCCTGCCGGATCCTCAGAACGCAAGTGTGAAAGGACCCTTAGCAGCAGATTTGCCTAGGTCTGCCAGCTTAATGCTAAATAACTCTAGGAACATTTGCTGGGTATTTAAGCTAATTATGAACAATATGTACATCACTCGGTTGTGACTTTAATCTTGTACAGTGAACAAAAGCTCCTGCAATCTAGCGGTTGGAAGGATAGTGGAAAATTACAAAAAATTAAAAAGTAAAATGAGCGAAAAATATTTATGACTTCATAGGGAAATAATATGTTACAAAAATGTACAAAAATCTGATAAATTTCTACAATAAAATACAAGTAAAGGAAAAATAAAAACACTGCTCACACCAACACAACCATCTTTATAGCAGCCTATACCTAATATAAGACTATAGACACTATGGGGGTCATTTATGACTAGATATACGCCAATTTTTGGCATATAGCTGTTGCAGATTTGGGATTTGCGGCTGAATCAGTGATTTCTTCCCCATCCACGCCACATGCACCAGTTCTAAAAAAAGAGGTGTGGTGTGGACATGGAAGGGGTCATCAGGTCAGTCTCATTCTTCATTTTCTACTCCTGTTCTAGGCGTGGAAAATTATCTAAATGTACGCCAGCAAGGGAGCTGGCGTACATTTAGGTCGGAGGTGGATGCGCTTAAGTTATACACAAACATAGAAAAGGGTTCTTCACGGTAAGAGCAGTCAGACTATGGAACTCTCTGCCTGAGGAGGTGGTGATGGTGAGTGCAATAAAGGAATTCAAGAGGGGACTGGATGTATTTCTGGAGCGTAATAATATTTCAGGCTATAGCTACTAAAGATGGGTCGTTGATCCAGGGAGTTATTCTGACTGCCTGATTGGAGTCGGGAAGGAGTTTTTTCCCCTTAAGTGGGGAAAATTGGCTCTACCTCACAGGGGTTTTTTGCCTTCCTCTGGATCAACTTGCAGGAAACAGGTCGAACTGGATGGACAAATGTCTTTTTTCGGCCTTATATACTATGTTACTATGTTACTATGTTAGAGACCAACGCCTCTACATAACTTTGGCGCATCAAGCACCAGCACAAGGGGTTCTTCTAAGACCAGATATTTGACATCTGGGTGTAATTTCAGGATGAACCTAAAATGCACTCTAACCTATACAGGATAACTAAATGTGACCTTCTCTAAACTTCTGTATGCACATGAACTGTTCAATGTTTAAGTGCTTTTTGCACAACTTGCTGTTCTCTAACAAGGAACTTAACGGCAAAGTTCACAACCGGTGTTTGATCCATGAATCGCCTAATAAATTTCCTGGTTTAATTAGAATTGGTATTTAAACAGTCCTCCTCATCATGCTGTTCACATTTTGATATCATGAAATCAAGACAACCCCTAACAATTGATCAACATTACCTTGCCATTGCGAAACTTCAAGCAGGATATTCTCAGACGGAAGTGACTACTGAGCTTAGAATGCAATAGAGATACAGAGAGACTGGAAGACTGGACCACACTACCAAGCACAGATGTCATCGTCTTGAATGGGCCAGGGAGCATCTACTATGGGTCTCAGTGCTGTTCACTGATGAAAGTCGATTTACGCTGAGCAGAAATGATGGCCGCCAATGATATTGGAGATGTCAAGGAGAGCGCTAACTGTTGTCATAAGAAGAGCTTTTGGTGGTGATGTGACAGTGTGGGCAGGTGTGTCTAGTCAATACAGAACTGCCCTACACTTTGTGAATCTAATACAAAAAAACTAGAGACCCTATTAAGGGAGGGTTCCATAGCAACAAAAAAACTTTGCTCAATTGAGCTCAATTCACCACTTTTACCCTTAATATTTAAATCAGTAAAACTTCACTTTTATTAGTAGTTCTCTTAAAATGTTTGTGAGTTTTGACACACTTGTTAAAACTACTGCTCGAATTTGCACACTGCTATCGCACAGGTTGCTAGTGGTAACGGAGGGTGTGCACTACCCTCCTAACCTTCCCACAAGTTTGCAATCAGTGTATAACTACCTGCCTGACTAATCCTGCAGGGCACTCGGTGCTGTGAACATACACCCTAAAGTAAATAACTGTTTCCTACTGTTTCCTACTCAGTGTTTAGCAACTCGAGCAGAGCTAAAACCAACAGATTCTGTCCCCAACATGTTTCACCAGATAAACTGGCGTCTTCAGAGGAAAGGACAGACTTGAAACACCATGCTGAACACTCCTATTTATAGTTTGTAATCCTATAATTGGCCAATAGTACCATTGGCATTAGACTGACAGTTTAAAGAGCCAGTGAACTGGTCAGGTTTAAATTTATTGGTTGAATCATTGGATGCCTGCCAGATAACGTGCTGCACAGACCAAAGCTGCGCAAACACTTATTCCACACTCAAGTTGGATGACTGGTTATTGAGTAACTACCAGATAATGTGCTGCGCAGACCCTTGCTGCGCTAACACTTATTCTGTAGTCAGGTAAAAGCTACTCACTATATATGAATCACCCAGCAGCCCCCGCCAAGTCTGCCACACTGCGACTACACAAGCGCTGATACCACTAGTTCTTACATACTACCAACATGGACGATCCCCTGTTTACACACATATAATCAGGGGCAAAACATGTAGAGGATATAAAAAAAAAAAAAAAAAAAAAAAAAATTTTCAACCAATAAATTTAAACCTGACCAGTTCACTGGCTCTTTAAACTGTCAGTCTAATGCCAATGGTACTATTGGCCAATTATAGGATTACAAACTATAAATAGGAGTGTTCAGCATGGTGTTTCAAGTCTGTCCTTTCCCCTGAAGACGCCAGTTTATCTGGTGAAACATGTTGGGGGACAGAATCTGTTGGTTTTAGCTCTGCTCGAGTTGCTAAACACTGAGTAGGAAACAGTAGGAAACAGTTATTTACTTTAGGGTGTATGTTCACAGCACCGAGTACCCTGCAGGATTAGTCAGGCAGGTAGTTATACACTGATTGCAAACTTGTGGGAAGGTTAGGAGGGTAGTGCACACCCTCCGTTACCACTAGCAACCTGTGCGATAGCAGTTTGCAAATTCGAAATATTAAGGGTAAAAGTGGTGAATTGAGCTCAATTGAGCAAAGTTTTTTTGACACTTTGTGAATGGTACAGTGACAGGCCCACACTACTTGAAGAACATCATTAATCCAGTCATTGTGCATCTGCATAAACAACACAGGCTTCATTTCATCTTCATGGATGCCAATGCGCCAGCTCATCGAGGTCACATCATTAGGAAACGGCTGCTAGAGACTGGCGGACCTCAAATGGAGTGGCCTGCACTGTCTCCAGACCTGAATCACATTGAAAACCTATGGGATCAGCTGCATTGCTGTGTAGAGGTTCGTAAATCTGTACCCCATAAACTCAATGACCTGAGGGCCGTCCTTCAGTGGGATGCCATGGGATTGCCATGCCTCAGCAGACAATAAGTCGACTTGTGAACAGCAGGAGACATCGTTTTCAAACTGTAATTGATGCTCAAGGCCACATGACAAGTTAATTAGACACTGACATTTTGTGGGGGTATACCCACCACTGGTGTGGGCTTTTATGTCAACAAATTGTTTGAGATGAGGAAATCACCATTGCTGCCTTTACTTAAATGCCCGACTTTCATGATATAATATTACTGTAGTTTGAACTTTTTATGTTTTCCATAAATTTCACCCAAAAGCCAAATATCCTTAAATTTTTGTGAGTAGTGCATATTCGGTATTAAAATGATGAAAACAAAACAAAGAATCGATTCAAATACTTTATTTTGTTGTAAATTAGCAATTTAAAGTATAACATCTATAATTGTGTAACATAAAAAAAAACAGTTTGTACACATGCCATTACCACTCATAACACACAAAAAAGAGACACAAATACATTTCTATAAAATCCAAAAACCCTATTTGTTAATTTTGAGTTAAGGGGGATTCCTAATTCAGAACCCTCATCTATTAGCCAGGGTAGAGCATGTCTCTCAGGCTGGAGGACGTACCCTACACTTGCATTTTACAGACAGCTCATTGATTTCTAGCCCTGTGTAATACTTTATTACTCCTGTGGTGGCGCTGCATTGAAAGTAAATATTTGTTGCCATATTCCAGGCTGATTGTTGGGTTCCCACCAGCTAGACACCTAGAGATCAGCTTATTACCTCTTTTATGTTCTTTCCTGCGCTGATTATTACCTGGATTACCTGTTTTTCTAGACGTTAATTATTAGAGATAAGCGAATTTCTCAAAAATTAAATTCAGCTAGTTAGACAAATTATATGAAAAAATTTGGTTCGAACTGAATTCATTTGTCGCGAATTGCGTTAAAAGCGGCTATTTTCTTGGCTACAGAGGGCTTTATAGTGGTGTAGAACACTGTGCCTTGCAGTAACACGCATAGGGAGTCTGCTGTGGTAGTGAAACAATACTGTGAGTCATCATTATATGTGAATGACAGGTGTCGCTCTTAGAATCACTGCACACAGTGATTTTATATGCCCTCAGCATATAATACTAGTCTGGCTGAGGGAACAGAAAAGGACAGAGGCAGGTTGAGGACAGGTAAAGGCACACGGCCTGCTCCTGGGCCATGCCAACTAAGGGTTGTGTCTGACGAACCAACTGACTCTTGGCTGGACGTGTCTCATGTCACTTAGGATGAAGTGGTTGACCGAGTCAAGCATTCAAGACACGACCGCTAAATGACACTGGGAGCTCAGGCCTCTCGCTGCGACTCCTGCTGCCACGCCCCCTTACTCTGCTGCGACCTGTGCCTGCGCCAGAAAGATTTAGGCCTCTACCACTTCACTGTGCAGGGCCTGGCACTTCTCTGTCTGACATACTGTTAGATCAAATAAATAAGTAAAAAGGAAATTAAAACATCCCAAAAAAGTCTGTAATTTTGTCACTTCACCACACAATGGCAAATCTTTTTTTGCCACTAATACACGCCAAAAATGGCTTTAGAACATATAACGGCACCGCTGAACGGTAAAAAATATATATACAGTATATTTGTCACTAATACATGCAAAAAAGGGCTGTAATTTTCTCACTTCACCACACAACGGCTAATAAGCCCTTTTTTCCCCACTAATACAAGACAAAAAAGGCTTTAGAACATATAACTGCACCGCACCAGGGCAAATAAGACATAGAAATATTTCCTTGTAATAAACCCTGTTAATGGCTGTATCAAACAGCACTTGCACCCCAATAACAAGAACGGTTTGATGGATTTACAGAGCTGTATAATGGCAATTTGGATCCGCAGTCAGTGCAGCAAGGTGTAATAGGATTGTTCCTATTACCCAGGCTGTAACCTCCCCTACTGAACCCTGTTCTGCTTCAATACTGTGAAATGATTCCTCCCTATTCTTTCCCTGAACTTCTATACAGCAAAATAAGTTTAAAAGTTTTAAAGTTTTTTCTACCACTGTCCCTAGCGCCTGCTGACGTCTTTCCCTGCACTAAGTACAGTGGAAAATGACTGAATCCAAGATGGCTGAGGCTATTTATAGGGCTGTGAAATCACAGGGCTGGCTGCTGATTGGCTGCATGCATGGCATTGTGGGTGATCCCTCATTCCCAGGGTTCCTTGCTTCATTTCCTCACACGTGCAGCAGCCATTTTAGGAAAAAATTTGATTTGTTACCACGAAGCGTGAGGAAATTCGTATTCGGTGCAAATCAAATTTTTCCTTAAATTCAGATCAGATTCCACTTCATCAACTTCGATTCGCTCATCTCTATTAGGCTGGGGACACACCTAGGCGTTTCTGAATCGCGCGTATGACGCGCGTTTTACGCGCGTTTTTGGATGCGCGTTTTTGTAACTAAGAAACGCGCGTCATACGCGCGATTCAGTGATTCTCCCCTATGGCAACATTGTCCATAGGCGCGTTAAAACCCCAAAAGAAGCTCATGTACTTGTTTGGGCGTTGGGCGTTTTACAGCGCGTTCAAACGTGCTTTAAAACGCCCAAATGTGAACCATGCCCATAGGGATGCATGGCTTTTCACATGTTGAGCGTTTTTCAGCGCGTTTGAACGCGCTGAAAAACGCTCAGGTGTGTTCCCAGGGTTAATGATGTCACTACCTCAGCACAGGATTATATTGCAGGCTTTTTTCACATTTGTGCAGCTGAATTCATATACCTACCTTACCAGTCTTCCCGTAAATCTAATGATATTCAGATTATATTGGGAGAGGAAATTTTGCAGGGATGACTAAACCAAAATAATGGTATATTTACTACGGGGTTTGCATATAAATTAGAATGATGCATCTGTTTCACACATTTTGCTAACAGGGGAATTACTTTGAAGAGATTGTCTGGCTTAGAAATCCCATTTTCAAAAATATTAGGAAATTCTAAGTTAATAGAATGTATGTTTCTGATGAACAGCAAATGAAGCACTACAAATAAAAATGTACATTAAAAAAAAAAAAGTGAAACTCCTGTATATCCTTTAGAGGCAACGCCAGGAAGAGGTCCTGTTTTCCTTACCTACTGAAACCACAAACAGTCGCCGAAACCCATAGCCTGTTTTATTGGATTTTATTAATTTAATACACATTTATATTGAAGTTTCTGGTGCAGCCCATTCTCTTCTTGAGCACTCCTGCCTTTTATCTGTTTCCGGCCTCTGTGTGATGCGTCCGGCAGATAAGCGCAGCAGCCAGGTCTTCCTACAGTTTGTGTGAGGACCTTCACTTTTTACTAGTGTTGTGCCTGGCCTTGCATTACACTCTCTAGAGTTGTTCAGGAGATATTACACCAGGGAGCGAGTGATGTCACAGTACAGAGATAATAAACAGGGCCGGACTGGCCTACCGGGATACCGGGAAAATTCCCGGTAGGCCGGTAGCCCTGACTGCCGCACGGCCGGCCGGCGGCCGCAGGCACACTGGGCTCCAGTGGCGACGGAGATGAGCGCTTGCATTGCGCTCATCTCCGTGCGGAGCAGCAGCAGAGGAGGGAGAGGCGTGACCTCTCCCTGTTCCTCTGATAGGCTGCCAGCACTAGGCTGGCAGCCTATCAGAGGCCGGCTCAGCGGCGCGATGACATCATCGCGCCGCCGGAGCCGCACAGCTTCGAGACACAGGCCGGAAGAGGCCTGCATCGCATCGCTGGAGGTAAGTATAAGTGTTCTTTTTTTTTCTTGGGGCTACTGGCAGCACTAAAGGGGGCTACTGGCAGCACTAAAGGGGGCTACTGGCAGCACTAAAGGGGCTACTGGCAGCACTAAAGGGGCTACTGGCAGCACTAAAGGGGCTACTGGCAGCACTAAAGGGGCTACTGGCAGCACTAAAGGGGCTACTGGCAGCACTAAAGGGGGCTACTGGCAGCACTAAAGGGGCTACTGGCAGCACTAAAGGGGCTACTGGCAGCACTAAAGGGGCTACTGGCAGATAAAGGGGCTACTGGCAGCACTAAAGGGGCTACTGGCAGCACTAAAGGGGCTACTGGCAGCACTAAAGGGGGCTACTGGCAGCACTAAAGGGGGCTACTGGCAGATAAAGGGGATACTGGCAGCACTAAAGGGGCTACTGGCAGCACTAAAGGGGGCTACTGGCAGCACTAAAGGGGCTACTGGCAGCACTAAAGGGGCTACTGGCAGATAAAGGGGCTACTGGCAGCACTAAAGGGGCTACTGGCAGCACTAAAGGGGCTACTGGCAGCACTAAAGGGGCTACTGGCAGCACTAAAGGGGCTACTGGCAGCACTAAAGGGGCTACTGGCAGCACTAAAGGGGGCTACTGGCAGCACTAAAGGGGCTACTGGCAGCACTAAAGGGGGCTACTGGCAGATAAAGGGGCTACTGGCAGATAAAAGGGGCTACTGGCAGATAAAGGGGCTACTGCCACTTAAAGCGGGCTACTGCCACTTAAAGGGGCTACTGCCACTTAAAGGGGGCTACTGCCACTTAAAGGGGCTACTGGCACATAAAGGGGCTACTGGCACTAAAGGGGCTACTGGCACTAAAGGGGCTACTGGCACATAAAAGGGCTACTGGCACATAAAGGGGATGGCTACTGGCACATAAAGGGGCTACTGGCACTAAAGGGGGCTACTGGCACTGAAGGGGGCTACTGGCACTAAAGGGGACGGCTACTGGCACATAAAGGGGACGGCTACTGGCACATAAAGGGGGCTACTGGCACATAAAGGGGGCTACTGGCACATAAAGGGGGCGGCTACTGGCACATAAAGGGGGCGGCTACTGGCACATAAAGGGGCGGCTACTGGCACATAAAGGGGACGGCTACTGGTACTAAAGGGGCTACTGGCACATAAAGGGGCTACTGGCACTAAAGGGGATGGCTACTGGCACACTGTTATGGGGGCACTGTGGATGTCACTGTTATGGGGGATCTGTGGATGACACTGTTATGGCAGAATCTATGGATGACACTGTTATGGGGGAATCTGTGGATGACACTGTTATGGGGAATCTGTGGATGTCACTGTTATGGGGGCGCTGTGGATGTCACTGTTATGGGGGCGCTGTGGATGTCACTGTTATGGGGGATCTGTGGATGACATACTGTTATGGGGGTACTTTCACACCTGCGGCATGGCTATCCGACCTATCCGGGCTGTTCACCCTCCTGATCCGCCATGCCGCAAGTACCCGTGCACTGCCGTGCTGCTGCTCTGTCCCCATTGACTATAATAGGGGCAGGTGACGGAGCTATGGCGCAGCACGGCAGAGATCGCCCGGACTAAAAAGTACTGCATGTCCGACTTTTTAGTCCGGCGATCTCTGCCATGCTGCACCATAGCTCCGCCCCCTGCCCCTATTATAGTCAATGGGGACAGAGCAGCAGCACGGCAGTGTGTAGTGTACGGGAGTTGTACTACCCGTCACTACAGAAGGGTCACTTGGATGCTGTCGTTCCTCTCATTTATGGGGAGGCTGGTAAAAGTCCTATTTGTAAAATGTAATGCAATTTATGGTATTTAATTCCCTGTTACTGTGAAATGTGCCATGTGCAGGCCGGCTAGGGATGTAATTCCAGCTCTAGTCACTAGAGGGAGCTAGGTAGCCCTAGTCTATATAAGGCCCAGTCAGGGAAAGAAAGCTAGAGTCAGCTCAGTTCAGTCTACTCCAGGCCATGAGCCTGTGAGGTCTACACCAGGCCCTGGGCCTGGGAAGCAGTGCAGACCCTGGAGTCTGTGAAGGCCACATGTCACGGGCCTAAGCAAGTCAGCAGAAGTCAAGCAGAGGCAATCCCTAGAGCAAGAGGTACTAAATGTCAAGAGGAGGTACACTGTCAACTGGAGATTCAAGGATATAAGCCAGAAGTAGGGCATTGGGGCCTTGAAGCATCAATTCCAGTCAGGACAAGTCAGGAAGAAAGTAAGGTTCACCTGCAATTCTAAGTCCTGTTATTCTACCCTCTGTTTCACCTTGCTGGATGTAAGCCTGCTGTAACTGCGACTGTACAAAAGTCTATTTTCTGCAACAAGAACTGTGTTAAGAGGTTGCCTGCTGTATTTTCCACTGTTTCAGTAAAGTTGGAATTCTGTTTTCAAGTTACAAGTCTGCACCTCTGTTATTCCTACTATAAATACGGTGTGCCACCGTTTACTGGCACTGGCGTCACGACACATCAGGGACTTAGCCATAGGCACGTTAAACTACAACACCAAGGGCACCTCACATTCCACCTGGCTGTGTCCCTCAAGAACCCAGAGAGTGCCCCAGAGGAACAGCGTGCCGGCCTCTCCATCACTGGCATTCCCCAGGTTAGTCCCACACATTGCCCTGACTTGGGGATGCTACATTTTGGCGTCACGAACAGGATACGCACGTTTTACGGACTGTGAGCAAAAACGTGAACTTTGTGCCTTAACCAGTTTGCCAAGTGACAAAACGCCTGTTTATTTGAAGTAAACTTTGTGGACTTAAAACGTACAGAAAAGTGTCCCAAAAACCTCTAAAAAGCGCTGTGCAGTGTTGCGCTATCAAGAGGAAGAAAATCGCCGCATCTGGGTGCATTTTTGTGGACTTTTATGCTGTTTTACTACCGCGGCTTGCTGTCATTGAATTGATGCATCATGGCGACCAAGATGGCCGCCGGCGCCATTGGACTTCTTCTTGCGCCATCCCTGACCTCAGTGGCGCGAAAATTTGGCGCCAAAACCCTCCAAGAGGGAGGAGAAGACGGCCTGGAGGGAACGCCTTCCTTTGAGGATTATAATATGGACACCGCCTACCCTATACTGGAATACCTAGGGGGCGTGCAAGAAACGTCGGGGTGGAGCCTGCAGGAACAGTGGCTCACCCTGCTACGGGGCTTCCTACCTGTGATGTCAGAGGGATCCGGAGCCGTAGTTGGAGCAATGGAGGCGACCCCAGGAGCAACTAAGGAGCGCCCTGCGCCCCCAGCATATACTCCCAGCGACATGGCCCAAACCTGTCCATGGCCACAAGCCGAGCCCTGCCGTTTCCACCCGCAGCGAGAAGGCTTCCTCCCGCGGAACCCCGCGTGGTCGGCCCTGATGGCCGAGATCCGAGTGGCGGCAACTTTAAAAACTACCACGCAGAAAAAGTATTTCGAGGAAGTCACCAAGCGGATATATGAGGATTCCAGGGACAGCAAGCCCCAGCTTGAACGCCGCACTGGAGTAGTGCTAGAGTTTGACAAGGTCAGAGGATTTGGATTCATCCAAGAAACCGGCACCAACCGGGACTATTACGTGAATCGCCGGTCCGTCAAGCGCAGCTATCTCCCGGGGCGACTGCATAATCTAGCGGTCGGAGAGAAAGTGGAGTTCACTCCCGCAGAGGGCCTGCGAGGCCCATATGCCACTGCGGTGACCCGTCCAGGACCGGTACCGGAGGACTGGGAAGAAGCAGAGGATCCGGTGGAAGCAGAGGACCCGCCGGGACCCATCCGGAATACGTACCAGGAAAAGAGTTCCTTTCTCGGCCCGAACATCTTCTGGCAGCCGACGATCCTGGACAAGCCTCCCAGTCCTTACCCCTCTCCAGAGCTGCCGCGACGAGAGAAGACAGCCGCTGATTGGGCGCGGATGGCCCAGTTCAGTGAAGCAATGGATGACCTGCGGAGGAACCGCCATGAAAGAACCTCGTCTGAGCCTGCTGCAAGTGTGCCGGAATCCCGCAGTGAGATCTCCGCCCTGGAGGAGCGGATCGCTTCCTTACAGGCTTACCTGGATGGCCTGCGGCAAGTGACAGAGTCTAAGAAGGCAGCGCAGCAGTCCAGCGGTGGTGAGTTACCTGTGCCCCCTGTGCATCCTGAACCCGTAGTACCAAGTCCTACCGCTAACGCTGAGCCACCAAAGGTCCGTGTAAAAGCGGATAAATTGACATATGCCAGGAGCCGAGTCCGCCTTGACGGGAGTGTTATGTCCCGGCCAGAGGAAGTGTCTACCCCAGCGCCGGCCCGTGTCCCGAGACCAGCAGCTCCTGTGTGTCCGCAACCCAGCGGGCCAGTGAGGTGGGTAGGCCCAATACCGGTGATGTTTCCAGCCCATTCTCTTTGGTGGGCACCCCCTCCAAGTGGCCCTGGTGCATGGCCCAGGCTACCCGCAGCACAGGGCTGCACTACCTCTGATGAACAGGGATCCTTTGACACGTACCTGTGAGCAGGCCTGCTAGGCCATTTTTGCTCATCCTCACAGGAACATCATACATGTTGCAGGAACTGTTCCTTTAAGTTTGTCAGGCTGGTGGAGCTTGCTGCCAGTTCCCCACGGCCGGTGGCATGTTTGACAAATAAGTTGCCACTGTGGAACCACTGCTCCCAGCCTGCCTCTTTCTGTTTCGGGACATCCTGCCTGCTGCTACCATTTTGGCGTTAAGTACTTTAATACTTCCAAGTTGTGCTTTTATTTGCACTTTATCCCCTTTTAACCCCCATTTCAGGTTGAAAAGGGCTTTTATGTCAGCACTTTAAAAATACGCAGGACTTGCCAGGAAAGTGTTACCCTGGTATTGTCAGAGTCCTGTATTGTGATTTTATGTATGTGCTGCTGACCGTATTTATTACTTTAAAAAATTTTATCCAAGTCTATGTGCCCAGATATGGACTCCCTATGTGCGAGCCTCTGAGATGTTCCTTGTATTATGGACTCATTCATTGTCATGGACTATCCTGGTATTCCCTAACATCCGCTGTGCCAGGTCAGCGCCCCAGTTCCACTCTGTATCCTGAAGAAAGAGAGCGACGCCCCTTGTCACCGCACTTCTCCGTTACCAGCTGGACCTGATACTAATTGTCAATGCAGATGGAATTGATTACTGATGAGTATGTATGCCTGCATGTTTTTCTTTTTCTCTTTCAGGTGAAAAATTCCAGACTGGCGGTACCCTGTTAGAGTACGAGGGCGTACTCAGCTTAAAGCAGCGGGGTATGTAGTGTACGGGAGTTGTACTACCCGTCACTACAGAAGGGTCACTTGGATGCTGTCGTTCCTCTCATTTATGGGGAGGCTGGTAAAAGTCCTATTTGTAAAATGTAATGCAATTTATGGTATTTAATTCCCTGTTACTGTGAAATGTGCCATGTGCAGGCCGGCTAGGGATGTAATTCCAGCTCTAGTCACTAGAGGGAGCTAGGTAGCCCTAGTCTATATAAGGCCCAGTCAGGGAAAGAAAGCTAGAGTCAGCTCAGTTCAGTCTACTCCAGGCCATGAGCCTGTGAGGTCTACACCAGGCCCTGGGCCTGGGATGCAGTGCAGACCCTGGAGTCTGTGAAGGCCACATGTCACGGGCCTAAGCAAGTCAGCAGAAGTCAAGCAGAGGCAATCCCTAGAGCAAGAGGTACTAAATGTCAAGAGGAGGTACACTGTCAACTGGAGATTCAAGGATATAAGCCAGAAGTAGGGCATTGGGGCCTTGAAGCATCAATTCCAGTCAGGACAAGTCAGGAAGAAAGTAAGGTTCACCTGCAATTCTAAGTCCTGTTATTCTACCCTCTGTTTCACCTTGCTGGATGTAAGCCTGCTGTAACTGCGACTGTACAAAAGTCTATTTTCTGCAACAAGAACTGTGTTAAGAGGTTGCCTGCTGTATTTTCCACTGTTTCAGTAAAGTTGGAATTCTGTTTTCAAGTTACAAGTCTGCACCTCTGTTATTCCTACTATAAATACGGTGTGCCACCGTTTACTGGCACTGGCGTCACGACACATCAGGGACTTAGCCATAGGCACGTTAAACTACAACACCAAGGGCACCTCACATTCCA
The DNA here is from genome assembly GCA_033119425.1 of Bufotes viridis. NCBI lineage: Eukaryota > Metazoa > Chordata > Amphibia > Anura > Bufonidae > Bufotes > Bufotes viridis. Next base: position 416,673,675 of record CM065592.1, on the reverse strand, counting down.
CCTGGCTGTGTCCCTCAAGAACCCAGAGAGTGCCCCAGAGGAACAGCGTGCCGGCCTCTCCATCACTGGCATTGCCCAGGTTAGTCCCACACATTGCCCTGACTTGGGGATGCTACAAGTGCACGGGTACTTGCGGCATGGCGGATCAGGAGGGTGAACAGCCCGGATAGGTCGGATAGCCATGCCGCAGGTGTAAAAGTACCCCCATAACAGTATGTCATCCACAGATTCCCCCATAACAGTGTCATCCATAGATTCCGCCATAACAGTGTCATCCACAGATCCCCCATAAGTGTGTCATCCACAGATCCCCCATAAGTGTGTCATCCACAGATCCCCATAACAGTGTGTCATCCACAGATCCCCCTTAACAGTGTCATCCACAGATCCCCATAACAGTGTGTCATCCACAGATCCCCCATAAAAGTGTGTCATCCACAGATCCCCACAACAGTGTGTCATCCACAGATCCCCCATAAAAGTGTGTCATCCACAGATCCCCATAGCAGTGTATCATCCACAGATCCCCCATAACAGTGTGTCATCCACAGATCCCCCATAACAGTGTGTCATCCACAGATCCCCATAGCAGTGTGTCATCCACAGATCCCCATAGCAGTGTGCCTGCCCTGCGCACTGAGGACAGATTGAAAAGAGGGGAAGATCCGTGGAAGCAAGCAGAGGACAGCACAGCAGAAGATGGAATAGGTTCTTTTGTAAGTAAATTATTTTATTATAAATGTATCCCTGCATACCGCAATACTCTCGTATTTTGAATTTATATATACTTATTTCGTTTTTTTTCAGTTGTATGAATTTAAGTGGGGAAAATTATTAGTGCCCCCCATTTTGACTGTGGTATCTTATGTGCCTCCCATATATTGTTCCTAGAGTTGCCACTGCGCAGAGGCCAAGTCACGGCAACGCTAGGGTAAGGCCCGGCCTGTGTGTGTGTATATAATTATATATATATATATATATATATATATATATACACACACACATACATACACACGCTCGCGGCGTGTGTGTTTGGGGCTGGTATGCAACTTTTTCCAGGGCTGGTTTTTATCCCCAGTCCGGCCCTGATAATAAACAGTGATGTCACAGTACTGGGATAATGAACACAGTGATTTTGTAGTACAGGGTTAATAAACACAGTGATGTACCAGTACTGCATACCTCCCAAGTTTTTGGACGTTCGAAGAGGGACACTTATGGTTCATTGCATGAAAGATCATTTTTTCCTGCATATCTATACACTTCAATATTTTTCTCTTAGGGTACTTTCACACTAGCGTTTTGGATTCCGTTTGTGAGATCCGTTACAGGGCTCTCACAAACGTTCCAAAACGGATCAGTTAAGTCCCAATGCATTCTGAATGGATAAGGATCCGTTCAGAATGCATCAGTTAGGCTCCGTTCCGCCTCTATTACGTTTTGGAGGCGGACACCAAAACGCAGCATGCAGCATTTTGGTGTCCGTCTGAAGAGGCGGAGCCTAACGGATCCGTTTTTTTTTACAATGTAAGTCAATGGGGACGGATCCGTTGTCAGTGACACAATATGGTGCATTTGAAAACGGATCCGTTCCCCATTGACTTTCAATGTAATCCAAAACGGATCCGTTTTGGACTTTGTCATTTTTCTTTAAACCTAATGCAAACGGATCCGTTCTGAACGGATACAAACGTTTGCATTAGAGGTGCGGATCCGTCTGTGAAAATAAACAGACGGATCCGCACCAACGCTAGTGTGAAAGTACCCTTACAAAATAGTGCAGAAATGATCAGAATATAGAGATTTCTAAAATTCCAATTGCATCAAATAATGAAATAATATACAAGTTGGTCTTTAATATATAGATAGAAACCAGACAAACTCTTTCTGTATCAGTAGTGTAGATGTAGTAATCAAAATCTAACCTCAGATCAAAAGGAGGGGGATTTATGGAGCAAAGAGGGACAGAGGGACTTGGGTCAAAAAGAGGGACTGTTCCACCAAAAGATAGACACTTGGGCGGTCTGGTACTGGGATAATACACACAGTGATGTCGCAGATCAAGGACAATACACACAGGGATTATAAACACAGTGATATCACAGTACAGGGATAATAAACACAGTGTTGTCACAGTACAGGGATAATAAACACAGTGTTGTCACAGTACAGGGATAATAAACACAGTGATGTCACAGTACAGGGATAATAAACACAGTGATGTCACAGTACATGGATAATAAACACAGTGATGTCACAGTGCAGGGATAATAAATAGGGTGATGTCACAGTACAGAGATAATAAACACAGTGATGTCACAGTACAGGGATAATAAACACAGTGATGTCACAGTACAGGGATAATAAACACAGTGATGTCACAGTACAGGGATAATAAACACAGTGATGTCACAGTACAGGGATAATAAACACAGTGATGTCACAGTACAGGGATAATAAACACAGTGATGTCACAGTACAGGGATAATAAATATAGTGATGTCACAGTACAGGGATAATAACACAGTGATGTCACAGTACAAGGATAATAAACACAGTGATGTCACAGTACAGGGATAATAAACACAGTGATGTCATAGTACAGGGATAATAAACACAGTGATGTCACAGTACAGGGATAATAAACACAGTGATGTCACAGTACAGGGATAATAATCACAGTGATGTCACAGTACAGGGATAATAAACACAGTAATGTCACAGTACAGGGATAATAAACACAGTGAGGTCACAGTACAGGGATAATAAACACAGTGATGTTACAGTACAGGAATAATAAACATAGTGATGAGCTAATGTCCCCATAATCTATGCCAGTATAAAATACCCCTATATAGTGTCCCAGTAAATGCCCCCGTAGTGCTCCTCTCCCCCTTCCATATAGTGCCCCGATAATTTGCCAGTATAAAATACTCCATCTTAGTGCCCCCAGCACATGCCTCCATGGTGCTTCTCTCCCTCTTCCCCATGGTGTCCCCCATAATATGCCAGTAAAAAAATGCCCCTTCATAGTGCCCCAGCAGATGCCCCTATAGTGCTCCTCTCCCCCATAATGTGCCAGTAAAAAATGCCTCTTCTTAGTGCCCTTCATAATGTCAGTAAAAAATCCTCTTCTTAGTGCCACCAGATGCCCTCATAGTGCTTACTCCCCCATAGTGCCCCCATAAAATGCCAGTTAAAAATGCTTCTTCCTAGGGCCACCAGATGCCCCATAGTGATGCTCTGCCCTATAGTGCCTCCCATGTGCCAGTAAAAAGTGCCAGAGGCCATAGTGCCCCCTATATTGTGCCAGTAAAAATAAGTACCATAGTGACCCCAAATAATGCACCTATAGTGCCACCAGATGCCCCATAGTGCTGCTCTCCCCTATAGTGCCTCCCATAATGTGCCAGTAATAAATGCCCCCTTAGTGCCACCAGATGCCATAGTGCCTTCCATAATATGCCAATAAAAAAGCCCCTTTAGAGCCACCAGACGCCCCATTTTTTTTTGGGGGGGGGGGCACCATGGGGCATCTGGTGGCTCTAAAGGGGCTTTTGGGGCTCTGTAATTGATCCATATAATATATGAGTTTCACTTTTTGAACTGAATTACTGAAATAAATTACCTTTTCGATGTTATTCTAATTTATTGAGATGCACCGTTTATTGACCTTCCTCTTTCCCCTGTATGTGCAGAATTCATATCACTGTTTTCCCATAGATTTTTTTTATGGTTAAACCTTATAGGACTCCAGTCAAACCTCTAAATACTGCTGTGTTAAGGAATTTTATGGGCGGTTTGGAGCTTCTCCCCCTCAGAATACATCCAGACAGTTCGTTTTCTATAATTAGATCTGTCACCTGGGTCCCTGAGGCCCTTTTGTGTATGAATGCAAACTAACAATTAGACAGCAGTTCATCCGACTAATCCCATGCTGGAAGGAAATGCTTAATGTCCTGTTATTCATCTGATCATCTGCTGCATTCACATTTCTGCTTTTGCTGTAAACTTGGTCGGAGGCATTTATTAAGTGCAACATGCTGTGAACAGACTGAGCTTAGGAGCGCATCTGTTGTCTGTAATAGCCCTAGTTATCGGAGTTACTAACTTCTGCCCATGCACACCAGCGTGCAACAGCTCTGCACAAACTTTTTTGTGCAACCTTGGGGTAAGTTCACTTGTGGAGTACATGCTGTGGATTTTCTGTTGCAACGTTACATGCTGTAAAATCCGCAATATACTACAGTATTTTACAAAATCTCATCCGCATGCTATGGAAAATATCCTCAATGGAATCTACATACAACTTGACCTACAATGCACAGGGTGAAATCTGCAGTGAATCAGTATTTATCTTGGTGGCCAGAATAGCATCTGCAGCACTTTTTTCCCCATCAGATTACCTAAATCAGATTTCGGAATAAGTCTGTGATATTCTATGATCCATCTATAAGTGAACACTGTACAGATAAATACAATAGACCTTCACTTTCCCCTTTCTTCTCCATCCTGCCAGACCAACATTCAGATTCCTTTTAGCCACAACTTGAGGACTTAGATATAGCTGAAAGTGGTACTTGCTTGGGGCACTGGGCAATAAACCCAGGGAGCCTGGGCCTCACTAATACAGTGTGCACATGGCAGTCTCTTTGGTTGCTATGACCATGGTCATACCACTGTCATGATTTCATTAAAATGGAGATTCATAGCCACACATTCCATCTGCTGGAGCAAAAATTCTATTTGCTGTCCTAGTCTTGAATATTAACAATATGGCCAGGCAGAATGGCTTGTTGCAGCCTCCATGGCACCATGCTCAGCCACCCCCCCCCCTCCAATTTACCAATTTACTCGAAACTTTGGCATGGTGGCTCAGTGGTTAGAACTGTTTCCTCACAACGTTGTAGTTCTTGTTCCAGTCCAGTTAAGGGTAACATCTGTGCATCAAGCCTCTGAGGAGCCGGTTCAGAGGATAGGAGTGGTAGTGGCCCCTGGTGAGCTCAGGCTGTAGCTCCCTGAGAATCGGTGCAGTGGAGATGTAGTTTGAAGAATGCAACCAAAAGTGAATGCATAACAGTTCCTTTTTACTAAGGGCAAAAATAGAACTTATGGTACCAGTTAAAGCGGTATAGAGGCAGGTTGGATGGTTGGAGAAGATCACTTGTACTTTATCTGGCCTAGTGGTAGTTTGGGCGATGGGTGTCTGAGCTGTAGTTACTCACCTTACAGCAGTGTCTGTAATGCTGTCCTCAGCTGTTCACTCTGCTTTCTTGTCTCTCAAGTGCTTTTCTTGAGGCTCACTCGAGTTGGTCTCTCTGGAGAATCTTTACCAGGAGCAGCAGCTCTGAAGTGTGCTTCCTCTCCCTTATTTGTCTATACAGAAACTCCCCCCTCCTGGCATGAAGCGGGACCAGCTCACTTTCACCAAGAGCTAATCACCCTGTTCCTACCAACCACTCCCCAACCATACCTCCTGCAGGAACCTACAGCCAAAAAAACATGAAACATACATAACAATATACAATACGTAATCAATAAACAATTTGCAGATACCCCAAGATCTGGAGCACTGCATCTGCCTGGAGTTTGTATGTTCTTCAGTGTTTATGTGGGTTTACTTCAGGTACTACAGCTTCCTCAACAAAATAAAAATAAAAAAACAAGTAATAGTCTCTGATACGTTGCCTGGACTCTTGGCGCAGATCCTATAGTGATGGGGGTAAATTTCACCAAATAATCTTTGCTGTACAGCATCGTGCTGCACGTTTTTTTGGATCCAAATAGACAAACATAGGGCTCCTTTCAATCAAACCAAAAATGTGGAAGGTAAACCAGATTCCACAGATATTCCTCCCTTCAACCACAGATACCTGTAGAATGTCAAGGGCTCACAACATAGTGAAGCACTTTCTCTTCTGTTTTTGATAAAAGTTATTTGTTGTACTCACAAGCATCCACTTGTAGCAGGCATATCAAAAATATAAATCCTCCAAATCCCGCAGATATTTCTCCCTTCATCCATAAGAACCTTAAGAGCTATTTTTCACTGAGTTCCCGCGGCACGTGACCTATACCTCCCAGATGCCCATACATACATTACAATATACAATACATAATCAATATACAATTTGCAGACACCCCAAGATCTGGAGCACTGCATCCGCATGGAGTTTGTATGTTCTTCAGTGTTTATGTGGGTTTCCTTCAGGTACTACAGCTTCCTTCCACACTCCAAAAACATACAGATCAGTTCATTCAGAATTTAGGTCGTGAGTCCCAATGATGACAAATCTACATACCACGCTGTGGAATATATAAAAGTGCTAAATAAATGAAGAATTACGTTTGTGTTTTTGCAATTTTGTAAATAAGGTACTTAGAAGCAATGAATTTCTTCTTAGCAGATCAAATATACACATTGAGGCAATTATATATGAGTCTCGTGGTCTCAGTTTGTCTTCCAGGACCATCTTCCAATATCTGCAACCCTCCTTGTTTTGGAAGATCATCTCTCACAATAGTAAAGACCTGAGGGAGATCAGCAATGTTCCCTGCTAGACAAGAAAACTAGAAGAAAAACATTTGTGAATGTGAAATGTGAGCACGATTAATGTGGAGGGCAGAAGCCGGTATTCAAGATAACAGGTCTCATGTATCATCTGTGTCTTATTCTCAAGCTGCACTCTGCAGGGGATTTCATTTACATTTGCCTGAAAAGCAATTGTACTTCATTTGGCAGCAGAAACCTGTTCTTAGCTGGAAAGTCATCTTATTTCCTTCCAAGGTATCCGATTAACCATTTCCCTATGACAACTCTTTTAGCAAAAATACCTATGAGATGCAGATAAAGGGAAAATGAGCCAGACAATTCAATAGCTCCCCACATTTCCAGTGGAAATTTACCCGGGATGCACAGCAATTTGTGCCCACCAATAGAGCAGATTTACTAACCCTGATTAAAATGTAGACAACATAATTATAGGCAGTTTGAAGACGTGCCTCATTTCTCACGGAGACTGGCCCATAAGGGGGGGGGGGTGGTGAAGAGAGAGATTTTTGGCACTTGGGGGGGCGGAAAAATATGTGGGCGTGGCTTGAGGGTGGGCGGGGACACGGGCCCCATAAGTGCTGTCCCCCCCAGATTTTTGGGGCTTCCTACGCCCATGATCAGAACGTCATTTGTCCCTCTAGTAAAAGTTTATGTAGTGTGAGTAAACCAGATTGTAAATAATCAAGGAGACAGTTAGCAAAGAGATAGTGGTTGAGGTAAGATTAGACCAGGCATTCCAGGAGTTTGGAGATGAAGGGGAGATAACATTGGCACATTTTTTGGTCATATCAGGGCTAGACAGTGGCCACTTGTGTCTCCTTTTCCTGATATATATCTGATGTGTAATTTTATTAATTCCCTCAGGCCTCATGCACACCATATGTTCGTTTCGCAAAAAGATGGAACATGTCATATTCTTGGCCTCAAAATGTGTACCACAGGCACATTATATGGGTCCGCAAAAAAATAGAAGCAACATTGAGATCACAAGGATATCTTCTGTATTTTGTGGACTGCAAAATACATAAGGTCGTGTGCATGAGGCCCTATTGTTCTTTAGTGTGTGGATTTCTTATTCAATACACTACATTATGGTAACTGTGTGCATCACAATTTCTTTTCCGCAGCTATCTAAATGTTTAAAGAGAGCCTCTATATAGTTTCCAGAATGTTAGCAATCATTTGTAAGCCAGCACGGTGCACCCTCCTGAGAGCGCCATGTCAATTTCATCATAGTATAAATACTGTGAAGGCATTAAAATGCCAACAGCAATTAACAAACCCATTAATCTACTAATCATCGTGTGGACAAGCAAACCTACACTCTGCAAATGCCGTGTTCCGTTATTCTATAGGAGGCTGCGCCTGAATCAACGCTACTGAATTATTGGATTCAGCTTTCCTCTGTGGAAACGAAGCGTTCTGTATCCATCAGCGTACAATAGGATCTTGATGCCTGGATGCTCTCTCTCTGAAAAATATAATATTGCATGTTATGGGTGCTAGATTTGTGAAAATTAAGTATTGATTCAAGGGATTTATTCTGATTGCCAGAATTGTAGTCAGGAGGAATTTTTCAGTTGGCATCCACCTCGTAGGGTTTTGTTGAGCCTTCCTCTGGATCAACACAGTAGGATTATAGGTTATACTTGATGAAGTCTTTTTTCAACAATATCAGCTAAGTAATATAGGGTAATGTGAGTTTTGGTGGTAATATCTTCCTACTAACATTAACCCAGGGATGTACACAGATCTCATAGGTCCCCATAGCAAAACTTATGATGAGTTTATACTGCCCGGTGAGCAGACAATTATCGTTCCTTCCCAAAAACGGAATTGGCACCCCAACCCCCAATACCAATTTCTTAACCGTAACCCTTCCCTCTAGCCCTACTGTTAAAGGCATACATACAGAGCTACAAAACATAGAGGGTCATACAGCGCCCCATACTGTGCCCACTGTGCTTCCCAATATATACTGCAGAAACAGATAATCCTCCTTCAGCTTCTTCCCCTTGCCCCTACCTGGTGCCTCACCTCGCCTCATTGGTGGTGCACCTCTGATCACCTTCACTGTATGAGGACAAGTAATGTCTATTGCCTTCACTCATGCTCATACAGATTCATTGTTCTTGGCAGCAAATTGCTGTTCACACGGCACGACCTGCTGCCCAAAAACGATTGACGTGTCAGCTCCAAAGACCATTTCATCCATGGAACAAGTGTTTTGCGATCGTTCACTAGGTGATCTGCGGCCCCTTTACACAGAGACATTAATCAGTACTTTCGTGGACTTCGATCCAAATTTCAGGGAAAAGTCAATTTGTCGTGAAGCCGAATTTCCTTGTGTTTGGTGGTAGCAAAACGATTTTCCCTGAAATGGTGTTAAATACAAAAACAAAAAACAAAATCCTACTTACCTGATCTATTTGCTCATGACGGGCTGGTGGTCGCCATCTGGATTGAAGATCTCTTTAATGAAATCCCGTGCTTGGTGGTGTATGACGTCACCACACCAGCTGACGTCATCATGGGCCGCACGAGATTTTGCTCTAGATCTTCATTCAAGATGGCAGTGTTTAGCTATCAACGCGGCATCTGAGGGGTACAATGATGGGGAATGGTGCAATCGCTGCCCCCTGTCATTTCACCCACTACTTACAAAAAAGTGCACTTTGTGACGAAGTAATTAGTTCCAAAGCCAATTTTTGAGTAAAATCTTGAGAACCAGCCAAATCGAAGTTTTTAATACTTGGTTCAACACTAATCAGGAACGAACAGTCTACATATTGTTCCCGATAATCAGTCCTTGTAAACCCGCTATTTGTACCGTATTTTTCGCTTTATAAAACGCACTTTTTTTCTTCCAAAAGTGGGGGGAAAATGGCAGTGTGTCTTATAAATACTAGTCAGTGCTTCCATATAGGACGTAGTGGCGCACTATGACCCAATGCTGCACGCAGTCAGGTGACTGTGCAGCGCCAGCCAGAGAAGATGGGAGCGCGACTTCTAAAGAGACCGGACCTGGGGTGGAGCCGCGGCGCAGGAGAGGTGAGAATTTTTTTTTTTTATTAAAGTCTGATCTGAGGTCTGATGGGGGTCTTAACTGGAGGGCTGATATGAGGTCTGAAGAACGGGTCTTATGAGGGTCTGGTATGAAGATTTATGGGGGTCTCATGTAATGTCCTGATGTGGAAGTCTCATGTAATGTCCTGATGTGGGAGTCTCATGTAATGTCCTGTTATGGAGGTTTGAAGAAGGTCTGATGGGGTCTGATATCAAGGTCTATGGGGTCTCATGTAATGTCCTGATGTGGGGGTCTAATGTGATATCCTATTATGGGAATGTATGGGAATGTGAAGAAGGTCTGATGGGGGTCTGATATCAAGGTCTATGGGGTCTCATGTAATGTCCTGATGTGGAGGTCTAATGTGATATCCTATTATGGGAATGTATGGTAATGTGAAGAAGGTCTGATGGGGGTCTGATATGAAGGTCTATGGGGTCTCATGTAATGTCCTGATATGGGGGTCTAATGTGATATCCTGTTATGGGGGTGTGATTTAGTCTCTTGGGGGTCTGATCTGAGGATCTGATATGAGGTCTGAAAAATATTTTTTTCTTATTTTCCTCCTTTAAAACTGGGGTGCATCTTATCAGAAGGTGCGTCTTATAAAGTGAAAAATACAGTATATAGCTCCCCGTGAAATTTCTTACAGATGTACATTTTTTAAAATCAACTGGAGGAAACTTTTAATTAAAAAAAAAAAGTTGCACTTCACCTGCTTTACCCAACTTTTATGTTGGAAAAGTGGAACAGGTGCTTCAGAAATATGAAGATCATTTTGAATACTCCATTTCTCAATGTATCTACATCAGTTGACCGGCATAAATGCATTGATAAATACCTATAGCTGTTCATCTGCTTCCCTTCAGTACATGAATAAACAGGCACTCACCACTAGAGGGAGCTCAATGCATGGAAATGTATACAGTTACCATTGAAATCAATGGAAGCTGTAAAATCTCTGTCCCCTGAGCTCCCCTAGTGGTGGCTGTCAGAAAATTCTGTGGATTTATGTCGGGAACAAAGGAAGTTAAGTGCAGGGCCCCAGATCAGTCATGTGGTCTGCCTTCAGGTAAGTACACCACTACCTAGACCAGATTTTGTATAGGGTGAAGTTAAACCCATGTCAGTCCTAACCCTTCTTCCAGTGCTGATGGGGCCAATTGACAATATACAATCCCTTAGCCATGCCAATCTATGTGGTTGGGGGTACAAACCTTTACATGAAGTGGGGTCCATTTATATTTGTACATCAAGGGTTCCTGGCAGCAGGGGTTCAGTTTTCTCGCATGGCCACCACATGGGAAACATTACTCAGCTCCTAGTCAAAATAATGGTCCGTTTGTATAATACATTGGTGGACGTGGACACATAGGTGCACTTCTCGTGTTCCCTGTAAGCTCTGGAAAGGATAGGGTTAAAACAGCATACTAACGAGGATTAACAAGCCCAATAACAGCTACAGTAAGAGCTGCCTCTTGTCACGAGCCTGCACCTGCATGTCCAGCACTGACAGATTTTGATCTCCAAGTCGTAAACAATGCACTTCATCTTGAATGACAGAAAACCGAAGTCTTGAAGATCATGAAGAAAGGATGCAAAGAGTATATCAGAAACTTGTAAAAATTCTCAATATTCAAAAAAAGAAATATTTGCTAAAAATGTAAATTTAAAGAGAACCTGTCACCTCTCCTGACATTAGTGTTTCCTCTCCCGACTTGTATTCCCCATGTAAACAAAAAAATAAAAACATCAAGAAGGAGTTGTTAGAATGGAACTTTCTATCTATGGAAGTAATTATGATCTATAGAAGTGATTACTATATTAGAGCGAAAGGAGAAGTTTATTCGGGAAAACTGTACGATAGAAAGGGGGCTCTAGGACCCTGTTGGGTCAGCTCTAGCCTGGGTACAAGATAAGATACGGCTTCTAGCCTGGATACAAGATGAGAAATGGCCTGTAGCCTGGATACAAGATGGCATACAGCTTCTATCCTGGATACAAAATGAGATACGCCCTCTAACCTGGACACAAGTTGAGATACAGCCTCTAGCCTGGATACTAGATGAGATACGGCCTCTAGTCTGGATATAAGATGAGAAATGGCCTCTAGCCTGGATACAAGATGGCATACAGCTTCTATCCTGGATACAAGATGAGATACGGCCTCTAACCTGGACACAAGATGAGATACAGCCTCTAGCCTGGATACAAGATGAGATACGACCTCTAGCCTGGATACAAGATGAGATACAGCCTCTAGCCTGGATACAAGATGAGATACGGCCTCTAGCCTGGATACAAGATGAGATACGGCCTCTAGCCTGGATACAAGATGAGATACGACCTCTAGCCTGGATACAAGATGAGATACAGCCTCTAGCCTGGATACAAGATGAGATACGGCTTCTAGCCTGGATATAAGATGAGAAATGGCCTCTAGCCTGGACACAAGATGGCATACAGCTTCTATCCTGGATACAAGATGAGATACAGCCTATAACCTGGACACAAGTTGAGATACAGCCTCTAGCCTGGATACTAGATGAGATACGGCCTCTAGCCTGGATACAAGATGATATACGACCTCTAGCCTGGATACAAGATGAGATACAGCCTCTAGCCTGGATACAAGATGAGATACGGCCTCTAGCCTGGATACAAGATGTGATACGGCCTCTAGCCTGGATACAAGATAAGATACAGCCTCTAGCCTGGATACAAGATGACATACGTCCTCTAGCCTGGATACAAGATGAGATACGGCCTCTTACCTGGACACTAGATGAGACACAGTCTCTAGCCTGGATACAAGATGAGATACGGCCTCTAACCTGGACACAAGATGAGATACAGCCTCTAGCCTGGACACAAGATGAGATACAGCCTCTAGCCTGGATACAAGATGAGATACGGCTTCTAGCCTGGATACAAGGTGAGATACAGTTGGATATGGAGGCATACAGGTTCTGTATGGTATCCTGCGGTACATTTGCCCACAGATGGTACAGCTGGGCCTGTAGATCCTCCAGACTCGTAGGTTGCTGAAGCCGGTGTCACAGCTCGTCCCATAAATACTGGATTGGCAACAAATCTGGTGACCGGGCGATCTGTGTTGCAATCTGGAGGAGAGATTCCTAGGAAACCTTTGCCAAGACACCAAATTTTCTTCTACTAATAACCTGGAAATGGTCCAGGCAGAGACAGTGGTTAGTAATGAAGAGGCCATCTGTGTCTGGATATTTAGGAGCTGCTCATGCTTGTCAGTGGATCAAATGATGCTCTCTACTAGTGGCCTATCTGGACCATTGGGACCACGTGTCCATGCCCTTACATACCCACAGCTCCCAACACCTCCTAACAACTATATCAGAACAGCCTAGTTGGTACTTCATTGAAATGACAATCCTATTTCTCTCAGTCTAATGATGCGTCTCTCACAAAGTCTGCCAACTGTGCAAAATGTCCTTGAGTGCATCGTAGAGGCATGTCTAAGGCCTCTTGCCGGGCCCGTGCTGCGACCGTGGGGCAGCCGCATGCGGATCGCGGACCCATTCACTTGAATGGGGTCCACGATCCGTCCGTTCCACAAAAAGATAGAACAAGTTCTATTTTTTTGCGGATGGAAGCACGGAACGGAATCCCACGGAAGCACTCCGTAGTGCTTCCGTAGTGTTTCCGTTCCGTGCTTCCGTTCCGCACCGCATCTCGGCATTTGCGGACCCATTCAAGTGAATATGCGGGCCACAATACGTCTGCGGCGGGGCAACGGCCGTGTGCAAGAGGCCTAACAATCAGTGATCTCTCACCATAAGGTACACTACCCCAAAGTAGCCTCTGAGAGCTTTTTTTTATAGGACAACCTCTTGTGGCAAGACCCAGTGTCTAATCCTGCTACACCTGTAATCATTTACAGCAATCTGACATTTCTGTCTTCTGTGAGTGTAATAACAATTATGGATTATCAAGGTCTATGGGGTCTCATGTAATGTCCTGATGTGGGGGTCTAATGTGATATCCTATTATGGGAATGTATGGGAATGTGAAGAAGGTCTGATGGGGGTCTGATATGAAGGTCTATGGGGTTTCTTAAAATTATGAATGAATTACTAGCAGTTAGCAATGAAGGTCCAGCTGGGTGTTACCAGTTGGGGTGTGTCCCTGCACAGTCTGACACTATTCTATCAGTGCTGCCAATGTCAGACTGCTCAGGGACACACCCTACTGGTAACACCCACCTGGACCTTTATTGCTAACTGTTGGTAACTCATTTATAACTTCTAGCAGAAATAATAAAGGAATGGCACAACGTAGAGCCATAAGAATTGATGCTCCAGAATTGTTATTACATGGGGAATGCAAGTAGACAAGACAGATCAGGAGCGGTGACAGGTCCTCTATAGGGGTAGCGTCCCCTTTAATTTATGGAAAATCCTGGTAAATTACAAGACCATATGAAATGGATTCGGAAGGAAGACAAATGTTTATTGATTCACTCGCCTGATTGTCCTCCTAATGTTAAAGGTTTAGGAATGACCCAGTTATCTTTAAATATAAACTTCAGAAATAAGCTCCTGATACCGTGAACTCGATTGCACTAGAAAAATTCAATTCAACTTCATTTCACCATCTGGCACAAGAGAGAATTATTCTTCGGCGTTACTTGCAGGAATAATGGAGTCTTTCCGTGTTGCTTGTGGAGAATGTCAATGTATTATCAATGGAGGCAGCAAACTGTTGATAAAAAAAATCTCCGAGCTCTGCCCGCCAGGCTTTTCTTCTATTTAATGGCTTCTTTTAAGAAAAGAAAAGAGTGCAGATTTTTTTTTTTTTTTTTTGCATTCATTCTTTCAAACATGAAGTTTTCTTTATTCCATAAGTAAGATCTTCTTAAAAGAGAACAATAAGAAGCAGATCAAGTCAGTTCTATTCATCATTAAGACTTCCCTACAGCTGAAATGGACGGTAACATGTCTCCGTAGGGTATGTCCACATGGCTTGTGATCCATGGCAGAATCCGCCTATGTTACATGGAGATTTGCTGCAGATTTTGCATTGCAAGGAGTGAAAATCCGCACCACAAATTTACCTGCAGCAGATTTACGGGTCAATATACCGTGCAGATCTCTGGTACTGGTAGATCCCTCCAGTGTGGAGGTTCCCTCAAAGGAGCTTTTCCAGTTTGCATCAACATCCTATAAAACAGGGGTCAGCAACCTTCGGCTCTCCAGCTGTAGGGAAACTACAATTCCCAGCATGCTCCATTCATTTTATGAGAGTTCTTAGAGGAGCAGACCCAGTATGAGTGCTGGGAGTTGTAGCTTCGCAACAGCTGGAGTGCCGGAGGCTGCCTACCCCGCTATAAGATATTCATTTATGAAGGTCGCTAGAATTCTTTATTGCTCTTAAAGGGTTTCTGTCATCAGGTTTACACATTATAAGCTGTCTGACATTAGCTATGTGCTAATGTCAGAGCAGCTTGATAATGTGTTTTTTATGTAAATCCGAGTTATATTTATGCTAAAAAAACGTATTTTTATAATATGTAAATTAGCCTCTAGGAGCGGGGCGTTGCCCTGCTCCTAGAGGCTCCATGCGCCAACCTGCTGCCAGGCCCCTTCTTTCCTTGATTGACAGTGCTGGGCGCTGGTGCCTGCTGTCCTCTGCTCACCGCGCCTGCGCCGAATACAGAGTGGCGGCGCAGGCGCGGGATTTCGCAAGGAGACAGTGCCGGAGGCAGCAGAGGATCGCTGCCCGGCACTGTCAATCAAGGAAAGAAGGGGCGTGGCAGCAGGTTGGCGCATGGAGCCTCTAGGAGCAGGGCAACGCCCCCCCTGCTCCTAGAGGCTAATATACATATTATAAAAATACTTTTTTTTAGCATAAATATAACTCGGATTTACATAAAAAACACATTATCAAGCTGCTCTGACATTAGCACATAGCTAATGTCAGACAGCTTATAATGTGTAAACCTGATGACAGAAACCCTTTAACTCCCGTTCTGGGCTGTGGTCACATGACCATGTCCATGCAGCTCTTTCTTATTTCCTGTGATCTCGTGTCAGTGATAGGGGAGTGTCTATGTAACTAGCTGGGTGGGAGGAGCAATAAACTAGGTGGGCATTGTTAGAGGCAGTGATAGGGGAGTGTCTATGTAACTAGCGGGATGGGAGGAGCTATAAACTAGCTGGGTGTTGTTAAGGGCAGTGATAGGGGAGTGTTTATGTAACTAGCGGGGTGGGAGGAGCTATAAACTAGCTGGGCATTGTTAGAGGCAGTGATAGGGGAGTGTCTATGTAACTAGCTGGATGGGAGGAGCTATAAACTAGCTGGGCATTGTTAGAGGCAGTGATAGGGGAGTGTTTATGTAACTAGCTGGATGGGAGGAGCTATACACTAGCTGGGTGTTGTTCGGGGCAGTGATAGCGGCGTGTCTATGTAACTAGCGGGATGGGAGGAGCTATACACTAGCTGGCTGGTGTTAGGGGCAGTGATAGGGGCGTGTCTATGTAACTAGCGGGATGGGAGGAGCTATAAACTAGCTGGGTGTTGTTAGGGGCAGTGATAGGGGAGTGTTTATGTAACTAGCGGGGTGGGAGGAGCTATAAACTAGCTGGCTGGTGTTAGGGGCAGTGATAGGGGAGTGTCTGTGTAACTAGCAGGATGGGAGGAGCTATAAACTAGCTGGATGTTAGGGGCAGTGATGGGGGAGGGTCTATGTAATTAGCTGTGTGGGAGGAGCTATAAACTAGCTGGATGTTGTTAGGGGCAGTGATGGGGGAGTGTCTATGTAACTAGCTGGGTGGGAGGAGCTATAAACTAGCTGGATGTTAGGGGCAGTGATGGGGGAGGGTCTATGTAATTAGCTGTGTGGGAGGAGCTATAAACTAGCTGGATGTTGTTAGGGGCAGTGATGGGGGAGTGTCTATGTAAGTAGCTGAGTGGGAGGAGCTATAAACTAGCTGGATGTTGTTAGGGGCAGTGATGGGGGAGTGTCTATGTAAGTAGCTGAGTGGGAGGAGCTATAAACTAGCTGGATGTTGTTAGGGGCAGTGATGGGGGAGTGTCTATGTAAGTAGCTGAGTGGGAGGAGCTATAAACTAGCTGGGCGTTGTTAGGGGCAGTGCTGGAGCTGTGGCAGAGGAAGGAGAAGTGCATCATGGGTTTGGTTGGATACAGGAATACAGGAACAGGAAGTGCTACCAACAGGATGGACACAAATCAGAGGTATTGGTTTACATGATGAACAAAGGTCAGGAGACTCCAAACTGAAAAAAAAGCATCGAGGAGATGTATATAAGGTAAGCAACTACATGAGCATATCTGTTAAAAACCATAGTAATTCCAGAAAAACCTGTGGCTGCCTGCATGAAATCACGCCATGCCTTCCCATGGCAGCCAATGACTAAATAACATTGTGCGCCCATTGGCTGCCATAGGGGGGCGTGGGTTGGCTACATACAGCCAGCTGCACTGTTGGGCTGTACCCTAAGCCACCTTGCAGGTAAGTGATTAAAAAACTCATGGGTCTGGAAACACAGAT
The DNA here is from genome assembly GCA_033119425.1 of Bufotes viridis. Lineage (NCBI taxonomy): Eukaryota > Metazoa > Chordata > Amphibia > Anura > Bufonidae > Bufotes > Bufotes viridis. Next base: position 416,656,509 of record CM065592.1, on the reverse strand, counting down.
GCAGATACATATTTGTGTTTCTTTGTTGCAGAGCATCTCTATAGCAGTCCTATTACAGCTACATATGAGGTGGAGCCATAACACAGCGGTGTGTGAGCCCGAGCATGCACCTCCTTCCTTGAGCTTCAGACACAACGTCTGTACATGAGGCACATAGACTGAGATGGGAAGAACTGACCAAAATCCCTTTGAACAATTTCTGGACGTCTAGGGTAACATGCATGGAGGCACACTACACCCTACCTTATCTTACACAGAATTAACCCAAAAAGACAACAAACACAGACTCCAAATTGGCTGAAAAGGCCGCAATGCTTTATTATGAGTTAACCATAAAATTACCAGTACCATTTAACTTGAATAAATTATTCTCAATAAATAAATACATAAATTAAGTCCTTCAACGTAAACCACCATCCACTCAGCATCAGCTGAGTGATTAATCCCACTAATAAAGCATGTGACAGTGAAGGGAAAAAAATAATTAAATAAACGGGGCGGGCGGGCGCAGGTCCAAATCTTCTTACAACTGGCACCCACAGGCAGCGCAAGCCACCATAGAAAGGTGCCAGTTTCCCGCCGCTGAAGGCAACCGCAAATCAGCAATGAGGATTACTCCCCCAGCAACGCCGCCAGCCAATCAGAAGGGACCCTGGCTTGAACGAGGGATACTTCCAACCGACCAAAACCGGTTCTCTTCAACTTTACAGGTACTGTAGCTTCATGAGGTAAAACTGTAAAGAATAGAAAAAAAAAGGGGAGGGGGGGAGAAAGAAATACACAGCAAAAACCCCAAAATGACCCCAAAATTAACCCCTAAACATATGGTGTATGTGCCCCCATGTGTCCCCCAAGCTAAGCGCTCTGGGGGGCCATTACATTCTCCCATCTTTTACTCCCCTTTTTCTCTTATGTTACTGCTTGAACTTAGAGGCACCTAATTCATGACAGGGCATGTGCCCTGCCATAAATTAGGCCCACCTTCAGCAGTCCCTGCGCCTGGCGGAAGAAACGAGACCAGTTCATGCCCCGGCTCCTTGGCACTCCTATGTGTCAGTCGCGGCACATAAACGCCCATGCAACAACATATTGTCTCACAGGCATTTAAAAAGTTGCAAAAAATGGTCTGTGAGGCAATTTTAAGCCAAGACTTGGTGTAAAACCTTCGTAAATGACCCTCATTGAGTCACAAATAATTGGACAGTGGGTGCTGAAACTACAATAGTCCTTACTGAAGATGTCAACAGGCAGCCAAATCAGGAGAAGTTCTCTAAAAATCAGCAAAATCAAAGTTTCAGAGGAGATGTCCAGTTCTTAAATGTTACACCGTGGCACCCGTCATGTGTTACAGATGGCGTATGTGGTACATACAATGATCTCTCCATGATTCAAGGTTATGTGACTATGACCCCTTTCACCCGGGCATTGCGGAATGGGGCCAGATAGAATGCGGGTGCGTTGCGGGAAAATCCGCGATTTTTCCGTGCGAGTGCAAAGCGTTTTAATGCGTTTTGCACCCGCGTGGAAAAAATCGGCATGTTTGGTACCCAGACCCGAACCCGGACTTCTTCACTGAAGTTCTGGTTTGGGTTGAGTATTCTGTAGATTTTATTATTTTCCTTTATAACATGGTTATAAGGGAAAATAATAGCATTCTCACTACAGAATGCTTAGTAAAATGTGGATTAAGGGGTTAAAAAAAAATAATTAACTCACCTTATCCACTTGATAGCGTAGTTGCCGATCTCTTCTCTCTTCTTCAATCATTAGCTGCCGGCTAAAGGACCTGTGATGACGTCACCACAGGTCCTTTAGCCGGCAGCTAATGATTGAAGAAGAGAGAATCGGCAACTACGCGATCAAGTGGATAAGGTGAGTTAATTTTTTTTTTAACCCCTTAATCCACATTTTACTAAGCATTCTGTAGTGAGAATGCTATTATTTTCCCTTATAACCATGAAGTGATGTGTGAAAATCACCGTTCATGTGCACAGCCCCATAGAAATGAATGGGTCCGGATACAAAGCGGGTGCAATGCGTTCATCTCACGCATTGCACCCGTGCAGAAAACTCGCCCGTGTGAAAGGGGCCTATATGTTGCAGAGTCTCAGTAAAACCTTCTTGTAGACCACCATAGATCCCACCACCTACTGTCCCAGTTACTTTATAACTGGTTTTGTCACTTGGACTCTGTAAAATCTGGCTGAACGGACGGCATGCCAGTAGTATCAAATGCCGGCTCCTTCATGGGATCCTCCCGGGATGCTGCCATTAGGCTGATGTGGGTTTTTTGGCCGTTTTTGTGTTGTTTTGCAATATTTGGTGCATTGTTTGTTGTGTGTTTTTTTCCCCCGTAGCATTTATTGCTACATCTTTTAAGCAAAAAACGGCAGCTCAAGATGTTGCATGGACACCTATGGGAAAAATGAAAGGAAGGACAAACAGACAGTTTCTTTGTAGTGGTGTTTTTTCACCCTTGAGATACATTTTTGGTTCAGTGGCATTTATTTCAAATCGCAGCAAGTCTATAGTTTTTTCGCTTGTTGTCTGGCGTTTTTACTTTTTATCCATCTTTTACTGCTTTAAAAGTTTAGTTGCAGACAGATTGTTTTCTTAAGATCCACAAGTTTCAACTTCTCACGTTATAGCTAGGTTGATGATGTGTCACATTATAGCTACCTCATTAATGATTTCCTACAGAAATGATTTGCTTTAGTAGTGGATTTCCTATTGTGTCTTTTATACTTGGAGGTTACTGATCCTTCCTTCATGTATTTCCACCCATACGGTAGCAACTCCACGGGTTCATTTCTCTCACAGATGAGAGGTCACTTTGTATAACTGCATTCGTTGATACCGAGAGATGAGCCCGGCCTTGCCCTGTGTGATAAATAATCATACCCATTGCTCTCTGAGCCTCACAGACTCTCATTTCTTACTTCTGCTGGCGACGATGGCATTCACCGGCCTGGGAAAGGAGCTAGAATGTTCTGTCTGTCTGTCCCTTTATACAGATCCTGTAACCCTGAGATGTGGACACAACCACTGCCAGGTCTGTATTGATCAGGTCCTGAATACACAGGACAGCTCTGGAGTTTATTCCTGTCCTGAATGCAGAGCAGAGTTTCAGGAGAGGCCTGAACTGCAGAGGAACATCACTCTGTGTAAAATCGTGGAGAATTTCCTTTCTACTCATCGGGTCAAACTCAACACCTTGAATTTTTGCAGTTACTGTCTGAACTCTCCTGTTCCAGCCGTAAAATCCTGTCTTCTCTGTGAGGCGTCCCTGTGTCATAACCACCTGAGAGCTCACAGCAAGGCAGCAGAACATGTCCTAAGTGAACCCAGAACTTCCCTGCAGGACAGAAAATGCTCCATCCATAAGAAGATTCTGGAGTATTTCTGCATTACGGATGCTACTTGTATTTGTGTGTCTTGCTGTCTGATTGGGGAACACCAGGGACATAAGATGGAGTCTCTAGATGTGGCCTCTGAGAAGAAAAAGGAGAACCTGAGAAATATTTTGCAGAAACTGACTACAAAGAGATTCGAAAATTCAGAAAAAATCTGGAGTCTGGAGGAACGCAGGAGAAAAACTGAAGAAAAAGCAGCTACAGAAGTCAAGAGTGTCAATGCCTTTTTTTCAGATATTAGGAGATGGCTAGATAACCTGGAGAAGAAGGTTCTGAGTGAGATCTCCAGGCAGAAAGACCAGGTGTCTTTGTCTCTGATGAATGCGGTCCAGAAGCTGGAAACGGAAGTGGATGAGCTGTCTAGAAAGATGAGGCACATTGAGGAGCTGTGTAACATGACCGATCCACTGACTGTCTTACAGGATCTAGACACAGGTGACTTCAGTGATCTTGAGGAGGAGGGAGGTGGTGAGGACACATGGGGACATGGCGAAGGTGATCGGGGTGTGGAGATGATCTCGCACATATCACAGACATTATCTGATATGATAAAAGATGCAAATGCAACCTTCTATGTGCAGGGTTCTGCAGAGATATCCCTGGATGTAATGACAGCCGATAATAATATCCATATATCAAATGATGGGAAAACTGCAACCTGGACAAGAATAGAGCAGAATCGTCCAGAATCATCAGAGAGATTCCAGAATTTTCAGGTGATAAGCAAAACGTTTTTTTATTCAGGGCGACATTACTGGGATGTGGAGGTCAGTGAATCGAAGGAATGGATGGTGGGGATTTGTTACGCTAGTATACACAGGAGAGGACGGCAGTCATACATTGGCGATAATAAAAACTCCTGGTGTTTACACGGAGAGCTGTACGACAATCAGTGCTCAGTGATACATGATGGGAAAGTTATTCGGTTACCTCACCAGATCTCCAGTGGTGGCCAATGCTCTGGGGCTAGATTCAGGATATTTCTGGATTATGAAGCTGGACAGCTGTCCTTTTATGAGCTGTGTGAACCCACCAGACATTTATACACCTTCACTGCCACCTTCACCGGACCCCTTTATGCTGCATTCTATGTATGGAAGGGTTGTATAAAGCTATTAGGAGAGGAGCAAGAGCTATCAGGAAAGAAGTGTGAGCTATCAGCAGAGGAGCAGGGCCTGTTTGAGGTCTTAGACGTAAGCGAAATCTGCCTCGATGACTGATGACATCACATAGAGCTCTATATGCCCTCTATATAGAGAGCTATGAAGAGACTGGATGTTATCTCCATTACATTCCATGGATACATGGCCAGGACAACGCTTGGCTCTCATAACAAGAACTCATGTAAAGGACAGTTGCAGGTCCTGACCAGACCACAGATCTTTTTCAGGCTTGTCACCAGACAGTGTAGTAAAGTTCTCATCCTGTGCTACACTGCCTGCTGACCACCCTGAAGAAGGACTCTGTCTGAAATATTGTCCCATATGAGGCCTCTTTCACACTTGCGTTGTTAGGATCCGGTGTGCACTTCCATCGCCGGAAGTGCCCGCTGGATCCGTAACAACGCAAGTGAGCTGAAAGCATTTGAAGACGGATCAGTCTTCAAAATGCTTTCAGTGTTACTATGGCAGCCAGGACGCTACTAAAGTCCTGGTTGCCATAGTAGTAGTGGGGAGCGGGGGAGCAGTATACTTACCTCCCGTGCGGCTCCCGGGGCGCTCCAGAATGATGTCAGAGTGCCCCATGCGCATGGATCACGTGATCCATGCGATCACGTGATCCATGCGCGTGGGGTGCCCTGACGTCACTGTGGAGCGCCCCGGGAGCAGCACGGGCGGTAAGTATACTGCTCCCCCGCTCCCCACTACACTTTACCATGGCAACCAGGACTTTAGCGTCCTGGCTGCCATGGTAACCATTCAGAAAAAGCTAAACGTCGGATCTGGCGATGCGCCAAAACGACGTTTAGCTTAAGGCCGGATCCGGATTAATGCCTTGCGGCAAGTGTTCAGGATTTTTGGCCGGAGCAAAAAGCGCAGCATGCTGCGGTATTTTCTGCGGCCAAAAAACATTCCGGTCCTAAACTGAAGACATCCTGATGCATCCTGAACGGATTTCTCTCCATTCAGAATGCATTGGGATAATCCCGATCAGGATTTTTCCGGCATAGAGACCCGACGACAGAGCTCTATGCCGGAAAAGAGATATGCAAGTGTGAAAGAGCCCTAACACTCAAAGATAGAATGTGCTGCGGTTTAAGGCAAAACAACACATCAGTCATTCAGATATCAGCCTCATATAGCGATATGGTAAAATATCACAGAGGTCATCAGGACACAATGTTAAGACTAAGGTGCATTTATTACATAAATTCACCACAAACCAGCCTCAGCATTTGCATATAGTACGGTATATTTTACATAAGTGTATATATGTGTGAACATGTCATCAGAATTTCTCAGCTGTGCAACCTCAAGCTTTGGGCCCGGAAATTCAGCCATTATAACTTAGCATAAAAGTAATATATCTTTAACATTTTTTATTTACATTACAATAGATTTTTTCCTAGTAATAATTTTTTATGTGCTCAATGATATAATACTCTACTGCAAATATATAATAAAATCCTACTAGTTTAGATCAGCATATAAAGATTACTAAACATAAGATTACATTATTAAAAACATACACTACAATTCATAATGCATGGGAAACCATTCATAAAAGCGCCACAAAACATCCTGCAAATAAGTTGTACCCAGGGTAAATACGCCCAGTATAACTACTCCACAATAATCTTAACTATGTCCTAACTCAGATAGTCCTCCTACTTTCTATAGTACAGCCCTTAAACATTGGTATAAGATAAATCACAGGTATGGCACCATCAGGCATCAACATACATAAACTGCTGTATCCTTATCTTCAGTAAATGAACCTGGCTGACCCAGATAGCATTAATAAATAGATCGAGATAGCATACCCTTGAAAAGTGCTCCTGTGCAGGAATGGCGCCCCCTCTACGCGCGTTTCGCGTGTTTGCTTCGTCAGGAGTATTTTTGAGATATAGATGCAAATATATAATACATACTAAATGCTGTGATAACCAGATTTTGTTTGACTACCTCCAAAATTCCAAGAAATTTCATTTTTGTTAGACCATTTAACCTGAAATAAACCAGTGTCTTAAAATGGGAAAAGGACCTATTGTTTAAATCACGGTTTTATGTTTAATACATGTTTTTTAAATTACTTTGCTTACCTGCTTATCTGTCATTTTAATCCTGCCTGTAATGATATCACCTCTGTGTATAGATAAGATAGGTGGTTGTCAGAGCTTATCTATTCTATCCTTGTATAATGACCTCTGCACAGGTCACAGAGCATGCCCAGAGAACTCTCCCATAGAAGTCAGTGAGGTCTCCAACTGTCCATTGTGTCTATAGACCTTGTGGCTGCCCTAGTGCAATTTTCTTAATGCTCTCTAAATGCTGTTAAGAACAGCTCAGGCAAGATGGCCGCCCCCATAATCATGTTCAGGAAACAGAATAAATAAATCTGCAATCAGCAAATAAAAACAGATTACAAGAAATGATCTTGTTTTAACTGGCAGATAAAAATTTTGGTGACACATTTCCTTGAAGAGTTCCAGTGATGTACCAGGTCATGGCATAAGATTCCTGTAGTTTTATGATATTGTGCTGTGAACATAAATATCAGTTCAATAAGTGCAGATGAATAATTGATAAGATTGATTAATACATGGGATTTGATTAAATAAAAACTGATGATTAAAAAAAAATCATGGCCCCTGGACAGCCTTTTTTTCTGATGAATGGAGAATGGAGACAGTACCAGCACTTCTATAAAACTGTGGCAATAGCTTCAGGCCTCGACCTATGGCACTAAGCTATTTTTTCACCCCAAAATATGTAGTTCAGTACCCATTGGGTCAGTGGAACATTCAGATCATTGATCATTAATCTAGGTCAGTTGTCTGATGGAACAGTGACCTATGTCCCATGTGTGCAAGGGGGCGAGGGTCAGTAAATACCTTCAGTAAATACTGTATATTTTACAGATTTGCATGATGTCCTAAAGGTTAATAAACAGGTCACAATTAGATGAGAGATGACCTACTCACTGCTTCTGGGTTTATTTTAGAGAATGGACATTGTAGCTCTCGATCATCAGGGGCTGAATGTTGCAGTTCTAGGTCTCTACGAACAGACCCCTACAGATTTGGGTGACCAGGGTCTGGATACTATAGCTCAGGGTCATCAGGTACAGGGCACTGCAGCTCTAGGTCTCTAGGGACAGACCCCTACAGATTTAACTCAGGGTCATCAGGTACAGCGCACTGCAGCTCTAGGTCTCTACGAACAGACCCCTACAGATTTAGATGACCAGGGTCTGGATACTATAGCTCAGGGTCATCACAGGTACAGGGCACTGCAGCTCTAGGTCTCTAGGGACAGACCCCTACAGATTTAGATGACCAGGGTCTGGATACTATAGCTCAGGGTCATCAGCTACAGGTCACTGCAGCTCTAGGTCTCTACGAACAGACCCCTACAGATTTAGATGACCAGGGTCTGGATACTATAGCTCAGGGTCATCACAGGTACAGGGCACTGCAGCTCTAGGTCTCTAGGTACAGACCCCTACAGATTTAGATGACCAGGGTCTGGATACTATAGCTCAGGGTCATCAGGTACAGGGCACTGCAGCTCTAGGTGTCTACAAACAGACCCCTACAGATTTAGATGACCAGGGTCTGGATACTATAGCTCAGGGTCATCAGGTACAGGGCACTGCAGCTCTAGGTCTCTACGAAGAGACCCCTACAGATTTGGGTGACCAGGGTCTGGATACTATAGCTCAGGGTCATCAGCTACAGGTCACTGCAGTTCTAGGTCTCTAGGGACAGACCCCTACAGATTTAGGTGACCAGGGTCTGGATACTATAGCTCAGGGTCATCAGGTACAGGGCACTGCAGCTCTAGGTCTCTACGAACAGACCCCTACAGATTTAGGTGACCAGGGTCTGGATACTATAGCTCAGGGTCATCAGGTACAGGGCACTGCAGCTCTAGGTCTCTAGGGATAAACATGGAGTAAACACTAGCCTGCAGGAAATGAAGATTTCCAAGTAGATGGCTGAGAATGACATTGGGGTGTGACCACTGACTTGTATGTATGGATAAGAGGAAGCCAAAAGCTGGATCAAAAACATTAAAAGTCTGTCAACTCGAAAACTGGTTTCAAAGTCTCCATACCCAAACATAACCATACCTTTTTTTTGTGAAATTACGGTTCTCTAATCCTGACAAAAGTATTTTTTCCCACCCAGCGTACATCAAAGCTTTATTTGCATAAAAGTAAAAAGTAACATTTGTCATGTAGCAACTATTAACATTAGACAGCATAGCCAACATATGGCCCCAACCTACAGCTTTTGAATCAGAAATAGTACACATAGACCTCCTAAATAAAAATAATGCACTTTAAACAGGTACCCATGCCAGACTCACCCTGTATACCAGACCCTAGGTCAGTCTCCTCTTTATATAGAGCTTAGGCCACACAGCATCTTTTAGACACTGCAGCCCTGTATACAGAGCTAGGCAAGAACATTTTTGTATGTAGACCCCAGGAAAAATGCCAAAAAGAAACCTGTCCTCGTATGATGCCTTTGCATCAATTTTGGCTGTGTTTTATTTTAAAAATGACATAGTTTATTTTTACTTTAAAAATGCTGCAAAATTAAAGAGCATCTGTCAGCATTAGTGTTGAGCGAAACTAATTATTGTGATAACCAATTTTTCCTGAAATGGCAGTTAAAAAAACAAAAAGCATACTCGTCTCATCAGCATGCACAAGATTTGGCATGTTTTCTTCAATCTACATGGGCGCTACAGCCTCTTCGCGATCAAATGGATGAGGTGAGTATATACTTTGGCGTCAATTTGACTCTCAGCTGCCGCGATCAGCGTTGATCACAGCATCTGAGGGGGTTCAATCGCCATTCCCCATCATTGCGTGGAATGCGATTTGTGACAAAGTACTTTGTAACTGAATTGACTTTCTTGTCAAAGTTCCGTGAAGAAACCAAATCGAATTTTTGAAAACTTCGCTCATCACTAGTCAGCATGATTAACCTTATTAAACCAGGCATACAACCTGGTAGGGTTGATCATGCTGATAAAAACAATACCCTAATTAGGACAGTCCATTGCCCTGTTGCTGATGAAACTGCATTTTATTCATAAGCAAATGACCTTACTAGGGCACTGAGATTATGCGACATATGCCAGCGGCAAGGGGCTTTTAAAGAAATATTCGTGAAGCCTGTTGCAGTGAAGCAACAAGGGCACAGTGCCCCTTTTTAGTGATGTAGTAGATGGTACCCAGGTGTAGAAATGGCCGATTGGTATAGGGTGGCCTACATAGTCCCTTAATGTTTTGTGCACGTGTCACTGTGCTCCTGACTGGATATGCTAGACCCCATATGTTGTCGTCCGAAGCAGACAAATAGAGGTTAGTTGAATTAGGAGATGAGGAATAAATTGATTCGAGACCTTGTGATAAAGTTGAAAACACATTTGGATTCCAGACTTCTTCTCACACTTTAGGGGCCCCTAAAATGCCAGGGCAGTATAAATACCCCACAAGTGACCCCATTTTAGAAAGAAGACACCCCAGGGTATTCTGTGAGGGGCATGGCGAGTTCATAGAAGATTTTTTTTTTTTGGCACAAGTTAGCGGAAATTGATTTTTTTTTCTTACAAAGTCTCATAGTCCACTAACTTGTGACAAAAAATAAAATTTTACATGAACTCACCATACCCCTCACGGAATACCTTGGGGTGTCTACTTTCTAAACTGGGGTCACATGTGGGGTATTTATACTGCCCCGGCATTTTAGGGGTCTCTAAAGCGTGAGAAGAAGTCTGGAATCCAAATGCGTAAAAATGCCCTGTGAAATCCTAAAGGTACTCATTGGAATTTGGGCCCCTTTGCGCATCTTGGCTTCAAAAAAGTGTCACTCATGTGGTATCGCCGTACTCAGGAGAAGTAGGGCAATGTGTTTTGGGGTGTATTTTTGCATATACCCATGCTGGGTGTGAGAAATATCTCTGTAAATGACAACATTTTAATTTTTTTTTACAAAGTTGTCAGTTTACGGAGATATTTCTCTCACCCAGCATGGGTATATGTAAAAATACACCCCGAAACACATTTCCCTACTTCTTCTGAGTACGGCGATACCACATGTGTGCCACTTTTTTGCAGCCTAGGTGCGTAAAGGGGCGTAAAGTCCAATGAGTACCTTTAGGATTTCACAGGGCATTTTTACGCATTTGGATTCCAGACTTCTTCTTACGCTGCTCACAATTTAGCCCCCCCCAAAATGCCAGAACAGTAAACACACCCCACAAATGACCCCATTTCGGAAAGTAGACACCCCAAGCTATTCACTGAGGGGCATAGTGAGTCCGTGGGAGATTTTTTAATTTTTTTTGCCAGAAGTTAGCAGAAATGGAAACTTTAAAGTGTCATTTCCCGCTAACTTGTGAAAAAAAATGAAATCATACATGAACTCACCATGCCCCTCCGCGAATACTTTGGGGTGTCTTCTTTCTAAAATGGTGTCATTTGGGGGGTATTTATACTATCCTGGCATTTTAGCACCTGAAGAAACATGACAGGCGCTCAGAAAGTCAGAGCTGCTTCAAAATGCCGAAATTCACTTTTTTGCACCATAGTTTGTAAACACTATAACTTTTACCCAAACCAATAAATATACACTTATTGGATTTTTTTATCAAAGACATGTAGAACAATAAATTTAGAGAAAAATGTATATAGAAATGTAGTTTTTTTTAAAAAAAATTACAACAGAAAGTGAAAAATTTCATTTTTTTGCAAAGATTTCGGTTATTTTTAAATTAATATAAAAAAAAGTAAAAATTTCAGCAGCAATGAAATACCACCAAATGAAAGCTCTATTAGTGAGAAGAAAAGGAGGTAAAATTCATTTGGGTGGTAAGTTGTATGACCGAGCAATAAACGGTGAAAGTAGTGTAGTGCGGAATTGTAAAAAGTGGTCTGGTCATTAAAGGTGTTTAAGCTAGGGGGGCTGAAGTGGTAAAAAGTGGGTTTTGGAAATTTCCTGAAAAATTTCAAGATTTGCTTCTAAACTTCTAAGCCATCTAACGTCCTCAAAAAATAAAATTGCATTCCCAAAATGATCCATACATGAAGTAGACATATATAGGAAATGTAAATTAATAACTATTTTTGGAGTTATTACTATCTATTATAAAAGTAGAGAAATTGAAATTTGCTAAATTTTTTTAAATTTTTGGCAAATTTGTTATTTTTTTATAAATAGGGAAGACATTTTTTGACTCAATTTTGCCACTGTCATGAAGTACAATATGTGATAAGAAAACAACCTCAGAATGGCCTGGATAAGTAAAAGCGTTTTAAATTTATTACTACACATAGTGACACATGTCAGATTTGCTAAAAATGTCCTGGTCCTTAAGGTGAAAATGGCTGGGGTCTTAAGGGGTTAAAGGAGTAAAAAAATAAGTTTAAAATATATAAATGGGGTATCGTTGTAATGGTACTGACCTGGAGAATGAAGAGCATGGGTCAGTTTTACCATATAGGGAACGCCATAAAAGCAAAACTCCTAAAACTGACAGAATTGCACTTTTTCCCAGCTTCCCACTGCATTGTATGCAATAGTAAATAGAGCCATTAGAACGTAAATCTTGTCCCGCAAAAAAAAAGCTCTCATATGGCTATGGGAACTGAAAAATAAAAATAAATGCAAAAAATGAAATTTGCAAGATGCTGAAGGGAATATGGGGTTAAAAAGTGAGTATATTGCCTTTTGTTAGTTCAAGATATTTGGAGGCTCCTTCCACATTTTATAATACTTGGATGACCTGTTTCAACTCTGTGTCGACCTTCAAATCTCCCTTTTTTTTTTTTTACTGCTCTAATGTAACTAAAACTAGGATCCCAAATGCTGACAGATATGTATTCATGGTAGCAGGCTACAAAAAATCATGTACAGTCTGATAAGTCATATTGCCTTGCATCTATTCCCTACTTCTTTAAAGAGCTTCTGTCATCACGTTTTGACATTATAAGCTGTCTGACATTAGCTATGTGCTAATGTCAGAGCAGCTTGATAATGTCTTTTTTACAAAAATCCGATTTATATTCGGCCTAAAAAACTTACTTTTATAATATGTAAATTAGCCTCTAGGAGCAGGGGGGGCGTTGCCCTGCTCCTAGAAGCTCCGTGCGGCAACCTGCTGGCACGCCCCTTCTTACTTTGAGTGACAGTGCCGGGCAGCGATCCTCCGGCACTGTCTCCTGTGAAATCCAGCGCCTGCACGGCCGCTCTGTATTCGGCGCAGGCGCGGTGAGCAGAGGACAGCAGGCACCAGCGTCCTCTGCTCACCGCGCCTGCGCCAAATACAGAGCGGCCGTGCAGGCGCTGGATTTCACAAGAAGACAGTGCCGGAGGATCGCTGCCCGGCACTGTCACTCAAAGTAAGAAGGGGCGTGCCAGCAGGTTGCCGCACGAAGCTTCTAGGAGCAGGGCAACGCCCCCCTGCTCCTAGAGGCTAATTTACATATTATAAATACGTTTTTTAGGCCGAATATAAATCGGATTTTTGTAAAAAAGACATTATCAAGCTGCTCTGACATTAGCACATAGCTAATATCAGACAGCTTATAATGTCAAAACGTGATGACAGAAGCCCTTTAAAACCAGTCAATCGTATGCTAGCAAAAGATGCAGATATGTAGAAGGTAGCATGGCTGCAAGATCAGACTTTATTTGTAGTCTGTTACCATAGAAACACATAGATCTCCATTGTAGCTTTAGGCTACCTGCAACCGATGCAGATTAAGTGAGATTTTTCTGCATGGATTTTAATAAGTAACTACCAGCAAAAGTGAAACACTTTGCTTTACTCTTCCATACAGAAATTGACTTGTTTGTGCGATTCTCCACCTTCTGTAAAGAGGTTTTCCCTATAGGCTTCAATGGGGTTGTTAACAGAAACAGAAAATTGTAGTGGCCTAGAGGGACACTACCACTCCTACATTGTATTCACTCCCTTAGCAGCTCCGGCCCTATTGACTATAATGGAGGCGGGGTGGAGTTCTGGCGGAGGCATGGCAGGGCACGGCGAGAGGCTGCCAGAATAAATGTCGGACATAGTGTCTAAAAACCAATCCAGTAAAATCTGCCTTCCAAGAACCATATGGCGTTCCCTTCCTTCTGTGCCCTGCCGTTTGGCCATACAGCAGTTTACAACCACATATGGGGTGTTTCTGCAAACTACATAATCAGGCTGTTTGCTACCATTGTGTTGGTTTGCACCACCAACTGTACTACCACCAGGAAAGTGTAATTTTGTTATATGCAAAAACTGTTATGTTCATGTAATGTGCCTGGTTGTCCAGCTGGTGCCAGTGTATCTGGCAGAGAGATTTTTAGTCAGAATGGAACTTTCCATTCCATTCTTCCCCTTTTGGGCAGTAGGGGACTAGTCCTGCTTCCTACTAAGGGAGAGGTTTGCAGGAAGTTGGAGTTGAGCTGTAATGAGTTGAGAGTTGGACGGAGAGAGTGAATCAGCAGGGTGTGGTGAAAGAGCATTTTCCACTCACTGCTACAGGAGCTTTGGGAAAGTAGCTCAGAGAGCAGCCAATTCCTGATATATAAAAGGACTTGGTACCTCTCAGAGGGAAAACGGAGGCCAAGACTTACTCAACAAAATGGGTCACAGCATCCCTCACTCTCATAGAAAACAGTAACTGAAGCTGATAGGAACCAGACTAAAGCCAGAAATTATCACAGCAACAGATAGATAAAGCACAGTATTCAAGTTTACCTGCTGGATTACCCTTAATCTGCTGGAGCCAAAAGAAAGATAAAATATTGTTTGGGTGACACAAGTTTATTGCAAATTTATTGAAGTAAAACCGTTAAACTTCACCAAGTCTGGACTCTACATACTCCACCAACTCCAACTCCTTTGTTGCTATGGGGCCTAACCCCTGGGAGTGACAGTATCCAGGTAGGGGCACCGTGATACAAACTATTAGGGACACAATATACCACTCGGCATTACTAAACCCTGGGACTCGATCACCCCTAGGAGGTATCCTGCCGCAAAATCCACACAAACAGGGGCGGACCGGGAAGTTAAAGTAACCCTGGAAAAAAAAAAAAGTGTCCCAATCTTGTATGACAAAAGTCAGGGCTAGCACATGTAGGCAGGGCCAACAGAAATAGCCGTGGCCAGCAATACCATAGCGCAGAACAAAATACCGCTCCTGCAGAACCAAATACCACAGTGGAGCACAAAATACTGCTGCCCTCACCACCGTATGAAAATGAATCATCCTGAGGACAGCAATACAGTTGAATATAGGGGGGTACCTGCGGCCAGTGGCCATGTACATAACTATCTGATGCTCCTACGTTATTAACTGCTAAGAGCATCAGATCGTTATGTACCAGGCTGGCAGTCATGAGGAGTGCTTAGGCAGCCCCCCTGGGCATCAGCCCAATGGGAAATTTCCCTGTAAAGATATATGGCCAGTCTGCCTCTGCCCACAAAAGTCCGCAACAAACAACACATAAAAAAACACACACAAAAACACCAAAACAGCTATAAATAGTGTGGTTTTGTGTGTGTTTTTTTTGGTGCAAATTTTCTGCGGTACCCTCATTTTAAATAAACACTATTTGCATAATTGCGTCTCCATTTTACTGGGGCAATACATGCACTGGGGCAATAATAGATGGGTGAGAACATGGGCATTCCCTTACTGCTTTAGGATATACAGTATATTTTCTTGTGCTTCAGTATGCTATGAGGCTGTAGACCAGGTTATTACACATTTATAAACTTATTATAATATATCTGTATTAATAAATCAGCTCAAACATCTCCAGATAGTTTTCTTTTTTTTAATTCCCAGACAGAGAATTCCATAAAGATCACATTATTTGATGATGATAAAATTATATTCTTTGAGTTGAATCTGTGGCCGGGGACCCCAGAGAAAAATGAAAGTCTCACTTTATAATAAGCCAGTTATTATTAGCTTCTGCGCTCAGATATCCAGGCATATAGCAATTTACAGAAATTCAAGAATTAATATGTGCATGTTTTCTGCATCATATCACCCGTATCACACGAGCATGGGGTTTTTGCCGTCATGTTTGTTTTCATTAGATAGCTGTGATCCTGAAGGGAAGGTCGCAGCAATTCAATTTACTCGCAGCATGGGATTTTACACTGTACTTCATAAGTATTACATTGCTGTGTTTATCCTGGAGCTTTACATACTGTATGTGAGTCAGTTTTTACCCAGGGCTTGCTGATGACTGATCAGAGTTGAAGCTATTATCCAAATGAAGCTGAAACCCACACAACCTCCTCCAGCTCAACAGGAGTCAACATATTTCTTAGCATATTGAATCATTTAACATTAAAATGTGCCTGCCAAGCAGGGCCAAATTAAAGGAGTTTTGCTAGAATGGAGGTCCTGGCCAGACCTGTAAAGGAAACATTACTTAGCGGCTTCCTGGCGCCGGCTCCCCACTCCTTCTCCACCTGTCCTGCGATGTTCTGCTGGGCTACCTCGATGTCAACATTCAGCTTAAAGGGTCGGTTTTTACTATTGATGACCCATCCTAAGGATAGGTCATCAATATCAAATCGGCGGAGGTCCAACTCCAAGTACCCCTGCCGATCAGCAGTTTGAACAGCGCTGCCTTCTCTGCTCTGCCTTCAACTGCAGTAGTGAACAGATCTAATTACAAGTATGGCGTCCCCATTCACTTTTATGGGATGGCTCTGTACTATTCACTTGAACACACGGATCTGTCCCAAGGGGGCGCCATTCTTGTAACTACATCTACAAGCTGATCGGCAGGTTGGACCCCAATGATCTGATATTGATGACCTATCTTGAGGATGAGACATCAATACTAAAAAGCGGACAACCCTTTTAACATCACCACAGCCAATCACTGGCCACAGCGGTGACCCACTCTTCCTATGTCATGACAAATTGCTACTGGGGATCCGGTCCCCAATGCGGCCAATGATTGGCTGCGGCAATGTCAAACCAGATGTTAACATTAAGGGAACCCAGTGGAGCATCGCAGGCCTGGAGGAGAAGGAGCAGGGAGCCAGCGCTGGAAACTAGGAAAGTAATTTTTCCTTTTCAGGTCTGGCTAAGTGAGGGGTATGTCAAATCCCACCCCATTCTTGCATAACCCTTTTAAGGGTTCCAAGAGCGTGGAAGTCCATTTATAACTAACATACGGTAATCTTTAACAACATATGTGTGAACATTTAGTAAGACTTACATTTCCTCAGAGTACACCAGGAGGAATTTTCAGTGGAACATGCACCATAATATAGATAGCAACATTTACATACATCTACCCACCACCTTAAACTATACTCCATTACTCATTACTAGATCTATAAGTAACTTATTACTTACTTATCACCTATCCATTCACTTCAGATTATGCAATGCGAGAATGGGGGAAAAGATGAACACCGTGCACAGCAATGCTCCTGTTTTTTTACACCCCCTAAATACCAGTTTACTGTAAAGCATACAGATAAAGTATCAGATCCAAGCTTAACACATACATACAGTGCCAGAGCTAGGATCACTACGTAAGCACAACACCAAAACTAAGCATACAACATAAATCCAGCACCAGAACCAAGACCATAATGCAAATCCAGCCCCATACCCAAATTTATAACATAAATACAGCAACAGAACCAAGCCCATAACATAAATTCACCACCAGAACAAAATTCAGTAAATAAAATCACCAGAAACAAGTTTATATATAAAGTAAATACAGGACAAGAACCAAGATCAGCGCATAAATAGTGCACCACAAACCAACTCAGAACATATATACATCACCAGAACCAAGCTTAATATATAAATACAGTATCAAAACTAAGCTCATAACATAAATCCAGCTCCAGAACCCCAGAACCATTCACAGTACGAAGATACATTTCAAAGTCAGGTTAACCTTTCTTCTATGTCAGTTTATATCAAGTAAAAAAATGTTAAAGTATGATGGGAGTTGTTTCACAACCTAGATTAGCACTAAACATAATTTCTGCATCAACTTGTTTCTAGAAGGTTTACTGCTATTGCAGTACATCCCTATACTCTGTCTGTTCGAGTAATACATAATCATCAAATACATAAGTAATACATAGAACATAATCAACAAATGGCCCCTATATATAATATTGCTACAAACCGTGTCCCCCTGATACAGGCACCCTGATACAGGCACAGATACAATTTGGGTTGCCTTTCCCGACAAAAAATACCAACACTGGCAAAAAGGGTTTGTTGTTGGTGGGGCAGTGGCTTAAGGGTACTTTTACACTTGCAGCAGGACGGATCCGGCAGGCTATTCAGCCTGCCGGATCCGTCCTGCCGCAAGTGGCTGTGCACTGCCATGCTGCCGCTCCATCCCCATTGACTATAATGGGGCAGGGGCGGAGCTACGGCGCAGCACGGCACTGCACCGCCGGAGATCGCCAGACTCCGTCAATGGGAACGGAGCGGCAGCACGGCAGTGCACGGCCACTTGCGGCAGGATGGAAGTGTAAAAGTACCCCAGTACAGACTGTCATTTGACACCAGTGATTTAATCATACTTAGGGCTCGTTCACACGACCGTATGGTTTTGCGGTCCGTTTTTAACGGATCAGTTTTTCCGTTTTTGGTTTCAGTAGTGTTCCGTTTCCGTTTGTGATCAGTTTTTTGCGGATTGGAAACAGAAGCATATAATAGTGTTTTAACAGTAAGTACATTGAAAAATTGGGCTGGGCATAACATTTTCAATAGATGTTTCCGCAAAAACAGAACAGATACGCAAGACATACGGATGCATTCTGTAAGCATTCCGTTTTTTTTACAGCCCTATTGACTTGAATGGAGCCACTGAACGTGATTTGCGGGTAATAACAGGACATGACTCAAAATGTAGTGGAACTACGGAAACGGAATGCATACGGAGTACATTCGCTTTTTTTTGCGGATCCATTGAAATGAATGGTTCCGTATACGGACGGTATACTGAGCGCAAAAAACGGCCCGTATACGGAATGCAAAAAACGTTCGTGTGGACAAGCCCTTAAAGGGGCATTCCCATCTGAGACAATGGGGCATATCGCTAGAATCCCACCGCTGGGACCCGCACCTACAGTATATTGAGAACGGAGCTGGGAAGGTGGTGGCTGGAGGACTCCGGTCCGGTCACCACCTAACGCTCTCCCCATAGAAGTGAATGAAGTTCACTGAAGTGAATGAAGTGAATTTCTATGGGGCAGATGGAAATAGCCGAGCCAGTGCTCGGCTATTTTTGTCGTCCCCCAAAAAAAAATGGATGGAGGGTAGCTGAGCATTTGCAGTGTGACCGCCTTCACTTTGCCGGCTGCTTTATGCCATAGCACCTATCAGACAATGGAAACATATTCTAGCAATATGCCCCCATTGTCTGAGATGGGAATACCCCTTTAAAGAGCATCTGTCAGCATGATGAAGCCTATTAAGCAGGGAATACAGCCTAGTAGGGTTTATCAGACTGATTCAAATGATAAGAATAACAATATAATAGAGGAAGCTCACTGGAATATAGCTCAGCCTGCTATACCACCTAGCTATTTTAATGCAATTTATAACAAATGGCCGTCTCTTTATCAACAATATATCTGCATTTATTTTTCTATTCCCTTTTAAAAAATATATAGAATGTTCATAAAAAATATACTATACATAAATCACAAAAATCTCTATGTACTGAATAAGATACTTTGAGACGATAAAAAACCTTAGAATAATAAAAATTGATGCATATAAACAATAACATAAAATAATTCATAGTCTTGTTCCCTCGATTTGTTATTATTATGGAGCTCATTCACTGTTTTGAGATACTTATGTTCCACAGCAGTATTAACCCCTTAAGGACCGGAGGTTTTTTTTTTTGCGTTTTCGTTTTGCGCTCCCTGCCTTCGGAGAGCCATAACTTTTTTATTTTTCGGTTCACATAGACATATGAGGGCTTGTTTTTTGAGGGACAAGTTGTACTTTCCAACGACACCATTTAAGATTGCATATGATGTAGTGGGAAGCGGGAAAAAAATACCAAATGGGGTGAAATTGCAAAAAAGAAGCAATTCCACCACAGTTTTGCGGGTTTTTAAATTCCGACGTTCGATGTGCGATAAAACTAACCAGTTATTTTTACTCTACAGGTCAGTACGAATCCGGCGATACCCTATATGTATAGGTTTTCTTGCGTTTTGATAGTGAAAAAAAAATGCAAAAGTGGGAAAAAAATCAGTTTTACTTTTTTGTCACCATGTTTTGACCCCTATAACTTTTTTTGGAATTATATGTACAGAGCTGTATGGGAGCTAATTTTTTGCATCATAATCTTATCTTTTTATTGATACCATTCTGGGGTGTGTTTGACTTTTTGATCACCTTTTATAAAAAAAAATTGTGGAAAATGAAGTGACCAAAAATGGCGAATCCGCCATTTGAACACTTTTTTCCGTTTTGCTGTTTGACGTATGGGGAATATCTTTTTATATCTTTATAGTATGGGCGTTTTCGCACATTGCGACACCTATGATGTGTATTTTTTAAATTTTTAAATTTTTTTTATTTTTATTTTAGCAAAAGGAGGGTGATTTGAACTTTTATGTTTTAAAAAAAAAAAATTTAAAACTTTTTTTTTTTGCACTTTTATATAGTTCACATAGGGAACTATAAGTTACAATAATTTTATTGCAATTATCATACATTCCAATGCAATAGCTAGTGAACGTGTGCCCCCGGACTACCGCTCTGGCCCTATTGACTATAATGGGGGCGGGGCGGAGTTCCGGCGGAGCCACGGCAGCGTATGGCGAGAGGCTGCCGGAAAAAAACAATGACATGTCCGACATTTATTCCGGCAGCCTCTTGCCGTGCCTCCGCCTGAACTCCACCCCTATTTATTTAAGTTTTACACAATAATATCATTTTTGAAACAAAAAGAAATCATGTTTTAATGTCTCCATAGTCTGAGAGCCATATTTTTTTTAATTTTTTTTAGCGATTGTCCTATGTAGGGTATCATTTTTTGCGAGATGAGATGACGGTTTGATTTGCACTATTTTGGGAGGTATATAACTTTTTGTTCGCTTGCTATTACACTTTTTGTTAAGGAGGTGACAAAAATGTTTTTTTGACACTGTTTTTATTTAAAAAATTTACGGTATTTACCTGAGGGGTTAGATCATGTGATATTTTTATAGAGCAGGTTTTTACGGACGCGGCGATCATGTTTTAGTGTCGCCATAGTCTGAGAGCCATATTTTTTTGGGTGATTGTGCTATGTAGGGGCTTATGTTTTGCGGGATGAGATGGGGGTTTGATTAGTACTATTTTGGGAGGCATATGCCTTTTTGAGCGCTTGGTATTACACTTTTTGTGATGTAAGGTGACAAAATTGCTTTTTTTACACCATTTTTTTTTTAATGGTGTTCACCTGAGGGGTTAGGTCATGTGATATTTTTATAGAGCAGGTTTTTACGGACGCGGTGATACCTAATATGAGTAGTGTATTTTATTTTTTTATTCAGTGATAAATGCGTTTATTTTTTTAACTTTTTTTTTTACCCAGACCCACTTGGTTCTTGAAGATCCAGTGGGTCTGATGTCTATATAATACAGTACAGTACACTATATAGTGTACTGTATTTTTTACTTTAAATAGTCTGATCAGACTTCTGCAGACTTAGCAGAAATCAGATCAGACTTTATATTACTATAGCAAGCAAGACGTCTGTCAAGGCGTCCTGTTGCCATGGTAACCATCACCCGCTGCCAGTACAGAGCAGCAGGTGATGGGGAGGGGAGCCCCCTCCCTCTGCGATCCTATCAAAAATCAGGGGCTGCAAGGGCACAGCAGCCCCCGATGGGAGAGCGAGGGAGCTCCCTCCCTATTAACCTCTTCCATACAATGTTCCCTATGGACTGCGGCAGGGAAGGGGTTAAATGGCTTACATCTGTGCCAGCACCGATGTAAGCCATTTGAAGCAGAGTGTCAGCAATGTGCTGACACTCTGCAAAAACCGCTCGGCCATCCTGATAGAGGGGGAGAGGAGGGGGAATCGCGCACGGATCACGCGGCCGTCCGCAGCTCGTCCACTTATAAAATAAGGAGGGGCAAATCAGGGGGCACATTGAGGGCTGCAGGGGTGGGGGGGAATACTATTTATAAACTTTAAAAGGTTCTGATTCCCGCAGTCACGGACTGCGGGGATCAGAACCTTTCAGCCGGCATTATAAGTCTCTGATTGGCTAGTCTGTACAGACTAGCCAATCAGAGCGATCCCTGGCCGTAGACCGCCCTGATTGGTCCCCGGCTGGTTAGCAGAGCGCCCCTGGCAGTGTGTAACAGCCAGGGTCTCAGCGCTGTCACCATGTCTGCAGACATGGTGACAGTTTAACTACAGGACGAGAATGTTCGTCCTAATGCCTTAAGTACCTTCTAGTTAGGACGAGCATTCTCGCCCTGGGTCCTTAAGGGGTTAAAGCTCCAAAGGGTCAACAACATGCACAACATACAATCCTCAAATTGCCATTTCTATTGGGATTTAGTACATTGCTTAATAGAAAATTCAGCATATTCAAATGTAGTGCTGACGCCTTCACGCCTACACTGGAATATGCCTGTAAAAGGCCTGATAGTCTCCAGCAGCAGCAGCTATAGGGGTCACAGCAGTCACAATCCACAGGGCACCCCTTGCCAGTGGCCCACCGCCAATTACTGTAGTTTTCACTTTATAAGATGCAGCGTGTCTTATAAAGCGCATGCTAGTGAGCACTTCCATTAGAGAACTCATTAGTATGTATAATGGAGGTCTGATCTGAGGTCTGAAATGGGGTCTGATTTGAGGTAAGTTACAGGGGTCTGATCTGAGGATCTGATATTGGGTTCAGATCTGATGTCTGATATGGGGGTCTCGTCTGAGGTGTGATATGGAGGTCTGATCTAAAGATCTGATATGGGGATCTTATTTGAGGTCAGATATAGGGGTCTGATTCGAGGTGTGATTGGAGGTCTTATGGGGGTCTGGTTTGAGGTCTGATATGGGGCTCTGATTTGAGGTCTGATTTGAAAGGTAAGGGGGTAAGTAAGGGGCTATATTTTATACTGGCACATGTTATAAGGGGACTTTTTTGTGCTGGTGCACATCTATTTATTTATTTATTTATAATTATTCCTATTGGGGGCCTTTGGAAGCACTATTACTGTGGGGGGCACCGTGGCACAGTACCAACTTAGCACAATTATTTTTTGGGGACATTATGTTTACGCTATTAGTGTCATCTCCTTAGATACAGCAACATTGTCTGTGTCTTTGTTAATCGGCCGATTTTAATTACTTTCTGCCTGAATATTGAACTACTCTGACAAACTATTTGCTGGGTGCAGACATATTTTATGGCACTGTGTGACAATAATTATTGAGGAGGGCACGGGTACCTGCTTGGTACTAGTATTTTCAGGGGGACTGTTTCTGCAGTAGAGTATTGGGGAGCACAGTGGGAACAATATTGGGGGTGGCAGAATGGGAAATTTCAAGGTGGGGAGGATGATGGGAAGGTAGGAAACTAAGATGTCTGGGGTTAATGATGGTTGATGAGGGTTAATGATCCATGAAAAAAGTGTACATCATGAAATGTGATATCATTGTACAAAAGCATTAATATGTAAAAAAAAAATACACATATTTGGTGTCACCAAACAGCACCATAGAATAGCACATTATTTATGCCACATGGCGGTGGGGGGACCATTCAAACGTTTGCTATGGGATCCTGCCTGTTCTGCCTATTCTACTACAGACATTATTGGTTAGTCAGAATGTAGTTCTAGCATGGGTCACTCTTCTATGTAAGGGTTTTACTTTTTGGTAACCTAACTAGACCTGGGCAGCAATGCTAAATGACATCATAGGGTTTGGTTATATGGGGCATATTTTACATGGACATGAAAGCTATAGCACAGATGAAATATAACATTATAAATGACGATGCTTTTGAAAGATTGATTTACTGTTAGGAGCAGCTGCAGACGTCCTCTGGGGATGAACCCAGTACAATGTTATTGTTACCAGCTCAATTAACAGACTCCTATGAGGGAACCGGAACAATGCAATAGATCAATAGCAACTGGTAAACAGGCCGCGGAGTGATGGATCCTCGCTCGATCTTTGTTTTTCTCCACTTGTACATAAAGTCTAGGGGGTATTTGACATTGATTGGCATCACATGTATAATGTATATGGAGAAGGCAATATTCAGAATACCTACATCAGGCAGAACGCTCTGTATCTGGTGCCGCCATTGTGTGAAGCTAACGTATTATGTAGAATGCCTAAAATTGGAAGGTGATATGTAAAAATAAATACATCTGTACACGTTTCCTATGTACAGTATTTTTCTAGATCAGCCAGTCGTTTTTCAGGCAACAACCAAACTAGTGTTGAGCGAATCGATTTCAGGATAAATTTGATTCACCGCAAAGCCGAATTTCCACATTCTTTGTGGTAGTGAAAAGATTTGACCTGAAATAGTGTAAAAAAAAACAAAAAACAAAATCATACTTACCTCATCCATTTGCTTGTGACGGGCCGGCTGCCGCATGAAATCCTGTGCGCGGTGGCGTATGGCATCCCCATGCAAGCCGAGGTGGGAGAGGCGCAATCGCAGCACCCTGTCATTGCACCCACTACTTACAAAAAAATGCGCTTCATGATGAATTAATTTGGAAGCAGCTGAATTGAATATTGAAACCTTCAAAACCAAAAACGTCTCTATATTCCGTAGTTTTAGATCTATCGGTGCTGAAGATCCAATATGCGATGTGGATAAAGTTCACTTCACGTTCAAAAGTTCCAAAAGGTAAGGATCGCGTTGCCTATGAGTGTAGGAATCGGTTGCCGAAACCGCACTGGGGAGGATAAAAAGAAAATAAATCAGCAGGAGGTGAAATCAAAGAGAGGACTGGTTCACAAGATAAAAGGGGAAATTTTGTGTGAAACAATGGGGGTTATCTACATGCTGGAATGCCCTTGCGGGCTCCAGTATGTAGGTAGAACCCTACGTAAATTGAAGACCCGAGTGCTGGAACATATAGGGAATATTAGGAAAGGTAAGGAGGATCACAGTGTCCCACTACACTTTAAACTGGCACATGGGAAAAATCCGTCAGGTTTGAAGTTTAGTGGTTTGGAAAAGGTGGAGAGCAAATGGCGAGGAGGAGATCCTATTGCCAACATTAATCGTAAAGAGGTAGGTTGGATATATAAATTGGGGACGTTGAAACCAGGAGGGTTGAACATTGAATTCGATCTTAAGCCGTGCTTAGTGGAATGAGGAGGAATTTTGTGGGGGGCGGTGTGTCGCCGCTACCTTCGGATACCTGATTTAGATAGTGAAAGACGAGCGGTGTCTATCCTGAGTGAGTAAGGCAATAGTGGGCTGTGATTGGCTTGAGGGGTGTCAGGCATTTTCATAGGTATATATATTGATACCTGATCATATTATATTCAAAATAGATGCTTATTGTCTTTAAGAAACATACATGAGCCAAAGTTTTCATATGAGACTGAGACAGGCCAAGATGAGTTCATGCCAAGCTCAGTCTGTGTAAAAATACAGAGAGTATTGTGTCTTAAGAGTTATTGCCACAAATGTGGTCTTATCTGTAAGGGAGTACACTGGATTCTCCAGACATGTCTTAGAGAACAAGGCCCATTCATACCATAATGGCCCATAGATCAATAGTGTCAGAGAGACTCCAAGTTGTCTATCTTTAGTTGTTTCAAAGTTTTCTAAACTAATCCTCATCTCTAATTTACGACGACGAGGGTCAAATGTATATGATGCAAAAATACCCTAGTTAACTCTTCATGGTATGGTGTTAATAGCTTGCACAACAGTGCCATCCGGAGACAGATATCGATATCGTTACACCATCCTCCATAGTTGCATTATGGGTAAACATGATCTCATAGGATCTTATTACATATGTTTACACCCCCTCAATTGATTGGAGAATACTAATCCAGGGGGTGGTAATGTTAGATTACAAGGGAGATAATTACCCTAGATAGATGAGCATCAGGGAGGAGAAAGGAGAGAGGCAAGAAGAAGAAGCAAAACAAGCGAACAGAAGCAAAGAACATTCCAACATTCCAGCCAGAACACCCAAGATTGAGGGGTCTACCAATATGAAAGCCATGGTGATGGACCATCCAGCTTTCCTAGGAGCAGAAGTGAGATTCCTGCTAGGACTTGGTAAGAAACACAAAGAATGATGTTTCATTTTATTAAGACTATTTAGATAATGTGGGTAAAATCATAGCATCTATGTTGGCGAACATATTAATTTATTTATCATCTCTTTATATGAGATGTAGTCTTAGATATAGAATAATTGTGAGCCTTCATTCTACCTGCAGAAGAATCAAGTTTCATAATTTATCAGAGTATTAAATGATTGCATACATATATGCATAGATATAGATATATTGATAGTAGCATTCTTCGCCAAGCTAGATGATAAATTCCCACTGGAAGATTTGTTCCAAGTTCTTCCAATGTCTGTTGTCTTAATAGTCTTACAAGGTTATACAGATATGAAAGTAGTCCAGGATAGGGCGGAAGGATACAGTTATCTCTTCTAAGTTATATCCTTGGATGGATTTGCCCATTCCTGAAGTCATGTGAGGTGTAGTTGGTTAGAGGAGGGCAGAATGTAGTTAGCATTCGATATTGGTGTCTAGGATTAGACATGCCCATCCTGATATCATGAGGTTTCCTCTGAACAGAAGTGATGTATATACTGTAATTTAACTTCTCGTTTTGATATCCTAACCAAATAGCTTTGTTTTAATGTGACAAGCTGCTCTTACCCACATGTGTTTATTTACTTATTGTGAAGCTTCTAGTGCCCGATATCAATGCCATGTATATTAATTGGCATATATCATTGTTTATTTACTTATGATAAGCTTGTAATGCTTCATATATCATTGCCATATATATTCATTGGCATATATCATTGTGTTTGTTTATTTATGTTTAGAACCTTGTAACCAATAAATCTGCATGTTTTTATAATACCTGCGTATTATTATATAATGTCAAAACTACATCTTTAGCATTAATGTCATCTCACATGAAAAGAACTTATTATCTGAGGAAATAGTCGGCCTCAGATGTGAATTGTATCGATTGGGTTATCTACAATTCACCAGGTCATAATTTCGAGAAGTTATGAAAAAAATCATGATTAATTATTTTTATGATCATAATTAATAATTCTTAATCGAATTATTATAAACCCGACAGGGGAGCACGTGATCGGAGAATGATCACGTGACGCTTTTATGAATGAAAAGGGGTGGAGACTTGGGTATGTTGTGGAGTGAACGCTACGGGTAGTGAAGCGATTTATGCTTCTTATGTAAAGACCGCTGGTTTTGTGCGAAATGTAATATATTTTGTTGCATGTATGATGAATTAAATATGTAATGTTTTTAATGTATGTCTTACAAGAGAGAGAAAAAAGTTCTTTTGAGTAGGAGGGCGGTCCATTGATGTGACCTTTGGCCCGTAAGTATCGCACCTGTGAGGGAGGATACTGTCGCCCCTGACGAAGCTGGACTGGCGAAACCCGGGTCGGGTGGACTCTGTTGACACGGACATCTTCATTTTTATAAGGTGTATTGTTCATGTCGATCTTGTAAGTACAATAAATGTGCTTTTAAGTGAAAACACCTGGTGGAACTTCACTATTGTGCAAAAAACTTCCTTGTAGGGTGAGGGTGTACGGTAGAGCACCGGTCCCTGGAAATCGATTGTTTGGCTACGAAGGGAAACATCTGCGCATTGAGAAACAATCTGGGAGTGATTCCTACACTCATAGGCAGCGCAATCCTTACCTTTTGGAACTTTTGAATTGAATATTGGAATACTTTGCATCTCCAAACCAAACTATAGCATGTAGTATTTGTGTGAAAATAAGGTATTGTATAGACCCTAGCCCTAATGTTAATCCTAAGTCTCTGCTGTCTATTCTATTTTTAATTGGTGTGGATTTAATAGGTTTCCATATCTTAATACAGTGTCCCCCGTTGTCTATTATTTGACAAAACAATAAAAAGAATAACCTTATTTTATACGGCCAATGCATTAAAAGGGGCAAAGAAATGAGTTTCCGTGTGTCATCTAGCCTTGTAGATACGTGATAATTTTCCAGTTTATTGTCACTCATTTCATGTATAACATTTGCATTGTTTAGTAATGTTTTGTCTTCCTAGATGACAGTTTATTTACATTGCCTCTTTCCCAGAGAACAGACCTCCTATTCCAACTTGATGATCTCCAAAAGATGAAACTATACTCCCCTAGACCCACATTAAAGGACACCTTTGGGGCATTTTTTTCATGATTACATTTTACTTTTTTTTGGACTAAAATAATTTTTCATTTGGTCTTTATTAAAAATGTTCAGCTGTTTTTGAGATACAAGCATTTAAAAGGGGTAGCTCATGTGTAGCTCTTATCTCTGATCTCCTGACCTCATAAACACCCATTATAGCTCAATTCTTATCAAACTGCTAACAGTATGGCTTAAATAAATGTTTATGAGGTCAAGAGATCAGAGATAGGAGCTACACATGAGCCATGAGATGACAGGATTCAAAGAAAAAAGACTGGGACAGCTTGCAAACAGACAGATTTTTAACCCTTTGTATCTCAGAAATGTCTGAACATTTTTGAAAAACACTAGAGATGAGCGAATTTTTCAAAAATGCAATTGACCAGTTCGCCGAATTTTTTTGGCCAAAATTCGTTTCGGTCCGAATTTATTTGCGTCAAATCTCATTAAAAAAACAGCTATTTCCTGGCTTCAGAGAGCCTTTATAGTGGTGTAGAACACTGTGCCTTGCAGTAACACGCATAGGGAGTCTGCTTTGGTAGTGAAATAATACTGTGAGTCCATATGACATGCAGATGACAGGCGTTGCTCTTAGAATCACTGCATACTTCACTTATTTGGGCAGTCACGGGGCCAAAACTGACCAAATAACTCAAGTATGAACTCAGCCTCACAGGTCAATGTTAGCGTCAAGAAGAAGCGCACTCCTTTTACACCGTCGTCAGATGATTCCACATAGATGTCTACAGAACCTGTTCTATTAAACACTTATACAAGTAGAGCCCCCCTGACAGAGTGGAGAGGGTGCCAGGGGTAAGTTTGTGTCGACGTCACTGATTATTTTGCCCTTCCTCTGATCCGTCAGAACAATAACCTCCAAAACACGGATCCTGTCTGTGGAGCATACGCCTTCCCTCGGTCAGCATTTGGTCAATAATCTATCAGTATTGCTAATGCCAAAAAAAAAAAAAAGGAGTGGATCTAAAACAGAGATGACACATGAATGGAATATTTGCATGTCTTCTGTGTTTTGTACACAGAAGTTTAGTCTGGAGGTGGTGGATACATCAGGAGGCCACAGAGCGGCACAATGACAGAGTGTGGAGGTGGCAGCAACAGCATCAGAAGACCACAGAGTGGCAAGGTGACATAGTGTGGAGGTGGCAGCAACATGATGAGACCACAGAGTGCAGAGTGTTAGATCAAATAAATAAATGAAGGAAATTAACACACCCCAGAAAAGTCTGTAATTTTCTCATTTCACCACACAACGGTGAATAAGCTAATAAGCAAAATGGGCTTTACAACATATAACTGCACCGCAAAAGGGCAAATAAGACATACTGTAGAAATATTTACTTGCAATAAACCCTGTTAATGGCTGTATCAAACAGCACATGCAGCCCAATAACAAGAACGGTGTGCTAGAAAGACAGAGCTGTATATTGGCAGTCAGTGCAGCAAGGTGTAATAGGATTGTTCCTATTACCCAGGATGTAAACGCCCCTACTGAACCCTGTTCTACATAAATGCTGTGAAAGGTGTTCATATCCTGAAATATTGGACTAGCAGTTTGACAGAACTTTGTAGGCACGGACAGCGGTTGCAACCACAGCAGCTGAGTGTAGAATGCCACATTATATCTCTTTAGCCTTTCAACTGTAAGCTGCTGATCCTGCAGCCTCTTTGGTTATGTTCACAAAGAGTATTTTCTGTGCAGAATTGTATCCGTTTTTTTTTATGTGTTTTTTTCTGACTAATTTTATAAAACACTTTGATGCAGTTTTGGCGTGGATTTTCATTCATTCCCATTGGGGAGTGGACTGGTAGTGCTCGTGCGCGGTGTCTCAGCTGGGGGTCAGTATCTGCAATGTGTTGATGATATTGTGTTGCTATCATGTTTTATGCACCTTATGTGGTGTACATTATGTGATATCACTGTTATGGCACTGTGGCTTTGATGTATTTAGATATGAATTTCGATACCATTTCTTACTGAGTTAATTGTTTTGTTATATAAATTTTCACCACCAGATGCTGACCTTTAATATTGCACTCGCACTTTATTTATGTACACCGACCACCCTCCATCGGTCCTTTTGGTTTTAACATTTTTAAATGTCTTGTGTTTTTTGCCAATCATTTTTTTTGTGAAATTTTCAATAAAATTATGAAATTATATAATTACCTCGTATTCACATATGTTTTGCTTATTCAGTGACCCATTTACCTTTTGTTGGTTTTCTTTGATGTGTTCAGGTTGGGTCCGGGATATTTGATTTGGGCATTATATAGGTTTCCTTTCCTATCACTGTCCCTAGCTCCTTCAAACATCAGTACACTGCACAAAGTACACTGGTAAATGGCAGAATCTAAGATGGCTGATGGTATTTATAGGGCTGTGACATCAGAGTGCTGGCTGGCTTCTGATTGGCTGCATGCATGGCATTATGGGTTATCCCGCCTTCCCAGAGTTCCTTTCTCCTTGTCCTCACACATGCAGCAGCAGCCATTTTAGGAAAAAATGGGATTGGTTACCACGAAGCGTGAGGAAATTTGGCTTTGGTGCGAATCTTTCCTGAAATTCGGATCAAATTCTACTTCGTCAGCTTCGATTCGCTCATCTCTAATAAAGACCAATTGAAATAATGAATTTTAGCTCAAAATGAGTAAATGCAATCATAAAAAATGCCTCAAGGGTGTACGTAGCCTTTAAATGCTTTTCACCCAGCCAAACCAGTAGCCTACTCTTCACTGATGAGAGGCAACAAAATGCTTGTGCCAGTACTCCTTGGCGGCTACAAAAAGGCATGTAATAAATTTATTGTCCAATGTTCCAAAGTCTGTTCAAAGGGCTATACATTGACTTATATGATAGCCATCTAATAGCTGGCACTATAGAGAGAGCTTTTGTCCTCCTGGATAAGAGCTTATTAAAGGGGTTGTCTCATCATGGACAATGGGGGCATATCGCTAGGATATGCCCCCATTGTCTTATAGGTTCAGGTCCCACCGCTGGGACCCCCACCTATATCGAGAACGGAGCCCCGCAAGGTGGTGGCTGGAGGACTCCGGTCCAGCTACCACCAAGCCGGCTCCCCATAGAATGTGAATGGGAGAGCCCCGCTCCAATTCATTTTTATGGGGCCGACGGAAATTGCCGAGCCAGCCAAATAGAAAATGAATGGAGGGTGGCTGCGCATGCGCAGTGTGCCCTCCTTCACTTGCGGGGCTCCATTCTCGATATAGGTGTGGGTCCCAGTCGTGGGACCCGCACCTATAAGAAAATTGAAGCATATCCTAGCAATATGCCCCCATTGTCAATGATGAGACAACCCCTTTAACAGTACATTCCCTTTTCCCAGGGAGCCTTTCCTGACCTTACACCAACTTGGCGGTTCTAAAAGTCTTGCCTACTACTCATGATTTTCTTGGAATCTCCCATTAAGGACTCCTGGCATAAAAGGCAATTCTCCTGCAAAGGTGCAGCTGGTAACAAAATGTTACGTGGCTGAAAAATTAGATCCTCAATCATTTAAACTGTTAAAGGGCCAGAGATTGACTTGTAGGGTAGGCATACAATAGGTGTCAGTAGACAGTCAGCTTTTGTCTTCCCAGATAACAGCTTATTTACTTTTCCTTTTTCTCGGGAAGAACTGCCTAGCGGCTAGCCTACATGCCTCCATAAAGGCCCTTTTAAACTGACTTGTATGAACTTGTTAATGATAATCTTCCCAAACATCGAGCAGTGTAAAGGGGCCTTAAGCCAATTTAGCAGTCTCCACAAGGAGTAACTTACTGTAATTATGCAGTACCCCATTATGCAGTATAATGGTTTGTTATATATTGTTATGTAATGTTATGTATTATTCCCAACAAAGCTGTGTATGGATGGCACAACCAAGGTTAATAATCCTGGTTCTGTCCATTGCAGGAGGGAGGCTCTTGCCCCCCGCTCAGTTACTGAGTCTTATGGGAGAGTTCAGAGAGAGATGAAGCTGTGCCTGGTGCTCCCTCTTCTCAGGCACAGAAAGCTCTAGAGACTAACAGATCTCAGTGTGAATTACTGCAAGATTTAGAGAAAGACAAGGTGAAAGGACTAAGAAGAGAACTATAAAAATTGGAATTTGCACGACCAAGCATAGAAGTCAGCAACTTAATCTGCGACTACAGCCATTCAGACTTTGCTGCTGTGAGGGACACTGTTAAGACACCTATCACACTTGGATACATCCTGGCCAGACATGCCTTCAAAACCCTCTATCCCGCAGTGGACACTGTAGCCATTACTGCCTAGGTACTGTACTGTTGCCAATCATAGATCCTACTAAGAGAGACTTTAGAAAGATACAAGGATACAAAGAGGGTCATTGTTCCTATCCCTGCCTAAATAGCAATAGCATAGCCAATAGCAGGCTGTGACGGGAACAAGTCTCCCTAGCATCGCGATTGATGCTAGGGAGGCTTGTTCCTGTCACGGGCCTGCTGAAAGTCGCCAGATTTTTTGATCTGTGTGACGGGCGGATGGGCAGTGGCGACCGTGCAGGCATCGGAAGCGATGAGGGTGCCAGGCAGCGTGGTAAGTATAACCAGTGTGAGGGGCCTGGGCATTTTTGGGGTCATTATAGGGGTTGGATAACCACTTTAAGACAATCATAACTAGATCACAGTGCTTGTCTGTAAATAAAATAGTCATTCTCCATGTTACACACATACTAACAATACATGATGCTAAATAAAACATGTAAATTACATACTGTAGAACACAATACGAATGAGTGGAATGATATGAATGATCTTTGCATTTAATATTTATTATAAATGTAGTTACAGTATTGGTCAGTCACCCATGTAAATGCCCAGTGGAAAAGATCCATAAACTGTACTGTATATCATTTGGCTGTGGTTGCCAAGTATATAACAGCAGGATTGCTTCTGCCATGGACTGTTTGAAAGACTGATGAAAAATCTCAAAGTCACTTAGCATAAAACTTATTAGGATGGAGAATCAATAAGCCCTACTGCACTGAGCCAAATGAATCCAACACCTTATTTAAATGTTATTTCCACAAGATTGTGAGCATAGAATAATCTGAGAGGTGTAGGGAATAATCCACAATTAAAGTGGCATTTACATCTGAATCTAGTATAAAAATTATTGTAAATAGATGGAACATATTCATTTTTTCTCTCAGCTTTTTTGGATGTTTTGATTGTTTTTTTTCTATATTTTCCTATTATGACATTTACTCCCATAAGTGAGGTCTATGACAACTATTAGGGCATAGTCACATCACAAGCAAGCCTCAGTATTGTTGATGAAATTCCTGAGTCACAAAATCAGTTTCATTCATGAGAATAGGGTTATTTTGGCAGCAAGCACATAAATTCATGCAAGCACCATTTGAATGAATGGGACATATGCAAAGATTACGTGATATCAGCCACATATGAAATAATTCGCTCTTAGGCATAATGCACATGGCTATATTGCAAGTCAACACCCATATGCTACTTTGTGTCTGTACTGTATCTCTGTGTGCCTCCAATTTTATTTTTGGCTCATGGATTAATAATAAATTGTGAGCACAGATCTCATGGTATTCTTCAGTGCATGTTGCACTACACGGAAATGCTGCCCTATGCATAAACTGCATGTGGTGGGCACAGACCCTTCCATCTTTTAACCTGACATTTTAACAACTAAACTACTAAATATATGGTTTACAGAAGCAGGGGACAGAGGGAGAGAGATACAAGTTTCTTTGCTTTTTGGAAAGATAGAAAATGTGCATACCTTTTTTCCCAAAGGACTAATGTTTGGCTTATAAGACTCCTTATGCCTACTAGATCCTCTCTGTAAGGAGAAACAGTATCCTTGGATCCTGACAAAGACCTCTCAGCCAGTTTAGCCAGTTCTCTCTGTTCTGCACTAATGAAGGGCAATCACCCCAATACAGCTGTGTGAACAAGACTCCCTGGCTTGGCTATAATCCTAAATTATGTCACAATGCCTTGTGGTAATGTGTACAGTGTAGTGCTGGAGGGCAGGTATATCCCACCTAGCTGGGTGAGATAACTGAAATCCAGAAAGCTGCAGTGGTTTCAGCAAAGTGTAGTTTGCTGAGACAGGTTTGTTTAAATTCTGTTCTGGGCTGGATTTTATTTGGACTGGTGGGTAGGTTTGGCAGTGGGACCTCCCAGTCCACACCCTTCCACTACAAGTATTTCCTTTAACCTGAGGTGATCGCAAGTGAGGCCTGCTGAGATAATCACTGAGGGATAAAACAACCCTCAATGTATGTGTTTGTGTGAAGAGGAGTTGACTCTGAGAGAAGAAAAATTGACTCTGAGAGAGGGAAGCCTGGGAGGCTTGGTGTGGTCACAGCCAGGGGGGCTGTTGGACTGTGATCCCCCAAGGTCGCATGTTGGTCACAGCCAGGAGGCTGCTGGACCGTATGGCTGAGTGAAGCCAGATCTCTCCCTTGGTGTGAACGGTGACTTACAGGTGAGTTAGGGAGACCTATGTATTAGCTAGAGCCCAGGCGGGCATGTGTTTATTTTGTGTTTGTTTGGTTGTGCTGGAACCTCACCCAGTGACGTTATATCTGGGAAGTTAACCTGTATTGGGGAAGTGACAAAATAAAGCACCGTTTGGCCTTTCAAACCCCCTGTTTGTTGAAAAGTCTGTCATTGCCGACCGTATGTGAGAGAGCAATCCCTTACAGCCTGGTTAAAATGGTGAACATTGACTTATAGCTACCTTGTATCTGGTGACAATTGAAGCTCAGTGTTCTTTTTGTTTTGGAAAGAGAAATAATGTGCGTACCTTTTTTCCCCAGAGGAGCATTGTATGACCTGTAAGACTCCTTACATGGCCACAATACAATACTGTAATAACTTACACATATTTTACTTTCTGTGAGATCCACCAGACAGTAGTAGAGCTGAATTTTTTCAATCATAGCTGGTCTGACCTGTAATTTAGCAAAAACTTATGGGATACTACCATGTTAGCTTCTAACTGAAGGTAAAACGACCAGATTATCTGCACCCACAGAGTTATTGCTGTGCACAAACAAATAGAAAATTTGTTCTTAGCTACTAATATTTTTTTTACAAGGACAACGTCACCTAAAAACTTTTCGGAGAAACCTTATGATGTGATCACATAAGGAATGTCATTAATCTAGTGGAAGCTGATCTACAGAACACAGCCATGCTCTGCAGTATTTATTAGGGACGTTTTATCGCCTCCAGAAGCAAACAACTCAGAGACTGTGTCTGCCAATTTTATGCTGTATTCTCAAAACCTCGCACCAGTATAATTATATTTTGTGCAGTCCCATATGCATTCAGTGGCAGGTTGGTTGAACAGCATGTGCTTGGTTTAGATTAGTTTAGTAATTCGCATTGCGGATCAGAGCTTTCACTGGAAGAAATGCATTTTAAGCTTTAATTTACATTAAAAATATCACACATTGTAGAATGTGATAATTTTTGGACAAAAAGCACCTTTTGAGCACATTATATCTGTGCGGTGAATCGATTTGTAGCTTCGGTCTCTCTCCAGGGATGTAGAGAAAAACTTCTATGGACAAACTATCACAGGAACCCCAAAATAATGTACTGCTGTCTTCTCATGTGCCAAAAAGATTGGCTATGGAACCCCACAGACACCAGGGCCCATTGTGAGCTATGATCAGTCCTGTCCTGAGCAATATCTAAAATTACAACTCAGCCCCATTCATTAAAACTTTTTGCAAGCTTATAGAAATCCATTAGAGTTTTTAATTGTCTATAAAGTGGATTTTCTGGGAATAGAATATTGACTCTCAGCACCCCTGCCAATTGAATGCTGGAAGAGGCCGTGGTGCTCCGATGAGGGTAGTGGCCCCTTCCTAGGCCAGTGACGTCATGTTCTTTGGTCCCATTCAAGTGAATGGAGCTGATCTGCGATACCAAGCACAGCCACTATACAATGTACGAGGCTGTGCTTGGTATGCTGTGAAGAGGCTGCAGGACTAACTGGAGCTCCACAGGCTCTTCAAACAGCTTATCAGTAGGGGTGCTGGGGGTCTGACCCTCACCGATCAGATATTGAATTATTGATGACCTATCCTGGGTTTAAAAAAAAATCACTCACCTCATCCACTTGCTTGCGCATAGGCAGTCCACTCCACTGATGATGTCACCACATGATCATGCTGGGAGTGCATGGTGACACACTCAGCACAGGTCCTTTTCAATTAAGAGAGAAGCGGACTGCCTCTGCGCGGGCAAGTGGATGAGGTGAGTATTTTTGTTCTTTCTAAGACAACTCCAGACGCCATTTTAGGAAAAATGATTAGTTACCATGAAGTGTGAGGAAATTCAGCTTAGTTTACAATTAAAATTTTCCTAAAATTTGGACCAAATTCCACTTCGGATGCTTTGCTTCACTCAACACTAGTGGACATGTATAGTGTAGCTTTACTGATGCAGACGTTTTTAGGTCTTATACAGAATGTTATCTCCAGTAATCTCAATTGTCCACAGAACATTTCCCACTGGATTTTATTGTCTTCCACAAGCCTACAACAAACTAAGGCCTCATGCATACAACAGTATTTTTTTGCGGTCCGCAAAACGGGGTTCCGTTGTTCCGTGATCAGTTTTTGCTTCTGTTGTGTTTCCGTGTGTCTTCCGTTTTTTTTTTTTTTTTGCGGACATGACCCAAAAGATATTACCAAAACACATGCTGATAATTTGCCAAATGCCTGCCAAGGGATCCGCAAAAAAATGCGGACGCGGAACGCGGATGACACACAGATGGCCATCTGCATTTTTTCACGGTCCCATTGACTTGAATGGGTCCGCAAACCGTTTTTCGCGGACAAGAATAGCACAGGTTATATTTTTCTGACGGATTGGAATCACGGACCACGGACGCGGAGGACAAACGGTGCATTTGCCGAGTTTTCCATAGACCCATTGAAAACCAATGGGTCCGCAGAAAATCAAGAAAAACGGCACAACGGACACGGAATCAAACAGCGGTCGTGTGCATGAGGCCTAACCAAGATGTTTTCTTGCAGTCTCTCCTGCCTCCTCCTTTCTTAGTGTGTTTTGCCTGACTAGTGTCTTCCATTCCATGTTCCTTTTTTTACATGACAGAGGCTCTAAGACTTTGAGGTTATGCCACTTGTATGCAACCTAAAGGAATTATGCCATCTGGATAGTCAAGGAACATCCACGGGATGTGCCCTAAATGTTAGATAGATGTGGATCCCCCCACTAAGGCCCCCTCTGATCTCAAGAACAGGGCCTTGTTCAGTATCACTGGGAATAGAGAATAGTCTTACTCGGCTATTTATGGAAGTTCCATAGCAGGGAATGGAGAGCCATACATGCGCTGCCTCCTCTCCAATCCTAGCAGAGCACAACAGGGTGCAAAATGGCACAAACCAGGCAAAATCAACCCACTTTTATGGTGCAGTGCATTTGATACATTATCCCCTCATGTCTATTGAAGGACTTAAGAAGGCAATCAGATTCTCTTTCTCATTGGTGAAGATTACCAGTCCTTAAAATGAAACGGCCCCAGAGCTATCCCCCATAGCAACACTTTCATCCACCCATTCCCATTCACTTGGATGGAGATCTATTATGGCTGCCTGCAAAGTAGGTCACCAGGATTGCTGCTGAGCAAAGGAACTGGCGAAAGGACCTCTGAACCTTTGCTTTTTGGATCGGTGAAAGCCCCAAAAGTCAAATCCTAGTCATATGCCATAACTATCTTTTGGGAATACCCTTAATAAATAATTGGAATTCACAACAGGGTGCAAAATTGTGCAAACCAGGCAAAATCATCCCATTTTTTGCCCAGTTTCTCCAGTATAAGTCTTCTGGTAGTTATATAGCTCGGAAATTATCTTCATGAACCAGGAAACTCAAGATGAACTGAAGCGTCTTCAACCCCATGCTGCAGTTCTTCGGATTGTGGATGGACAGATGAGAGAAACCTATATGTAATGTAGATAAGCAGTGCTTTGTGTGTAACTGTGAGCTTAGGATGGGAAAATGGGAACTCATGAGAGAGCTTTATTATAGCATATTACACCACTGCCATAAAAACTGAAAGGTGGACGACCTCCATAGATAGTACTATATGACTAATAATAAACCCTTTGTAACTGATGAAACCGACATCTTCCTTTTGTGAAACATTTTTTGATGTTCTCAATCTATTGGAACCGTCTAGTGTCTATTTCATATAATGAAGCAAACTCAGGGAAATAAGGAAAGGTTAGATCCCATCTACCGGCCTTGAAGTAGCAGGAAGTGACAATTTATCCGTATCAACCCCAGAGAACATTATGCACTAGAGAAATGAAAGATTATGGGAAGGTTTAATATGGCTATCCTTGACAATCATCATCTTCATCATCATCTCTGAAAATCCCTGGAAATAAAGTCAAATCTCTGCCATCTCTTGTACTAAGATGTTACCAATGGTATACACAGTGTCGGACTGGGATGTCTAGGGCCCTCTAATAAAACTCATTCTGGGGGCCCTCTGTACAGCAACATGAAAATATTGAAAAAAATATTGAAAATATGAAATATAAATGATTGATTATGGGGGTCCCTGCAACAACTTCAAAAGGTGGGTCCCAGGAAAGACAAGATACTGGCTGGCCTGCCTCTGTTCCAAGAGGTCATCTAAACCTTCCGATGTGTCTATAATAATAAACTGGATAGTCTACCCAGTTTTTTATATTGATGTAGATTATTTGAGATGCTGCGCTGGTGGACTGGGGGCCCACCTTTCTCTGGGGCCCACCGGGGGTCCCCTGTGGGCCAGTCCGAGCCTGGGTATACATAGAAAACAGGTGACTCCATGGCGAAGATAAACATACAGCCCCTTTCTGGAACTGCTTGAACTGCTTAACGCAGGGGTTAATCACGCACATAATAAAACACAATAAAGTGCATATTACAGACCACAGGGCCAACATTGCTAATAATAACACTTTATAAAGGCCAAATAATACAGCAATACCATGACCCAGTCATTAATAATCCTGTTTAGGCTCCCACTCAGTGACTTACAGATGATGTATCCTCTGACTGAAGTCGTTCTCTTTCCTTTTTTCCTCAGTCCTGAACAGATCACCATGATGATGTCTCCTGACCACAACTTCTTTCTGCATAATTGAATACACCTTTTTAGTATTAATGCTTCCTTTTATGCCCCTACTTAGTAATCATCCCCGTTTAGGCCCCAGTAGATATAATACCTACCCAGTAGTGCCCTCTTCACATATATAATTCACCCCAGCAGTGGCCTCTTTACATATAATTGCCCCAGTAGTAGCCTCTTTACATATTGTGCCCCCCACCCCAGTAGTGCCCTCTTCACGTATAATTTCCACCAAGTAGTGCCCTCTTCACATATAATTACCCCCAGTAGTTGCCTCTTTACATATAATGCCCCCAGTAGTGACCTCTTTACATATAATTCCACCCAGTGGTGGCCTCTTTACATATTGTGCCCCCCAGTAGTGTCCTCTTCACATATAATTCCCCCCAGTAGTGCCCTCTTCACATATAATTCCCCCCAGTAGTGCCCTCTTTACATATAATTTCCCCTGCCCCCCAGTAGTGGCCTCTATACATATAATTCCCCTAGTAGTAGCCTCTGTACATATTGTGCCCCCCACCCCAGTAGTGCCCTCTTCACGTATAATTTCCACCAAGTAGTGCCCTCTTCACATATAATTACCCCCAGTAGTTGCCTCTTTACATATAATGCCCCCCAGTAGTGGCCTCTTTATATATAATGCCCCCAGTAGTGACCTCTTTACATATAATTCCACCCAGTGGTGGCCTCTTTACATATTGTGCCCCCCAGTAGTATCCTCTTCACATATAATTCCCCCCAGTAGTGCCCTCTTCACATATAATGTCCCCTGCCCCCTCAGTAGTGCCCTCTTCACATATAATTACCCCCAGTAGTTGCCTCTTTACATATAATGCCCCCCAGTAGTGGCCTCTTTACATATAATGCCCCCAGTAGTGACCTCTTTACATATAATTCCACTCAGTGGTGGCCTCTTTACATATTGTGCCCCCCAGTAGTATCCTCTTCACATATAATTCCCCCCAGTAGTGCCCTCTTCACATATAATTTCCCCTGCCCCCTCAGTAGTGACCTCTTTACATATAATGCCCCCCAGTAGTGAACTCTTTACATTTTTTGCCCCTCAGTAGTGGCCCCTTTGCATAAAGTGCACCCCAGCTGTGGCCTCTTTAAATATAATGCCCCCCAATAGCAGCCTGCACCTTAGCACTGCCTCCTGCCGCTTAGGACTGCCTCATAGGCCTCAAGCCTAGCAGCCTTCAGA
The DNA here is from genome assembly GCA_033119425.1 of Bufotes viridis. NCBI lineage: Eukaryota > Metazoa > Chordata > Amphibia > Anura > Bufonidae > Bufotes > Bufotes viridis. Next base: position 416,616,082 of record CM065592.1, on the reverse strand, counting down.
CTATGCGGCTAAATGGTGGGGCACAGAAACAAATAGTTCTCGTCCCCGCCGCTCAATTCTGCAGAGCAGTACCCGATAATCCATGGCACAGTACTGGTCCACGGCCTGGTAGTTGGGGACCTCTGATCTAACAGGCTAAGAATGGCTAAGAGCAAAACATTGATTGGACTACTCTGAAGTGGCCTTCTATGAACCCTGATCTAAATCCTATTCAACATCTGTGGAAGGAGCTGAAACATGCAGTCTGGAGAAGGCGTCCTTTAAACCTGAGACAGCTGGAGCAGTTTGAAGGATGCAGAAGTCCCATTGAGAGTTACAGAAATCGCTTGATTGCAGTGATTGCCTCAAAAGGTTGTGCAACAAAATAGTTTTGTTATTTTTTACCATCATTTTTGTCCAGGCTACTTTCATTAGTTTGTTGAACCACTATTCAAAAGCAATGTCTGATTCTCATTAGCTGATTTATCATTACTTTTGTCAGTAAGTTATTTCAGTGACCATTATGGGCTTTTCTTTCTTTAACGGAAGGGTACCAACAGTTTTATCCACGTTTGTATTTATGGCAATAGTTATTCATCATCTACGTGGGACAGAACGTGGTCTAGAAGATCTCTCACTAATGATGGTAGATCACAAAGGATGATGGAGATCTGCCATTGTCTTCTGGTGGATGCATAGATTGTTGCTAATCGTATTCGCAACTAGATGCCAGTAGATAGCTTATTATGCAGCCATAAAAAAACAAGCTATTTCAACTTAGAATTAAAACAGGAAGTTCTATAGTTCACTGAAGTATCTCTTCAAGCAATATCTCCAACCAGCCGCTCAGGAACCACATGTGGCTGTCAACTCTCTCAACGAAGCTTATCTGCTTCAGGCAGCTACAGATAATATTGTACACTTCTGTCGCCAGAGGAGTTTATTTATTTATTTTATGCACTTATATAGCGCTACTATATTCCGTAGCGCTTTACAGACATTAGCATCCAACTGTCCCCAATGGGGCTCACAATCTAAGTTAAAGTATTTATACTGTTGCCGATATAGTGAAATATATTCCATGACACTATCTAGCCATGGTGATGACGACATCAGTCCTTGTCCCCAATTAGGCTCACAATCAAAATTTCCTGTATCAGCAAACTTGATATGAAGCCAATCGATGTATCAGTATGTTTTTGGAGTATAGGATGGGGGTCTGTCACCAGGAATTCACTGATCAACTGGGCATAATGCCCTGTAGGGCTAGCTTCGCTGAATGTAATGATACATTAGTAATCCAGTACTACATTCTGGAGACAAAGTGCTTTTAATCCATACACAAATGAGCAGTCAAATACACTGAAGGTGGGCCCAAGTCACTCTGTGCACCCTTGCTCCTCCTGCTTCCTCTGCCAGCCCCTTCCTTTCCTTTTTGGTTGCAGGGCCAGGTTCCCTCATTGTCATCTTGCCTGGCGCTTTCAATCAAGAAGGGAAGGGATTGGCTGGAAGAGGAAGCAAGAGGAACAAGGGTGCACAGAGTGGTTTGGTCCCACCCTCAGTGCACTTTTGCCTATGAATTAAAAGTAATTTTTCTCCCGAATGTAGGAATGGATCACTAAGTGGTGCAAAATCCTGGTGTATTTTGATTACTAAATTTGCTATATCCTGATCAAACCCTAGTGTGAATGGTGTGATGTTTCTTCTTGCTTTCTGCCCAAAAAGATATCCAGAAAAATCACTGAAAATAACGCAGTAACACAGTAGATGCAATATAATATAATATAATAGACTAAGCCCTAATTCTAATATGTTAAAATGTGAGACTTTCAGTCAACACAGAGGTAACTAGGAGCAGCATATTATACTGTAGGTGCGGAGTCTGCTCACCTGAATGTAGATGCCCAGTTGCATAGATAGGTTTAGAGTAGGTCCTGCCTGACTGAGACCACCTTGGTGCTGGTAGGCAGGGACGGATTTTTTTAGGCCCCTTTCACACGGGCGAGTTTTCCGCGCGGGTGCAATGCGTGAGGAGGACGCATTGCACCCGCACTGAATCCGGACCCATTCACTTCTATGGTGCTGTGCACATGAGCGGTGATTTTCACGCATCACTTTTGCGTTGCGTGAAAATCGCAGCATGTTCTATATTCTGCGATTTTCACGCAACGCAGGCCCCATAGAAGTGAATGGGGATGCGGGAAAATCGCAAGCATCCGCAAATAATGTGCGGATGCGTTGCGATTTTCCCGCATGGTTGCTAGGATACGATCGGGATGGGGACCCGATCATTATTATTTTCCTTTATAACATAGTTATAAGGGAAAATAATCGCATTCTAATTACAGAATGCAATGTTCCCCGGGCTATAGAGGGTTAAAAATAATAAAGAGTTAACTCACCTTCTCCCATTGTACGCGCAGAGCCCCAGAACGTCTTCTCTCTTGATGATTGCTTTCTTCAGGACCTGTGGTGACGTCACTGGGTCACATGGTCC